>JANRMT010062856.1:18998827-19038269 GCA_026402145.1 Polypterus bichir lapradei | reverse complement strand
TGCCACACGGGCTGGATGGACATCCCAGCCAGGAAAGGAAGCAGACCCGGAAGGAAGAGATGGACGGACAGCCCCTATAAAAGTAGAGATATCACTAGGGAATTGGTATTCCCCCAGCACGCTAGATGGCAGCAGTCCCGGTTATCTACACCCAGTGGGAGACCAGCAAGGCATGCCGGGAAAGGTAGTCTGGCAGGGCAGCCCTGCTGGGGCCACAGGGTGCCACAGCAGGGCGTTGCAGGGAAACAAGCACCCTATTTGAATAATGGACTTCCGTGTGACCCGGATGTACTTCCATCGGGCAGTCACCCTGGCACCGAAAGTACTCCCAGGTCTGTAATAAAAGGGACCGCACTCCCTTATTAAGACGAGTCGGATCTGGGTGGTAGAGAGGCAACACTTGACTGGAGGAGGGCAGCGCGGTGGCGAGAGAATATATTGTGGAGAGACCAGTGCTTTGTGCTTATTTCTAATACTTTTGGAGGTATTTTAAATAAAACCTTCATTTATTTAGATTTGGAAGTTTGCTTTTGTAATTGTGTTGGGGTTTAGGTAGGCTGACGCCCTGGTGTCCATCAATATATATATATAATAATAATAATAATAAATAATACATTTTGTTTATATAGCGCCTTTCCCATGCTCATGGTGCTTACATATATATATATATATATGTTGTGATGGAGAGATATATATTTAGAGCAGCACAGATTAGCAACTGTCCTTCTTTTAAGAAAATAGGAAAAAAAATAGACAAGAACCTAACTGAGGTCTGGGAAAGCAAACTTTTTCAACAAGTTAAAATACCAACAAGAAAATGAAGTGTAAAGCCGTAAACAAAATGCTAAGCCAGTTGCTCTTTAGTCAAAGTTAATTTTATCACAAATTCTGTTCAGTTTGGTCCTAAAGTTCAGATGTATTCCCAAGCAAGCCACCATCTTTTATGGTTGTGGTGGCATGCTGAACACATGGCTAGCAATGGGTGCCATTGCTGTAAACAGCATGGCGATGCACATGGAAAACCACACGTAAAAATAGCAGCAGTTACAATGTTGGATGAAGTGGAGCCGCAATCACATTACAACAGCAGCAAATAAAAAATGGCAACAAAAGTCATTTTGTGTAAAAATGAAACCCAACAAATAAGGCAAAAGTCTAAGGTGTTACTAATACCTGTCTGAGATAAAGCTAATAACAAAGCAAATTCTCTTCTAAGTTGGCCATCAAAGTGGATAATAAAAAGGACCCCGCTATTCAGAGTGGTTTAAGTTTATTTTGGGATCAATAGGTAATAACTTGGACCATTCTCTCAAATAAAATTCTGACTAGGGCAACAAAACAAAAAGAGCCCTTATCTGTTCCTGACTTCTGATTTTACTCTAATAATACTTAGTAATTTTGCACATTTTTTCATTTATAATTCATCGGAATTGCTAGGCCCTAGTTATCTGGATAAGTTAAAAATCAAGAGCAGTTCCTCTGGTGGATAGTCTGGAGAGTAATGTTTGTAAATTATAGTTGAGTTGTAGCTTCAGATTGTTCATTTTCTTTTTCACAATCAGTGACTTCTGAGTAGCATAAAATGAACATTTCAGTGGATGATCATTTATGCAGAGTAGCCCATTCATAGTTATTTTACAGAAAACTCTTAACCCAGATATGCCACCAGTACAAATCTGTAGCATAGTGATGATGTAGTGTCTCCATACCGTGTTGTCAGGAGTTTACTAGGGCTGTAAGATGAATAAATGATGGTCTCAAGCAGAATGTCTGTGTGTGTCTTTTTTCAGCAAAATAATGGAAAACTTGATGAATGTATACTGCATATTGTTTGGTTTGGTTATTTGTGCTCTTCACTTGGCTCATTGAGGTGGCTCTCTATCCTTAAAAGGACTACTTGCCCTTTGCTACACTAGTTGGAAAAGCATGCGACTGTGTGGAGTTGCTACTTTTACACGCTCTCTTGCTATAGATGATGTAATGCCAGCTCTCACTTGGGTGATTCATTCCTGGCTGATGTAACTTGTCAGCGCCATTACATTTCTATACCCATATTTATTTTCTGAATGCCTTTTAGAAGGTGTGTAATTCATGTTGTTGTTGTGTACATCTGTTGAAGGAAGAAGGTGTTTACTTTGGCAGCACTGGCCATTTTAAACTTTGGATCAAACACTTCACAATACCTTATGTAATTCACACAGACTCCTAGAAATTCAATAAATAGCATTACCCACACATGCCTATTAATTTGTCAAGAGAGCCCATGACTTCTAATTTAAAACAGACCCCCAGATCCTTTAAACATGCACCTTTTTAATAATGATAGCACATACTGTACATCTAGATTATTAAAAATCATTCACATTTGATTTCAAATTGGTACATATCACAATTCTGTATTTTCATGAGAGTCTAAAGGCAAAGCCACATCATGTACTTGCAAAGGTTACTGTTGGCTGGAAACATATTTCTTTTTTTTAGCTTTTTCCTTCCATCCATTCATTCCTTATCAAATCTGCCCACTCTACTAGAGACTGACCTGACGTGGTCAAGCTAAGTAGAAATTTAAAAAGTTAGTCTTCAAAAATGGCATAGACAATACAAGAAAACAAGGAGGGGGAGAAAGTATTTGGCTACCTTCAAAAGGTTGTGGCAGAGAGCAAGGATAACAAAATGTTTAGGCTTACTGTATATGGGGGTCTGAGTTTGGGAAGCACTGTTCTAAATGTTACAAATATTGTCAGCTTGATGGCGGATCTATTTAAACGTAAACCACCATCTCTTATGCATTAATACTCACTTCTTCAAATTAGGGTTATTTGTTGAAATACTTGATCATCAAGTTCATTTCACAAAGGAATTATACTTTGCAGTGAATAAACACAAAACTCTATAGAAATGATTTTTGTGATGGGTGGGCATAAGACAAACTAATTGGGTCACTTTATTGCCAGTTTTCAAAAAAAATCCCTAATAGGCTTTCAATGTCATCTGGTGACCACTTTGCAGAATTGAACTACCAGCTACTGTATAAGCATTTGTTTAATAAGAATTTCTTGTTAGTCCTGTTTGGCAATTGGAAATTAGGCCAGATATGGTTAAAGTTTCTTTTAATCTCCTTTTTGTTCAGGTTTTTTTGCTGTTATAGTCATATGTGCATTGAATAAACCTATATTGTATATCATATCCTTTGTGACGGGCGGCCAGATCCCATGCTGCATATGTTCCGGGGGAACAGCCATGGGCTCCTCAGTACCTCCCCCGGGATGGTTGGTGGCAGCCTCCCTGGTTGACGATGGTTTCCCGCAGGGTTCCATGGGAGAAGGAGTTCTCCTCAACCCTGTGGGGATCTGGGGTGGCCACCAGGGGGTGCTGCATGGATCCCAGAACCAACCTGGACACCTGTACAGCCCCATCAGGCAGCATTGTGGATTGTGTTGTGTTGTTGGTCTTAAGTGCTTTGGGACTGTGTTGTGGCTGGGAGGTTCATGGGGAAGACGTGCCCTCCAGCTGAAGAAAAATAAAAGTCCTCTTGTGTTTTACCCGTGCCTCAGTCTGAGTCTGTGTCGGGTCGGGCGCTATATAGCGCCTTTATTACACTGGCGTAGCTGGCAGGATTACAGTCCGTCTATTTGGAACGGGACCTGTGTTAAAAACTGTGTGAAGGCCACAGGCAAGCACAGGCAGCACAGGACACAAAAGCGCGCACACGTGGCAGGGGCTGCAGGCAAGCACGTGCAGCATAGCGCACCAAAGCGCGCACACGTGGCAGGGGCAGGAGTTTCCTTCCTGCTTCCACTCCCGCAAGGGTTGAGCTAGAAGAGATCGGCCATGCTACAACTGCGGCCGCTGTGGCCACGTCTGGAGGTGTTGTCCAGAGGGGATGTCTGAGTGGCAGAGACATCGGGGCAGCACCCCCAGACCTGTTAATTATATTTCCACAGGGCGGAGCCGTGGACCTAAGGACGCCGACTCCCTGTCCTGATCTGACTAAGCTGTTTCCCATTATATAGACTTGTTCACAATGATTTGGGACCCGTTATTGACATGGGCAGTACCTTTTACAGGAGCAGATTTGTATGATTTTTCCACATAAGTTTTTTGTAATTCCTCATTGAACCACCAGTGACATTAGGTTGGCTGCTACTTTAACAATTTCACTCACACAACTAAGGATCACTGTAATAATCAATGGTAATCTTTAAAATTAGACATATATGTAAACACAAATAAAATAAGGAATATTGTAATACCACTTGCAGTGATGTCTGTACAATACAATAATGTCTTATCTACTCTCTATATAAAATCGTCAGCCTAAAAGTGCAACGATTTTATGTGACTTTTTATGTCACGCTTTTTGTCACACTTTAAATCAAGCTTATCTTAAAACCTACATATATATGTTTGGTATCATTCTTTTCAGAATTTTTAGAACTTTAATGAGATGATGTTAGATTTTCAGATTCGTATTCCGTTTTTAAATTATAAACTAAAATATCAAGAAAGTCGTGGAACGGCCTACTAGGCTGCAAAAGGGGGAAGGGTGTCAAAGGCGCCAGGGGGGCTTGTACCATATCTTTAAATACAATCGCTTTCTCTAACGGAGCAGTTCAGCTGCAGTATAGATGGGGGCCCAGCGCCCACCCCCGGGTTTGGCAAGCGAAGCGAGCAGTGGGCATGGGCAGAGCCTCCTAATTATGATATAATCATTTTGTGATAAAATGTTTCTCTTCTTTCTTTGAATACTATTTCCGTTAAGAATAATTTTTTTGGTATTAATGAGCTATTAATATCAGATTGATAATACATTTTATAACTGCAAGGTCTTGTTCCAATAATAACAATGTTTTTAATAGCTTGATACTTCAAAATAATGGAATGCTAACCTCATAAGTCATAAAAGACTTTTAAGTATTAATGTTTTATATACATTGATACTGTACATCTTTGTATATATTCAATTTTATCATTAAAGAGGATTGAGAGTTTACTACTTCAGTACATACACTGTATGAGATGAGGTATAAGAATATCTTTGCAATACAATGTGTGCTCTTTGCCAGGTTGTTTAAGGCTACAGTTATGTGTTGTACTATGGGCCCAATCTGTTCATTCAGATTGTATTGCTTCGGGTTAGCATGGAGCAATGGTTCTTTCACAGTCAATTTACAGATTAACTGAAATACAGTACAACAAAGATAGGCAATGGGAAGATATGATCCTCACACAATTGAGGTAAATAGCACCTAGCTCATCATTTTATGCTACTTTAACTTTTTGAAACAAAAGGTTGTTAAGGAAAAATAAAGGCTGCACATTCTAAACCAACATGGCTGGTTTTTGTCTGTTCCTAAATTCCTGTTTTTTAACTGCATCCTGGTAACTTGTTTTGAAAGAACACAGCCAATGGAGACAGCACTCCGATGATAACTATTGTTATGGTCTGACAGCCAATGACCTGGTGTAAAGGTTTTTCTTTTATCATCATATCGAAATATTGTTTGAAAGAAGATGAGTGGAATAAACAATACAATGGCTCTAAATTCCCATTTTTGTCACAGTTTTTTTCTGTGGCTAAGCCAAACCATTCTGGAGCATTCTGGATAATAAAATTCAAAAGAATTTTGTACCTGCAATTCAGTTTTACTTATTTTGATATTTACACTTGAAAAAGGAGCTTGTCTTTCAAGTAAAACATTGTAGTTACAATCATGTAAGATCTGACATTATTCAAAATGCTTTTTTACTACAACCTAAAGGCTTCTGTACATATTGTGGCCTATAGGGGGCGCGCAACTTTCTAAAACCGACACAGACGCTGGCTTCTTTTATCCTGCACTCTGTTAATGTGTTCCAGAAGCACTTCTAGGTGAAGCCTAACAAAGTAGGGCTTTGCAGTCCCTGCAGCACCCCCTGCCAGCACCCACAGAACCTAGCAGTCTGTGCCGAACTCCAACTCCTTTGGTGGCCTAAAGGAATCTGAGGTACCGCCACAACCCAGGGGGCACTGCCATCAAGTGCTTTGAGGGACATAATGCCCAGTGTATATCCTCTCCTCCTATCTTTCCATTGTGGAGGCATCCCCGTCAGGTAAGGGCCCTGGACGCCTGCCACGATATGTGTAAATATGCATTTTTGTATCTACATGGCCATTTAAAGCAAAAATTAAAGCAACATAATAATTATTTATTACTTACTACTTAAAACAAGCACAGTTTTGGCCACACCATTTTCAAAACATTTACAGAGGACTGACAGACTTCGGTATACTTGTACAGTGTCACAATAATAAGACATATGAGTCATGAAAATTGAGTTCCTGGCTGCAGAGTCGATCAAATGAATATACCACTGCTGCGCACAAAACCGAGTCCAAAACAGAACTGAGGGACTAGGGAAAAGGTGTAGGTTTTTAAAGGGGAAGACAGGAAGTGAGATCATAGGGATCGGGCTCATGGTCTTCACCCATTGGTTCGAGTCCAGACGTGACATCACAGGGGCCGGGGCCAGCAAGGTCTTCTTCCATAGGCTTGGTCCCGGAAGTGACGTCAAGAGAGCCAGGTGGGATTTCTCGTGAATGGTCTACTGGAAAGGGAGAAAAAGAGTCAGTGCACTCTACCACATCCTGGTATATCTCGGAACTGCCCTTACTCAAGCCCTTTAGCTGCCTCCCATCCACACGTGTGTGACAACAGATACTGAAAATGGGTGTCCCAGAGGTCATGCAAATCTTTTATTTGGAGATCCTCTAATAGCCTATTCAGGTATAAATTAACTTTTGAGATTTTTTGAAAGTTATTACAGAACTGAACTTTATACTGAAAAAGAAAATCATTTAAATTCTCCATCAGTCTTTTTTATGTTGCATATTTGTTTTGTTTCCCTTAAAGGCGACGTATCGATTTACC
Source organism: Polypterus bichir lapradei (assembly GCA_026402145.1). NCBI lineage: Eukaryota > Metazoa > Chordata > Cladistia > Polypteriformes > Polypteridae > Polypterus > Polypterus bichir. The sequence continues at coordinate 19,031,358 of JANRMT010062856.1, read as the reverse complement.
CTGATAATAATTATTAGCATAACATCCTCAAACCTACTTAATCCAGCTCATGGCTACAAAAGACCAGCACCTATCCTGGTAGGAAACTCTCTCTTTCTCTATTATGTGGAAGTAACCGTCAGGCCCCAGGAAATACTGTAATAGGGACCCATCTCTTAAGTGAATAAATAATGAAATAACTTGGTCACGTTTGCCTTAAGTGTAATATATCTTGTACGAGTAACAGTAACATTTTAAAATGAAAAAAGTGAAAATGCTGCTTTTACTCATAAAGGATATTATTTAACATAAGATGCAAAGGAGAAAGCACTTCTTTTTCCTTGTCCTTAAACGTTAAAAATAAAGATTATTTTCTCCTGAATCTTTCACGTTAAACGATGACCTTGTCTCTGAAGTAAATAAGATTGCAGTTGTATTCTTGCCTAAGAGTTAAATGGTTTTTTTTTTTTTGCTTTTGTTTCAGGCAGAAGCTCACCTTTAAAAATTCACTACAGTTTAGATTACCAAAATGTGGCATACAGAACTAAACATTTTTAAATTTCTGCCCTGTTTAGAAATTCCATATGCTTGATTTCTTCATAAAATATCTCCTGGAGACTTAAATGTTTTGTAATGGAGCCAGACACTGGCACTGTGTGGGGCTCAGGCAAAAATTGTGACTGACTGTAATATACAAAACAAGAGATCTTATTTCGAAAAGACAATTGTAGATTTAAAGAGGGAACAATAGCACAAAGGCAAAACAATGGCACTTGGGCCTTATACCCAGTTTCTGTAGCTTTCATGAGGTCTGCTATCCTGATTCACTATATCATTTCCTTCTCAACTACATCATTTCTTAGCCATTCTCTCTTCTGCTTCATGCTTCAAATGTTCATTTTCTGAGATAATCTAAATGAGGAATGATGCCCTCTGTTGGCTGTGTGTGTAAGGGAAGAGGAGGATTCAGATATACTACATTAAACTAGACTTGACATGTCTCAGTTTTGAGGTGTGTTTTCTTTGGGACATATATTTGTACACTAGGGGGGCAAGTCCCCCTGGCACCTTCGGCACCCAACCCCTCCTGGCACCTTTGGCACCCAGCCCCCAGTTGCGGCGTAACTCGACCTTCAGCTAACTAAATCACCTAAATACAAACATTGGTGTTATGAATAGATATTTTTTTTAATAGTTGGTTCCTGTGAAAGAAAATTTACTCAATCAAAAAAAAAAACCCACGACTTTCTTGATATTTTAGTTTATAATTTAAAAACATTCATCTCGATCAGCTGCTAGATTGCTGCGGCTGCCATGCCAAGTGATCTGCATCTCACGCGGTGCTTTGAAAATTTAAAAGCCTGTACAGCAGCTGTCCTACTCTTTGTCTTTTATTTCCAGCCCCGGGCGTGGTTAAATCTCTTGGCACAAAGTCTCATCTCGCGGGAAGTGAGTTCTTGATATTTTTTAGTTTATAATTTAAAAATGGAGCAAGAATCTGAAAATCTAACAACATCACATTAAAGTCTGATACATTCTGAAAAGAATGATACCAATCATATATATGTAGGTTTTAAAATAAGCCCGATTTAAAACGTGACATAAAAAGTCAAATAAAATCATTGCACTTTTAGGCTTAAGATTTTATATATAGAGAGTAGAATATAAATATTTTAAGAAACATACATCAGGTAGACTCATGAAGTTGACAGATAAAGCCCATTTAACTGAATAAACTGAATATTGTCACTAAATCTGGTGGCATAAGTGCTAATGGCCCTGTACCAGTGGCTATGCAGGATAAGCTTACTTAGCAAAGGGACTCCCAAGGGTAGAGAACATACCAGAGTGACATGGGAAACAGATTACTTCATTCTGTATGGAGAGTGACAGACTGGCATTTTTAGAGAACCTCAGTATGGCAGAGTTTACAGTCAGAGGTTGTGAGTGAGTGTTAAGTCTTGGCTGAACAGTGGGCACACTCTTGTGAGAAAGACTTCTTGTTGCCCTCAGTAGCTCTCCTCCAAGACACGAGCAGGCAGCAGAGATGGGTGGCATACTGCTACATGTAGGTAAGAATGATGGACCTTTCCTTTTTAGGATAGGTCAGGACTCAAGAGGTGAATCGGCCTGAATGCTTTGCTAACAGCTTTGAGTTATTCCATTCTAAGTTCTCAGTTTGGAAATTGTTCTAAGGTTGGTCCAAATCTGTCCCTCAGGACCATTTTCAAAGTGACTTCAGGTGTACTAGATTAAGACTGGCCCTTTTGTGAGAAAATAACACAACCAGTCACTGAAACGTGGGGAATTGTATATAGACTGACTCACTAAAGCTAATGTCACATTACCCAACTTATAGTCATGAGATACTTCAGACTTGTCAAGGCCAAAAATCGCTACCTGTGTCACATTTGCTGACTGAGTGCTGACCTTCCAGTAAAGTCTGTCTTGCCCTTTTTTTATCATAAACTGACAGAGCTGACTCTGTATTAAGAGTTAACAACTACAGAAAGTTTAGCCACAATCTTGGCCCTTTCTTTCTTTTGTCCATTCTGTTATGGTATGTAAAACACTAGACATTGTATAGTAAAGCTTTTCTTCTGTCTCTAAGGTCCAAAAAACATGTGTTCCTTATTCCTCATTGCTGAATTATATGAATTGTACTTCCAGGTGACCATTCATTGGTTGTCAGCACTTATGCGCACAGAGCCTGCTCCTAAGACTAAAGACAAACTCAAACCAGCAGACTAGATTGGCGTGAGTAACTGGGTATGTCACTACGACTCTATAAATATTAGATAAATGAAGGCTACGACTGGAAAAGTCGCGTAATGTGACATAGCATTAAGACAGCCTACCTTTGTTTTCCATTATCTTTACTATTACTACTTTGCATTCCCCTAGTGATTATCTCTCTTATTCTTATCTATTAAAGGACACATTCTGATAATTTTGGTTTGTTGTGGCACTTCATTCTTGCTAATAGTATAGTATGTTTTAATCACCTTTTAATTTGCCTAATTAGCCTTTTTAATTTTATTACCTTGTACGATGCCTTTGGGGGTGCACTCCGTGAAACTTTCTCCAGGTACACTCCCAGATCCCAAAGAGGTGCATGTTAAGTTAATTAGCCCAGAGTTTGTGAGTGATTATGGGTTTGTGGATCTTTCAGGGACTGGCTTCCCCTCCAGGGTAATCTCTGCCACCCTGTGATCCTGTAATTGAAAATGGATGGGTCATGGATTGCGTGTTCACTCTTTGCATTATGAAGCAATCAGTCCTACTAACTAGTCAGGAACTCATTTTGTTTAAATAAATGGCTATCTCATTTAACACTTTCACTGAAGTGTTCTGGTGCAACATGTGCAGAATTCCCCTTCTTCCTTCAGTTTCCTTCATATGGAAAACACAATTGTGCAGCTTCTGCTAATCCACTAAGCGGACTTGCTGTCTGTCTGTCACTCATTTCCTCCTCACAGCTTATAAAAAGGCATTACTGCAAAGCTCAGACCAGTTAATTTTATTTTTTACTTTTAAACAGTAACCCCTCTAACCTCTTATTAAGGCAAGGGGCTGTTGATAGGACAGATTTATACACTACAGCAGAACTAACATTTGGGATCATTTATTAAATGCTTTATTCAGAGTCTTTAAAAAAGAGCAGAACAATTTCACAACATGAAAAGAATCTGGACTCCATTTATTAAACTGTAATTTGTAGCTCTCGCCCTAAGAACCAATTAAAACCGATTAAGTAGGAACAGCGGCTGTCGAAGCCACTCTCGGAAGAAAGGCCCCCGTGGACTGAAGTCTCCAACACGCCGCTTCATAGGCAGACTTTTCGCAGTAGATGAAAACCATTTGCAGCTCAGCAGGGACCGAGAACCGTTCACTTGCTAGATTAAAACACACGATACACTATTTCTGTTTTCATTTTCAATTCAAAAAAGGGCATTAATTCGCTTTTATTAATAACACATTTCACAGGGGAGGATAAATTTCCTCTCTCATGTAGAAAAGATTTACAGTACAGTAGAAACTAAGCAAAAATATATAGGCCCCAAAAAAAAAAAGCTCCCACTGAAGCCAAACGTGTATCATTAGCAAGAGTCACGAAAGCGGCTAGAGGGCAGGGTGTGTGCCAAGAAGAAATTGGAACTCTAGTGTGCCCGTAAAAGAGATGCGTGACATGGCCTTGAGTGTCTCAGTAGGGCAGATGGGTGCAGCCTCGACCTCACTGCAGGGTTTGCGCTTTAGAATTTGTAGCCAGAGTAGCACGGTGGCTCATGAACTAGTGTCCTAGGTTTGAGGGAAGTGCCCGGGCACTGCCTTTGTGAACACGGTCTGTGTCTGTGCAAGGTTTCTTTACCGGATTTTCCTGATTTCAATTCTCATTCCAAAAATATGTGCTTTAGTTTAATTGGTGATTAGAAAAGAGGGAGTGGGCCTATTAATGGATCAGTGTCCTGAGCATTCTGTACCCATTGCTTTGGGGGTTAGGCCCCTGTGATTCTGAATCGGACTAAGCGGGTAAGAATGTTATTTTATTGTTACATTATGCTTGAGAGTGTAGTCATCAGCAATTTTGAATGATATTCGTGGAATGACAGGCTCCATCTGTGGATGTTAGCGGCTAGGCAATGACCAGGCCACATAATCAAACCTAATTTTCTATGTGTTTTGGGGTGAGATCTGTGTCTCCATGGATCTTATAATGAGTTGGCAGAGAAATTGTTTTTAGTAAATGCAAAGAAGCATGCAATTAGAGCCAGAATGTAAATGAAACACATTATAAAAGTTCATCTAAGGTGTATGATGAAACTGTGTAACTCCTTGATAGAAATGTTTTCCCTAAAGATGATTAATATTGCAGCCATGTTGTCTTCAAAAAAGAAGGCTGTTATATTATATGGATCTAAACAATATTTTGTTCATAAGTAAGGTGATAAATGTAGTAAAGACTAAATGTTCTTTCACCTTTTGCTTTCCCTTTTATATTGATATTATTTTTGTCCATTTATAATTTTGAGCTGGTGACATTTGTTTCAGCCTGTTTTTTGCCACTGAATTCTTCTTTTTTGTGTCAGGTGACTTGGGCTCGATTATGAAGCTTTCTCCACTGATTAAGCAGGAAATGATTCCCAAGGCAGTCAATTGTAAGGATTTTCTCAGCTCCTCGCTGCCTGTGTAGCAAGCTGGAAATGTAAGATTGCGTCAAAAAACCCGGCTTTGCCACACGCTGCTGTTTTTACAACCCAAGGGCATCTTATTCAGCAGCCGCATTCTCTTTTATTCTTTTAGAGAGTAACGACAAGTTTTAATAGATGTCAGTTTTTTGTCTACAGTTTGTTTATTCATTTCCACACTAAAATATGAGGCTTCAAACCACAATTGAGAGATTTCAGTATCTGGAGCCAGGGGATGGACTCTAGTGAAATGTATCCTGACTACTTCCGACAAGTGCCCTGAACATTTCTTGCTTCTTTAAGGCGTAACAGAGGTGCTCCCAGGCGCACCCGCAGACATCTCTTCCAAGGGATTGGGAAAATGTTAGGAGTTTGGCAACTGTGACTGTCTCTTAGACATGAAGGGAGTCTTTTTTTTCTTAGCTATAAACATAAAGTCTGCCAAAATATACAATAATTACTCTCAATTTGGGTCAGAAACAATATAAAAATGAACATGAGCATGTGTTTATTCACAATGCTGTTAAATAACCCCCCATTGCTAATTTAACCGATTTTATTTCAGCAGGAAGAGTGTAATTGTTCTATGGAGTCTTTCCTCCACAATTCTACATAAACAAGTTAAAAGTGACTCATAAATTTTATTGACTTATGAATATTTCTATAGACAGTGTTTATACAAACATATGCGCGGTCCTTTTACTTGAAAACTGGATGATATAGTGATGCTCCATGTTTAAAACCCCTTCTAACTAATAATTTCAAGCTTTACAGATTTTCTTGGTTTATAAAATTGCATTGGCATCTGGTGTCAGGAAAGCAAAGTTAATTCTTTTAACATTGTATTTTGTTCGACCATGTCATTAATTTAAGTTTATAATTGCTTCTATTTTTACTATTCTCCAATATTATCATATTGTGTCCATGTATCAGTATTTTGTGCAGTTAAAATTATAATGCCACCATTTTGTTGTTACAGACGCGGCATGTTGCCAGAATTTGCCAAGATAGACAGATAGATAGATATGAAAAGTGCTATATTACAGATTACGAGATAACACTTAATTTGTCTGCATGTGGAAACCTAGCTTTTGGCACAATGCCAGTAAATAACAAGTGTTATAGTATTATGACAAACAACAATCCTCCTCTAAAATATATATCATAATGGCAACAATTAAAGAAAACATAAAAGAAAGAGAACCTTTAACTTACCGTATATACTCGCATATAAGTCTGGTCTTGAAATGAATGGCTTTCCCTTTTTCTATTTCCATCTTTTGAGGGCTCTCCATCCCTTGCTTGTAGATATTTTTCTGTAAATATTTCTGGTTGTCAGATTTGTTACACAGAATTGTTTGCTTGTCTGTATTTTTACTCTTGAAGCCCAAATAAACACAAATCCTGTGGTGTTAAAAAAAATGAAGCACTTTGAGCTACATTATTTGTATGAAAATGCACTATATAAATAAACTAGCCATGTGCGCCCAACTACGTTGCGCGTGTTAAAGTTGTCTGTGAAGGGCTCCCTGTTTAAACGTGGCTGCCAGTCGTGAACTGGGACCTTCATCGCACAGCATTATGATTTTTTATAAGGGAAACAGAATTACAAAAGAAAACCCTTGGATATTGATTCGATAGGAGTGGCCTACTCGGAATCACTGTCTGAATAGTAATTATGTGGTGGTGTAGCAACATTTCTGCTTCTGTCCGTTCACAGTCCGTCTCGTTTTCACGACGCTATCGTTTCCTCTCACGATGTCTTCTCAACCTTTCTCCAATCTCGCAGGTTGCTTTGTGGCAATCCAAAGAGTAAGGCAATATACACGGAGCAATGGTTATAAAAGGGGGACACATAGGTATCCAGGCTCTTTAAAGCATAAATAGGGATCACTTCAATGACATGTGAGCAAGCCACGGTACAACTGTGAGACGCGCAGCACTCGCCGGCTACAACCTAACAATAATAATTTCCGGAACGTGCTGTTACGGTGTCATTCATTTTACCCACTGTCTTTCTTTCATTCATATGTTACATAGGCACGTACCTTTTATCTTTGGCAATCTCATTCTCTAACCAGGCCTCAGTAGCTAATCAGCGTAACACTGTCCACCACCCCTTTCGTTATTCTGGCACATTGTTGACATCCGTGAGTAACAACAACGTACTAAACTGGAAGGTGGTCTACGCATGCATGGAATTCGCGGACAAACAAAGATCAAGATCTAAATGAAGATCTCTTTAGTTAATTTAAAGCACAACAGTTTGTTTAGTTTGATGGTCTGTGTTTTGAGGTGTGACTGGCGTACTACAGTCTTCAGTAGTATAAGCCTGGAGGAGATTCTTAATTCAATGCCTATGTTTTAGCTGTCTCTCTACTGCCATCTAGTGCTTCTTCTGCTAATTCATTCTCGGACAAACAAAGATCAAGATCCAAATGAAGATTATATATAGAGATGTTGTTGTTGTTGTTGAAACCCAAAAAATTGATCATAAAATCAGACCACAACTTATACACCCGTTCAAAAATACAACACTTGAATTATTATTATTTTTTTTATATTTACAACCTCATTATAGTTTACTCACATGACAACGCACAACCACAATGGCACTAGTGTTTGGGTTTGTCCAGGCAGGCCGTGGAAGCACGTGAAAGACACCATTTTAATCTCAGGCTCTGAGTTTTGCTACTCATAGTTTACTGATTACTTGTACTATTTTATAGAAACATATCATAATATATATGATTTATCCTCCAAAAAACAGCATAGATGGGAGAGGCATTCTTCATTGCTCTGAAAATATGTTTTCCTTCAATTTCATTTTTTTATACTATACAGGTGCCAGTCATAAAATTAGAATATCATGACAAAGTTGATTTATTTCAGTAATTCCATTCAAAAAGTGAAACTTGTATATTAGATTCTTTCATTACACACAGACTGATGTATTTCAGATGTTTATTTCTTTTAATTTTGATGATTATAACTGACAACTAATGAAAATCCCAAATTCAGTACAGTAATCCCTCGTTTATCGCGGGAGATAGGTTCCAAGGCCGGCCGCAATAACTGAATTTCCGCGAAGCAGGGACACCATATTTATTTAATTATTTAACGTGTATTTGGACGTTTTTAAACCCTCCCTGTACTGTTTACAACCCACCCTTTACTCTATTAATAACAGGGACCTACCTAACATTTCCTGGGGCACCTCTTCCACGGTTTCTGAAGGTGTATCCGTAGTAGTAGTAGGAACTGGCTCTTTTTTGCGAGGCTGCAAAAACATTGTGATCGTCAGTTGCTGCCGCTGCTTCTTTTTACGGTTGAAGAGCAGCTTGTAGGCGGTCATAACGTCATCGGACTTGTTGCAAAATTGGACCAATCGAATGGCGTTTAGGCTCAGCACCAGCCTTGGAAGAAGGAGCACGTTTGGGAGCCATTGCAGGGGGTGAAAATTGAAGCGAAGTTCAACATAAAGAAACCACAAAAAAATCACACACAGTACAGTGTAAAGTAAACCGCTCGGCGAGAAAGCTTGAAGCGAAATGGCCGCGACAGAGAGACAAGGGGAGATGCTGTGGGATTTGGGCATCAGTCAAAGCACCAATCACGGGCCCGATTAGAAAGTGGGAAGCTGTGATTTGTCGTCTCCCTCCCATTTACCAAACACAGCCCGTGTTACAACGCACTTAGTCACCGAACTTGTTTTGTTGTTCTTAGACTAGGGAATACTACTACTATATTTAAAAACCCGCGAAGTCGTGAATCCGCAACAAGTGAACCGCGAAGTAGCGAGAAATTACTGTATCTCAGAAACTTAGAATATCAATTAAGACCAATGCAAAAAAAGGATTTTTAGAAATGTTGGCCAACTGAAAGGTATGAACATGAAAAGTATGAGCATGTACAGCACTCAATATTTAGTTGGGGCACCTTTGCCCTGGATTACTGCAGCAATGCGGCGTGGCATGGAGTCGATCAGTCTGTGGCACTGCTCAGGTGTTATGAGAGCCCATGTTGCTCTGATAGTGGCCTTCAGCTCTTCAGAATTGTTGGGTCTGGTGTATTGCATCTTCCTCTTCACAATACCCCATAGATTTTCTATGGGGTTAAAGTCAGGCGAGTTTGCTGGAAAATCAAGAACAGGGATACCATGGTCCTTAAACCAGGTACTGGTAGCTTTGGCACTGTGTGCAGGTGCCAGATCCTGTTGGAAAATTAAATCTGCATCTCCATAAAGTTCGTCAGCAGCAGGAAGCATGAAGTGCTCTAAAACTTCCTGGTGGACGGCTGCGTTGACCTTGGACCTCAGAAAACACAATGGGCCAACACCAGCAGATGACATGGCACCCCAAACCATCACTGACTGTGGAAACTTTACACTGGACCTCAAGCAACGTGGATTCTGTGCCTCTCCTCTCTTCCTCCAGACTCTGGGACCTTGATTTCCAAAGGAAATGCAAAATTTACTTTCATCAGAGAACATAACTTTGGACCACTCAGCAGCAGTTTTGTCTTTAGCCCAGGTGAGACGCTTCTGACGCTGTCTCTTGTTCAAGAGTGGCTTGACACAAGGAATGCGACAGCTGAAACCCATGTCTTGCATACGTCTGTGCGTGGTGGTTCTTGAAGCACTGACTCCAGCTGCAGTCCACTCTTTGAATTTCCCCCACAGTTTTGAATGGGTTTTGTTTCACAGTCCTCTCCAGGGTACAAGCGGTTATCCCTATTTCTTGTACACTTTTTTCTACCACATAATGTCCATCCCTTCGCCTCCCTATTACTGTGCTTGGACACACAGCTCTGTGAACAGCCAGCCTCTTTAGCAATGACCTTTTGTGTCTTGCCCTCCTTGTGCAAGGTGTCAATGGTTGTCTTTTGGACAACTGTCAAGTCAGCAGTCTTCCCCATGATTGTGTAGCCTACAGAACTAGACTGAGAGACCATTTAAAGGCTTTTGCAGGTGTTTTGAGTTAATTAGCTGATTAGAGTGTGGCACCAGGTGTCTTCAATATTGAACCTTTTCACAATATTCTAATTTTCCGAGATACTGAATTTTTTATAATCATCAAAATTAAAAGAAATAAACATTTGAAATACATCAGTCTGTGTGTAATGAATGAATCTAATATACAAGTTTCACTTTTTGAATGGAATTACTGAAATAAATCAACTTTGTCATGATATTCTAATTTTATGACCGGCACCTGTACAAATACACACTGTAAAAGAATGAGTCTCAACACACTGGAAAGGTTTGGAGCAGCCACCCATATATTGTCCCTGGCTGCAAAAGGTTTAGAGAAAACAAACTGTTGTCAGGTTGAGTTACAGGTTTGAACTGATCTGGTTTGGGAAGATGGAGGTTTTATATGCCGTGAACCGGAAGTGATGTCACCTGACCGGAACAGAAAGTGACGTCAGTCTGGGCGCCAGAGGTGACTTCAGTCTGGGCACCGGAAGTGCCGTCAGCCTGGGTGCCAGAAGTGACTTTAAATCAGGCAGGTTTTCCCGTATTTGGTCTGCAGAGATAACAGAAGTAGGTTTAGAGCACCCTGCTACCCCCTGGCCTGGCGTGGAATTACCTCCACTTGGTCCACTCAGCTCAATCCTAGTTGCACGTATGTGACAACACACATATACTGTATATGCTTATTGCAACTGGGAAATCAAGTTTTTTTTTCCCTAGTATATACAGAAAGAGCAATGCAACACACAGGTCCTTTTCATGAAAAGGCAAGTTTGACAGAAACTTCTGCAAAAAACAAAACATATCGGAAGAAACAATCCGTGCTGGGGTAGCTGTGCTCAGTCCCGCAGTAAACCCAAGCTTGTTACACCTGTGTACCATGCAACCAAAAATTTAAAATGTTAATGTAAAACTCTATTCAGATGATAGAATTGCATGCTGTATTTGTATATGAAACATAAATATACTGTAGTTCCGTATTCCTAGAACAGTATTACATAGTACATGTGCTGCACTGTAGCTTAGACCATTGCATTATGTGATCTTCCATTCATTCTATGCCTTTCATCTGCTTGATTATTTCAATGTTACTTGAAACAATTAGTACATATTAGGGGCCAGCCTTTATTGTGATGTTAGTCCATTACTGTACACAATCAGCTGTAATCATACTGTACATACTCTCTTAGCTGTGCTGGGTCACATTAGCGGGATCAGTTAACCTGACTGCATGTGCTTGCACTGTGGTAGAAAGACTTCACAAACAAACACAGAACATGCAAAATCCACACAGTAGGCATTCAAAGGAAGGAAAAACAGCTTCATTTCTGTCATTTAGAAATCTGCGAATCTAAAAAAAAAAAAAAAAACGTTAAGCACATGCCTTCGAAAACAAAATTTGGAATAAAGTAAAACTATGACTTCCAGTAAGCACTTAGGGTGGACTCGTGCTTTGTGTATGCAGGGCTGTCTGGGTGGCATGTATTCAAAAATGAAGGATTTCACATTTTTCCATAAGAAGCATTCTTTAGTAATGTCAGCCTGAAACTCTATAATAATGACTGCAGTTGGCAGTACCTTCAAACTAACATATCCAGCTGGGTTAATGAAGGTGAGAAAATGTGGATTTTATTTAGTTATTTTGTATTTTTATGTTTCTACTCAGTTAATAGAAAATAAACCCACCACTTGTTCTTTATTTTTATTACTGGTGTGATATTTAAAGGGCAGCTAGTGACAGCCATGAAATAACTCACAGATCCTTTTATAGTACACAGAAGTATACGTACATTTGTTAATGTCAGATTAGATTTTGAAGAATTCGGTTAACCTCCATCTGCACATTAGCAGAACAAAAAGGAACTTCCATTGTGTAAATTGTAAGTACGCAAACTTACACACTAACTAATAGAGTGACCCCGTTGAAGTATGGAAGTAATCCAATTTTGTACTGTACCTGTGACTTATAGACTGCTCTGAATAAATAATAAATACATCAATCATACCGTGAGATTAAAATAGCTAGCAGCATAACAAAAGATAACAGACATACTTTCATTCATTTGAAGAATTTGCATCACAGATTGTTTAGTTATATGGTACATCCACCATTGAACTCATTCCCAAAGTTGTAGAAACAAAGCAAATCTTGCTGAATGTAACATCCAATATTAGCATTTGAAATGATGCATGTGTTTTCTAATGCTAGTAGTAATAGTAATTACTACTGAGTCTGTAATTATGCTTTCTCGATATTTGTTTTATGTTTGACCATAATGCTTCTCTTGCCCTTTTGTTACTTTTTTCATTTTCATGAGATTTGAAGTTTTGCTATGGCCTAACTACAGGCTTCTCTCTTCCTCATGGTTGCTTTTTGCCCTTTACGTACTGTATACTGACACTTTAGTAATCAACTGTGTCTCCTAGTCACCCTGCCTGTATTGTATTTGCACAATGCTGCTACCACATTTTGCTAGTTAATGTCCATTGACTTTTTTTTCTATGCTCAGTTAACTCTTTATTACTAACTGAAAAATATACTAGAGTCCCCAAAAAGAGGTGAAGATACAGCTTGATTCAGAGTGAGATTTGTGTTATGAAAAGAACAAGCCCAGAGATAGATACATAGTTCTTCCAAACTGAACTTCTCTTGTGTTCTCTTGATATGGGGTCATTTGTCAACATCACACCTCCCAACATTGTCTTACAGATATGAATTTCTAGTTGGAGTTTTGTTAAAAAAAAGTGTTGACTTGCTGCTAGATATGTTTGAAAATCAGTCACTGCTTAGTTCTGATTATATACATGTGCCGGTCATAAAATTAGAATATCATGACAAAGTTGATTTATTTCAGTAATTCCATTCAAAAAGTGAAACTTGTATATTAGATTCATTCATTACACACAGACTGATGTATTTCAAATGTTTATTTCTTTTAATTTTGATGATTATAACTGACAACTAATGAAAGTCCCAAATTCAGTATCTCGGAAAATTAGAATATTGTGAAAAGGTTCAATATTGAAGACACCTGGTGCCACACTCTAATCAGCTAATTAACTCAAAACACCTGCAAAAGCCTTTAAATGGTCTCTCAGTCTAGTTCTGTAGGCGACGCAATCATGGGGAAGACTGCTGACTTGACAGTTGTCCAAAAGACAACCATTGACACCTTGCACAAGGAGGGCAAGACACAAAAGGTCATTGCTAAAGAGGCTGGCTGTTCACAGAGCTCTGTGTCCAAGCACATTAATAGAGAGGCGAAGGGAAGGACAAGATGTGGTAGAAAAAAGTGTACAAGCAATAGGGATAACCGCACCCTGGAGAGGACTGTGAAACAAAACCCATTCAACACTGTGGGGGAGATTCACAAAGAGTGGACTGCAGCTGGAGTCAGTGCTTCAAGAACCACCACGCACAGATGTATGCAAGACATGGGTTTCAGCTGTCACATTCCTTGTGTCAAGCCACTCTTGAACAAGAGACAGCGTCAGAAGCGTCTCACCTGGGCTAAAGACAAAACTGCTGCTGAGTGGTCCAAAGTTATGTTCTCTGATGAAAGTAAATTTTGCATTTCCTTTCGAAATCAAGGTGATAGAGTCTGGAGGAAGAGAGGAGAGGCACAGAATCCACGTTGCTTGAGGTCCAGTGTAAAGTTTCCACAGTCAGTGATGGTTTGGGGTGCCATGTCATCTGCTGGTGTTAGTCCATTGTGTTTTCGGAGGTTCAAGGTCAACGCAGCCATTTACCAGGACGTTTTAGAGCACTTCATGCTTCCTGCTGCTGACGAACTTTATGGAGATGCAGATTTCATTATCCAACAGGACCTGGCACCTGCACACAGTGCCAAAGCTACCAGTACCTGGTTTAAGGACCATGGTATCCCTGTTCTTGATTGGCCAGCAAACTCGCCTGACTTTTTCTATGGGGTATTGTGAAGAGGAAGATGCAATACGCCAGACCCAACAATTCAGAAGAGCTGAAGACCACTATAAGAGCAACATGGGCTCTCATAACACCTGAGCAGTGCCACAGACTGATCGACTCCATGCCACGCCGCATTGCTGCAGTAATCCAGGCCAAAGGAGCCCCAACTAAATATTGAGTGCTGTACATGCTCATACTTTTCATGTTCATACCTTTCAGTTGGCCAACATTTCTAAAAAACATTTCTTTTTTTGCATTGGTCTTAATTGATATTCTAATTTTCTGAGATACTGAATTTGGGACTTTCATTAGTTGTCAGTTATAATCATCAAAATTAAAAGAAATAAACATTTGAAATACATCAGTCTGTGTGTAATGAATGAATCTAATATAAAAGTTTCACTTTTTGAATGGAATTACTGAAATAAATCAACTTTGTCATGATATTCTGATTTTATGACCGGCACCTGTATATATTGTGTGAGAGGCCCAGAATCCTTACCCAGCCAGGATGCCCCTAAGGTGGAAGATAGTTTACACAGGGCTTGTCTCATCCAGGATGCTAGATGGCAGCAAACCCAAGTTCAGATTGCTGCATGGGTGCCCACAAGGAATGCCAGGTATTGTAGTCCTGGGGGGACAGCCCTGTTGGGTCCCGCGGGGTCCACCGGGGGAGCTGCGGGATTTGAGTCTCCCTACTCTATAGGGCTCCAACATCACCCAGAAGTGCTTCAGAGCTGCTCCTTCATATACCTGGAAGCTCTCCCAGGGATTGGATGAAAGGAGCTGCCTTCTGCAAGTGGCCAAGCCAGAGGTGGAAGGAAGGAAGACAAAGCTTGCCAGGAGGAGCAGGGAAGGCAGAGAGAGAGAGAGAGAGAAAGATAATGGCAAAGAATTACTGTGGGAAATACTTCCTGGAGAAGGGTTTAACACAATAAATCCTTCTGTTTATTTTACACACTTGTGTCCTTGCCTGTGTGTTGGTGTTTGTGGAGCTTTAGTGACCCCTGACATCCACAATACAAATGCATACATATACAGTATGTGTATATACTGTATTCCTATAGTGAAAATACAATTTTTGTATGTCATACAGTATATGATTGATAGCTGATTGTTATCATTTTTCATCATAAAATGATATAACTTGAGATATCAATGTGTCCATTTCTGCACATCTCATTATCTATTTTCTTTCAAACCCCAGGCACAGACGATTCAGTTCAACTCCAGGTTCAATAAAATGATTTTTTAATCCACACAGCACAGTTAATACAAAGATCACAGCCCAATCAATCACAAAACCAATGCCTTCTCTTGTCCCTTTCTCTCCTCCAACTGAGTGTCGCCTTCTGCCTCCCGACTCTGACTTTGGCTCCCTTTAAGGTGGGTACAGTAGCACTTCGAGTGAGGCGATGTGACCAGTTGAAAATACTTCTGGGGTATAAGAAAATTAGGGAGGTCCCATCCCTGCAACGCCCTCTGTCGTACCCCAGTGATCCATTCAGGGCTGCACTTCTGGACTCCATGTCCCATTCAGCCCTGTAGGTGTCCAGAATGAGAATCTATATGAGAGACACTGCCACCTAATATAGTCGGGGTGAACTGCTCCCTGCTCTCCTCACTTGCTAGCTCCTGTAGTCTTTGTGCATCCCAATCAGGACAGGAATCATAAGGCATTTTGGTCGGGTATAGCCCCCATTTAGTCCATCCTTCTGCTATGGTATCCTGGCCAGGTAAGGTATCCACTTCCATCCTGGGGACGCCCATCGGTCCTCTGGGGCTCTGGGGCATTTCCTCTATATATATATATATATATATATATATATATATATTGAATAACTTTAACTTTCAATGTAAAAAATGTACATTTCAGCCCAAAAACAAAGTAATGTGAAACAGGTTGGCTTTTTCAGTTTCAGCAAGCTCTTTGCCGAATCATTTAGCATCATTTCTCTTGGCATTCTGGCATCTGCAGGTCATTGTCCATTAAGTATTTAACTGAGTTGCTTAAATTCATCTGTTTTCCGAATTGCTTTTATGTACTCTCAGCATGTCCTTATTTTTTGTTATCTCTTATTAATTTTTATGCTATTTTATCTTAAAGTAAATTTGCCTTATTTATTAAAAAAAAAAAAAAAGATTGTACTTTAGTAGTAGTAGTGAAGTACAGTATCTCCCGTGGATCAATTCTATTCCTTTGTGCTTACGGTAAAATGAATTTGGGCAAAGGTTGGGACTTTGTAACAGATGTTTTTGCAGGTCTGGTTTTTTTTTTTTTTTTTTTAAATAGTACAAAAAATCTCTTTCTTATTGGTCACTTTACTTTCTATGCTAAGTACTCCGGCAACAACTTCTGAAGCTAACACTGATCCAGATGTGAACTTTAAACTGTCAAATATCCTAATGCCTGAGCAACATGAGGTTAAACTGCCAGCATGTAAAAGATTTCTAACATAGCACCCTATCATTTTTCAGCGGCATTTTGTTGCCTGAGGTGATGACAATATGCTAAAGATGAAACAAGCTATTTAGGAAAAATCTTAGGAGATAAATCAGTGTACTGAAATCATGTATTACAGTAATGAAATTGTACTTTTAACTGTATGAGTGTAGCTGATGTATGTTTCTTGTATACCATCTGCTGAAGTATTTAATATAGAGTGTTGTATTCATTAACATTTAATGGTATTCAATCAAGAGCAAATTATACAGATTTGTGTTAGTGATTTTTAAACATGGTTTAAGAGGAAGAAAATAGAATTGGATATGTACAGTATTAGTTTAACTGTGGTATACATTGTGAGGTCAATTCACATTTCTCAGTTTGTCAAGAAAGACATTTTCAAGGAAGTCTGTGTGTTGCAACTTCAGAGTTGTAAGATCCTCTTCACATGGCTGAGAGTTGAGGATGGTGGGGTCCAAATCTTCTACCAAGCTTCCTTTGAATCTTTCTTGATGCGATTGTGGTTAACAGGAATGAGACTGCCAATGCAGGATAAAAGATTCTTAAGTTTTGATGAAGATCCTTATAAGTGAGATGTTTTTGAGTAGATATAATGACATTATAAATAAGTAAAGGCTAGTTCACTTGTTATGTAATGTAACAATATAACAATGGTATTTTGTTTAGCACAGCAGTCTCGCACTTTCAGGGACATGAGCTTAAATAAATGCTGTGTCGAGTTTACACGTTTTCTCCATGATAATGGGTCTTTTTTCTTGCCCCACTACCCCGTATCCTCAAGTAGTTTGTTAAATTAATTGCCAACTATAAAGTGACCCCGCATAAGTGTAGGTATCAGTGAGTGTGCTTTTACGTGTGTTTGTTATGGTTGAGTGAATTTGGTTTAGATAGATAGATAGATAGATAGATAGATAGATAGATAGATAGATAGATGCTTTATTAATCCCAAGGGGAAACTCACATACTGCAGCAGCATACTGATAAAAATAAACAATATTAAATTAAAGAGTGATAAAAATGCAGGTAAAAACAGGCAATAACTTTGTATAATATTAACGTTTACTCCCCGGGTGGAATTGAACAGTCACATAGTGTGGGGGAGGAACGATCTCCTCAGTCTGTCAGTGGAGCAGGATGGTGACAGCAGTCTGTCGCTGAAGCTGCTTCTCTATCTGGAGATGATCCTGTTCAGTGGATGCAGTGGATTCTCCATGATTGACAGGAGCCTGCTCAGTGCCTGTCGCTCTGCCACGGATATCAAACTGTCCAGTTCCATGCCTACAATAGAGCCTGCCTTCCTCACCAGTTTGTCCAGGCGTGAGGCATCCCTCTTCTTTATGCTGCCTCCCAAGCACATCACCGCGTAGAAGAGGGCGCTAGCCACAACCGTCTGATAGAACATCTGCGGCATCTTATTGCAGATGTTGAAGGATGCCAGTTTTCTAAGGAAGTATAGTTGGCTCTGTTCTCTCTTGCACAGAGCATCAGTATTGACAGTCCAGTCCAATTTATCATCCAGCTGCACTCCCAGGTATTTATAGGTCTGTACCCTCTGCACAGAGTCGCCTCTGATAATCACGGGGTCCGTGAGGGGCTTGAGCCTTCTAAAATCCACCACCAGCTCCTTGGTTTTGCTGGTGTTCAGGTGTAAGTGGTTTGAGTCGCACCATTTTTTCGCACCAGTTTGTCTCGAGTTCAGCAAAATCCTGGAAATGTTCATAAAGCTTGGCAACTGTGTAAAATGCAAATGGAACAAAAACCACAAATAAAACACAAAGAGCAGCCACAAATTAGAAAGAAGTAAAATATAGATCATTGCACTGAGAGAGTGCCAATCTTAAGGCACACATCAGCCATGTACCAAACAGCGGTGTGGGAGTGGCTCTTTCCATTAAATGAAGTCATGGCTCCAGGCACAGCAGAAACAACTTTTTTGTTTCCCAAGTATTTGATGCTTTGCAATTTCTTACTCCATCAGCAATAGAAGAAATGTTGCTGACCACATACCTAATTTGCATTAATAATTAGCCATGCATTTCTGTGTTGCCAGCCCACAGTTATTAGTGTTATGTATCCATTGGCAGTACTAGTGATACAACAATATTTTTTAAATGCATATAGAATGGAAATCTAGCAGTGTTTCTCAAAATTTTGTGGTTTCGGAAAAAAGAATTTTACCTTTTTAAGCTCCCTGATGACCCACATTTGGAAATTGATGTGCCTTGCAGGGACGTGCGGTCATGGTAGGCAGGGACATCATGAAACTAAAAAAATAATATTGATAACATAAAATAAATGTGTCCACTGGTCTGTGCTATAAATTTGTTTTCTGTATGATTCCAATAATTGTGATCATTCTTTTAGTGAAAATCTCTGAATTTGTGCATTTCCTGTTTAAATAGAGGAGAGAAAGGTGAGATGCTCCAGCGACGAGCCTCACCTCACCTCACCTCGGACTGCACTCTCCCTCACACACAGGGTTGATGCCTGCAGCTGGTGCCTGCCTTTGCTGTCTCTCTGTATGTCACCAATATAATGCTTGCAGACATGTTTATTATACACCCTGACTTTCCACAGTCTGGCTAATATCTTTAATGAATGTGTGTGACATATTTAGTCTTGCTGAATGCAGTGAAAAGGCACAAGGTGAGGCAGACTATACCGTGGCGCACTGAAGAAGGCACGTGAGCCTAACAGGTGCTCGTTGCTGCTGTTCTTCTACGCAGAAGCGCCAAAATGTTAGTGATATCAAAACGTTCAGTGCACTGCAACAGTCCATTTATTTTTATTTTTTGTTCTGACTGACAGCCAAAATGGATGATTAAGATTTTTAAAATTAAAGGAAAAGAAGCAGGGACTTTCAGAAGAAAGTGACAGAGATTTTTGTGGAGAAGGATAGGCGCATGGACTTCATTTACAAATAATGGGTAAGACCATAAACAGTTTTCAATTTTATAACAAAAATGGGATCAGACTAAGAAAAAAAAAATCCAATATTTAAAAGCTAGATTTTGTCTTTGTCCTTAAATAAAATATTCTTTTGTTTTCTTGTTATCTTTTTGTTGAACAGTCTCTATTAAAATTGCTTAAAGCATCAGAATAAAAAACTTCAAAACTAAATAAATAAATAAATATTTCAATTAAGCTCAAATTGAAATCTGTTTTTTTTTTGTACACCACTCAATACTTTCATTTGTAGTTAATGAGTATGAATTGTGGAATTGCAACGGCAAATTTAGAACACATGGACAGTGCAGAGCAAATGCGCTCTCTCCGCTCTCTCTCGCCACTCTAAATTTATTGTTCTTTCTTATCCCAATATGCACCTTACCTATGTGTGTGTAAAGAATGCCGAATGGGATATGAAACATAACCAGTAGTCAATGTGCATGCTGCCAGTTGAACAGTGAATAGGCTACTCTTTTGGGTTCATATATTTGTAACTCGGACTCTGAAGGAGTCAGTGCCTCACCAGCCATGAACCTCACCGCACGTCACTGGTGCTTTGGGGGATGAAATGACCACCATTTAAAGGAGCAAGTGCAGGTAGAGGCTGGGAAAAATAACGCATAGCAGTGTTCGGTGGACAGGGTGCGAGGAGGTGGTTTCAGCACATCTCAGTAGCTGCAACAGGATTTTTTGTACCCTGTATGCTTGTCATACAGAGATAACCGAGTCAGCAATGATCTTACTGTATGCATGGTTGAAAGTTCTCAGCATGGCTGCTTATAGCTCTGTGATGTCAGATTGGCCTTGCAAAGCATCAAAAAATGCTTACGCAAGTCAGCCACATGGTACATTTCCAGGAAAATATTCAACGAACAAGGTCACTGGTAAACACAGCATGTTCTCTGCAAAAAATTCTTTGGTGAATTTTGCCGATCAACATTAGTGTTCATATATGTAAATTTGCTGGAATTCAATAATGCTTAATCTTTTACTCTGTGAAAGGGGGGATATACTATCAAGAGTTGTTTTTTGCAGCTATTTTCCAAAGTGTAGCGATAATTTGTTGAATGTTGAACTGAGATATCCAGTAATTTTACCCTGAATTGAATATCAGTTAAATTTTAAACATGCTTAAAGTTGTCAAAATATATGTGCATGGGCATCGCACTAAGTTTAGAGGTTACTATGCTTTATTAGAATGTAATTATTGTTATATTTCCTGCACCCACAATAATCATTGAGACAAAGTAATACTATTCTACCTCACTTACAGCTCACTGACATAACACAGAGTGACCCTGACAGTCTGAAAAACTATGCAGGTTTTAAGAATACTGTAACATCATAAGGTCCTACTGATTTCCAGCCTCTAGCTTGGCCTCTATTCTGTATTTGTTACTCATACTATTTTCTGTAACATCAGCATACAGCCCTGTGTATCAGAGGCAATATTGATAGATGAACTGTTATTGTGTACATCAGTGTGCACATAGAAGTTGTTCCCACATAATAGACAGAGGTGGGTTTCTAATATACATTCAAGTTCACTTTTTAGCCCGTGGTGGACTTAAATCTCCTCTTGTTAAACAGTAACAGTGTTGGTTTTGCGCTCTTTATTCTGCTGTTTTACTTCTCACTCACCTGGATTTCCTCTGAAGCTCTTTGATAGAAAACATGAATGTAATAGTCTGCCCACTAAGTTTATTACAGAGTTTTACTACTCATAAAGCTGGATTTGTGGTTGGGGTAGTTTATGATTGTAAGCTTTCTTGATTCAAGGATGCAGATGTCACAGTGGGTATTTAATAAAGTTTTATTTGGAAGGTAATAATACATGGGCTATTTTGTTACATTTATTTCTGTATAGTATCCTTCACCGAGTACAGGCTCATAGCTTTTTTACATATTTACAGCTATAATGAATTAACAGTAAGTCATGTAGTATTTACATCAATAAAGATACCATTTCAGTGATCAACGTAAAAAATCTTAACAATAAAAAGTTCATTAACATTGTAATTGCGAACTGAGACCAGCTGGCAATGGAGGAGGAGAAAATAAAAACACTCTTTCAACAACATCCTCTGTGTGCTGCTGGTCATGCCCATTTAATCTAAAGATGAATGGTCAACATTGGAATTAAAATATTAGTGGCACATGTTTAATATCAAACAGCAAAAAAGTGTTCACACTGAAGCACCGATTGAAACACTGAATATATCTGAGATTGACAACCTTGTTCTAAGGTTGTTGTTCTATCAAGTTAAAGTTGATACCTAGGTCAAGAGCTGACATAATTTCTTATGATGATTTTTGCTTTCAACACTGATTTCTTAATTGAAGACTTTCATTTATTATAAAGAGTTTGCACACCCTTTAATACATGGCTGAAACTCAAATAGTCGGTCACTGTGGCATCAAAAGTAACATGGTGTGCAGCTTGCGTTTCTAGTAGTATGTAGTATCATAGCAACTACTGCAGAAAATTGTGGCAATTGTTATGTCAATGATAAAATGGTGAATTTAACCAAAATACTTGTAACACTAAATTCATTCCTGGAATCATTACACTGCTTCAGTGACTAACACGTAACACATATCTGCCACAATCCAATTATATGAGTGATTCATACCCATTTTATTGTTTGCCTGGAACTTCATGACATTCTTAAGTATCTAGAATCACTAAACACATACAGTAAGTCCATATCTTCTTGTTTTACAGCTCTGCTTTTTATACCAAAAACCTCTTTTAAACTTTTTGACAATGTAGTAGACATTGATATTAACCAATGCTTTCCAGGGTTTTTGCTATAAACTACAGAATTTATTTATTTTTTCTGAAGGAAATCAGGTATGCAAGTAGAAGTACAGGATCTCTAAGTCTCCTCTACTAAGTATGGGTGCCCTATTGGGTGGTATCTTCTTACCAATCCTTTATTCATTACACAAGAACAACTGGATTTCATATACAGATTTTATAAGAATGGTTATGTTCTGGGTATCCTCAGAAATTATGTCAGTTAAAACAACATGTTCGGTATTTTTCAAGTCAAAACTATT
Organism: Polypterus bichir lapradei; assembly: GCA_026402145.1. NCBI lineage: Eukaryota > Metazoa > Chordata > Cladistia > Polypteriformes > Polypteridae > Polypterus > Polypterus bichir. The sequence continues at coordinate 19,008,811 of JANRMT010062856.1, read as the reverse complement.
TCTTCATAATCTACTCTCAATATATAACATCCTAACCCTAAAAGTGCAAAGATTTTGTGCAACAATTTTATGTCATATTTTTTGTCACGCTTTAAATCAGGCTTATTTTAAAACCTACATACAGTATATATGTTTGGTATCATTCTTTTCAGAATTTATCAAACTTTAATGTGATGTTGTTAGATTTTCAGATTCTTATTCCGTTTTTAAACTAAAATATCAAGAACTCATGTCCCACGAGACGAGACTTTGTGCCAAGAGATTTAACCACCGGAAATTAAAGACAAAGAGTAGATGACAAAGACAGCTGCTGTACAGGCTTTTAAATGTTTGAAGCACCGTGCAAGATCATGCGGCACGGCAGCAGCAGCAAGCCAGCAGCTGATCGAGCAAAGAGGAGGTTAAAAAAAACTATATTTGTTTCCAATTGTATCACCGTTAAAGAGGGGGTTTCGGAGGAGCGACCACGTCTCCTTGGGGTGCGTTCAGCCCCCCCCATCACAACATGAGCAGCAGAGACGTGAAGTGGCTGGCACGTTGAGCAGGCCAGGGGGGGTTGGCAAGCGAAGTGAGCAGGGGGGTGAACCTCCTAGTCATTGTATATATTAATTTCTCATATAAAATTGGGTGTTTAAAGTAAAGCATTTTTAAAATACATTTTAAAAGTATCTTGTCTGTTTTTCCAGCTTACAATGAGGAAGAATGGTAAACACCTCCATAGGTGAATGAAAAAGCTTTAAGATGCTGTAAATGTGTCCACTTTGAAACACAAGTTTTTAGTTTTAAAAAACACCACTTCAGCATTTATTAGGCTTCTTTGTGAAATGGAAAGGAAACTCGAAATAATTATTTTATCAAAGATTCTTCAACTGTTTTTCTTGAGGTGAGAATACATTTCCTTGTAAGCTCACAGGCACCATCGTGGGTAGATTTCTGACAACCCAAATAAGCTCCCAAGCTATTTTCTGCTAATGATCCTACTTTTTCTTCTGCAATTCTGTTTTTTCAACATTTATGCTCTGCCATGTCTTGAAATAACAGACAGATGTGTGCTCAAATCATATGATTATTTCTTCCTAAAAGGCTTGTATTTTTTGCCCATTACATTCTGTGCTGTTATTTTACATAGTTTACAGAGCAAGATTCAAGCTGAGAAAAGTGTAGTAAAAAGAGCAGATATCAGCTGTACTGAACTTTGTACAGAAAACAAAAATTCTGAAGTGAACTTATTGATTATGCTGCATTGTATTTATAATAAAAGCCTTAGAAAGGGCCAACCAACCTGTAGATGCGGTTTCTGTGGTGTGTTTACCGCATGTATGATAAAAAAATAAATAAAAAAGGCAGAATATATGATAGAACAGATTAAAGTGACACAAACCACTTATTGACTTTTTAATCACTCATACTGAGGATGTTTGAGCGAGTAGATTCAGTGACTCTCACTCAAACTAATAAATACACAGGGAGAACATGTAAAATGTATACAGATCCTGATGCTGTAAGACAGTAATGACAACTCTGCATTACCTGGAGAAGACAGCATAAAAGAACTGGGGGTGTGCACAGGCATAGCACTTATAGAATATTTTGGAGGAGTCTCCCCATTTGACAGAATCCATCAGCTCTGATACGTAGCCACTGGTGTGGAGTTGGGGGAAAGAGTGGTATATGGCTTGCCTCTGTCCCTGGTGGAGCCAGGTGGCGCACATAAGTGGGCAAAAGAATGTAGATTCTGAGAGCATGTGTCACCACCATTTCTGTTTCAGTCAGCGTAAAGTGGCTAATTCCATTCCTCCATCTCTTGCAACCCCCGGGTCATTACAATATTCCTTCTCACTGATGCACACTCATGCATTATCAATCCAGCAGCAGCAGGGAATATCTTTGCAAAATAATGAAATAAGCCTCTGTATAGTTATTTTATTTTCTAAATTTATGCAATATCCTTCACTTTAATATACAAATTTCATGTGACAAATGTTTGCGAAGAAATTACTTGAAAAATGGCAAACTTATCCTTTAACAGATCTGTTGAAAATGTGTAGTGTAAATAATCAGGTATTAAATAAAATGAAAACTAAAGCACAGCTTGGAGTAGAATACTAAGAAAAGTAGTTACTGAATATGCAGTGCTTAATGTATTCAGATTTATATTCTGAGTGAATATTCAAAATGTGTTACAAATTTTGAATTCTTTCCAAATACATTCAACATTTGATTTATAGACTAAATCATACAAGTTAAATGTATTTAAAGTGTGGTCTGAAATTGCACTTCAGTCTCACAAAAAACACAAGCTCTGTTTATACTGTTCATTATACAAAAAAAGGGAAACGACTTTCTCATAAAACTTTTATTAATATAAGTTTTATATTTGAAGAAAAATGATTAGTTCAGAGTGTGTTTTAGCCATTTCACATTTTAAGTTGCTCTACTTTTAACAAACAAACTTAACAAAATTATCATTAAACAAAGAAAGTCAGACTATGCATTTTTCATTTGGCATGCTACAATTAATTCCTGCTGTCTGGTGTAATTAAAAGGCACAACACATACGTGAAAGCTTCAGGATTCTGTTCCCAAAAGCTGGATTAGTGTGAAATCCAGTTAAAGTAAGTTGTGATTTATGGAAATCGGGTTAATTCCATTCCATAAAACCTGGATTTAGCTATACCCATGTTTCTGAAACAGATGAAGCCAGAATTGCATGATCTATGAGACCAAAGATTCAGATAACTCGCTAATCCTGATATTTGGAAAGGGATCAGGATTTGCCACTTCCAGAAAGAACGATTTGACAAAAATCAGCTCGGTTACTGGGGCAACCAATGCTCTGAAAATAACCTGCAATACAATTTCATTCACGTGCATTTAGCATCGTGCTCACCGCATGACAAATTCAAGTTTTGCTTTTTGAAACTTTCTGGAATGTTTGAAAATACAGTAATCCCTCCTTAATCGCAGGGGTTGCGTTCCAGAACCCCCCACGAAAGGTGAAAATCTGCGAAGTAAAAACCATATGTTCATATGGTTATTTTTATATATTTTAAGCCCTTATAAATTCTCCCACACTATTATAAACATTTCCCTCACAGTTATACAACATAAATCCTTTGTATTCTCTTAGATATTCGGTAAGATTTGTTGAAATTATGTATGTAAACACACTGTTTATATACAGTAAAACCTAAATATTATTTTAAAGATATCGAGCGTCTCCGATATTACATATGTTACAGCCATTACGACAGACAGACCATCAGCAATAAATACATACAATGCAAGAAAAAATGTATACAGTAAAATGTGTGTACAGTGACACTAAATGTACATACATGTACTAAATACTGTACGTAGAAAATGAATTATGGTTACTCACCAACAATGACACGACGACTTGTCCGTTAACGATGAGCTTAATTTTACTGCACAACAAATGAAAGCATTACAGCTCTTCTAAAGGAGCCTCTTCAGACGACTGTGTAGCACCGCCGTTGTTCTTCTTCCGGCAGTCTTCAATCCAGATCCCTAAAGCAGATTCCATCCGGACTACCGCCTTATTACATCCACTTACACCTCGTTTTGCACCCTGGTTAAAGGACACTGCAGCTGTAGATCTTATATTCTTTTCCTCCTTTTTAAACAAAAAGAATCGTGGACTCATTGATGCCATAATGGCATCCTGCAGCGGTGTAGGTGTTCCCTTCCTTCAACATATCCAAAACTTTTACCTTTTCGGCAATCGTTAGCATCTTCCGTTGGCACTTGGGCACGGCCCCTGAAGCTGCAGCAGGAGCAGATCATTTTGGAGTCATAACGAAGAGCTTGACTATGCACAAAGATAAACACAAAAGAGCACAAAAGTTAACTCTTTACAAAGCGAAACACGTTGATGCTGAATGAGCGAGACAAGAATTCCTGGTTAACGCAGCAGACTCGAATTCGGCGCTCCGTTGCTGAGCCAATCAGTACACAGGAACTTAACTGCATGCTCTGATTGGGTAGCTTCTCGGCCATCCGCCAATAGCATCCCTTGTATAAAATCAACTGGGCAAACCAACTGAGGAAGCATGTACCAGAAGTAAAAAGACCCATTGTCCGCAGAAACTCGTGAAGCAGCGAAAAATCCGCATTATATATTTAGATATGCTTACATATAAAATCCGCGATAGAGTGAAACCTCGAAAGATGAAGCACAATATAGCGAGGGATTACTGTATTTTCACTCTGTAGCTTATTGAATTTGCAAATATAGAGATATACTGTAGTTTAAAAGTATACAGTATTCAGTTTCTTAAAGTAACTGTGTTCTTGAATGCATCTTTAAAAACGTTTTGTGAGCTGAATCCAGAATACTTTAGTATTCTGAATTCGTAACGCACTTGTATTCCAGTACAGCCCAAACCTGCTATTGAATTAATATTATAAATAACCACTCTCAGCTTTGCATTTTAATGGCCAGGCTGTAGTGTATTATAATGTAATTCCTCGGTGCCATAGCTTCTCACACTGTGCAACAGAAGGTCTAATAATGTCAAGAAAGCTCACATTTTGTTTACAGAAAATAGTGATTCTTTCTTCCATATCTTTTGTTGAAAATGTTTTGACCCCCCATTACAGTTTAATATTGCAATCTTCTTGTCTTCTTAGAACAGGAATCAGATAGAGAAAGTGGTGTGTACTGTTTCTAAAATCATTGATCTCCACTGTAGATTTGCTCAGTGGTCTCCAATTGACACTTAAGGTCTTATTCAACTTACTGCAGTCCATCAGCCCACAGTTTACTGTAATTCCATCTGTTGAATAGCTAAGATCAGTCAAGATGAGGACCACCAGAATTCTTATAAGTGCATACCCATGACCAATAAAGTGCATCAGTTCAGCTTTTTTGTCCTTAAGAGTCTTCTACAATAATTTAATGAATATATCTAAGTGCATTTGTGTGATTACCTTTGTCGTTATGTGTTTGTATTGATGTTTAAATTTTATCAGTTACTCCAGATCAAATTTTATGAGACTGAAGTTTCGTCATCATGCTGGCTTCTGCTGGCCTTAGTTAACATTATATCCTTGGCTAATACCATTTGCTACAAAAGCAGGTACAAAGTCCATTTTATACAACTGAACTTGGTGTGTCCAGTAGGTGACAGGAATTTGGACTATACCCCAGTAAATTCACTAAGGCATTCCAGACGCTACTTCCATTTGTTGTGCATTTCCACTTAGGCTTCTTTGATTTTTATGGTCCTCAGTGGCATACATGTTCCTAGAGAACCTGCCGTCTCACAAGTTAGTCATATAGCTGTATACAAGTTTTTTTATATTCACTCTAACATACCCATCATTGCCTAGATGCTGGAAAATGTAAGATTATAGCAGTTTTCTGTGGGAATAACAAGTCATGTCAAGTTGGGGAGCATGCACCGGTACAGTGCGTTGCCGCACCCACCACACGATGAAACAACTCGGATCCTGGTTGGCAACCCCCCAGGCAGACATGCAGTCCAGTCCCACCCTCCGGAGTTAAATATGAAAATATGCATATAAAATATAAAATATAAAATATGCATATAAAATATATGCCCCCTGGCCATTGGACCTTACTCTTATTCTATGTTAATTAATGTTGACTTATTTTATTTTCTTACTGTGTCTCTTATTTTTCTATTCTTCATTATGTAAAGCACTTTGTGCTACATTTTTTTGTATGAAAATGTGCTATATAAATAAATGTTGTTGTTGTTGTTGTTATCTGCCACTGCCAGGTGTTATGTGGGTGACCCCTTGGCCTGGTCCAGCCACTTGGGTCCCCAACAATGAGGATCCCACAAGCTGGATCACTTTTGGGGAATCGCGCCGCCATGTGTGCATAACATGACATAAAATTTCCAAACCTGCTTGATACAATTTACAGTTGCAAAAGGTTAGAGATTATCCTTGCAGGACTGGCTGCAAGACAGAAAATAGGATCAGTCCACACACCCACCCTTATAACATTTTAGAGTCACCAGTTAACCCAACCAGCATATACTTATTAATTTGGGAGAGAAAACCAAAATACCCGTGCACTCAGAAAGTGAATGTGCAGACTCCACATGCACCCTGATTAGGTGTGGGATTGAAACCCCTGTCTTTGCATTCATAAGTGACAGTGCTACCCCCGTACCACAGATGTGACCCACAAGCTGTAAACTGCATATCACATATCTTGTGTAGAAATATAAATTGTATGCCTACGTATCTACATGGGCAAACGACACAGGTGATTCTAATTAAAATTGACTTCTATGTGTGTGTTATTTTTAATTAAATAGCCTGTACCATATGCCCATGTATGCAAACACCCACATTTGATTTGTTTTTACACAAGATATGTGATATGCAATTTACAGCTTGTGGGTCATGTTTTAATACTTGAAGTTCTAATTAACGTAGCATTCTCTAGTTATTGTTTCAAAGTAGACATAATTGAAACAGACTGCATATTTTTTAAGTTTTCAATAGCTGCCAGTAGAAGGAAAAGTATTTTTTTTTTTTCTTGTTGAATACATTTCTGGGTTAAGTCTCTTAATAAACTATTATGCACAAGCACGTACTTTTGCCTGTGTGTTATGGATGTAGACTACAGAACCATGTGTGAGAGCTCGTATTGTCTCGATCCATGTGTGTACAGAATGAGTGAATGTTCACTGTGTGGTGCTATGTGGTTGCTTTGTAGATTTGCAAAAGTCTTATAGTCAAGATAAATCTAATTAGTGGTAAGCTCCTTGTATATTTTGTTGGCAAAAATTTTCCAAATGAAGGCGTCATTTTTAGATATAAAGAAAATATTATAGAAAAAATGACCAACCTGTTCTGTTAATGTGTGTATTGTTATAGTAGCCATGGTCAAATTAGCAGCTTCAATACACATAATGCTAATATGTACTCGTTGCTGACACCTAAAGGCATTTTCTGTTTTTTACTTAAAAATATTGTGACAAAAGTAAGAAAAAATCATAAAGTTGTGTTGGCACACTATTGAAGCACTTTATCTAATGGAGTCATTACATAATAAGTGGGCGTAAATAATAATGTGCATGTCAGTTCATTTCCGTCAGTCAAAGCTCCCATCATTATTAAAATCCAATCAAGATAATTTTTGTTTAGGTAGTCGTCATTTGGATTCCATTCTTTTCACTGGATATAGTTCCCTTCTGCTTGTTTTCATGGATTTGTGTTTTGTAAGTCACTATTCTACATGAAGCTTCCACCAGTGTGTCTTCTTTATATATAATATGCTACCATGGCTGTCCATTTGTCTGTCCAGGATTTTAAATCACCTGTAGCTCGCAAACCGTTTGAACTATTGATCTGAAATTTGGTGCACATATACTACATGACGTCTACTATCCACTTTCGGGGTGATGATTGACCTCCAAGGTTATTTCTGTTCTTATTTTAATTTTATTTTATTGTAGAATCAATTCTCGGCAGCGGCCAGCAGGACAACAACAACAACAACATTTATTTATATAGCACATTTTCATACAAAAAAAAAATGTAGCTCAAAGTGCTTTACAAAATGAAGAAATAGAAAAATAGAAGACACAATAAAAAATAAAAATAAGTCAACATTAATTAACATAGAATAAGTAAGGTCCGATGGCCAGGGTGGACAGAAAAAACAAAAAAAAACTCCAGACGGCTGGAGAAAAAAAAATAAAATCTGCAGGGATTCCAGACCAAGAGACCGCCCAGTCCCCTCTGGGCAATCTACCTAACATAAATAAAACAGTCCTCTTTGTATTTAGGGTTCTAACGGAAGGACTTGATGATGACGGTCATGTAGACTTCTGGCTTTTAGTCCATCAATGTTGGAGCATCATGATGCTTTGAGTAGGTGGTGGTGGCTCAGGCCGCCACCACAAAGTAACCGGAAAAAGAAACAGAAGAGAGATTTGGGGTCAGGACGGACTTGCTGTGCATGCATACGGGTGCCGTTCTCATTCCCTATCACCTTCGCCGTCACTTCCTCTACCTCTTCATAACTTAAATCATTCTTGAGGCAGATTGAAGACTTAAGTGCCAGCTTAAGTGGAAAATTAAAGAAAACGTACCAAGTAATTGCAATACAAACACTGACTTAAAAGATGCCGACAAAAGAAGAGAAGAAGCGGGCCGCTAGGGTGGAGAAAGGAAATGTAGCAAGTGCATCAACCTCTGAGAAAATGAATGGTAAAAGTACAGATAAACAGTATGAAAACTATGAATGCTCAAGTCAAGTGTATTCACTGCACATTATCGGGCAGTGCGCCATTATTGGTATATAATATATGTATTGTATAACGATCCATTCAGCATCCAAGTCACTTAATCCAGTTTAGGGGTACATTTACACACACCCTTACTTACTACTATGTGGCCAGTTAACCTAGCACTCAGGTATTTGAGAGTAAACTGGACCACCAGGAGAACAATTTACATAAATACAACAAAAACGTCAAAAGTACAGAAAGCCAGTTTCCTGGCCAAGATCTGAACTAAGAACCCTGGAGCCATCAGGCATCTGCAAAACCCACTGTACCATCGTGACACCCATATATTGTATCAATTTTATTTTGTGTCTTTTATAGTCTGCACAGTACTTTACATGAATAGCATGAGACAGCCTTATTCATTTAATCAACACACTTGGTGAATAGCATCTGCAAATCAGTTTGACGTTTCAATTGTTATGGAGAATTGTCATATCAGTCCATGTAAATGGATATCAGAATTGTATGTTAGAAATTAAATCTGCATGTCTGGAATCTGTATTAAGCTTCAGTGCTTGCTGCTGTACAGAATAACAAGGGGTCTAAACCCAAGTTTGATTTCAACTACTAGGCTAAAACAAATCTACTAATACTGACAGGTTCATATAGAACATATGTTGCTTTTCTTGTTGAAAAAATATAACTGAAAATGAATATTTATAAATCTGTTAACAGAAAATGTGAAATAAACTGCACACCAACATTCTTCATCATAGTTTTGTACAGATCAAGCAGGATTCAGCACAACATGTTTCTGATTGTTCAACACCCAGCTCTAGGCATCTTAAAATGGCAAGGTATTTCAGCATGCAAGAACTGTTAAAATAACATTAAAGCCTGACAGGAATACTTTAAGAAGTAACAGGACCTGTTTTATCCTATAATGACTTTGGCTAATAAGGCCCCCATATGGTCCTGCCAGAGCTCGTATGTGTGCTGTAAGATCGATCCCACTCTTGCCTTGAATCAAAGCAGTATGTTTGAGGAAGTATCATATGTATGTATTGTTAATGTTTTTCAGAATTTCTGGATTTTTTTTCATTCATTGGAATGTTTCATATTATTTTGAGCTTTTGCCATACCAATTTACGTAAATGGATTTTACAACTATGATTAGGGAAGCACATTTATTAGTATTGCTGCCTCACAGCTCCAGGGACCTGGGTTCAGTTACTAGCACACACTGTCTGTGAGTGCCAAAGTCCTTCTAGTTTTCTGGTTGCCTCTGACGCTCATGTTTAGTTAGTTAATAACTCCAGATTGGCATAACATGACAGGCTGGGAAGAGTCTGGTCCTGCATTGTCCCAGCCTGGAAAGGCTGTCACTTCCCATAGTGTTGTAAAATGAACTATGCAGATTTGATGGCTGGATATTTCTAATTAGATCAATCATTTGGAAACTTGAAGATCTTTCTGAATATTAACTGATACAGTACAAAATTTGGGTTGGCACTTAAAAAGAACCCTATGTGAACTTTATTGACTACCCATTGTAACTGATCACAGTAAGTGTACACTTCTTCTTAACACATTCTTATATATCACTAGCAGAATACCCGCGCTTCGCAGCGGAGAAGTAGTATGTTAAAGAAGGTATGAAAAAGAAAAGGAAAAATTAAAAAATAACATGATTGTTAATGTAATTGTTTTGTCATTGATATGAGTGTTGTTCCCATATCTATAT
>JANRMT010062856.1:18948917-18993827 GCA_026402145.1 Polypterus bichir lapradei | reverse complement strand
AAAAAAATCCAAACCTACATGGCCCTGTGTGAAAAAGTAATTGCCCCCTTGTTAAAAAATAACCTAACTGTGGTGTATCACACCTGAGTTCAATTTCCGTAGCCACCCCCAGGCCTGATTACTGCCACACCTGTTTCAATCAAGAAATCACTTAAATAGGAGCTGCCTGACACAGAGAAGTAGACCAAAAGCACCTCAAAAGCTAGACATCATGCCAAGATCCAAAGAAATTCAGGAACAAATGAGAACAGAAGTAATTGAGATCTATCAGTCTGGTAAAGGTTATAAAGCCATTTCTAAAGCTTTGGGACTCTAGCGAACCACAGTGAGAGCCATTATCCACAAATGGCAAAAACATGGAATAGTGGTGAACCTTCCCAGGAGTGGCCGGCCGACCAAAATTACCCCAAGAGCGCAGAGACAACTCATCCGAGATGTCACAAAAGACCCCAGGACAACGTCTAAAGAACTGCAGGCCTCACTTGCCTCAGTTAAGGTCAGTGTTCACGACTCCACCATAAGAAAGAGACTGGGCAAAAACGGCCTGCATGGCAGATTTCCAAGACACAAACCACTGTTAAGCAAAAAGAACATTAGGGCTCGTCTCAATTTTGCTAAGAAACATCTCAATGATTGCCAAGACTTTTGGGAGAATACCTTGTGGACTGATGAGACAAAAGTTGAACTTTTTGTAAGGCAAATGTCCCGTTACATCTGGCATAAAAGGAACACAGCATTTCAGAAAAAGAACATCATACCAACAGTAAAATATGGTGGTGGTAGTGTGATGGTCTGGGGTTGTTTTGCTGCTTCAGGACCTGGAAGGCTTGCTGTGATAGATGGAACCATGAATTCTACTGTCTACCAAAAAATCCTGAAGGAGAATGTCCGGCCATCTGTTCGTCAACTCAAGCTGAAGCGATCTTGGGTGCTGCAACAGGACAATGACCTAAAACACACCAGCAAATCCACCTGTGAATGGCTGAAGAAAAACAAAATGAAGACTTTGGAGTGGCCTAGTCAAAGTCCTGACCTGAATCCAATTGAGATGCTATGGCATGACCTTAAAAATGCGGTTCATGCTAGAAAAACCTCAAATAAAGCTGAATTACAATTCTGCAAAGATGAGTGGGCCAAAATTCCTCCAGAGTGCTATAAAAGACTCATTGCAAGTTATCGCAAACGCTTGATTGCAGTTATTGCTGCTAAGGGTGGCCCAACCAGTTATTAGGTTCAGGGGGCAATTACTTTTTCACACAGGGCCATGTAGGTTTGGATTTTTTTCCTCCCTAAATAATAAAAACCATCATTTAAAAACTGCATTTTGTGTTTACTTGTGTTATATTTGACTAATGGTTAAATGTGTTTGATGATCAGAAACATTTTGTGTGACAAACATGCAAAAGAATAAGAAATCAGGAAGGGGGCAAATAGTTTTTCACACCACTGTATATATATATTTGGAAGTTGAAGCACACTGGGGTTAAATGACTTCCTCAGGGCCACACAGAGAGTTTGTGGTGGGAAATGAATTGTAAACCACTGTTTAAAATTCAATACCTTAACCAATACCCAGCAGTGTCTGTCTCACATGTGGTGCATAAATCAGTTGAGTGACTTGTTCATGGGCACACAAGTTGTGGACTAAAAAAATGTAACCGTGTTCCCGATAGGACTGAGACTTTGATTGGTGGAGGAGTTTGTATTTCATAAATTCTTAGAATCAATGCTGTTGGTAACCTAAAACTCTTGGTAGGCCTAAATGGGGAATCTAAAAAAAATAGACTCTTTCCCTGCTGGTTTAAAGGAGACTAAAGAGATCAATTCTAGAACACAGGTCAAAGGACAGTTTTCTCTGGCAAGTGAAAAGTACGTAGGAGTTTCTCTTTCCTTGGTCAAGCTCACTTTGGAGTATTCATGTGAAGCAAACCATGTTGGCTCACCGCCCACAAAGCACAGAATGGGAGTTGAGTGTCATGCCAGTTGGACGACTAGCATGTAGGGGCCGCCTAATTTACACTCCCAAGTCCTTATGAACCCTTTGAAGACATTCAATATGCTTATGAATCTAAAAAATATTTAGACTTCAAATTTCATGTAGGAAATGATGTAAACACTTGGAACAGAGTGAATGGAAAGAATGGATTGTCTGATCAGAATCAAGCTAGTGAATTTTCTTTTCTCATCATTGACTGTTTTTGGCAAACATCATATGTAAACATAATAAGGCTGCTTCCAGAGCATTTATTTAGAGATCCGTTGCTGACTTTGTAGTCATGTCATCTAATTTGATATAAAGTAATATTTTATGTACCTTTGTTTAAAGATAAGTGATTAACTAGCTCTGTCAGCTGAAGCATCAGCAGGATAGACCACAGAGAACCAGGATAAGCTTTGATGGCTTTATGGGAACACTGTGTTTAAACCAAGTCCTGTGTTTGTTCAGAGTCTCAGTGAATTTTTGAGAAATGAGTCCATACTGTCTTTAATATCTCATTAGCAGCTTTGATTCAAAGGTGACTATGTAAGAACATTAATTTCCATACTACTGCTTTGTGCCACTTAGTCCTCTTGATGTTAAATTAAATCTGTACTAACTAGATATAATTCTATGATTCTACCATTGTAATTAGACTTAAGAAAAAGAGGAGACTGTCAAGTCCATTAAACTCATTTTGTTAATAGTTGAGTTTTCCTCATACCTCCTCTTCATTAATTTGGGATTCCATCTCATGATTAGTATTCAAAAAGTTTTTAATCATACAATGGATTCAGAAAGTCTTCTGACCCCTTAGCTTTCTGTACACTTTATTTTGATGTAGGTTTAATTTTAAATTGATAAATTTGCTATGTTTGCCCATCACTCAACAGCCCATAATGACAAAGTGAAAACATGTTTTCAGAATGGATTAAACATTTGTTAAAGATCAAAAACTGAAATCTCTCATTTATAGAAGTGTTCAGACCCTTTACTGTAGTATTCTGTATTGTGGTTAGGTGCATCCTGTGCACTTCAGTTATCCTTGAGATGTGTCTAGAACTTGATTGGAGTCCACTTGTAACAAACTGAACTGATTGGACATTGTTTAGAAGAGCACACACCTACGGTATAATGCTTCACAGTTCACCCTGCACTTCAGGACAACAACCAAGACATGAAGTGCAAGGAACTTTCTGTAGACATCTGCTATCAAACTGGGGTGAGGCATAGGACAGGACAAGATTGCGAAACCATTTCTAAAGCTCTCTGTGTTTCCAGGAGAACAGTGGCCTCAATAACTGTAAAATAGAAGACGTTTGTAACCAACAAAACTCTTTGTTCGCCAGCTAAACTGAGTAACTGGGTAAGAAGGGCCTTGATCAGGGAGGTGACTAAGAACCCAATATTCTCTCTAACAGAGCTTCAGAAGTTCTTGCCTGAGATAGGAGAACCTGTTGGAAGGAGAACAATCTTAGCAGCACTCCCCTAATGTATTGTTTTTTGTACAGTAGCTAACTGGGGCTTCTCAAAAGGCATTTAAAGGACACTGAGAGAATGAGGAAAAGGATTTTCTGGTCTGATGAAGCAAAAATTAAACATTTCTGGACAGTACTTCAAGCCATATGCCTGGCAAAGACAAGGCCTTGCTTATCATATGCCTAATATAATCTCTATGGTGAAGCACAGTGGTGGCAGCTCTAATTAGTGCCAAAGAGGATTCAACAATGTACCGAATTAAGGGTGTTAATACTTATTCAGGGTCTCAATACTTATCGAGAGAGTTCAGGCTTTGATTTTTAGTAAATTTGGAAACTTTTCTGAAAATATGTTCTTTGTTATTATGGGTCATTGATGTGAAAAATGGCAAGTTTATCTGTTTAAAATTAATTGTACAACACAATAAATTGGGCAGAAAGTTAGTAGAGGGGGTCTCACCCTCCTCTCAACCATTTCCGGTTAACGGCCCACACCCACGGTCCTCTCACCTCTCATTTGTGTCAATGCTTTTGTCAGACACAGGTCCTGTGCTCTCAGCTCTTATAAATTTTTACGTTTTCCTCACTTTAAGTTCCCAATAAAAACAGACATTTATTGTCCAAATCTTATTGAAGAATTTCATCCCAAAGGGTTATCAACAGAAGAAATGAGTAAATGGGCAACCCTAGCACCGAGAAACAATGAAGTCAAATGAATTAACAAATTGGTTAAATGCGTATCAATAGACTCTGCTGAAACAGTTGGTGGTGATGATGATGCGGAAGATGAAAACATCAACTTACAATATCCCATAGAATATCTACAACCATTACCACCGTCCGGTCTTCCACCGGCTGAATTACTGTTGAAAGAAGAATGTATCGTAATGTTATTGCGTAATTTATGCATGAGTGATGGGCTATGCAATAGGACAAGAGTAGTTGTATTTAAAATTGGTTGAACAATACTAACATGTAAAATTTTAACAGGTGACAAGAAAGGTAATGTAGTACATCTTCCTCGGATAACATTAGACCCCAAAAAAGATCTTGATATGCCATTCGTATTACAATGTCTACAGTTTCCCATTAGAGTAACTATTGACAATTAACAAATTACAGGGACAAACATTCGAAAAAGTCGATTTATTTTATTAGAGAAAGAAACGATATTCATTCACGGGCAGTTATATATTGCATTGTCACAATGTATGTCCAAACACGGAATCAAAATTCAATGCGATATTGACAAAAAGTTAATTCCAAATATTGTTTTTACTGAAGTTTTACAGTAAAAGTGTAAATTTAAAAAGTATTTGTGTGTAAATTTCAAAGCCAAACAGACTGAAAATGTATAATGCAACTAATACTTCTAACGCAACATGAAACATAATTTTCTTTCAATTTATTACATTTTACTATTTTTTACTATGGTTAATTACTCACTGTAATGTAAAAAAGTTAGTTCTATTATACATATGTAACTATTCCCATGAAAATAACAATAGCGCCCACCCGGGGTTTGGCGAGCAAAGTGAGCAGGGGCAGAGCCCCCTAGTAATTCACTGACTTAAAGTATATGGAGGCTTAGAGAGCTTAGTGAGATTGCCCATGGATGAGGTCAGCACTACCAGTTGGATAGGACCACACATTGGTGGAAGGTTAAGTTCTCTGATGGAACACTTAGTTTACAAGTCAGTAAATGTCTCTATTCTCAATTATACTATAGACTTGCATCATAATAGATGAATAAGACTGAAAATATTGCTTGCCTGAAATCATGTTCTTGTGCAGTTGTTTGGCTCTTCCTGTTAGGGTGAAAATCTCAGCATTCTTAGAGATCCTCAGAAGCATTTTCTGTACTAAATCAAAAATGCAAGATGAGCTTTTGTGGGAAAGTAATGAGAATATTTCCTGTGAAATTTTTGCTATTCTAGAATGAGACCCATGACATGCTGGTTGGAAGGATTGTCAATATCCTTAAGTGACATGGAAGCACATCTGAATTTCCCAAGAAGTTCAGGAAATGCTTAATAGAGAAATAGACATCTACTTTTCACAGCTCAACCTGCTGCTCTCTACAGAATGAGAGGAGGGAATGTGAAGCAAAAAGTGACAATGTTTACATTATATAACTCACTTCTTTACCCATCTGTTAATTTTTTGAACATTTTCCAGTACAAGGCCGTTTGGACTCACAGCCTGTCCCAAATGCATCATGCACAAGGCAGGAATCAACCCTAGATGAAATACTCATTAACTTCAGAAGACTCTCTCACACCCACAGTCATTCACACTTAGCCAGTTTAGAGCTGACACTCATCCTAACAGATACATTTTGGGGATACATAAAAAACTTGAAGTGAAGCCATACAGACAAGAAGAAAGGGTATAAACACTACATCAGAGTAATTTGAAACATGTTTCCTATACTTGTACGGCAACAAAAATAATACTGTATTCCCAATCCATCACACACACTATAGAAAACTTACCTTTTTATAAAACTTACTTTTCTAAGCTATTTTCACAGTTCTGTATTGTTGCCTTGTCTGCATTTATGCAGTTTTGTCTCGTAGGGTCACTTAGTTACTGTATGTGTTAGATTGTTAACACAGGCAGAGTCGTTCCTTTAATTATTCTCAGAATGTGGGATCAGTGCTTGGACAGGATATTCAGCATGTAGTAATAAATGTAAACAGTAGGTGTTTAGTGCTAAAATGTAGACTTTTTTTTTTTTTTTTAACTGTTTATGTAGTGGTAAATTTAGACAAAAGACAGTCAGTGTAAGTTTAGTTTTGAATTGGCTTGACCCAGATATGTCAGGGAATCGAAGCAAGATTAAATTTGTAATGGTGATGTTCTACAATGTGGAGTTAACACCAGCCAATAATTCCATCCAGGGGACAGCACTGGCTAATGGTAACTTTACACAACAGACGAGTATGAGCCATTATTATCATCCGATGAAACTCAGAGACTGAAACCTGCCTAATTTAAGACACAAGCATTAGGTTTCTGTGCTGATTTTCCAACTTTAAATGCAAATTACCAAAGAACAGTATTGTAATACCACATAATAGTAATTAAAGGGAAAAGTAATGTGTAAAGCAAATTTACATAGGAGACTATTAACATAAACATACATCTCCTTTGATCATAGGATACAGATTTCCAGGTTAGCGATACATTAGGATAAATTTACTGTCTGCACTTGCAGTTTAGCCATTTAGGATACCATTGGGTGTATTTTTTAGCAGCTCAGACAGAAAACCAGTGTTAGGACACAATGTGTAGTTCCTTGCCAGTCATTCATCATTCCATATACCTTTGCTTACAATCAGGAGGTGGGGTTCGCCTAGTGCCGAAATGTTTGATGATGCTCTTATTTGTTTCAGCCAGTTCCGATTTACCAGACGACTGTAAGGGCTGTCTCGAGTGTTCTGGAGATAATGGCTGCCTGAAATGCCCAGAGAAGCTCTTCTTATACATTCAAAGAGAGGGGATGCGTCAGCATGGATCCTGCGTGCACGCCTGTCCACCAGGCCACTATGGGGTCAGAGGTCAAGATGTGAATAGATGCATACGTAAGTGACTGAACTGCAGAGCCCTCCCACTCAGTGCATCTTCACTCCTTTCTCTGGTCCCCTGCATGCTTCCTTACTAACAATGCTGCTCTGCTTGAAAGCTGCTCTTGCACCCTCTTTAATGAGGCTTTGGTTTTTAGCCTACAAGCATCTTGTTACTTTCATGACAGAGTTCTGAACAGAATGAAGTGTATTTTCCAGGGTCTGCAGCTGCATCTGGACCATAAATCAGTCAGATGTGCTGTTTGATCTTAACATGCCTATATAGCAAACCTGGGTTTGCCTCCTCCTCCTCTTTTCAGCCCCATCAAAGAGGAAACTTTTTTTTTGTACAATGAGGCCAGAAGTAGCTGATTTCATGGCTTTTCCTAGGACCCTTTTTTCTTGTTTGCGTTTTCAACACATGCCAATAGGTATATCATTGCGTTTACTTTTAACTGGATTACACACACAAAATGGCATGCAAACCATTGCGTTTCATCAACTAATTATGAGCACAGCGCCTGCATATTTGTGAACAGGTTTTATTTTTGGTATTCCTCTTGCAATAAATTTGCAAGCATTAAATACCGTCTGGCCAGACTTTTGACTTGCAAAGCAGTATTGAGGCCACTGGCATTATGGAAATTGAAGTAAGAAGAAACTGAAACACTGATCTGTAGACAGCAGACAGCACATCACTTCCCAGTCCAGCCCGCTGCGTCCCCCAAAACTGGGCCCAAGCAGCATGGCAGTAACAGTGCCTGTTGTAAAAAAAAAAAAAAAAAATACAAAAAACAGTTGCAGGGTTTGGCACGACACAGGAACAGCGGTTAGAGATGAGAGATCTGATTGCAAAATATGTGACTGAAAATAAGCAAATTAGCTTTTGTGTACAATCCATCTAACCACAAAATGCAAGAGTTGAACCAAGCAAAACCTAAGAAGCTGCAAATTATAAAGGCGCGTGAGTGGATCTACCAAAAGGTTTGCCTGCCATGTGGATGTCTGGGCTGTAAATGAGAGAAACATGAAAATCTCGTCTTCTGAAGTACTAAATATTTATATCCAGGCAGTAATGAGGTAAGCACAGAAGCAGAAAAGAAAGAGCGCATTAGAGAGAGACGTCGATTGAGATCTTAGCGACCTATTAACCATTAAATTCATAATTTGTTGAGTCATCTAATAGCAAGTTTTCTAATAGTCAATATTTTGTCCAGTTTCTTTTTAAGAGTTCTATAATTGTTCGGACATTCTAATTTATCTAAATAAATAGGTAGATTTTTCTATATTTCCATAACTCATGGCTGTCTTTTATGACATAAACCTTTAGTAAATTACCATGAAACTGACAGAATTGTACTATGCTATCAATATAGAGAAAGACGACCTGAAAACCCAGCTTCTTTCTCAGTAATATAAACATTTTATTCCCCACTGCATACAACATAACTGGATGGCTGTGAATCTGAAAGGACCTCTTAAAACTCTTTGAGGGCTGAATATTGTTTCCAAAACATGCGGTTTTCTGAAAAGCACCCAAAGCAAGGGTCTCACACATAAATCAACCTAAAATATCAGTTGCTGGGTGCTCTGGCCCACCAGTTCACAGTCTCTTGTGGCTCAAGACGCTCATGGGCGGCATGACGGCTGGTAGGAATGCGTAGCACAGCACAATCTGCCTTGTACCTCGCGTTCAGCACGATTCTTGCATCAGAATCGGAGTCCGACAGGTCAGCATCTGATTCAGCGATAATATACAAAACATCATCCACAGAGTACTTTGTTTTGTGCATTCGCTTCAATCTCTCAGCAGATGTCAATGCCATTTTTGCCGTTGTTTGCTCTTCACTACTCCTGCTAGCGCATGGGAATCTCGGTCAAACCATCAAAGCTTAACTTTCCTTCTGATGGTGGGTTTTGTCACCATTTGCAGTTGCTTACTGCTCTCAAACCCCTCTTGCTGATAAAAGTCAACATCCCCCCTGAAAGAGTTAAGTAGGCTTTCCTTCTGTTTGCTTAGACATGGGTGCATGTACTAATCAAAGTTCTGGGGTGCAACATGAAGTTTTGTGCACATATTAACCATTCTTGGAGGATCTGAGGGTTGGAGATCATGTGTATGGGCATGTTTGGTGTAATTTACTGTGTTTTCATTACAACTGTTTCATTATTTCAGTGTTCTATTGTGTTCCAATTTTCATTTATCTGGGTTATGACTTTGTTTTCTGATTTTTTTACCTTTTTTTATTACTATGTACAGTCATATGAAAAAGTTTGGGAACCCCTGTTAATTCTTTGGATTTTTGTTTATCAGTGGCTGAGCTTTCAAAGTAGCAACTTCCTTTTAATATATGACAAGCCTTATGGAAACTGTAGTATTTCAGCAGTGACATTAAGTTTATTGGATTAACAGAAAATATACAATATGCATCAATCAAAATTAGACAGGTGCATAAATGTAGGCACCCCAACAGAGATATTACATCAATACTTAGATGAGCCTCCTTTTGCACATATAACAGCCTCTAGACGCCTCCTATAGCCTTTGATGAGTGTCTGGATTCCAGATGGAGGAATTTTTGACCATTCTTCCATACAAAATCTCAGCAGTTAAATTTGATGGCTGCAGAGCATGGACAGCCTGATTCAAATCATCCCATTGATTTTCGATGATATTCAAGTCAGGGGACATTGACGGCCATTCCAGAACATTGTACTTCTCCCTCTGCATGAATGCCTTTGTAGATTTGAACTGTGTTTTGGGTCATCGTCTTGTTGGAATATTCAACCCCTGCGTAACTTCAACATTGTGACTGATGCTTGAACATTATCCTGAAGAATTTGTTGATATTGGGTTGAATTCATCTGACCCTAGACTTTAACAAGGGCCCCAGTCCCTGAACTAGCCACACAGCCCCACAGCATGATGGAACCTCCACCAAATTTGACAGTAGGTAGCAGGTGTTTTTCTTGGAATGCGGTGTTCTTCTTCCGCCATGCAAATCGCTTTTTGTTATGACCAAATAACTAAATTTTTGTCTCATCACTCCAAAGCACTTTGTTCCAAAATGAATCTAAATGAGTATTTGCATACAACAAGTGACTCTGTTTGTGGCGTGAGTGCAGAAAGGGCTTCTTTCTCATCACCCTGCCATTCAGATGTTCTTTGTGCAAATTGCGCTGAATTGAACGATGTGCAGATACACCACCTGCAGCAAGATGTTCTTGAGGTCTTTGGAGGTGATCTGTGGGTTGTCTGTAACCATTCTCACAATCCTGCACATATGCCGCTCCTGTATTTTTCTTGGCCTGCCAGACCTGGATTTAACAGCAACTGTGCCTGTGGCCTTCCATTTCCTGATTCCATTCTTTACAGTTGAAACTGACAGTTTAAACCTCTGATTTAGCTTTTTGTAGCCTTCCCCTAAACCATGAGACTGAACAATCTTTGTTTTCAGATCTTTTGAGAGTTGCTTCGAGGATCCCATGCTGTCACTCTTCAGAGGAGAGTCAAAGGGAAGCACAACTTGCAATTTACCACCTAAAATACTGTTTCTTATGATTGGGCACACATGTCTATGAAGTTCAAGGCTTAACAAGCTCATCCAACCAATTTGGTGTCGCAAGTAATCAGCATTGAGCAGTTACATGCATTCAAATCAGCAAAATGACAAGTGGACCCAAATTTTTGCACAGCCAGTTTTTCACATTTGATTTAATTTCATACAACTAACTATTGCTTCACTGAAAATCTTTGTTCGGAAAACATCCCAGTACTCAGATGTTCCAAGGAAATGAAAGACATACCACTGTTATCTTTTTTATTGAAAGTAGAGTAAATTACTATGCAGGCTGAAAATTTTTTCATATGACTGTAGTAGTGGCCCATCTAGGACTGGTTGCCAGATTTCTATCCTTTGCTGGTGCAATGAATTAAACTGGATTACATGAGTAAGAACCTGAAGTGATATATGCAAGGATCAGAATTATAAAGAATCACATTAGTTTATACGTTTTTCACTAGATATTCCCCAGCAACAATTGCATGCTGGCTGCAGTCACTCTGATCTTAAGCTAGAAAACATTGAACCATCTACTTGATAGGAATTAGATACAGAATTAGATACACCTCCAGTAAACAATCTTTTTTTTTTCTTCGTTCAGATTGTCTTGTAGAAGAGCTGCCTTTACAGCAACGTAACTTTTCAGGTTATGTATCGACTCTTGCATTTTTCCCACGGATTCATTTATGTGAAGCACATGTACTGTATATTCACTATAATATTGTATCAGAATGGTTCAGTTCATTGTCAGAGATGATAAGAGTTTAAGGGAATGAGAAACCCAGGCATCTTGTGGTATCGGCAAGCTGGTGCAGTTTCTGAATGTTGTGTGAATTTTCTTGTCTATCATCCATATACCCCAAAAGTTAATTTCCATATATTAAGAGTATGCCTCAAAGAGGACAAAAATGAACAAGTAACCTTTGCTAATATCAGTCCTGCTTCTATTCATTTTGCTATACTTATGTATAGCAAACCTTGGGTCTTCCCTGGGCTTGGATGTGAATGTAAAGGTTGCTCGCTGCTCATTGGCTTTCAGGGTCCCACATGATCATTCTCACATAAACCTGCCACTAAGTCATTGACACCTCTCCCCACAAGAAATTGCCAGAAAATAGAGATATTAATTATTTTAAGCATATACCTAATAATCATATAAATAAGTAAATGCACTTAAGATTTCCTATTACAACTTCATTTTAAAATCTAGTAAGGTATGCACAATACACATTTAATATTCTTTTCAATAGCACTCTTTGATGTTAAATAATTAACAGGTTTTGTCCCATCTGTATGAGTTAATTTGTGAAAATCCTACCACTTTTTTTTTTAAGCTTGGGTTCATTTTAGAATGGCCAAGTCACAGAGGATGTGCAAATCTCTGCTTTGAATCTTTCTGCATTACTGTAAGTGAGCAGTAGTTTGGTTTTATATATAACAATGTTTTGCTGCTATAGCATCTTCTCCTCTGGGGAGACTCCAACAATAATATAGACTGGCAAAATTCTGAAGAAATCTGGAAGGACTGAAATGAGTGAAAGAAGGTCTCTCCAGACCTTGAAGGAATATCTTCTTATATAATATGCTACCGTGGCTATCCGTTTGTAGGTCCAGGGTTTTAAATAACCTGTAGCAAACCGTTTGAACTATTGAACTGAAATTTGGTACACATATACTATCTGCTTTTGGGGTGACGAATGACCTCCAAGGTTATTCCTATTGCAGTCTGCCATTCATGCCATGCTTTATTTTTCATGACCAGCCGACAGACTCCGTGCACTCCATGAACTACAGCCCTCCTAGAAGGGGAGAGACCTGCACCAGCGTCACAAACCAAAACATGACTTGCACATGCTTTTTAATGTCACAGTTTTGCACATTTGTATAAGCGTTGTCAGAACGGTCAACATCTAGCCATGTTTATAGGCGATGGATTCAAGGAGACACAACAAGTGGCATAATCGGACGGCCAAAAAGTTAAAAGGTTTCTGTTTATTTTATTCATAATGCTGGACCAGTTTGGTGCCTGGGTGGTCTAGTGGCTTGTCTGAAAAAACTGGCAGAAAATAAGAATAGACTACCATCTGAGAGAGAAAGAACGAGAGAGGCAAACTGAAATCAGTCTGGCTCCTGACATGTCAAAAAAACAAACAGGCATCTAACTAATACCCCAAATCTTTTTGCTTTGTCTATTAGAGGTTCTCACAGAGTATAAAATATCTCGACAGATGTCAACTAAACTTCTTTGTGAAGAAACTTCTATGAGAAACAGAATTTATACAATCTTTATATATAATATGCTACCGTGGCTGTCCGTTTTTCTGTCCAGGATTTTAAATCACCTGTAGCTCACAAACCGTTTGACCAATTGACCTGAAATTTTGTGCACATGTACTATGTGATGTCTACTATCCGCTTTTGAGGTAATGATTGACCTCCAAGGTTATTTTTATTTTATTTTATTGTAGAATCACCTCTCGGCAGCGGCCAACAGCCGTGCATGTTTATGGGCACCGTAATCATCCTTACCACTTTCGCTGTCACTTCACTTACTTCTTCATATCTTCCATCATTCTTGAGGCAGATTGAAGACTTAAGTGCCAGTTTAAGTGAAAAATTAAAGAAAACCAAGTAATGGCAACATAAACACTGACTTAATCAGTTTTAATGCGAAAAGATGCAGATGAAAGAAGAGAAGAAGCGGGCCGCTAGGGTGGAGAAAGGAAGAGCTGCTCAGGAAGCAGCAAGCACATCAACCTCTGAGCAAACAAATGCTAAACATACAGAGAAAGAGGATGAAAACTAGGAATGCTCAAGTCAAGTGGATTCACTGCACGTAAATCCATTGTTAAAAGGACCTGCATTTCCAAAGCATGCAGTCATATTAAAACCAGATCTAAAAGTAAATAGAATAAAATGAACAAATTGTTACAAAATAGTTCAGACCCCAGATAAAGTGTTAGTTGTTTGGCATTGAAAGCTAATCAGACAGGAAGAAGCCTAAACATTACCTCTGTTTCCATCAGAACCATGGCATCTGTCATGGTTACAGCATACATTTTTTGTGATCTCCGAACTGGTAGTCAGAGCAACTGTAATATACAGTTGATTATTTCAAATTGTATTCTAATCTTGGCAGCATTTTAGTGCATGAAGAAACATAGCTTTTTCAGGATTCTTTGATGCTGGCTTAGATGAGTTCTTTATGCCATTCTCATGTGTTAATGTAGGACCATTTATGCAATCCCAAGCCATTACATCTGGTTGGTGGGCAAGGTCTGATTTATATGTGTGTTTGCCCAGTGATGTACTGGTATCTTATTTCATGCATCCTGGAAACACTTTAGTGAAGTGACACTGTGTTGGTTATATTAATATAGTACAAAAAAATGAAATTTCATGCTGCCATATGGTAATCATTTTAGCCTCCCAGCCCAGTTAATTTCAAGTTTATGTCAGTTTTTTTAAGAAACGGTAACTGGTTTGAGATGTCTTGTTAAACTGCAGCTCTTGATTCCATTAATTTACACATAAAATATCTAATTTAAGGTCTATGTAACACTTATAGAGAAGGAATGTGCATAGGTAGCAAGATACCAACTGTAATAAACAAGGTGTGAAATTATCACGGGTCAATCTAAACATATTGCACATTTGTTATGGCATCGCAAACTCCACTTCTCTTTCTAGAAATCCGGTTTTCTTTTCAC
Organism: Polypterus bichir lapradei; assembly: GCA_026402145.1. Lineage (NCBI taxonomy): Eukaryota > Metazoa > Chordata > Cladistia > Polypteriformes > Polypteridae > Polypterus > Polypterus bichir. The sequence goes on along the minus strand of JANRMT010062856.1, from coordinate 18,979,529 downwards.
TATAATTTATTTATCAAGATTTGTCACTTGATCGAATTCTTGCAATGCCATCATTTTAACACCCATTGAGAAGTAAAATTGCAAAGCCACAATCACTCTTGCAGTTTTCTCATGATGCTGTCTGACCCATTGGTTAAGGAACAATGTCATTTATTTTGGGTATTTGCCCCTGGTTGTCTTTAACAGGTACTGTACAGTCCCTGACAAAAGTCTTGTCGCTTCTCTATTTTGTAGAAACTCCTGCTATTAACCTGGCTTTTAATTAATCAACTGGTGTTAGAAATAGCTCATATGAAAAGCTAAAGCCCTCCCAAATGATGTTTAATGCACTGAAATAAATTAGTTTCACTGAAAAAAGATTTATCATTTAATCAAGACAGAAAGGTCAAATTTGGGCAAGACAAAAGTTTTGTCGCCTATACAGAAAATGAACAACTTTACTGCAAATCCAAAAATATGTCAGCAAATTAAGTAGTGGTGCTGTGAGATCCAAATTTAATATCTTGTATGACTTCCATGAGCTTGAAGGACAGCACCCATTCAGTTTGGCAAGGATTCATACAATTTATTGATGAAGTCATCAGGAATAGCAAAGAAAACAGTCTTGCATGCCTCCCAGAGTTCATCAGTATTCTTTGGTTTCGTCTTCCATGCTTCCTCTTTCATCCTACTCCACATATGCTCAATGATGTTCATGTCTGGTGACTGGGCTGGCCAATCCTGTCATCTTGATCTTCTTCGCTTTAAGGAACTTTGATGTGGAGATGGAAGTATGCAATGGAGCACCATCCTGCTGCAGAATCTGGCCATTTTTATGGTTGGGAATATAAGAGGTAGCTAAGATTTCTTGGTATTATAGACTATTGATGTTGCCTTCCACCCTGCAGATCCCTTGCATAAACCCATACTGGATGTAACCCCAGACCATGATTTTGCCTCCACCAAACTTCACCATTTTCTGGGTAAATCTCGGCTCCATGCGGGTTCCAGTAGGTCTCCTGCAATATTTGCGGTGACTGTGGTGTAATTCAAGACAAGATTCATCTGAAAAATCCACCTTCTGCCACTTTTCCAGCATCCATCCTTTTAGCAGGCTGTGGGCCTTGGCAAATGCCACACGGTTTTTCAATTGTCTTTTGTTTAGTGCTGGCTTATGGGCGCTGATTCGACCATGCAGGCCATTTCGAGACAGAATCCGACAAACTGTTCTGGTTGACACAGGGACTTCAGGTGACCAGGTCTCGTGGAGCTCTGCTGCAGTGGAAAATGGGCTGGCCTTGGATTTTCGAGCCAACAAACGGTCCTCTCGAGCAGCTGTCTTGCGGGGTCTTCCTGACCTGGGCTTGTCAAAAACATCTCCAGTCTCTTCAAATCTTTTTTTTATCCTCTGTACTTGATGCTGAGACACATTGAAGGTGTTTGCCACATCAGCAGTGGATTTGGTCTTCAGCCTCTTGATAATCAACACTTTAGTCTCAGGGTGAATCTTAGGCATGTTTGCAGAGGTCTAGTTGCAGTTGATGTGAAGGTCTAGTGTACTGGGGTTCTTTTGATACACACCTGAGACCTAATTAATCCATTATTAGTCACAGGTGAAGCTCATATGACAAGGCGACAACACTTATGTCTTGCCAAAAATTGAGTCAATGGGCTTTACCAAGCTGTGAATATTAGAATACTTTTTGTCAGTTTCGTTTTGCACTGAAACATTATTACAAAAGCTGATGGGATTAAAATGACCCATTTCTTGTAACAAAATCTTGATTAGAAATATATTTTAGCGGCACTTCAGGTCAATTTGTACACAAGCGACAAGACTTTTGTCAGGGACTGTAGTTACAGTACTTCTGATTGTCCTTGAATTGCTTTTGTGGTAACATCACCTGGTATACCAGAAATCCCCTGACACCCTTGTACAGTTAGTTTTTGTCTTTATTTCCTTGGAGCCAAAGTAAACATTTTAGAAGAAAATATAATGAATATTTTTTTCTGGGAATTGTGTTCATTGAAAGTTTCAGCTGTTTGGTACAGCTAAGTCCATAAAACTAATTTAGGTAACTAATAGAAAATTTGCCACTAAATTTCATTGAAATACTTTTTGCAAGTTATCATGGTTTTCACTTCAACTACATCCAGTGACGGAGCTCAAGTTCGTGCTGCTTGGGGTGGGACGGTGCTTCAATTTGCCACCCTCCAATATATCTGAATATGTTAACCCACAGGTGTCGAACTCCAGGCCAGGAGGGCCACAGTGGCTGCAGGTTTTCATTCTAACCATCTTCTTCATTAGTGACCAGTTTTTGCTGCTAATTAACTTCTTTTGCTTTAGTTTTAATTAACTTGACTCAGGCCCCTTAGTTGTCTCTTTTTTAATTAGCAGTCAAACAATAATGAGGCACAAAACGAGCTGCCACATGACCAGCTCACCTGTGCCTGTCACACAATATCTGAAAATAAAGAAAAGTGAAGGTCTCAGTAAGGTTGATCTCTCAGGTCACCAAAACATTTTAACGAACAGAAAATCAACAGTTTTGGAAATGTCTGCTGTGGCAGAATGAGTGCAGCAACAGACCACAAAATTAAATAATGGACTTAATTAATTAACAACAAGAATCAGCTTCTCATTAATAGATTGGTTGGAGTAAAATTGGTTGGAGTTTGAAATCCCAGTTTAGCTGCTCATCTGTTGGCTCGTTTCACATCTAATTTCTGTTTGGCTGCCATTTCAGGAAGAAATTAATCAATTCGGAGGACTGAATCCTTAAAAACAGGGTTATTAAAATGAAGGAAAAAGGAGTTAATTAGCAGTGAAAACTGGTCAATGATTAGGAAAAGGGTCAGAATGAAAACCTGCAGCCACTGTGGCCCTCCAGGCCTGGAGTTTGACACCCCTGTGTTAACCTATTTAAATAGAAAATTAAAATGATGTTTAAAGAAAAATGAAGATACATTTTGCATAGATTTATTCATATATAGAGAAACAGCAATAATTTTTCACATATAATTATTTATAAGCATCAACTAGACAAGAATATAGTATAGACACACTAATAAGCCGTGTTCTTATTATTAGTTTAATATACAGTAATTACGCTGCAAAAACCAGAACTAGTGTAACGTACAAGTGATAGGTGGGGATGTTTTCTGTGCAGAGCAAGAACGCATTCGGAATTGATAACGAAACAAAATTCTAAATTGTAAATTAGTTATTTATCTTCCTAGAAATTATTATCGGTGTAATGTTTATGTTTATTTGTGTTATTGCCTCTCATGAATTCCAACCTATGGTGGACTGCCACCCTGCCCGGGGTTTGTTTCCTGCCTTGCGCCCTGTGTTGGCTGGGTTTGGCTCCAGCAGACCCCCGTGACCCTGTGGTTATGATATAGCGGGTTGGATAATGGATGGATGAATAAATTTCAACTGCTGTGTCTGATGCCGTCACAGAAGGACAGTCTGAAAATTATTTTTGAAGCATTTGTGGATATAAATCAGAAAATTTGACTTTTTTCATTCATAAGTGATATTTTCCCGAACCCTGTTGCTTAAACACGAATTGTACTGAACGTTTTGGCCAATAATGCAACCCCCAAAAATGTGCTTCCCGGTGGCAGGCGATGCCCCTCCACCCGCCCCTAGCTACCCCACTGTATGTTGTTAACTGTAAACTTCAATTGCTGTGTCTGATGCCTTCACAGAAGCACAGTCTGAAAATTATTTTTGAAGCATTTGTGGATAAAAATCAAACTTTTTTTCATTCATTAATGATATTTTTCCAAACCCTGCTGCTTACACACAAATTGTACTTAGGCTTTTGGCCAATAATGCCGCCCCCAAAAATGTGCTGCCCAGGGCAGACCACCCCCTCCGCCCGCCCCTAGCTATGCCACTGACTACATCACCATTTATGTGAAGAAATGTTTCCTGGCCTGAATGTTAAATACACTTACCCATAATTCCCACTGGTTTCGGTCAGTGTGTGATGTATACTACAGTTGAAAAAATTCTGATGGATGATCAAAGTCCAGCATAGTAAGCATCATGGGAAATGATGTTTTTTTTAACAGCTCATAAGTAAAGGATGATTTTTTTCCGACCAAAGCAAGTATAAATTTCCCTTTAATGGCGTTGTGGTTTAAGTTTTAGTTAAGGAAAAATAACAACAAATGAAAAGCGGTTAAAGTAAACATTGAAGTCATTCAGGCAATGAAACGTGATTTAAGTGCCGTTTTTTTTTTACTTTGAAAAAATAATTAAATAAATAACTTGATGTTTGCATATTCTTAATGCATACACAGCAAAGGAAAAATGATGCCTTCATCTGAAAAAAGAGAAATGATGCCGTCTTTCAAAAACAATTGCAGTATTTAATAACTGATTCTCCTGCTTGTGTTTGTCATGGAGGTTGAGTGGAATAGACACACTGGGGAAAAGAGACGTCTGGTCGGTGGTCTTTACTCTTCCTGTATAAAATCCCAGCAAATCTGAAAGCTATTTTTATTATAGCAGCCTCTATCTTACTGATTTCATTTATAGACCTGAATGTGATCCTGCACAGTGAGTTTTAGATATATCACCTAGTCTACACTTGCCATTATATAGATTGTAGCATCACAGGGGAGTTTGGCGTTTCATCAGTTTGTAGCCTTACATTTAGTTTAAACAAGATGGCAGTGTTGTTTATTCAAAGGAATAAGTGTATTCCCCTCCTTGGAAGTCCTTTATTCCAGATTATGAGTTCAAATGATACAATGAAACTTTGACGTACCCAGGGTTTTAGTTGTTGACATTTACATTTTCCTGTTAGAGTGATTTTGTGAATACGCTTTTCTAATTGATTTCTATGTTTCAGCAAAATAAGCTGCTGTAAAAGTATTTACAATATAAAGATACACGTCATATTGGCAGTTTTAATAATTTTGTTATTTAATTGTATGTATAGTACTGAGTCAAGATTTCAAACTTGAATCAAAGGTAGCCCAATTTAGATTTTATATTTGGGAGCTATCTTTAGGATATAAGAGCAAAAATAGGGGGAACAAGAGAAAAATCCACAGGTGCATTGGGAAAACATACAAACCACACAGATAGTGCCTGGGCGGCGAGTTTTAACTCATAACTCTGATTTTGTGAGACAGCAGCACTAACCATTGTGTCACCATGCCACCTTTTTATTATTTGCTTATTAACTTAATGAATAGCCATTGAATTACATTAAATATTGTTTACTGTGCTAGCATACTGTGCAAGCTCCTAAATTAAACTGTGAGGTTATTGACTTGCCATTTTCCCTGCCCGTTTACGATGTATAGACAGAAGAACAAGACATTTTAGACAAATTTCCTTCAGGCTACTTTGTGATATTTTTCAAGTTTTAAATGAAATCCAGTCTAAGTCAATTCATCAAGTCACAGATTAAAATTGTTTATGCCAGTGTCATTATAACAAATCATTTGCTATCAAAAAGAAGTCAGTTTCATAAAATCTTTCAGCATGTGTGGCACATGTGGTCAATGGTCAGTGATGAAGGTGCTCTGTGATGAAAGACTGCTTTCTTTTCCATAAAGATACTGCTTAAAAAGTGTATTCTGACATTAACTCTGCTATACGGGGCTTCATTGCTTTTTTTCTGGTGTTTTCATTGAAAAGGCACTATGTGAGAACTGTTTAAAAATGTGTATTCCTTGTGTTAGTGCGTGTTCTTTTTAAAACATGATCTGCTGGTGCTAAGAAACATGAAGGTACTATCTAAATAAAATGCATTATTATTATTCAAACTATCACGCAGAAACGATGATATATTGATAATCAAATCACTGTTTTTTCATTTACTTCTAGGCTGCAAGACCTCCAACTGTGAGAGCTGCTTCAGTAAAGATTTCTGCATGAAATGTAAAGGGGGATTTCATCTGTTTAAGGGGAAATGTCTGGCAATGTGTCCAGAAGGTACTTCACCACATTTGTCTGAATGTGTTGGTAAGTGGAATCATCACCCTGCTGCTTGTTATATTACCATATCTGTTGTGTTTAGTGTCTCCTGGAGTGCACGTAAGATCGAATGATAAAAGCACAAACTCACAATATATGCGGTTAACACAGTGTTTGGTTGGTACGGACCCCCTAAGAGTGTGCATCTTAGTTTGCTTAATGACTCTAAATTGTTCCTGGACAAATGAATGGTAATGGATGAGTGAGGTTGCCCTATTCCTGTCTTGTTCTGGATGCTGCTTCATTTTGCTCATTTCACTCTATGATCTTTATAAATAGAATTAACAGGTTAAGAATAACTGATGGTCATATTGTATAATACATTGATTTTCATGGAGATATGGCACATTAGAAAGCCTGGAATTGTAAATTTAGCATGTATTTTAATTGAGACCTATCGACCTACATCATTTTTATGCAGTGATATGAAGGCATATTTATTTAATTTCAGGAAAAGAAAGCAGGTTAATTCAGGCTGTGTGGGCCATCACTTACAATTGCTTTTTATTGATATCCTTTCTCTAGAAGGTTGCCAGGTGGGTAAGTGGAGCGAATGGGGTACTTGCACAAAAAATGGACAGACATGTGGCTTCCGATGGGGAATGCAAGAGCGGACTAAAAGCACCCAAGAGGGGCTGGGAGAAGAATCACCTGTATGCACCCATGTCTCAGAGAGCAGGCGCTGCAGGATGAAGAAACGTTGTCCTGGAGGTAAGCAGTTTTCACCCATAAGCCCAGGCATTTGTAAGATGTACGTACAGCACATTTAAGGAATTTGTCCTTGTTACGAACTAGTGAAGCAGGAAGTCGTCATCTGCATTTCCTAAGCTTTTTTAACACTCCAACAACAAAATACGGACAACGTAATCTCTCTATATAAGGAGTTCAATGTTTGCCTGTCTGTCCGTTTTCACGAGAGAACTACTTGACGGGTTTAGATCGTTTTTTTTCCATAATTTGCTTAAACATTACAGTGGATTTTTGAGATTTCTCTCATTGCACCATGTATCATAATTTGCTTGCAGTACCGATATATTTGCACAAATTCGAGAGACATGCAGCGAACCAAGGGGAGTGGGACGGGGCCCTCCTTACTCACATGCCAGCCTCGGGGCGTTCCTTACCTCCGCTTAACTAGCAAACGAGAGAACTACTTAACAGGTTTAGTTTGGGTTTTTTTCTATAACTTGCTTGATCATTCTGGTTTATTTTGCGACTTCTCTCATCGAGCTAAGAATCATAGTTCGCTTGCAGTACCGATATATTTGCACAAATTCAAGAGACATGCAGCGAACCAAGGGGAGGGGGAAGCGTGATGTCAGGAGTAGGGAGCCGGGCAGTGCCCTCCTCTCTGTCCTGTTTCAATACTATACGGGTGGAGCTGCAGGGCAGGGCTAGTATTAAATATAGTGAAAGCAGGCATAATAGACCTAAAACATACTTTATGCTTATGTAACTTTTTTGAAGAAAGATTATTCTTTGTTTTTTAATAAGATGTTGAATTTTACTTAAAACTGAGCAGAACTGTTGTGTAAATAAATATATTTCAGTAATATAAAAAAGCAATTGTTTTTGCAAAGTTCTGGAGTAGGATTAAGTAAGAGTTATCTTGTGGAGTTACTGGCATAGGAGTACAATGGAGTGTGGGTCCTGTTGGTCTTGGTACCACAAAAAGATGGAGTGATGCACAGCAGTGTCGACTGATTTAGCAACACAGATCTCACTAAAATGGGCTTGTTGATCGTGTAACCTTTGTTTGTCAGTACAAGATAGGAAAACCTACAAATAGTAGAAAAGGTCAGAAAGATGGGGTGGGGGGGTCAGCAATCTGATTTGATAATAGTGCAACATGGATTTTTTTTCCTAAACCATACCTTGGGAAAGATTTAAACACCAACTCTGTTGTGAAATGTTTAATTGATCAGATAACAGTACTCTTTTAGAAACACAAGGGAAAACTGCATGATGACTCATGTTCTGGGTCATTTCAATGGAGTACATAACAATTACACTATGTAACACAATTTTTGTTCCTGGCTTCCAAGAGTTATATTTCAACTGCTTATGTCTAAAGCCTATGGAAAACGACTACATTCAGCACAAACTTTGATTTTATGACCACAGCCCAGAAAATTTCGTATTTTTAATGACAAACAAGGGAATTTTTATCTTTTCGTTCATGCGGTCTGATAAAGAACAACACTTGCATGGTAAATAGACAAAGACAGTCAAAACCACTCAAAAAGGTTCAGAAATGAGTAGGTTTTCTAGATTTGCGATTGTACTGCAAATCGCTTTCTCAAAGAAGCCCCCAAATGTAGTCCCCCATCATGTTTTCATTATACTGTCCTTGGTAACGACGTTCAAAGTCCAGTATATCCTGATGAAAGCGCTCGCCTTGCTCCTCTGAGTAAGCTCCCATGTTCTCCTTGAATTTGTCAAGATGAGCGTCAAGGATATGGACTTTGAGAGACATTCTGCATCCCATTTTGGCGTAATTCTTTATGAGAGTCCGAACCAACTGCACATAGTTTTCAGCCTTGTGATTACCCAGGAAGCCGTGAACCAATGCAACGAAACTGTTCCAAGCCGTTTTCTCCGTCCTGTTCAGCAGCTTGGCGAATTGGTAGGATCCACCATGCAGAAGTAGCAGTTGCTTGAGTGGTCAGTCGGTTGCCGCCAAATTCGCGGAAAAGCAAATTCTCCGAAATTCTCTCTCTTTTCTCCCCTGTACCAACCTTCAAGAGTTTTCTTGCAATATTCGCATGTGAAATGAGGTGCCCAGGGCTTGTCTTGAACCCCGACAGGCATGCCGAAGTATGCCTTGTAGGCCTCGCACATCTTACGAGATGCTTTCACGGAATACTTTCTCGCTCTTGTCTTTATAAATTCTCCACAGATGTAGCAAAATGAATCTGCTGGGTGCAAGCAACCTCTTCATGCCATCTAAATCAAATCAAAAAATAACATAAACCGAAATGTTGGTTCGAGTCACCTGTGCTTTTATACTTGTATGACTACTATTGGACAGTCCGAGAACGGTCTAGAAAGCTCTAAAAGTTTCTTGAAAGTTCTAGATAATTCTGGAAAATTCTAGAAACTTCTGGACAATTCTAACAGTTCAAGAATATTCTAGAAGACTACTCAGTATTGAATGCGAATCGAGAATTTTCTCGAAAACAGACAGATTTCAAAATATCATTGTCCTGATCACAAAAGCAAAGTTTTTGTGGAACAACAGCTATTTTCTATTTTTTTTAGGCATAACAGGTTAGGAAAACACATTTTGTACCCAGGAACAAAATAAAAATAAAAATTTGTTACATAGTGTTATTATGATTGCTTGACTTTCTCTTCTCAGGCTCTCAGCATTGCTAATATTTTAATAAAGTTACTCTTCTTGACCTTGAATATGATAGGACTTCAAAATCACCATCACTAGTAACAGACGCAGTGCCAGACCTGTGTCATATTCCATCAAAATCACGGATACTAGGTCACACAGTATGTTGCAGGATGCACACAGAGGTCTTGAGTGGTCCTTTGACCTCAGACTTGCCGTTCCTAATGGCCTGAGTTTTATTGCCTCCAGTATACATTGAAGCTTTGTTTCCCTCTTCTTTGATGCCCTACGGCCTTAACTTGACTTTAACACTTTTCCATTTACTTATACTAATCAGGTAATTTATTTATTTTAATTTGTAAATAAAATATACTTATTAAAATTGTTGTGGATCTCTGCAGGGCAAAAAGGTGTCTCAATGATTAGCACTCTTGGCTCATGATGTCAGCGTCCTTGTTTTGAATTTCATTCCAGTCTGTGTCTAGTGTGCATATTCTCACAAATGTCTGCGTCAGTTTTTCTTTTTTGGGTTTGTTCGACATACCTAAAGAAATATGTTTTTAGGTGGATTGCCAATCTGTGGTGGGCTGGCACCCTGCCCAGGGTTTGTTTCCTGCCTTGCGCCCTGTGTTGGCTGGGATTGGCTCCAGCAGACCCCCATGACCCTGTAGTTAGGATATAGCAGGTTGGATAATGTATGGATGGATGGATTGCCAATTCTATGCCCGGTGTGAGTAAGTGTGGTTGTGTGTGTGTGTAACGTATTTTTTGCATTTTTGCCTTTCTTGTTGGATAGGCTGCTGCCCAATTTAACAGTTGTGTGTGTGTGTGTCTGTAATAGTTTTCTCTTTTGGCATGAAATGTTTAGTGGGCTATACCACAATTTCCCTTTATGTCTGCAGACTTGTCTATTGTTAACTTACCTAACTAGTAATATGTGTCTTGCCTTTGCTAATGATTACCATGGGTGCAGGTTTTTGCCCTGTCTGCACCACAAATCATCAAACCAAATAATGAAATACTGTGCCCAGTCTGTCTCAGTTGGCATCAGATTATTATCACACCGTATAAAATCATCAGGATCTGATAAAATACTATAAGAACATTATAAATGTTAAGAAGCCACCTGCTGCCCAGGATAATATATTGGTTATGCACTTCCTAAATTGAAAGAGCAACGCATCAAGTTTAGAATCAAATCACTTTTAGGTGAAAAAGGACAAACCACAATAACACAGAAAGAACAATCAAACTAAGCACAGTGCTAACCACCATGCATTCAGGTTTTTGTTGAAAAGGACCAAACCGGCAAAATAACTGAAAAAAAAAACATTTAATCCCTATCTGTTCTTTTTGCATCAGGGTCATCATACTTCTGGCTTCTTCTTTACACATGTAAAGCTGCCACAGTGGCTCTTTCAAATTTGGCACCATCAGACCTCTTCTTCAATGGTTAAACATCAAGGTGTTGATTAGCTCCATTCTGGGCAAATTAAATGAGCAAAAGACATTGGATTTTTCATATATCGTCACTGACTTGTTCTGCTTAGCCTTGAGTGTGAAGAACCTGAACTGGAAGTGCAAATATGTGTAATTAAAAAAAAAGATGGTCCTCATTTTAATATTGAAAATCAGGGCCTCTAGTCTTCATGTGTCGTTACTAATGCAGAACGTTTTTATTGCCTATGTGCAAAAGCTAAACCTAGGGTCTATGGAGCTAGCTCCTTTAGCCAGAAAGTAGCTGCTACAAAAGACAGTATTTTTCTAAGACAGGAAACTGAATTAAACATATGATGGAAATTTTAAAAAAAAGGTTAAGCTGGCAAAATTGACGGTTGTTATAAACATTTTACTTATTTTATGCAATATCCGGTGCAAAAATGTAGGTTCGTAAACATGAAAAACATTTTGTTCAATATGTACTGTCACAAAGTGGATGCTTGGTGGCACTGTTGCTCACTTTTTCTCCAACAGACAAACACACTGAACACAGGTTAAAAGCACTAAGACTATTTTTACTTCTTTTATAGTGCCTCCAAAGCACCACAAACACAATCAACAGCAATATGTCAGCACAACTAATAAATAATTTCTCCTCCACACCTCCCAACAAGCTTTGTCAAACAACCTCCCAACTCTGGCTCCCTTGCTGGGTCTCCACCAGTCCTTTATATAGTCCTTGGCCCGGAAGTGCTTCTGTTGTTCCGACCACGTGACTGGCTGGCACATCCGGGTCTAATAAAGAACAGGGATTCTCTTCAGCCCAAAAATACTTTGGGTCTTCCGTCCTCGTGAATACCTTGTACTTCCGGGCCACAATGAAAATAAATGTCACCAGGTCCTTTGACAGCTCCTCCTGGCGGCACCCAGCAGGGCTGTATGTCCCAACTCCATGTCCCATAGTGCCCTACGGGAATGCAGGGTACCACTGCACTCCAGGGAAGCTATCATCTAGTGTTTTGGGTGAAGCAGTGTCAGCAAGTAGCTGTCTTCCCCCCATCCTTTTAGTCCAGGAGTGTCCCGGCCGGGTTGAGCTGCTGGCTGTCCATCACAGTACATATGTTATATTTCCTAATCTAACCCGTAATGGACTGGTGTCCCTCCCAGTGTTTTCTGCTCCTTGTCACCCATTAAATATCAGTCTTCCATAAAGTTCAATCAAGTTAGCTCAAAAGAAAGCCTTCAAGAACAGCTCAGGTGATCATTCATCGCAGGAGACTCTTTGGTTAAAATAAAAGGACTCTGTCCAGTTTGTAAGCCCTGAATGTCTGAATGCCACATTCACAGTGGAAATTTTTGTTCATCACCATTAAGATTATCATTGGCAGATCAGAATTTGTGTGCTATTATGAAAAAGATGAAACAAGATCTTGCTTTGTTTTGGAACGATGATTTAACGATACACGTTTATGATTAAAAGAACAAGGCAGATAATAGCACCCTGTGACATTTTATCTGCCATTAGTTGAACTTGTGGGGGATTAGAAAAGACAATCTGAGAGATCCTTTGTTCTTTTTTTTTTTCCTTTTTTCACTTGCCATACCTTTAGCGGTCCAATTTGAATAATCATATTAAATAAAAAGGGGGAGTGTTTTACAGGAAAGAAGAAGAAAAAGAAGACTTGGAAAAAATGTGTTGCTTTCACTTGAGGGCAAAAATTGATTTTAGTCTATCAGTGCTGCAGATGACAGTAGGAGGACTGTAAACTAAACAGCTATGCAGAGGAAAGCTAAAATATTGCACAATTTTAATGCATTTCTAAATTGTCAAATTGTCATTAGAATATGTAAAACTCCAAACGTTTTTGGTAGTTAAAGGGAGATGACAAGTTTATCTCTCCACTCCCCAGCCATCAATGGTTGCACTCGCCCAGATTCATCCTCGTACTTGCTCTGGTTTCTTGTCTCTCATTCACCCTTGTGCAGACCTCCTCCCCAGCCATTAGGATTGTGTCTATGTAGCGCAACCCCTGATTTCAGATCCCCGTGAACTTCTTAAAATAGGATCCAACTTAACTTAAAAATCTGTAATGTGCAGGGGGCAGGTAAAATGAGCCCCTTAAGCAGGAGAGGGGCCCACTCCACAATGCCTGGGGCACATTTAACTTGTTTGCCTACTCGGCATCCACTGCATTATTTTAATTTGTGATATTGTATGCGTTTGTAACTGAGACGAAATGAACAAAGTGAACACACAGTCCTAACTCATTGCTGCAGGTTTCAAAGCGGAAACATGATCTAGAAGAGGCTTTCAGAGATAATTCAACCAGCGCAAGCCTATTAGCCAAGACTTTTATTAGCATTTTTTTTTTTTTGTTCTTCATGTTTCCAGGACATATTTTTTGCTTTTTACTGTTGCGTCAGTCACTCATAAAAAGAGCATTGCACGAAAAGTCTCAAATTTACTCAGCCTGGGCCCCAGGGAGTGGAGGCAATGCGACATACACAATGGCCTCTCTCGTCCCACTGAACACTAAGAAGATAATGTTTAGGCAAAGCAGAGTCTATATAGAGATGTGCCCAGCAGTTGGACACCAGGATGGTAAAGTCTTGTGCCCTTTTACCACTCCCAATTGTAAAGTGTTGCCTATTATGCCAGTGTGTGGGCTCATTTTAGTGTGTCAGTTTGTCATTCCAAGGACTCCTGTTGTTTAAAATGAATGCTTACATGGTTAGACTGCTACAGTCCTGCCACAAACATCAGATGACCACATTATTAGGTAAACAAGATGTCAAAAGTACGGCACAGATGTATTGGTCATTGTTGATTCCAAAGGGCACATCCCACAGATCTCAGACAAATGATTAGAGAGGCCAGTGAATTAAGAGGAATTCTTAACCATTCTGGGACTTTCCTACCATTTTGATATGGAGATAGCTCCCTCATATATTATGTGTCCATTAGTGCTATCAGATTTTGTTCCGTATTCATACTGTGTCATAGTCATATGAAGAAACCAAAACTGTATCAACAGAAACACACTGCATCAATACACAATTTTCATGTGTACCAGTTTTGCTGACATCCAACAGTATGGATTCATGAATTTATGGGGTCTTTCCTGTGCTTTTAGTTTCTCCTTTTTTGTGAATTTGGAGGAACAGATCATTTGTCATTCCAGGAAAAGCTCTTCTTGTCTGTCAGGTTTGATCTTTTGTGAATTCTAATTCGACACTCTTGATGGCACAGTTGGTAGATGACTCGCTACAAAACATGTATTACTCTACTGTTATTTAATAAGCCTATTTTGGTTAAGTTAACAACTGCATTCTTTTGACTTCAGGACCACTGCTGGGTAAATGTGTTTACGGTGGCGGTCTCCATAAACCCATGATATTCATTTCCATGTTTCTAAAATTCAGTCTTCTTGAGTGCCTTGTGAGGACTGCTTTAATTGCACACCAAGTAGACTGGAGCAGCAGTTACATCATCTGTAATGGTTTCTTCCATTACCATTCTTAGAGCAGAAGTCCCAGATGACATAATAGAAGACATTACCAAGAAGTCACTGTTTTATCGTCGAGGGTAGCATAGAATACCATCTGACGCCACCACCACTTTTATTTTTTTTTATTCTAAGACTACATAACCCTACTTTAAAAAGAATTTTGGAAAATGTGTTTTTTCCCAGATGGCTCCCCATCACTTCATGACTATTTTGTCTTCTTATTACACATGAAAACCCCAACGGGTTTGATATTATTGATATGCTCAGGTCTAGGGCCTATGACCATGCTGAGTCCTAAGCCATATAAATCTGTTGTCTTGCCTGATGGAAACACACCCAGACATGATTCACTGGTTCATGCCAGCCCGTAAGATGTTGCCATTGTATTAGATTTGTTAAATGGTGCGACTCAAACCACTTACATCTTAACACCAGCAAAACCAAGGAGCTGGTGGTGGATTTTAGGAGGCCCAGGCCCCTCATGGACCCTGTGATCATCAGAGGTGACTGTGTGCAGAGGGTGCAGACCTATAAATATCTGGGAGTGCAGCTGGATGACAAATTGGACTGGACTGCCAATACTGATGCTCTATGTAAGAAAGGTCAGAGCAGACTATACTTTCTGAGAAGGTTGGCGTCCTTCAACATCTGCAGTAAGGTGCTGCAGATGTTCTACCAGACGGTTGTGGCGAGTGCCGTCTTCTACGCGGTGGTGTGCTGGGGAGGCAGCATAAAGATGAAAGACGCCTCACGTCTGGACAAACTTGTTAAGAAGGCAGGCTGTATTGTAGGAGTAAAGTTGGACAGTTTAACATCTGTGGCAGAGCGACAGGCATTAAGCAAACTCCTGTCAATCATGGAGAATCCACTGCATCCACTGAACAGTGTCATCTCCAGACAGAGGAGCAGCTTCAGCAACAGACTGCTGTCACCGTCTTGCTCCACTGACAGACTGAGGACATCGTTCCTCCCCCACACTATGCGACTCTTCAATTCCACCCGGGGGAGTAAATGCTAACATTTTATTTTTTTTTTTTCATTTTTATTACTATTTAATTTAATATTGTTTCTTTGTATCAGTATACTGCTGCTGGATTATGTGAATTTCCCCTTGGGATTAATAAAGTATCTATCTATCTATCTATCTAGAAATTAGTTTTGTTGGAAAAGAAGGTGGATTTTGAAAAATGAACACTCATTGATACAATCGTAGAAGATGGAGAAGCAGCATGAAAGTTGTGTCTTAAATTCACATGTCCCACACTATAGTACATATTTTTATTCAACTGCCATTCCCTTGTTTTTGTTCACAAAACCAATGTTGCTAGTTATCTGCTTTTCAAAGACAACCATATTTAAAATTATAGTAATTAAATCAACTAGACTTATGAGATTTCAGTCATGGTAAAATATTACTAACTTTGTACCTGAAATTGTGAGAAAGGAATCAAAGGTGGCTAAAAGTTGAGTTTTGTTAGGTACTGACACTGTTTGGGTTAGGGTGTCTAGTCTGATCCTGAATGGCCATGGTGTCTACATGATTTTAGGCAGGCAGTGTGGTGTAGTGCTTAAGGCTTTGGACTTTAAACCCTGAGGCTGGGGGTTCAGATCCCACTACTGACACTGTGTGACAATGAGCAAAAGTTGATTTCTCTCAGAAAAGTTCAATATACACTGTGCAGGAGGAGAACGTGCATCCCAGCCAGATCGGAGGAGGTTCCATTACTCAGACGTGAGGACAGTGCAATGACACACACAAACTGGCCAGCGGGACATCAAAATAAATATGTAACTGGCCAGTATGTTTTTATCGACGGACAGAAGAGAAGCGAGAATCAGGATTGATTCCATCCCCTATACAATAGGTAGCAGTGGTCCTCATACGGTAACCCAATTAGAATACCCACAGGGGTGCTTGGGACTTGGAGTACAGACATGCAGCCCCATCAGGGTCCCTGGGGATCAACAGAGGGCACTGCTTTCTGCTTTTTCTATGACCTGGAAGTGCTTCCGCAAGGACACAGCGTGATACAAGAAGCATTCCCGGGTCCAACATAAAAGGAGTCCACTGCCTCACTTCATTTAAGTCGGAGTCAGAAGGAAAAGGAGTCTGGAGAAGAGTCTGAAGAAGAATAGAGAAAGAAGAGAATTGTTTTGTGGAAGAAGGCATTGTGGATAATAAAAATATTTGAACCCGTGACCGTTTTTATGTTTGGGGCTCAGTGGTGCCCCCTTGGTTCAACAACTGGTGGGAAATACTTACAGCAGAAATGAGGAGAACCTCTCATTAAATAGGCCTTTTCCTTAACCACAATGAGTAATTTCTAGTTAATAAATTGGTTAGAATACAAGTCTATAGTCATTGGTACTGTATATACCGTGGACTGGGTACCACTGTTTGTGAAAGAAACACGCCTGCCCATTTTCAAGATCTGAATGTATTTTTTAATGTAAGTGCTGGAGGTTAATGGTGAACTTTCCCAGTAGTTACGTTTAAGAATCTTGTTGCACTTGGGGATGGATACTGTTAGTGTGCTGCTCTTGGTGAAGAACACATTTCAGTAGCCGTGGCATGGAATTTTCATTTTTTCAACTTAGTGAAACTGTGTATTGAAGTGAGCTTATCTAAAACACACAGCACCCAAATTTTGAATTATCTTTCCCTGTAAATGAAATCATATATTGTAAATTTTTGTGAGATTGTACATTACACTGCGGTGGGCTGGCGCCCTGCCTGGGGTTTGTTTCCTGCCTTGCACCCTGTGTTGGCTGGGATTGACTCCAGCAGACCCCCGTGACCCTGTAGTTAATGTTGGATAATGGATGGATGGATGGATGTACATTACACTAGCCCACAGACCAATATGAAAAACAAGAACTTAATAACTCAAAAGCAGTGCAAACAAGGGAACAATCAAATTCAAGTCAGAGTATTACACCAAAGGTGTACAGGCATATGATGAAGCAAATATGTGAACTGAACTTCTAATGATGCACAGCAGCACAACATCTAATATATGTATAAATGTTTACTTTTTGACTTCTTGAAGACACTTGAAGGGACAAGCTGAATGTTTCGCTGGCTGGAATCATCCATACTGTATCTGTTGATCGGCCTTAAGTTCATGTGGGAATTTTTCTTTATGGGAACACAAATTATGAATGCATATTTTGTGGTATTTAACTGTTATTCATATCCCATAGTGAATTTCTCTGCAAAGAGAATAATGTTTACTACAGGTCATTCAGATTGGGGAGCATGAATCGGTACAGTGCATTGCCCCACCCACCATATGACGAAACTGCTCAGGATCCTGGTTGGTACCCCCCCAGACAGACACGCGGTCCAGTCCCACCCTCCAGAAATGACCATTCATCTGCCACAGCCAGGTGTTACGTGGTTCATCCCCTTGGCCTGGTCTAGCCTCTTGGGTCCTCAACAATGAGAATCCTGTGAGCCGGATCACCCTTGGGGAATTGAGCCACATGGCTGTAGTGCCGTAACTGACGCTCCCTCACAATGCAGGTAATGTGCCTCATTTGGGACTCTGTAAGCAACCACTCATTCGACACAAAGTCAAACTAGCGGTACCTAAAGGATTGTCTGAGAAACACAGTACCAAAGGAGTACATTCTTCGTCTCAGGTCACTGGATAGCGTCCATGTCCCACACCCATATAGCAAAACAGGAAGCACCAGGACTCTAAAGAGTCACACACCCCTTTTCAGAGACCTCATGACCGCCCATTCTCTCCCAATCCGTCTACTGACTTCATAGGAAGAGTCACCAGAGACATGAATGTCACTGCCGAGGTAAATAAACCTCTCTGCAGACAGACACACTGCTGATGGCTGTGCCTAAGAGGTTACTAAAGGCCTGGATCTTGTTTTTTATCCAGACACTCAGACTCCTCGCTCAGTCTCTCAAGCCTCCATTGACTCCGCAACTCACAGCATCATCAACAAAGTCAAGATCAGTGAATCTTTCTTCACCCACAAATGCCCCACAACCATGCCCAACACCCAGTCCATGTAAGCACTGAACAGAGTAGGAGCAAGAACACACCCTTGACGAACCCCAGAATCAACTGAGAATAATGTAGAGGTTCTGCTTCAGCTCTGCACAGTACTTACAGTAGCAGTGTACAGGGGATCCTGCGAAGTCTCAGGATATTCCACAGGGCAGCTCGATCAACTGAGCTGAACACTTTACGAAACTAACGACAAAGGCTGTAAAGAAACACTACTAATATTCACGTTTGTTCTCTACGAGAACCCTCAGTGCTAAGATGCGGTTGATGGTAGACTTCTTAGGCATTAAACCAGACTGCTCTGGTCACTGGTAGGTGAGCAAGTGATCATGGATCCTATTGAGACAGGACCTTACCCGACAATGAGAACAATGTTTTCACCCTGTAGTTGCCGCAATCCAGGCGATCACCCTTAACTTTCCAGTTAGGGACAACAAGTCCCGTTTTCTAGTCGATTGGGATGACACCCGTGTCACAAATGGAAGCAAAGATTGCTTTTGCAGTGCCAGCAGGACAGTCTTACCAGCAGCATGGAGAAGTTCACCCAGGATACCCCAGATCCCCTCAGCCTTCCCTGCCCTGAGCTGGTTCACCACCTGTGCAATCTTAGTGAGATTGGGTGGTTCACAGCTAATTGGAGGATCAGCCTCAAGAACCATGGACCCAGAGACATTCAACATCCTAGCCGGAGGATCAGATTTAAATAGCTACTCAAAGTAGCCAGCCAAGTGGGTCACAACTGCAGTGTCATCTATAAGGAGCACTCTGTCAGCCGCGCTGACTGTGACTCTCTGAGGAACAGATTCCGATGTTCGTAATGCTTCGATTCCTCTGTAAGCACGAATGGGTCACTCGACCATAGATGGTATGTCACTTACTCACAGATTCTTCTAACAAACGTCTCCTTATCTGCCCTCAGAGCCCTCGCAGCCATCCTTCTTTGTTCCTGGTACAGACCAGAGTTGCCATCAAGCTGTGCACTGCGACTTCTCTTGATGATATCCAGAGTGCCTTCTGCGATGAAACACCTCCTTCTGGGAACACTGGGAACACGAATACAAACCCACAGCAACCTTCAGGGTCTTGTCACGGAAGGTCTCCCACATAACATTAGGATCGGCAGTCACACCCAAGTCCGTAAGTTCCTCACACACATTGCGTGCAAACTCGTCAGAAATAGCCTGATCTTGGAAACAGGCCAGGTCCAGCCTCATTTTCCTAGTAGGTGGTAGCCTACTAGACCTAAGCTGGATCTTCAGAGTGGCAACAACAAGTCTGTGGTCAGAATTCACAAACTGGGCACTTCTGTAGACCCTGCTGTTTTGTAAGAGCCTCCAGTGTCTGTCCACAAGGATGTGATCAATCTCCTTCACCGCACCACTAGTATTGGAGGACCAAGTCCAATGATGCAGCTCTGCCGCTGGTACCAGGATCCAGCGATTCACAGCCCCTGACCTTTTGAGAAGTCAAGGAACATGGAGCCACTTTCACCACGGTCACCAGACCAATGGGGATCGACACAATCCTCATAGCCAACCCTGTCAGTGCCGGTTGTTGCATTGAAGTCACCCATTACCAGAGGAGAGTCACTTTGCAGACACCCATCAACCAAGAAAAGTTGCGAATAAAATGTTTCTGTCACCGAGGCATTACTAACTGCGGTCGAAGCATACATTGAGACAACAGGGAGTGCCGCAATCTGAGTTTCATGATACACTTGTTGCAAGGAGTGACAACAGACATCATGGGAAGGAGCCGATCTGCCACAGCAACAGCTACTCCCTGAGTATGATAGCCATCAGAGTGACCAGACAAATAAAAAGTGAACCCACCTACAGAGATCTGGCCAGTCCCAGGTCTGCACACCTCAGAGAGTGCCACCACTGAAATACAGAGTTTATGAAGCTCCTCCGACAGCAGAGGAAGAAAAGACGTTCCAAACACCTATCCAGATGGGCTACCTCAAATTGCGATCCGAGTGCTACCATGCAGCAGGCGACGCCTCAGCACCACATCAGTTTTGATCCCCAACAGGCCTGACCTTATTGACTCTCCAACAGTTTTGACTCTTCCAGGGGTGGGGCTCCTGAGGGCTTTCCCCCATCCCCTTCATAATGCGAGCAAGACGCCCACTACTCCCATGGAGAGCAGAAAGGAGTCCTGTCCGTCGTCTCAGAGCTGCAAGAGTTTTTTTTTTTTTTTTATGGTGGCCGGAATGCCAATCCTGACACGAACCCCCATGATTTCCCTGCAAGTTGGAGGACCACTTGCAGGGCCGGATGCAGTTTAACGTCATACTCAGGATGTATGGCCATATTGATGCCTTGGCTTATTCTGATGTAACCTTACAATCTCTAATCCCTGGCTCCAATGTTAGGTTTTGAAAAGATTTTTCATCCACCACCTTTGGATGTTCAGCATGTGCCTTTTTTCCTATGACAATACCATAATCTATAGTACACATACAAACGAGTCCCTGACATTTGATTTCAAATGACACATAAATATGAATTACTCCTCTCAGAATTTCTAGCTTTCTTCCAGTCTGTGTAGCCTGCATTATGGAGTACTGGACTCTAAACCACAAGGTCGTTAACATGACTGCCTGATTAATCCTGAGTAAATTACTTAATCCGCAAACAGTAAAAAGGTGCAAAAAATAAATGTAAGTAGTTGCAATAAGCATTTTTTACTATGCTTTGATGTGGTGTTCACTATAGAACGAGGTCATATTAAATAAAGGCTGGGTATTTCTAATACTTGGATGACATTAAGGAGAGGATTACGTTACATTCGGTACATTATTATGTATGGTAAATTTCTACAATACTATCAAAACTCTCAAGAAAAGCAGACCAAAGGAGTCTGAACCCATTATATGCAAAATGCAGAGCTCACTTCAGAGCACTTAGATCACAATCTGAATGCTTTCGTTAAAGAAAGACATCCAAAGTTGTATGCCAGATAGAAAACCAGAGCCTGAAAGACATTGACTAAGCAGGCATTAACTTCATTTTGACACAGTACTTACATTGCTGTCTGTTTCAGGCCATTTATATGCTCCTTATTCACAGGTTGGAGTGAGCATTCATTAGAAACTCTCATTAAGGGTACGGCTTGGTAAACAGCTGTAAATGATGCCACACAGATACTGCCGACAGCGCGCGTGACTATGTGTGTGTGATGTTTGTGTTTATCAGAAACAGACTACTGTTGGTACACACATGGAATGAGACTCTTTAAAGATATTGGCTGGGTTCTAGTTTATACAGCTTTGAAGATACCGGTGTGCCCGTGTGGTTTGAATTAAACCCATAGCTGATCTCTCAAAACTGCTCTTCAAAACTTCTTGTTTCTCTTTTTCTTACCAGAGGGAGAAAAGTAGCACTCTGACTACCAGTTCAGGTTCTTTGAAGCAGAGTTAAGCTTCGGGCCAAAAAATATCTTTGATTCCTGTCTTCACTCTAAATGATTTGTTCCTTTCCTAAGCTATGTCTTAATTCAGGTAATGGTATGGTTTTCCTTAAATTCTGAGCAGTCAGCCAATATTGGATTACTTTCTTCTACTTTTGCCTTCAGAGAAAAGTCAGAAAAGAGAAAGCAGGAGAAAATGGTGAAGTTGTTAAGGATGGAAAATCAATGTATTTTTAAGGGCTTTTTTTTTTAGACTGTGACCATGATCAGTATTGACAGGAAGAGAAGAATTAAGTATAATAAAGGCTGAAGTGCAATCAGTAGGTATTTGTAAGGTAAGGTAAGGTCATTATTTTGGCTCCAAGGGTCAGCATCATCCCCTGACCTGTGTGAGGTGAACTGCAAACTGGTTAATTTCATTAAGCAACAATGTCCTGCCATAAGATGCCCTTGGATAAAGCTGATTGGCATTGGCATTATCTCTGACCATGCCAGTTGTGTTGTATTTCTTCTGCTAGTGCTAGTTTCCTTAGTCCCATGACAGATAACAGGCTGGCTGTGTACGCTGTGGGTATCTCCCTGTTGCTAGAATAAATAGGTAGGCTAGCATTAGCCTGACCCTCTAATACATTGGTGGGTTTCAGGATTGCAGGGGTAATTAGAGCCACATAGATGAGTTCTAGAAGGATGGCAGCAGAAGTCTATTCCTGACCCTGGAAATTATACTCATGTCATGCCTGCAAGCAGTTTCTAGTTTAAAGCACCTTCTGACCACTGTAGAGGAGGGTGTGAATTTGGAAAAGTTGTTATTTGCAAGGCTTGACTGGAAGTAGGAAGAGGAGCCAGTCAAGTAAATGCTAAGAGAAGACAGAGTTCTGTGTTGGTAAAGTGGTGGGTGAATGCATTAGGAAGGGGGTTGAATCTTGTGTTAAATAAGCCAATTGGAGTAGCTATAATTTGGTCTTCTGTTCCTTTATTTTGTACTTTAAATTGTCTTTGTGTTTATCTCTTGCATGTATCATAATTTTGTAAATAGAGTGCCATGATTTTATTACTTGGATCTCTTTATTATCTACTAGGGGGGCACGACCCCCTGGCACCTTCAGCACCCAACCCCCAGTTGCGGCCAGTCTGCAGTTATTGCGTTGTAAAGAAGGGGGCTGAACGCACCCCAAGGAGGGTCGCTCCTCCGAAACCCCCTCTTAAACGGTGATACAATAGGAAACAAGTACAGTTTTTTTTTTACCTCCTGCTGCTGGATTGCTGCTGTTGTAGTGCCACGTGATCTGCATCTTGCGTGGCGCTTTGAACATTTAAAAGCCTGTACAGCAGCTGTCCTACATTTTGTCTTTTATTTCTGGCCCCAGGCGTGGCTAAATCTCTTGGCACAAACTCTCGTCTCGTGGGACGTGAGTTCTTGATATTTATTAGTTTATAATTTTAAAATGGAATCTGAAAATCTAACAACATCACATTAAAGTTCGATAAATTCCGAAATAGAATTATACCAAACATATATATGTAGGTTGTAAAATAAGCCTGATTTAAAGTGTGACAAAAAACCTGACATAAAAACGTCACATAAAACCGTTGCACTTTTAGGCTTAGGATTTTATATATATAAAGTAGATTTCAGGTTAGGTGACAGCACAGGCCGTTGTCACACCTGTTAATTCTATATGTAAACTGAAGTAGATCTAGTGGAGTCCATCCTTAATGGTTACATAACATCCTGATATGGCATTTTCTGAGCTCAAGATCATACTTTCCTGAAGAGGATGGTGAAGGCAGTACATAATATTACTGGCACTGAGCTACCTTTGGCGTAGGGCATATACAACACTTACTGCTAATTGAAAGCAAACGGTATTAATTAGCACCTCAGCCATTCTACACAGTCACCTTTCTCACTTCTTCCTTCTGACAAACAATAGAGGAGCATTGATACTTGCACCAGTAGATGCAGGGACGGCTTCTGTTCACAGATCATAAAATTACTGAATAGCCAATGATATCATTAAGTATTTTAATATAACACTAATAAAAACACTAAACATGTATACTATGTTGCATGCTATGTATATGTACAGTATGTTGACACTGTTCTGAGGAGATAATCAAGTATGAGTTTAAATGTACTAGATACACTTGAGAATAAACTTGAACTAGAACCTCTGAGCCTAGAATGATGACAATAATGCAAACTTTTGCTATCCGTTATAAGTGTAACATTACAAAGACAGATGAATAACCTGGCAGAAGTCATTCAGGTACGTCTCTTTGGTTTTTAACACACGTATGGCAGTAAAGGAAAGTGCAAGACGGAAGCTTCCTGTGAGTACATTAGAGTGGCCAATCTGCAAAGGTTTTTTTTTTTTTTTTTCAATGGTGCTGGATGAGCCACAAAGCAGCTTTCACCTACATTATGAGCAAATTCTCTTGACTAACTTGTAGCACAAAACCCTGACGGTTTGTTCAGTTCCTCAATGAATGCTTAGTGATGACTTTTAGAGGTGATATGGCACGCAAGAAAAATAATTTCTTCTGCATCCACACCACTGTCAGTGTAGCTGCGTTTTTCCAAAATTACCCTAGTCTAGCAGCTCTAACTCAAATATGGGATTCAACAAAAGCCTGACGCACAGAAATGATTCCACAGACAAAATATCTTCATTTTTAAAAGTTTACTTAAAAGTCAAAGTAAAACTGTTCACACAAAAAAGACAATTAAAAAAGCAAAAAAAAAGAAAAAATTCTTATTAAGAAAAGTTCTGTTCAAAGCTTAACTCTTGTTACATCTCAAATCGTTACTATTTACTTAACATTTCTGAACCATTTCAAAACGGTCAGAAAACTGCATGCTTATCCCATTTCTAAGTTGAAAATGGGTATTTCAAGTCCCTGTTTACTGGGACCTGTTCTAGACACAACTGAAGCAATTATCACACTGTATCTCAGTTGTAGCAAGAAAGTTATATCTTTTACTGACTTATAGGGGGAAAAGACTATACTATTAGCTATGACTATGAAAGAAATTACATTCTATTCAAATTAAGCAAACATTAATGAGAGTTTAACTCAAAACTTTAACTTTCTAAGATTGGCTCTTACAGTCAATAGCACATGACCATTCTAAAATAAGAATAACCTAAATTTGGTAATAACAACTGTCTCCTCTATGGTTAAAATCATTTGCCTGTCTGCAATACTCAAAGTTTTATATTTTATAAGTGAGCCGAGCAAAATCTATCTATCTATCTAATCATCTAGTAAAGAGGCTGAGGGATAGGTTTTTATTGATTTACTAGGGTGTTCGCCCCCTGCTTGCTTCGCTTGCCAACCCCCCTTTTCTGCACTACGTGCCAGCCACTTCGCCTCTCTGCCACTCGCGTTATGAAGAAGGGGGCTAAACGCATGTCAAGGAGATGCAGTCGCTCCTCTCAAACCCCCTCTTACACGGTGATACAATGGGAGACAAATACAGTTTTTGTTTCTTTTTTTACCTCCTCTTTGCTCGATCAGCTGCTGGCTTCTTGCTGCTGCCATGCCAAGTGATCTGCATCTCACGTGACACTTCGAACGTCTTAAAGCCTGTACAGAAGCTGTTCTACTCTTTGTCTTTTATTTCCGGCCCCGAGCGTGGTTAAATCTCTTGGCACAAAGTCTTGTCTCGCGGGACGTGAGGTCTTGATATTTTTTAGTTTATAATTTAAAAACGGAATAAGAATCTGAAAATCTAACAACATCACATTAAAGTTCGATAAATCCTGAAAAGAATGATACCAAACATATATATATGTAGGTTTTAAAATAAGTCAGATTTAAAGCGTGACATAAAAAGTCACATAAAATCGATGCACTTTTAGGAGTAGGATTTTATATATATTGAGTAGATTCATTATTTTTCCAACTTGTCATGGGCTGTGAAAGTTCATGCTGGGCACTGGGCAGGAAACAATCCTGGACAGGCACCAACTCATTACAGGCTCTTGCACACACCCATGTCAGAGCAGTTTAGAAGTACAAATCAAATGGACACTCTTAGCAATGGGAAATGGAAGGGGGTAACTGAAGAACCCAAAAGAAAAATTCACAATCTTGTCTTTTATGACGAAGGAAATAAACACGTCTACTATGGGAACAGCCCTTCCTCTGACCTTCCTGTAAATTCATGGTGGGGGTTTCTTTCACATTACTGCATAATTAAACCATTCCAAGTTAAGGGTCGGCTTTGTTGCGTTCACTTAAAAAATATGTGCTTGATATTAAACAGTATCAAATCCTTTCTTCATTTTGGCAAAAATATAAGATTTTAGTATTGTTTCAGGTTACTTGAAATTATGAAATGATTACATTTTCATTGAACCATCAGCTAGCCAATATTTATCCATTTGCCAATTCTCAATTTGCTTATTCTCAAGAACTGGAAAAGGTATGGCTAAGTTCAAGGTTACTGGAAATGATGCTAAATCTTCTACTTCACTATAGCATAATCTGACTGTGTAAAACATGAGTGGGATTACCAATGCAAAGTTTTCATTAACTGCCTTCACTATTTTAGAAGTGCGAGCTGTGCTTGACGTTTATTAAGAACTAGCAAAATACCCGCGCTTCGCAGCGGTGAAATACTGCCTGAATATTTTTATTAAGAAAAAAGTAAACATTTTTAGACTGAGGTAAAATATATAAAAAATTAATTGTTAAGGATCTCTCTGTATACTACGTTGTCAGTTCGGCCCTCCGGTTGTAATATGACTAAGCTGTGTGCTGAGCTTACTCTTGAGCATGCAACATACAGTTGGCCATGTGAAAAGCAATCCTGCCTCAAATCAATGGCAACCTTTTGTAGTGTTTGTCCCTGAGACTTATTAATTGTCATTGCGAAGCAGAGTCTTACTGGAAATTGAATGCGTTTGAATTGAAATGGGAGATTAGATGGTATAACGGGGATGCGAGGAATAAAAACTGTGTCACCTGAGGCACTGCCAGTAAAAATAGTTGCTTCAATTAGGTTGTTTTGTAGAGATGTGACCTGAAGTCTCGTGCCGTTAAGTGACATTCAGCATGTGTCAATCAATGTAAGCACACAACTGGCTTCATCAATAACTTCGCATCCAGCTTTTGAGAGTTGAAATATTCATAAACATCAAAGTGTCCACTACTCAAATTGTCACCTGTGAATCTAAGATGTTTAAGAGGCATTGACGGTTCTCCAAAGGTGTAAAATATTTGCCTATTTCAGAACACTTGAAAGCGACAACCAAACAATTCAGCGGCAGCCATCTACTCACATGCAGAATCATAGGTGAAGGGCTTAAGCATTTCAGTCTTATAGTGCTCCTGTGTACTATAATTATCTCCTGGACCGTCATCAGTCCATACTTTGAACCTCTCCCAGTCATTTAATACATAAGACACAATGTCCTTGCGGATATCAAAAGTGAGCCTGATATGTCCGTGCAATATGTAACACAGAGAATGGAAAAGGCAGGCGCCATCTCCGGGCATGGACACCACTCGGTAAGTGATAGTTCTTTGATTGATGGTGATGACATCGATAGACATTTTAATAGGGGTACAGTTGGAAGAATAAAGGGAATGGGTACTTGATCAGTAAACAAAGTATAAAATATCTACACAATAACTATAACAATCATAACAAATGAACAATAAAACAGCGCAGAACCCGTGGATTAAATAAAAAGGTTGCCTCGTTGGCGAAGCAAAGAAAAAGGACTTTCTTATATGTCGTTCGTTTATAAAACAGTGCAGAAGCTGTGAGAAAGCTGCTTCACAAAAAACTGCATAGCGCCTAATATGGGCAGGCAGTCAGGCAAAGAAAGTGAATGAAATAAGTATAATTGTAATAAACGAACAAAACAACAGCAGAAAAGCTGCGGATTAAATAAAGGAAATGGGTATTTGAACAGTAAACTAAGTGTAAAATACGTACACAATAACTATAATAATCGTAACAAATGAACAATAAAACAGCGCAGAACCCGTGGATTAAATAAAAAGGTTGCCTTGTTGGCGAAGCAAAGATAAAGGACTTTCTTATATGTCGTTCATTTATAAAACAGCGCAGAAGCTGTGAGAAATCTGCTTCCTTGTTGAAGCAAGGAAACGAATAAAGACACCGCAGCGAAGAATGGCCTTATATGGGCAGGCAGTCAATTACATGGGAGGCGTGCTGAGTTGCGCAGCAGCTTTACATATGAATATGCTAAGTGTTGACTAAATAGAAGTTGAAAAGATATATTTTTTCAAATGTGATCGCGCAATTCAGATCGAGTTGACTCGCACTACAGTACATCGAGCCCGCGTGCTATTGTGGTTTTGCCTGCATGCCTCAATAAGTTACCCTCCCCTCGCTCTTACTTTTTTACCGTTCATCTCATGAATACACTGAGTATGGCTTTACCAAAACAATCATTGATCGCGAATAAAGTATCCATTATTCATAAAGCTTCAATTGGTGATCTGTCTTTCTGCGTTAACCGCATATTTTTTTATACGTCTCAAACCAAGGGGATGCGAGGCTAAAACGAATCGGGAAGCACACGTACATACTCAGTGCATCCCCTCTCGGGAATCGAACTTCGGACGCCGGCACTAGAGGCAAAGCCTCTACTATTGCGCCACGGCGTGTGGTTTGTCTATTTGAGCGTAGCAGTGTAATTCGGCTTTTGTTCAGCACTCTTTGGAACTGTTGCTTTTTGTCTGCGCACTGCGTCAGTTCACGTGAGCCGCTGAATATGGTTTTATATGTCACTCGCTCACTTCTAATTGTTTCGCTGCCTTCTTAATTATATAATGTATGTTTTCTTCAGCGGTTTTTGGGCCTCTTCCTGGTTTTCTACGTACTGCGTGATTACGTGGGAGGCGTGATGATGTCACATGAAACTCCGCCCTTCCACTGCTTTCGAGCTCAACTCCATTACAGTATATGCAGAAAAATAGCTTCCAGTTATGACCATTACGCGTAGAATTTCTAAATGAAACCTGCCCAACTTTTGTAAGGAAGCTGTAAGGAATGAGCCTGCCAAATTTCAGCCTTCTACCAATACGGGAAGTTGGAGAATTAGTGATGAGTCAGTGAGTCAGTCAGTCAGTCAGTCAGTCAGTGAGGGCTTTGCCTTTTATTAGTATAGATTCATAAAAAGGCTGCACTGCTCTATGTAAAGTTGACAAAAGGGCAGCAACCTGATTATATAGATTGCCAAATTGCTTCATTGTTCCTTCATTAACCTGTCTACTTGATAAGCAGTTTGTCTTTTATACACCAAGGTTGAGTTGCTAAAAAGCTTGATTTCACTTAATGACTTGCTTGAATGCTGTACAACAATAATGTGGCGTATTCAACTGACCTCCATAGTAATTTAGAGCATTAATTGATTTCCTCATGCTTTCACTGCTCACTGCTGAGGCCTTTTGCGAGTTCTCAGCCATCAAATGTATTCTTTTTGTTTTTTTTTTCTTTGCAGGCTTATTTACTTGGTGATTTTAAATTAGCTGAGTCAGAGAGTGGGAGTTTTTGAGTGTGTCTGGAAACTATCCATGGCTCGTTCCTGCCTTGCACGCAGTTCTGCCAGCATAGGCTTCAATCCCCCATGGGACAGATCAAGTTTCTGAATATTATATTGTTTTTTTTTGGCTTTAGAAGTGTACCTGTTGTGCTACTTTGATTCTGATGTGGCCTTTATGTATGTTCCACTTATTTATTTACAGATCCTGTCTTTTCTGTCTTTGACATTTCTTAACACATCTGTCTGCTGTTTTGAACGGCCCATTTACATTATTGTTGATCATTATAAGTTAAAGTACATTATGTCCAGCAGGTAGCATTAGCTACACAGATGGACCAGGTTCAGTGTAGGAATATGCATTGTGGAAAAGGTTGTTATGCTCACAACTGTCATGAAACAATAATAATTTTATACTTAGCTTTTATAAAAATATCTCTGCCAGAAGACCCCAAATGAATATCGGCATAGTGAATGTTGGAGTAAGGGTCAGGATGCTCTGTCTGTCTCTCTCTTTCTTCTGTTCTCCCTTTCTCCATTTGTTATATGAGTTGCACCTGGTGTGGCGGTTGTTGCCTTGTGTAAGTGCTCTTGCATGTCTAGAGTTTAGTGGTTGTGGGATTCCTTTTTTTCTGTTTTATTTCTAGTAACTTTTATATAACTATTTTGGTACAGTAAACCAATCAGAGTTTAACTAGATGCATCGATGCTATAAATCACTGGGGCAAAAAACTTTCTTAGAGTTTCTGAAACAAAAAGCAAGAATATATAGTATAGCAGAGCAAACAATATAACCATAATAAAAATAATAAACAGAAGCAAAATTTATATTCTGCGGTGGGCTGGCGCCCTGCCCAGGGGTTTGTTTCCTGCGTTGCGCCCTGTGCTGGCTGGGATTGGTTCCAGCAGGCCCCTATGACCCTGTGTTAGGATATAGCGGGTTGGACAATGACTGACTGACTGACTGACTGAAAATTTATATTGTAACTTTATACCTGAACCCTTCTCAACATTATCTACATTTTTCTTAAGGATATTATCATGCATGTATAGGCGAGCAATAACTGGTGGTTTACTAATCTACTTTTCAGTATTTTTCTTTCATTAACAGATTATACAGTATATAGCATATCCCATGTCCTAGAGCAAACTAAATACAATCTACACATTATTTCTTATCTCTCTTCATTAACCCGTGTTCCTGTCAGCTCATCCATAGGTTATCTTAAAAATTAGCTACTGACTTTAATCTATACTAATAAACGGCAAAGCCCTCACTCACTGACTGACTGACTGACTGACTGACTGACTCACTGACTGACTGACTGACTGACTGACTGACTGACTGACTCATCACTAATTC
>JANRMT010062856.1:18923068-18948517 GCA_026402145.1 Polypterus bichir lapradei | reverse complement strand
TCACGTAATCACGCATTACGTAGAAAGCCAGGAAGAGCTACAAAACGCGCTTTAGAAAACATGCATTATATAATTAAGAAGGCAGCAAAACAATTAGAAGCGAGCGACTGACATATAAAACCATATTCAGCGGCTCACGTGAACTGACGCAGTGCGCAGACAAAAAGTAACAGTTCCAAAGAGTGCTGAACAAAAACCGAATTACACTACTACGCTCAAATAGATAAACCACACGCAGTGGCGCGGTAGTAAAGCATTCGCCTGTAGCGCCCACGTCCGAGGTTCGATTCCCGAGAGGGGATGCACTAAGTATGTACGCGCGCTTCTCGATTTATTTTAACCTCGCATCACATTAGTTTGAGACGTATGAAAACGCATGCGGTTAACGCAGAAAGACAGATCACCTATTCACCTATTGAAGCTTCATGAATAATGGATACTTTATTTGCGATCAATGATTGTTTTGGTAAAGCCATACTCAGTGTATTCATTAGATGAACGGTAAAAAAGTAAGAGCGAGGGGACGGTAACTTACTGAAGCACACAAGCAAAACCACAATAGCACGCGGGCTCGATGTACTGACTTGCGCGATCACATTCCAAAAAATATTTCTTTTCAAGTTCTATTTAGTCCATATGAGTCGAACTCAAGGCCCACGGGCCACATCCGGCCCGACATGTAATTATATCCGGCCCGCGAGATCATTTTATATACTGTATTATTGTTATTAATGGCCCGGGTATATGAAGCGCTGGTAACACAATAAACTACAGATCCCATAATGCAGCGCTTCAGCTGTCTTGCCGAACACTTACCGCGTTGCTGCAAGTTATTGTGAAGCTAGCCCACACGATGCCGAAGAGAAAAGTTGATTCTGAAAATAGAGCCTTTAAAAACCGATGGGAGGCTGAGTATATGTTTACTGACATTGCCGGTAAACCCGTGTGTCTCATTTGTGGAACGTGTGTACAAAAACTGGGGTCTCCTTCCCAGCAAAAGTCGAGCAGCCGGCGCGCTTCTGCCGTAAATCAAAGTGAGCACTTTTAATTTTTTTCATCCTCCCCCTGAGCTATAGCCCAGACAAGTGCAAACACGGGACCCCTTTTCTACACCACGGCAAATAATATTAAGGCGATTCACACTTTCTTTTGCACGTATACGATTATGAGGTCCTCAGCTCGGATTATGAAGACACGCACACGAGTGAAGGACTGACAGTGCCATCACAGCCGATTAATGGCAGAGACGTCTCACCAGTCTACACAAGACCCACCGCGACTGTCCCCAAAAGGCGATCATAACGTCACCGAACACATCTCTCTATACTATATAAAAGAAAAATGCAACTTTCCTTTCTTTACACCTTTTTTCATTTTATCCCAAACCAAAGCCTTTCTCTCTTAACACTGCAGAGGACACAAAACAATTTTTCTTTAATTACTGGTAATACCGTTAAGGCACATTACCAGAGGCAGAAATTTGAACGTTCACATAGAAAATGTAATTTCTATACCACAGCCGTCGTGTAGCGCCTTTCAAAAGGAATCAACTACCGAGAGATGATCCATATACATTTTAGCTGCTGTTAGTACTACTTACCTCTTCTGTTATACCGTCTTTTAAAATGTAGTTTACCCGCAACCACTCGAGTAGTGCTCAATGTACCTGTACTTCTTAAAACGTTAATGTTTTACTGTTTAATAACTAATAGACTATATTTTATTATTTTTCCCTTGCACTCAGTGACCAAAGCTATACACACACATATATATATATAGATATGTATATATAGATATGTATATATATATAGATATATAGATATAGATATATATATATACAGTATATATATATATATATATATATATAGATATATATATATATATATATATATATAGATATATATATAGATATAGAGATATATATATATATAGATATGGGAACAATACTCATATCAATGACAAAACAATTACATTAACAATCATGTTACGTTATTTTTTAAATTTTTCCTTTTCTTTTTCATACCTTCTTCAACACACTACTTCTCCGCTGCGAAGCGCGGGTATTCTGCTAGTAAGGATATAAATTGGAGCATCAGAGAATACTTGTTGACATCACTTGCTCAACATGAACTTGCCGTGCACCTAAGATCTGACAATGGCCTCTTAACCATGAAGTGGTTATTATCTAAAAGACTCTTCTGTGCTCCTAGTACTGATACTGTATCATATCCTAATGTCAATCAACACTGCAATATTACTAGTTTTTGGTTAGGTCTGTGTGGAACCTGAAATGATGAAAGGTATAATGGCATCTATAGATTTGTAGCTGAATTTTTAGTAAAGACGGGTTTGGGTGGTAGAATCTTCTTCTTCTCATATCTGACTCACACTTCTGCATGGAAGGTAGTGGTAAATTCACCTTACTTTTGGATAAGGGGTACAATAAATACCACAAAGCAGACGGGTGTATGCTGTCATTATTTTCTGATCTAGAAGAGGCTTGATGTTTGTGATAATGGTTTGTTATATTTATGTTTCCTTATGTGTCTGGTTTAATTTTTACGCCCACAGAGACTAGCCTAATTCACAAAGGTGCTTCTTTCAACCTTCGGCAGTGCCATTTAAGTAAAGCAGACTCTGATGAGCTGTATAGTGTGGCTGCCTGCCAGAATAAGGTGCACATCACCCATAATATTATTTCACCCACAGATTTTCAGAACCTGCTTAGCTCATGTTTTCGGTTGAGGGAAATCTTGAGCCAAGACTCAGTATGGCACTATTATATTATATTATATTATATTATATTATATTATATTATATTATATTATATTATATTATATTATATTATATTATCTGCGGTGGGCTGGCGCCCTGCCCAGGGTTTGTTTCCTGCCTTGCACCCTGTGTTGGCTGGGATTGGCTACAGCGGATCCCCGTGACCCTGTAGTTTGGATATATCAGGTTGGATAATGGATGAATGGATATTATATTATATTATATTATATTATATTATATTATATTATTGTAAGAGACAAAGTTTAAGTTAATGATAATGGTAACTTTGCTTAGTTTTGAACTTGAATATAACATATTATAATAATATAATGTAAAGTAATATAATTCAGATGAACCCACTCTAAGTTAAAGAAAATGAAATGTTCATAATCTTAACTCTGTGTGACTGTAGAACAGCACTTAGATTGAAGTAAGACAACTAGAAAGAAACATGAACTGTTAGACAGACAGGCATTATGGGCACAGAGTTTTCTGTTATGTTTGTATGTATGTTATGTACGTTGCTGCGTTGAATGAGATAACATAGAAACCTTAAGAAATGTAACCTACATACGTAATCCTCAAGGAGAATATCACAAGTCTCCCTTTTTCCCCCATTTCAGTTTTTCCCCATTATCAGTTTTTCCCTTATGTTTTGTGTAAACTGTTTGCTTTGAATTTCACTAAAATGTTTAAAAAGCAAACACTTTGGCTATGGAGTGTTTTATGTACGGTGAGTCTGGTAGCTTTATTTGGAAAGTCTAGCTATTTGGAAACCCTTAACAAACATAGCTACTATTATATTATATTTTATTATATTATATTATACTAGCTGTGTAAACCTGTGCTGTAAAAAAAGCACTAGTCCTAGAAAGTATTGAAATCATCAGAAAAAAATTAAAATGTAGAGATGTCAGGTAATTGGAAGGAACTATTGTGGGCATCTCTCTCCTAGGAGGTTTCATTTGGCCGACGTGCTCGGATCATTTGTGCATTAGCAGTGGGAGGAAAAGTAAAAGGGATACTGTTTTGCCGATGTGCTCGCCTCACTTCTGTATTAGCCGCTAAGCGAGTGACTCTTCGGAGGTTTCGTTTTGCTGACGTGCTGGCCTCGCTTGTGTATCCTCAGAGGTGAATTATTATTAATAAGTATTATATTATATTATATTATATTATATTATATTATATTATATTATATTATATTATATTATATTATATTTAAACAGAAGTTCACAATACACTAACTTGTTACTCATATACTTTGTAAGGTGGCCTCAAAGAAAGAAAGAAAGAAAGAAAGAAAGAAAGAAAGAAAGAAAGAAAGAACTTTATTTGTCTCTTGGGAGAAATTTGGCTTTTTACAGACGTTCTATAAATAAATAAATATACAGACACACTTTGATTTGAACAAAGATAAAAATGAAAAAGTGTTAGTGTGTCAGAGAGAGGGTGTGCAGCATTGTTCATGGCACTCAGTTTTGTTTTAATTCTCTCCATTGCTATGACCTCCAGGGGGTCCAGAGTGTGTCCCATAAGGTGGGCCTCTCTTGAAGTAATGCTACCAGCCCAGAACACCACAGCTTATAAAATGACACTGGCCAGCACAGAGTTATAGAAGATATGAAGAATGTCACTTCCCATGTTAAAGGAATGCAGTCTCCTAAGGAAGAAGAGCCTGCTCTCCCCTTTCTTATATAGTTCCTCTGTAGTCCATCCTGCCATTAATGTGGACCCTCAAGTACTTGTAGGAGTGGGCCACCTCTACATCCACTCCTTGAACAGTAACAGGACATAGAGCCTTTTTGGTGAATGATGAATGTGAAAACAAAAATAATTTTTTAAAAAAACTATATGAAAAGAGCTGCTGGGTTTTCATAAAATGAACTTGATTTTTATTTTTAAGATGATGTTTCCGTTGTGAACTGTGTTCCTGTTTTCTGTTTTTGGGGGAGTATTTCATGAACCAGTTGTCTTGACTTTTGTGCCTTCA
Organism: Polypterus bichir lapradei; assembly: GCA_026402145.1. Classification (NCBI taxonomy): domain Eukaryota; kingdom Metazoa; phylum Chordata; class Cladistia; order Polypteriformes; family Polypteridae; genus Polypterus; species Polypterus bichir. The sequence goes on along the minus strand of JANRMT010062856.1, from coordinate 18,943,752 downwards.
TGTTTTGATATTTATGTACCCATTCTATGATATTTAGTTCATCTTTTTATTGTAGATGTTTATTTCCACAATCATTTTTTAATATTTAACTCAGTCACTCATCTTTTCATGCTGATTTCTTGCAATGTTTTTAAATTTTACACACTGAGTTTCAATTTCAGTTTCAGTTCAGTTTTTTGTTTTTGTGATTTGCTCCTTGGTGCCTCTCCAAATTTGTTTACATTGACATATTGTTTAGTATACTTTTTGACTAATTCAGGACCTGATTCTGTTTTTAGCATATTTTTCAGTAAACTAACTTTGTGAAAAACAAATTTTATTTCATGACCAAGAGGTCAATAATGTTCTCTTTCAAATGTCATATTTAACTTCATCTAATTCAGTTGAAGTAGTTATTTCATCAATTAGTTTAATTGGATGGATGCAAAAATGAATACAGTACACCCCCGAAATTCACAGGGGATTACGTTCCTAGAGCACCTGTGAATTGTGAAAAACCACGAATTTTGGATGTTGTCAAAAAAATGCCTATTTTTATAGTTTAAACCCTAAATATGCCCCAAAACACTTCAATTTCATTTCAAGCTCAGCTTAATACATTACTCTAAAAAAAAGAACGTAAAGGTAAACTCGTATACTGTACAGTACTGTACTGCTATTTCTCCCGCAGTGTTAGAATGTAAAATGCCGATGTTACCGCTTTATGTACTGTAATTCATCCAAGCACGTCTTCTTTGGTATAAGTAGGGTAAATACAGTAATAATTTAATTTAATAAAAATACAGTAAAATGTACGGGTACTCACCAATAATGAATGATATTGACTGAAGATGATGATGATGAATTAGCTGTGCAGTACGATGAAGGTATTTAATGAAGATAATGACTGCATAGCAAAGCAGAGGATTTACAGCTCCTCGGGTGGTGCCTCTTCTTCAGGCGCTTGGGTGGCATCTTCGGGCTTTAAGAAGAACAAAACGAGAAACACAAGAATACTCAGCGAAACACTCGAGATAGCTACATGCGGGTAAACTGTTATTATACGGGAATGATGGGCTGCATCTGCCCTGAGATGTGTCACAGGGCAGCAGCCAATCAGCAGCAAGAAGAAATGAATAACGTTCTTAGATTGGCTACTTTCAAACCTCCCGCCTCTGAGTACAGGGATATTTCACCATCCTAAGCCGCGTTTTCCTCAGCGGTTGCTTTGTGTTCTCTTTATAGTACAGTATTGACACGAAAAAAGCCATAAAAACATTGAGGAGGATATTTGTGGTTTCCACGAACAATTATTAGTTAGGTTCTAAGGAAAAGTCCGCGAACAGCTGAGGCCGCAAACTCTGAACCCCAACTTCGCGGGGGTCAACTGTACTATTGTTTGTTTGCTTGGTACTTGACACAATTCCTACATGCTGGAAAAGTGTTACTCAATACAATAGCAAATCTAATGTTCTCATATAATCAAAAGATTACGTTTTACGTGGAGGCCTCTGTCATTATCAAAACATTATAAGGTTTATAGTGGGCCAGTAGGATGGAGCACTGTCTTCTAACCAGTCTGGAGACCTGTTTTTGTATCCGAGCTCAGTCAAAGTCTGCATGCCTTTAATACATATTCCCACTGTCATCCAGATTTTCCCTAGGTTTCTTTCACCTGCCAACAATGTGCCTCTTAAGAAAATATCTGGCTTTAAAGAAAACTGGCCTGTTGTAAGTGAGTTTGAATGTATGCGTGCCTGAGTGAACGGTGCAGAGCAGAGGTGGGTTTTTTAATTTGAAAGCGTGGCCCCGTTTGAGCATCCTCCCCAGTCATTCATTTTCCAGAAGTGTTTTATTTAACAATATTTTAGCCAAAATACATATTATGTATGTTGTGAGAATAAAAATAAAAAACAGTAAGACTGTATAGTAATTGTTATTAATTAACATTGACAGATCTTTGCAATGAATGAATATTTTCAACTTTAGGCAAGGTACTACAAAATGTCCAAATCTAATGAATAAGTGATTTGTAAACATGTAAAGTGTAAGACCCTGTCAAAGAATTTCAGTGTTAGAAAGTAGACAGAAGCATGAAAGAGTCAGGTTTACAAACTGTACAATGGCAGAAACAACAAATTTGTAAATGATAAATACAACCATGTCAACTAATGATAATAATATTTCCGGGGTGTTTGACTTTGTCTTCTTTAATCTCAAAGAAGAGATAAGGATTTATAGTAGTCTCTAAATGTCAGTCAGTCATCTTCCAACCCGCTATATCCTAACATAGGGGTCGGCTGGAGCCAATCCCAGTGAGCAAGGCAGGAAACAAACCCCGGGCAGGGCACCAGCCCACCGCAGGGCACACACACACACACCCACACACACGGGACAATTTAGGATTGCCAATGCACCTAACCTGCATGTCTTTGGACTGTGGGAGGAAACTGGAGCACCCGGAGGAAACCCACACAGACACGGGGAGAACATGCAAACTCCACGCAGGGAGGACCCGGGAAGCGAACCCTTAAGGGTCTCCTAACTGCGAGGCAGCAGTGCTACCGCCAGTGCCGCCAGTGCTGCCCATGGTCTCTAAATGCGTGCATTACATTTTTAAGGTCAATGATTTTGTCTCCGTTTGTGCTGGTGATTGCTGGGACTGCATTGCAAACTTTTTGCTTGTGGATTTGTTGAGCTAAGAGCTTATTAGCTTTCTCTCCATGTTCATAATAATGATGTCTTGATTTAAGTATGAGTTGTTTGTTTTCTTTAGTTGTCAAGAGGTTGAGCTCTGAATGCATAGCCTGTCTTTTCCTATGAAGCGTCTCACTTGGACACCTGGCATGTCCTTGATCTATTCTAGTAATTTTGTTGATTAGCTCTGATGCCTTCTTGGTTTCCAATTTATTTTTGTGGGAAAGATATGTAAATGTTAAATAAAACAGGTGTACTAAGCGGCTAGAAATTGATCAACTATTTCACAACATGGATAATGTGTTACTGAATGGAAAAATAAGTAGCCAGTTATTGACTCATTTTTAATTGTTAAAACACATGAACAATTATATGAATTGTAACAGTTTAAGTGCACATGATTTATACATCTTTTAAGCATTGTATATTATTGACTTACTAATGAATGTTGTTCAAGTGTTTCCAAAAAAAGATAAAACGCTTTTTATAAAGCTCCAAAATATTTTCACAGCAATGTAATCATCATTGCCAATTCTGACAATTCCTTGTAGGGCCTGGCAACACTTAGTCCCCAGTATAATCTATGGCTAGGCTGCACTCTGCATGCACTTTATGTGTTCTGCCTGTGTTTAAAAGTCCAAAGACAGGCAGCGAGGATTGATTGACGCAGTGCAGGTAATTGCATACCCACTAGGTATTTATAATTCTCTCTTATAAATTGCTAGCACAGAATGTGGGTTGTTTCTAAAGCCTTTGAAGCCCAACTACAACACAGGTTAACCAGTGTCATGGGCTAGCATTTTGTTGGCAGTGTCCCAAGAGAGCATGCTTATTACATACATAATTAATACAGGAAATAACATTTTTTTTTCTTTTGACGGGTTATGAGCAGGGATTTCAAAATCTGACAATCAGGATTACCGTCTGGTTAATGCACATACAAACTGGGTTCACAGTAATCTTCTTAAATATGCTCAGCAGAGGGTTGTGAGCCATATTTTAGTAATAATAAGATTAAAGCAGTAAAACTAAATAAACAAACCTGTAAGGGTAACAAAAACATTTCAGCTTAATGTAAACCATGTGCTTCCAATAGACTCGTTTTTTTCTTTGCCACTGAAAGTCTCACGTACATAGATGCAAGAACCAGTGCTGGATTTGACACCGCTCTATCACAGGGCCAACACCGGGCTAGTACCCTAATTACCTTACTCAAGGCCAGTGTTGTGATGGCTTCATTAACCCCATGAAGATGCTAAAGTGCTATACAGTATATAGTAAATGCCCAGGATCATTGCTCGCCAGCATGAGGGTCTGACTGCTTTAATTCTGCAGCACTCCCTACTGGTCAGTGTGCTGCTCAAGTTAAATCCTTCAGAAGGAAGGTGTGGAGCAGAGTGGTGGAAACAAAATAAAATACACAGTGACCATTATTAGGTCTAATACAAATAATAAGCCGAATGCAATGTTGTAATTATGAAAATGCATGCAAGGATTAGATTTCTTTTTTCTTTTTAGCCATTTTGTTTTTCAGATTAGCAAAATTTGAGGCAGCGTAGGTGAGTGCAAACGTATGCCCTGCAATGGACTTGCATTGCATCTAGGGTTGAAGGGTTGTTTGGAGGCATAGAGATGGGGGACAGGGGGGAGGTTGGGGGGAATGTGATCAATACAGTCATGTAGTAAAGAAGTGCAGGATTTTATTTTTTTAGTTAGTTCGTTTTTAGCGCCATCTTCCACACTTCCCTGCAAGGTATACCACTACTATACTATACTATACTACTATAAGCAGGGTTGCAGACAGTACAGTTATAATTGCTCTGAACACATTTAATTTGAACATTTAAATTGATCCGCTTTTCACAGTATTAGAGGGAAGCATGTACTTTGGAAGTATAGCTGTATGGAATGAAGTAATATTAGCAGCCATACAATCTAGAACTGCCTCTCTCCTTCAGCTGACAGGAGTGCTTGAAGGCTGATTTACATTCAATTTAGAACTTCAATACGCACACACCTGATGCAAATAATGTGAAAGCAAAGAAGAAGAAGAACGCTATTTGTAAAATAGGTGTCCTTCTTGCTGTCACACAAAGAAGACAATGAGAAGTTTGTGCAGAAGAAACTCTGCTGAAATTATTCATCGTTTCATTTGTGCCCTGCAGAATCTTTGTTTGCATTTGTCCTGACTGGCTAATGTCTCTGAGGTGTACATTTGGCCTGAAATGCAACAAAACCCCTCCAGCAAAGGGCAAAAAAAAAAAAAAAAACCTTGTCAAATACCCATGTTGCTTTACCATATGTTTAAATATTATTTAACATATCTTACATGAGTATGAAACTTCAATGAATAGCTTATTATGAAAAACACAGTTTAAAAGCCTATGTTCCACATGAGTGGTTAAACATGCATTTTATCCCCAGAATTCTATTCACAACATTCATATATTTTCAAATTATATCATTTAAATGTAAATCATTTTAACCCAAAGTACTTGTTGACAGCCCTACTGCATTTATGGGGGCTTGTCTGACAAGGCATCAGAGAGCAATGGATGCTGTGGAAATGTGTGTTTAATATATCATAACTGAGCATTCCCAGTTGAGAGTGGAGATACTTGAAGTCTCATAAAATGAGAGATTTATATAGAAAGATTCGGCTCAAGTGTTTTTCCTATTTCTTACATGTTGTCAGTGGCGTAACTCGAGTTTGTGCAGCTCAGGGAAGTGCGCTCCTTCAATTTGCTGCCCTCCAACATATCTGAATATGTTAACCTATTTAAATAGAAAATTAAAATGACATGTAGATAAAAATTAAGATAAATTTTGCATACACTTATTCATATATAGAGAAACAGCAATAATTTTTCACATATAATTATTTATAAGCATCAACTAGACAAGAATAGAGTATAGACGCACTGATAAGCTGTGTTCTAATTATTAGTTTAATATAATTACGCTGCAAAAACCAGAACCAGTGTAGCGTTCAAGTGATAGGTGGGGATGTTTTCTGTGCAGAGCAAGAACGCATTCGGAATTGATAACGAAATGAAATTCTAAATTGTAAATTAGTTGTTCATCTTCCTAGAAATTATTATCGGTGTAATGTTTATGTTTATTTTTATTATTGCCTCTCATGAATTTCAACCTACGGCGGGCTGCCACCCTGCCCGGGGTTTGTTTCCTGCCTTGCGCCCTGTGTTTGCTGGGTTTGGCTCCAGCAGACCCCCGTGACCCTGTGGTTAGGATATAGCGGGTTGGATAATGGATGGATGAATAAATTTCAACTGCTGTGTCTGATGCCGTCACAGAAGGACAGCCTGAAAATTATTTTTGAAGCATTTGTGGATAAAAATCAGAGAATTTGACTTTTTTCATTCATACCCTGTTGCTTAAACACGAATTGTACTGAACATTTTGGCCAATGATGCAACCCCCAAAAATGTGCTGCCCGGTGGCAGGCGATGCCCCTCCACCCGCCCCTAGCTACGCCACTGTATGTTGTTAACTGTAACTTTAGTCAAATACAAAATTACACAATAAAATGTATTGCAAAACTAAATCTTAGTACTTAATGTATTGTAAAATTTATTAGAAGTTCAAAATATTATCATGTCATGACCAAAGTATTATTATAATATTAGGGGGGTTCCCCCTGCTCACTTTGCTCGCCAAACCCATGGCCTGCACTACGCGCCAGCCACTTTGTGTCTCTGACACTCGCATTATGAAGAGGGGGGCTGAACGCACCCCAAGGAGATGCGGTCGCTCCTCTGAAACCCCCTCTTAAACGGTGATACAATGGGAAACAAATACAGTTTTTTTACCTCTTCTTTGCTCAATCAGCTGCTGGCTTGCTGCTGCTGCGGTGCCGCGTGATCTGTATCTTTCACTGCGGTTCGAACATTTTAAAGCCTGTACAGCAGCTGTCCCACTCTTTGTGTTTTATTTCCAGCCCTAGGTGTGGTTAAATCTTTTGGCACAAAGTCTCGTCACATGGGACGTGAGTTCTTGATATTTTTTGATTTATAATTTAAAAATGGAATATGAATCTGAAAATCTAACAACATCACATTAAAGTTTGATAAATTCTGAAAAGAATGATACCAAACATACTGTATATATGTAGGTTTTAAAATAAGCCCGATTTAAAATGTGACATAAAAATGTCAAAGTTGCACTTTTAGGCTTAGGATTAGATTGCATTGTGGTATCCATGAAATTTTTACCCACTTCAGTTGAGAGTTGACTCCTTCCTTGTGCCATGATGGTGCCGGAAGAGGTTCTAGCCCAGATCACTCTCAGCTGAATATAGCAAGTTTAATAATAATTGGATGGATTTTTTTTTTACTCTCCCAGTTGAGCAAGCAGTGGCATTGGTAAGTTGAAGTATTTGAAGGTCAGTTCAATTCTTAGCTGGGTTAACATGAACGTGGTGTTTGTGCAGATGTTCTTTTTTTGTTTACTGCTTCATTCAAAGACTGATTTCCATGATAAGTATCTCTAATGGATATATGTCAAATGTTACAAAAAGTTTAGAACATCATATGAATACTACACAAACATATACATTAAGGGTAAGAAAAAGGCCTATGGATCGATTTTTGTATGGTATCTATGTAGCATCAAAAAGTGGTTTGACAAACACACACACACAGGAAAAAAGTCTACTTTTCAGCAACAGTATTTCTGTCTTACCACTTTCTTTTGGAGAAGAGTGTTTTGGTATGTGTACTTGTGTCATTTCATGTACAGTGTGTGTGGTTTATGAAGGAACAGTCTTGTTTGTTCAATTTTAAAACAAGTTTGATAAATGTGAGTACTTACAGCAACAACAACAACATTTATTTATATAGCACATTTTCATACAAATAATGCAGCTCAAAGTGCTTTACATGATGAAGAAAGAGAAAAAAGACAAAATAAATAAATAAGAAAAATAAGACAAAACTCATTAACATAGAATAAAAGTAAGGTCCGATGGCCAGGGAGGACAGAAAAAACCAAAAAACTCCAGACGGCTGAAGAAAAAATAAAATCTGCAGGGGTTCCAGGCCATGAGACCGCCCAGCCCCCTCTAGGCATTCTACCTAACATAAATGATCCGTCCTCATTGTATTCAGGGTTCTCATGGAAGAACTTGATAATGACGGTCATGTGGACTTCTGGCCTTTAACCCATCAATGTAGGAACAACATGGTGCTTTGATCAGATGGTGATGGTGCAGATCGCCACCACAGAAAACCGGGAAAAGAACAGAAGAGAGAGTAGGGGTTAGTTAGTACGAATTTTGGAGCCACCATAAATAGTAATGATAATTAATTGAATATACAGAGTATGAGAATTAAACTGAAATGAAATTATGAGAAAGCCATGTTAAAGTAATGTGTTTTTAGCAATCTTTAAAAGTGCTCCACTGTATTAGCCTGACAACTTCCCATTGGCAGGCTATTCCAGATTTTAGGTGCATAACAGCAGAAGGCCACTTCACCACTTCTTTTAAATTTAACTCTTTGAATTCTAAGCAGACACTCATTTGAAGATCTAAGGTTACGATTTGGAATATAAGGTGTCAGACATTCCGATATATAAGGAGGAGCGAGATTATTTAAGGCTTTGTAAACCATAAGCAGTATTTTAAAGTCAATTCTGAATGACACAGGTAACCAGTGTAGTGACATCAAAACTGGAGAAATGTGCTCAGATTTTCTTTTCCTAGTTAGGATTCTAGCAGCTGCATTCTGCACTAGTTGCAAACGATTAATTAATTAATCGTTTCTCAAAGCTTCAGAATACAATTAAATGGTAATAAACCTTTTTGCAAAACGAGAGAAAAACTAAATTAAGGAATTAGGTTTGCTTTGTTGTTATTTGCTTTGTTGTTATTAATTAAGTTAAAACAGCAGGAGGCTGTTATAAATCTTCAGGTCTACATGTTCTCCATTTTGTCATGTGGGCTTGCTCTCCAATTGACCATCATAAAGTCAGGCTGTGTGCCCCACACAATATTATTTTCTGGCCACATGGTTCTGATGATCTGATGATATGAACTCCCAGCCAGTGAGCATTGTCTTCAGTTCTGTCACCCTCAGTTTCCAAATGATCGGTTATATAAGCGGAATTTTAAGCAATTTCTTTATAATGGTGATGGCTAGTATAGTAAAACTATTCGACATTAATATGTGAAGTGGTAATTAGCCAGTTTAGGGGCCAATTCAAAAATGCTCAGGTTTCTACAGCCAGTGGCTTTGCGACTGAACATATTCTCCTGTTAGCGGGGTATTGTTTGGTTTCATTTATTTTTAGGCTCATATTTTATTTTTAATTTTGTCTTCATTTTCAAGCTCATTATATTTTTTTCGTTTTTTCAGCTGACGTGATACTTTTTTGTCATTTCTAACTTGATTTTCTCTGGATAGTTTGGTTTCCTCCCACACGCCATGTAAACACTCTAAGCGTTGATTTTTCATATTTGTGACTGATTTAGAGTGTGTGTTTGAATATGCAATGCAGTGGACAGACATCCATTCCAGGTCTGTTTCCTGAACTGGATTTTGTCCAGGATGGGGTCCAGCTCCCTGCACTATGTAATGAAACAGGTAGGTTCAGAAAATGGATACATGTTTAGGATTTACTTTCATGTTTTCTTGCTTATTATAAATCCGAAGAGACAAACTGGCAACATAAAAGCTTTATTCTGTCTATTTTCTTTAACAGAGTCAAATTCTGCCATTAGTCCTTCTATATAAAAGCGGTCGGGATTGTCCTTCCGTCCCGTGAGTGCTACGCAGGCGCAGAGTTTCACACACGCCCCGTCCATTTTGCAATGCACGATGGGATTTGTAGTTTTGTTTTTCCAGGTAAAAGATGATTTTCTACTCCAGACTGTGCGATATCTTCTTCTTCTTTCTTACTATATAAAAGCGGTCGGGATTGTCCTTCCGTCCCGTGAGTGGAAAGCATAGCGGTATTCCGCTTATCACAGACTTACTACTTGCAGCTTGCGGTACGAAGCGACATGATGTGAGCAGAGTTCTGGTGCTCCCATCGTTCCCTTGCTTTTGTGTGCGATGCGCTGGAAAAATAGACAAAATTATGTCTCTGGAAATAATTAATGTTGATGGAGTACAAATGCCTCACCGCGTAGTAAATATCAGGGGGGTTCAAAAGGGCGACCTCAATATAGAAAAAAAGTTTAAATTTCATCACAAAAATAACAGAAACTACGAGTATTAAAGTAATACTGCTCAAATGCAATATAACCAAATTAATGAGTTTGTATAAAATATCAAATTGATCTACATATTGAATTGCCTTAAGAAGTGGTCAACTTAAAAGTCGGTCGCCTTAAAAGGCGGGTCAGCCTAGTAGCACAGAAGAATTGAAAATAAGCATAGTGTAAGACTTCTGAGACATTTATTGAGATGCTTCTCTTCACAGGAAGTTCTTAATTCTCAGACTTGCTTTATTTTCAAGGGTGCAGGTGATACAAAGTACACCGAATGGAAGAGTAACGAATGTGAGCAATGTAACTAGAAGCAGAGTCAAAGGTTCTGAGGTGGAAAACGTATTGTTAAAGTATACAACTATGAACAAAGTTAAGTCTGAGTTCAGAGTTGAGACATTGCAGTTGCATAACGGAAGATTTTGGAAAGTTTTCTTTGCTTCCAATGATCTTTTTAATATTTCGTATTTATATTTAAAAGTGATGAACTTAAAGTTGTTCATTAATAACTTGGTGAACTGACACCAGTGCCAGTAATTAGCTTCACTAATGAATTGTTGAATTTCATAAGAAATGCTGAGTCTATTAAAAATTAAATTTTTAATACAGGGCGAACCTCCAAACTCCACAAAGAAAAGAAATTTAAGATTTTACAGTGAATAAAAGACAGCAATACATCACCACTAAATGGAAAAAGCAGACTGAGAAAATGGATAATGAATTGGATAAAGATCATAGCTTATGAATTTTTTCCAGCACCTTAGATGTCCCACAAATTGTAACTCAACATTTTTTCTGTAGTTCAATATATATATTTTTTTCCTTTCTCAAAGCTTCAGAATACAATTAAATGGTAATAAAGCTTTTTGCAAAACAAGGGAGAAACTAAATTAAGGAATTAGGTTTGCTTTGTTGTTATTAATTCATTTTATTTCTCAAATGAGGCTTAGCTAACAAATTTTGTGAAGGATTCATATAGCAAACAGACAGCACCATCCACATTTTTAAAATCACTGTACTTTTGAAAGATGGAGCTCTAAATATGAATAACTTACACATTTTCAGAGCCCACAAGACACACATTTGGCAGATGGTGTTTTAAAATATTTCACAATTCTGACTTACTCACAATTGTATTTTGCTAGACCATCAGAAGCTTACAGTTGGATTTGGGGAGCTGAAGCCATCCTGACTGCACTCTGAACACCTGTTGTCATACATTGGCACTCTTACTCTAAGCAAAACATGGCACAGGTAATTGAACATCAGTATCTTCCTGACAGAATAACATGTGCGGCTGGTCCAAGTCAGCTTGATGAGAACTGGCTTGCATCCTCCTTAGCCTGCCTAAAGAGGGGCCATCACATCCCTGCTAGGCTGAATTACTTCATAATCATCTGCACACGGCATGCAATCAAATTGCACTCGGCACATCAAAACTACCAAATTAGACATGGGCAATATTTGTAATATAGACCAGATGAAATAGCAGGGATGTGCTCTTAGACCACCATGTGGAAGACATTCGATTTTTATTAAATCAAGGAGAAATCGAACTCAAGTTACAGTATGCTACAAAAGCCATGTAAATTAAGCAACATCTGTTCAAGTCACTATATAGTCATTTACCAATATACCACTATAATTAAAATTTTACAATTGGACATTATTGTTAATGACTTTTTTTAGTAATACAAACTAGAGGGTGGTGAAGTAGCAATAAAGGTTACAAAAATGAGCTCAGTCAAAGGAGAGCCTGTACTCTACCTTTAAAATTTAATTCTGTTGTTTTTATTTAGAAAACTTCCACTCTGGGCAGCACGGTGGCGCAGTGGTAGCGCTGCTGCCTTGCAGTAAGGAGACCTGGGTTCGCTTCCTGGGTCCTCCCTCTGTGGAGTTTGCATGTTGTCCCCGTGTCTGTGTGGGTTTCCTCCCACAGTCCAAAGACATGCAGGTTAGGTGCATTGGCGATCCTAAATTGTCCCTAGTGTGTGCTTGGTGTGTGTGTATGCCCTGCAGTGGGTTGGCGGCCTGTCTGGGATTTGTTCCTGCCTGGCTGGGATTGGCTCCAGCAGACCCTTGTGACCCTGTGTTAGGATATAGTGGGTTGGGAAATGACTGACTGACTTCCACTCTAGGGTGTCCTGTGCTATACAGTTCACTGTGGGGGAAAAATAAGTTCAACAAAATTGCAAAACATAATGTAAATAGAGAAACTTTATACATTACACACACAAACACCAATACAGTATCTACAGCTTGTTTTAATGTCCATATTCCAATATTAACCATCACTGTTAGGAAACATCTGAAAATGGGCCCTTCATATGTGATGATGCTTCCACTCTGAGGCAATGCAAGTGCCACCACAGACACTGGGAATAGAAAGAAAATTCAAGAAAATTAGGAATAGTAAAACAAAACTATTAATACAATGAATTAAAATGCAATAGAGGAGTACAATATTACACAACCTCAGCAGCAGCTCTAGCAGTCATGTGCTCTGCCAAAATCTCTTATGTAAAAGCAGAGGTTGATGGGGTTTCTCTAACATGCATTGGTAAAGTAAATCATTCTTGAGTTGGGTTCCCTACAACTAATGGTTTAGCCACCAACACTACTTTTATTTATTCTTGAAACATTAGGCAGGCTTGTTTCTTGAGAGTGGAATACAGGCACTGGCACAATGGGAAGTAAGCCATTTCTTTAAAGGTGAGAAGGAGGATTCTAAAATTGGTTCGACTCTAACTGGAACCTATTGAAGTGATTCAAGGACTGGAGTTACAAGGTCATCCCTCCTAGTTGGATAATTATCCTTGTTTCATCCATCCATCCATCCATTATCCATCCATCCATCCATTTTCCAACCCGTTGAATCCGAAACAGGGTCACGGGGGTCTGCTGGAGCCAATCCCATCCAACACAGGGCACAAGGCAGGAAACAAATCCCAGGCAGGGCGCCAGCCCACCACAGTATCCTTGTTTCTTTATTTTGAATTAACTATACAATAAGTAGTATGTGATTGATGTAAACAGTCCACTTGAGGTATATAAATGAACATGTTTTAAAAGCTGCCTCAGTTCTGCAAATTTTTAAAGCAAATGTTACACTTTGTGATGACTGAAGGTTAAATCCTTACTAAGAAAACACAGACATTTTAGATGGATTCAGCTAACTTAAAGTCTGAGGTTTTAGCATTGCCTATTTACAGATTATCACCAACTTGACCAGCAGTTCTCAACCTTTCTAGTGCCGCGACACTTTAATACAATTTCCCATGCTGTGGTGCTGCGGTGGGTTGGCACCCTGCCCAGGATTGGTTCCTGCCTCGTGCCCTGTGTTGGCTGGGATTGGCTCCAGCAGACCCCCGTGACCCTGTTCGGATTCAGCGGGTTGGATAATGGATGGATGGATGGATGGATGCTGTGGTGACCCCAACCGTAAAATTATTTTCGTTGCTACTTCATAACTGCAATTTTGCTGCTGTTATGAATCATAATGTAAATATCTGATATGCAGGATGTATTTTCATTGTTACAAATTGAACATAATTAAAGCATAGTGATTAAAAACAAAAACAATATGTAATTATATATTGTGAAATATTTATTTCTAATTACAAATAAATGAAATTTTGTCCTTATGACTTACGTTTATTTGTTTTTCTTCATTGTGTATTGAACTGTATTCACCGTATTCATGTTGTATACTTATGTGAAAATGTGAAAAGCATGGCGTAGCATGGGTAACAGTCTTAATATAACAACAGTAAACTATCCATCCATCAATTTTCCAATCCGCTGAATCCGAACATAGGGTCATGGGGGTCTGCTGGAGCCAATCCCAGGCAACAAGGCAGGAATCCAATCCCGGGCAGGGTGCCAACCCACCGCAGGACACATACAAACACACCCACATACACACTAGGGCCAATTTAGAATCGCCAATCCACCTAACCTGCATGTCTTTGGACTGTGGGAGGAAACCGGAGCGCCTGGAGGAAACCCACACAGACGCAGGGAGAACATGCAAACTCCACGCAGGGAGGACCCGGGAAGCGAACCCGTGTCTCCTAACTGCAAGGCAGCAGCGCCACCGTGCCGCCCCACAGTAAACTACATTGCTACAAAATTGTTGTGACAGTACGTGTAAAATGCCAATGTCAGTGCGAAGGTTGAGGCTGCTTCTTTCTCACCAGATCAGAAATTCTCAGGGCAGTCTTTGCAAGAGCACGACGAAGATCATCTTCTGCAACAAGTCTATTTCTGTATTTAGACCTGATAACCAACAAGCTGGAAAACTGTGTTTCACAAAGATATGTTGTTGGAAATGGAAGAAGTGCATAAATCCCCGCAATGGTGTGACATTACGTAACGTCACGCCGTTCGATGTACAGTAATGTAAACAGTTAAAAATAATAAAGTTACGATAATTAAAATGTTTGAAATTATTCTGATTCAATTGTCTGCAACATCTATCCTCGAATGACAATTATAGTAAAAAACTAGTAACTACCAATGGAAAAAATTTGTACAATAACAAGTTTTACACATTAGAATAGACAAAACCCATATTTCCAATGGTCTTAGGCGAACCCTGGCAAATCGTCATTCGACCCCCGACGGGGTTGCGACCCACAGGTTGAGAACCACTGCTGTAGATCAACTACTGTTTTTTTCTAAATGAAAACACAAAGAATTCATCCACTGTTTACATCAATAATGCAATCATTAATGTAAATAAAAAAAACAGTACAGTTCACGAACGTCTCGGTACACATACACTCGGTTTATGACCAAAAAGTTTACCAAACTTTTGCCTCGGTTCACGACCACACACTTGGTATACGAACAAACCAGTTTGCCTTTAGGTTTGTACATGTTCAGTCTCTCCCTGTGCATTTCCTGTGCAGCGAGCGAGCGAGCGAGCAAGAGAGAGAGAGCGCGACACACACACACAGAGGCGCGCAAGAGACACACACACACAGAGGCACGCAAGACAGAGGCACACACACACGCAGGCGTGCGATACAGAGGCACACACACACAGGCGCACGAGACAGAGGAACACACACAGGCGCTCCAGGCTTTCGAAAGAGACACACGCACACACGAAAGAGAGAGAGAGGGAGCGAGCAAGAGAGGGAAGGCTGGACGCATATGGTAGAAAAGGCTTGTTTTTGTTTTCAGTTCTGTTTACAGCGATCGGTTCATAGCGTGCATTGTGGCAATGTTAGTTTTCTTGGTGGTTTATTAAATTACGGATTTTTCAAATGTTCATTTTTTTCCCTGTGCTTAAAACTCATTAAAAAAAAAAAGTGTTTTTAGCGAGCGTTTCCTAGCACTATAGCGCGAACTATTGCAGTATTAGTTTTCTCTGTTGTTCAAGGTTTTCTCAGTGTTATTCAATGTTTTTAAATTTAGTTTACTATTACGCTGTGCATTCTATGGTATAATTAACTATATTTGTGCTTAAAAACTAAAAAAATATATATATTTACATACAGTTCGTACGGTCTGGAACGGATTAATTGTATTTACATACAATCCTATGGTGGAAATTGCTTCGGTTCAGGACCAAGTCGGGTTACGACCAGAGTTTTGGAACGAATTATGGTCGTGAACCGAGGTTCCACTGTATTTGGTTTAATTGTTAGATATGCAAGTGTCATCAGCAGTGGCATTTTTGTTATGCAAATTCTGGTAGAGCCACACACAATATTCACACTAGCATTTTTCATATATACTGCTGACTCTTCTCTGCCTCAGAGTTGAATAAGAATCAAAAGATGCTTGATCCATGTAATATCTTATCCTTGTAGCATTCCTGATTTTGATTTGCTTTTCTTTGCAAGTTAATACTAGCTAATACTTTTATTGGAACAAATAGTACTGGACATTTGATGGATAGCTCTTTACTGGTTTGTGTAGTATAAATTGTGAAAAGTCCTAACTGGAGGTGCAAACTAGTGATTTAAATGAAAAAGACTCACTTGGTTGTCATACTGAAAGCTCAGGTGGCACATGTGCACACACACCCAGGGGTGAGACTCGAACACTGCACGTGTAAGAGCCATTTCCTAGTTACATAAGAATCATAAATGTTTTACTAAATGATAGTGCATAATTTATGGGAGGATCGTATAAGCCCCATA
This sequence comes from Polypterus bichir lapradei, assembly GCA_026402145.1. Lineage (NCBI taxonomy): Eukaryota > Metazoa > Chordata > Cladistia > Polypteriformes > Polypteridae > Polypterus > Polypterus bichir. The sequence goes on along the minus strand of JANRMT010062856.1, from coordinate 18,927,693 downwards.
AGTAGAATTGAATTGGTATAATCTAGCTATTTCTAACTGCTCTGACTAAACATTCTCAGTTTGTGATCAGCCTTGCCATGTTTAAGGTGTAGAGGGCACTTGGATTTTAACCTTGTGTGCGTGTTTTGTGTGCTAAGAAACATGTAAGACAAAGCACTTAATAGAAAGTTGCTGCACCATATGTTTAAAGCGTACAGAAGAAGTAAAGAATCTTTTAAGTATAGAAACAACTAAAGTTTTTAAAGAAAACATAAGTTTAGAGAAAATACATTTTTTCTTCTTTTTGCATTTTGTTCTACATAACAACTTTGTTCTTTATTCTTGTGTGGATTATTTGGTTTGAATTTTTACTAAATATTTTCAAACAAGCTTTTGGACTGAGAGATTTTGTTTGGCACGCGTTTACCTGTTCTTGAACTCACCTTACAGCAGGTATACATTGTCCCCGGTAGCCAGAAACAGGCTTGTAGCACCTGACGTAAAGACAATTTCACTTACTGCAGAAAGCAATATTTTTTTAGATAGGAAGTTACATATGATGGAAAAGCGTAAAAACATTGAAGTTTTCCCCTTAATAATGAGTTACTGAATGAAGCTTTTTATTTATTTTGCACAACAGCAGCATCAGGTGACCATGCCCCACCAGCATTTAATGCAGAAATGAGGCTGATCATCAGCATACCAATGAAGTGTTTCTAAATAACATCTTCTAATGGCAGCCTATACAGAGAAAAGAGAACTGGCTTCTGCACCACACCCTAAGAAACATGATGCCTAGTTGCGGACAGAAATGAGGAAGGGCAGTCTTCACACTTCTGCACACATTGAACACGACTTTATGAGTATGAAGTAAATCAACTAAGAATACTGACAGTCAAGTCAACTAACATCACTTTAATGACCCATGCTGTATCCTAAGTAATGGCTACACAATTATTAGGGCCACTTCGTTTAGTTACAAAGAACATTTCAATTTCCAATCACTCTACATCTCATACATTTAAAGGGGAAACAGAGCAATAGCATACACTCTTATTGCTGGAATGACCAAAGAGCCGCCATTAAAACTAGTACTGTGCTTAGTATGCAGACTGCAGTACAAGTAATCCCAGCAAACTGAGCGTGGTGACCATAAGGATATGCAAACCAGTTTTATGTCAGTTCACAGTCAGCCCTTTATGCTTCTGTTCACAAAATTACTCTACATGCAAACTGGACATCAACTGGTGTCAAATCTCACCCGCCTATTTGTCAATGTCCAAGAGATATGAGGCAGAAAAACAAGGGCCCACAGACAACGTACCTGTACTTTTAAGAAATGACTGACCAAGTCTAAGATCATTTAAGCTTTTAAAAAGTGAAAACAAGGCATTGGGATATCTTTAATGTATTAAAGCAGCATTTTAATGGAAACATGAGATAGGTATCTCTTTGGCCCTAAGGCCTAAGGCCTAAGGCCCTATAAAAATGTTATAGTGTGACCTACAGCACTCCTTAAAGCAATTGGGAATGAAGATCAAACTCATCACCCCTCCATTTTCTGACATGCTTAGTCCAAGCAGACTTTAGAGTTTACATGGAATGAGTCTATGAAGGCAGCATCAGATACAATAAACCCAGCTTAATTAAATTAATAAAAAAAAAACAGAAGGTCAGAGAAGCAGCTTGCATCTTGACTTAAAACAGGCAAGTGTTACACATTATTTTCTGTTGTTTTATCTTGTTTCTTAAGAAAATGGATGCAAATAGAGAACTGATGTGTGCACAAATATTACAAGCTGTTTCAACAAGAACAAAAGAAACTGAAAATCCCACAAGCACTGGGTAGAATCCTGGGGAGAATGAAATAATATCAATTTAAACACAACAGCAACACAAATTAAAATAAACAAATAAATACAATTTAAAATCATTCTTTCCATACATTTAAGCTTTTTCCTAATTTTGTCTCTATGCTACTCTGTTATGTCTTCACAAGGTTCTCGCTCTGTATTTTTCTTCACAGATATATACTGTATATATACATGTAGAGTTAATAAAGCTATTGTAATAATCATAACCTGTATGACTTTATCCATATAAAAAACTGGAATCCTACATTTGCACACCCCTGTACATACACACAAACACACCTATACAAGTTGAAATGATTATTTTTTCTCTCCTGACAAAATTCTTAAGTTGTCGACATTGTTTGAGTATAAGCAGCCCACCTGCCCATTATACTCCTGCAGCTTTACAACTGCTAAAGCACAACATGAAGAAGTAATTTAAGCTAATGAGTAATTTCTGAATGAAAAAGGTTAGAGAGTATGAAGGTTAAATGCAAGTTTTCCATCACAGTATTTATTCCAATGGATCCTGATTTTGAGGTGTTTATCATGTTGCTGCAGACCTAATTTTGCCCCCCGACAATTATTTGTAATCTTGACTTAAATATATGTGTCTATATATATATATATATATATATATATACTCAGCAAAAAAAGAAACGTCCCCTTTTCAGGACTGTGTATTTCAACAATAATGTTTTAAAAATCCAAATAACTTTACAGATCTTCATTGTAAATCGTTTAAACAATGTTTTCCATGCATGTTCAATTAACCATAATCAATTAATTAACATGCACCTGTGGAATGGTCGTTAAGACCTTAACAGCTTACAGAAAGTAGGCATTTAAGGTCACAGTTCTAAAAACGCAGGACACTAAAGAGACTTGTCTACCGACTGTGAAAAACACCCAAAGAAAGATGCCCAGGGTCCCTGCTCATCTGCGTGAACGTGCATTAGGCATGCTGCAGGGAGGCATGAGGACTGCTGATGTGGCTAGGGCAATAAATTGCCATGTCCACACTGTGAGACGCCTAAGACAGCGCTACAGGGAGACAGGAAGGACAGCTGATCATCCTCGCAGTGGAAGACCACGTGTAACAACACCTGCACAGGATCGGTACATCCGAATATCACACCTGCGTGACAGGTACAGGATGGCCACAACAACTGCCCGAGTCACACCAGGAACACACAATCCCTCCATCAGTGCTCAGACTGTCCGCAATAGGCTGAGAGAGGCTGGACTGAGGGCTTGCAGGCCTGTTGTAAGGCAGGTCCTTACCAGACATCACCAGCAACAACGCCGCCTATGGACACAAACCCACCTTCACTGGACCAGACAGGAGTGGCAAAAAGTGCGTGAGTTTCTGCATGACAGCAATGTCAGTGTTCTGCCATGGCCAGCGAAGAGCCCAGATCTCAATCCCATTGAGCACGTCTGGGACCTGTTGGATCGCAGGGTGAGGGCTAGGGCCATTCCCCCCAGAAATGTCCAGGAACTTGCAGGTGCCTTGGTGGAAGAGTGGGGTAACATCTCACAGCAAGAACTGACAAATCTGGTCCAGTCCATGAGGGGGAGATGCACTGCAGTACTTCAAGCAGCTGGTGGCCACACCAGATACTGACTGGTACTTTTGATTTTGAGCCTCCCTTCATTCAGGGACACATTGTGAAACATTTTTAGTTTATGTCTTATGGTGTTGACTCTTTTAGTGTTCATACAAATATTTACACATTAAGTCTACTGAAAGTAAAAACAGTTGAAAGTCAGGGGACGTTTCTTTTTTTGCTGAGTATATATATATTTATATACACACAAGGGGATTACCCCCTGCTCGCTTCGCTTGCCAACCCCCCCAGCCTGCGCTATGCGTCAACCACTTCTCGTCTTTGCCGCTCATGTTGTGAAGATGGAGGCTGAATACACGCTACGGAGATGCGGTCGCTCCTCTGAAAACCCTTTTAAATGGTGATACAATGGGAAACAAATACAGGTTTTTTTAACCTCCTCTTTGCTCGATCAGCTCCTGGCTTGCTGCTGCTGCCATGCCGGGTGATCTGCCTCTCGCATGGCACTTCGAACATTTTAAAGCCTGTACAGCAGCTGTCCTACTCTTTGTTTTTTTATTTTATTTCTGGCCCTGGGCCTGATTAAATCTTTTGGCACAAAATCTTGTCTCGCGGATCATGAGTTCTTAATATTTTTTAGTTTAGAATTTAAAAACGGAATAAGAATCTGAAAATCTAACAACATCATATTAAAGTTCAATAAGTTCTGAAAAGAATGATATCATATGTAGGTTTTAAAATAAGCCCAAATTAAAGCAAGACAAAAAAGTGACATAAAAACATGCCATAAAATTGTTGCAGAAAATCATTGCACTTTTAGGCTTAGGATTTTATATATATAGAGTAGATACAGTATATTATCACTTTCAGTTGGCCCTCAGGTTTCTTTTGCTCATATGCAGACTTAAACTGTATGGCAGGGAAGATGCAATTTAATAGTTTAGTTTTGTTGTTATTTAAACTAGATCCATTTGGCAGAAGAGATACAGATCAGGAGCCAGTTAAAGCTGTAATCAATACAGATCAAAGTCACAATACTAGCGGGTGAAACATGATGTTGTGAGGTATATGCTTGAAATCAGGAGCACAAAGATAAAAAAAATGTAGGGATGCACCAATATGAGAGATGAAATCAGTTTAAATGCTGATTATAATACAGTGGTGTGTGTACTGAGGGAACCAAATGTGTGAGCAGGTGAAGTAACAGGCTTTGGCAGAAATA
>JANRMT010062856.1:18901385-18923058 GCA_026402145.1 Polypterus bichir lapradei | reverse complement strand
CCCCCTGGATGGAACTGAAGAGCCGCATAGTGTAGGGTCTCCTCAGTCTGTCAGAGCCTCTGAGGAGCAGGACGGTGACAGCAGTATGTCGCTGAAGCTGCTCCTCTGTCTGGAGATGATCCTGTTCAGTGGATGCAGTGGATTTTCCATTATTGATAGGAGCCTGCTCAGCGCTTTACTTCTTACATGTAATATTTTACATTTACTGAGGCAAAATATAGAGTCTCGAAGAAAAAGGCCAGAGGCTGAGAGCACAGATAGGTCAAGGTGGATTTAGAGAACAAACATTGGAGATGGTAAGCAGCGGGAGACACTGCCATCAGAAAGATAGGAGTATAGCTCATAAAAATCTATTTATAAGAACTTTTCCAAAAGATATTTTTTTCATGCTATCTTAAAAGGTCGATACACTACATTTTCAACAATCATCCATTTTCTTATGATGAGCCACAAATGTTGTAATTTGTTGATAACTTAAAATCCTCTAACATGTCTTGCGGGATAGGTAAAGGAATGCTGCCTGTTTCTGTTCAGAGCTGGTGAGAAATCAAAGAAATAAAATATCACAGAGCAATAAATATAGAAGTGTAGGAATTCTTCTTGGATAGGCCATTTGTTTAAAATTTCACAGAAAATTTGACAGCTAATTTTACAGTAATCTTTTTCATTTTTTGAAGATTGGTTTTACTTTGTAGATGAGGTTTGGACCATTCCTAAATTCCTGTCTACTTAAAAACTCATCCCAAACCTTAAAGTAATACAAATGCTAACGCATCTGCTGTCCAACTGTAATTATGTTCTAAAGAATATTATGGGTTGAAAAGCATCCAGATTATTATGCATTGTCTTTGCATTTCAATACTTTTTTTGTACAGCTGTACAGCAGTGATATTTTTTCAATTGATGGGGAATTTCTGCAAATTAACAATACAACAAATGTTAGGAATTTCTGCAAATTTATTAAAAAAATGAAGAAAAAAAAATTAAAATATCACATTGACACAAGCGTTCAGACCCTTTGCTATGATACTTGAAATTTGGCACAGGCATATATCATTCTATGATCATCACACATGACATGTGTCTTCTACTTGTTTGGAGTGGTCAATTCAATTGACTGGACCTGATTAAGAAAGGCAAACGCCTTCAGCTGACAATGCGTATCAAAGCAAATACCAAACCATGAGGTTAAAGGAATTGCCAGAAGAGCTTAGAGACAGGATAGTGCTTAGGGACAGATCTCAGGAAGGCTTCAGAAACTGCTGCAGCATTCATACATAATGAGAGTGATAAAAATAATTTCCAGATTTATGACGGGAGCAGCCAAAAGAAGAAGATCAAGAAGTGTTGGTAGTACAAGACTATGCCACGTTTACCAAAGCATAACGTTACATTATCATACCCGTTTAGTCGAATTTAGGGTCATGAGAGGACAGAGTCTATCCCTGCAAGAAACCATCACACTTATCTACAAAAACCACATGCACTGTCACACAAAACAGCACATATTACAATAAGCTCACTCAGGGCAAATATGTAGTCTCCACACAGACAGCAAACTGTTGGGACAGACCCACTGACTCAGGATGGTGGGTCTGTGAGGCTATACTGCTAATCACAGAGCAAATTGGTATACCTGTTGCTAAAGTATTAAAAAATACAAGAAAGTAAAGGTGTCCATCCATCTATTAATTGATTCTTTTTCTTTTAGCGTTGCTCTAATGCCTCTTTGCACAGCATAAACCAAACCAGAATGGAGTGCCAGTCCTTCATAGGGCATTCTCATGTTCTCTGATGTTTGTGTATCTATCATTGTTCATTTTCTCAAAATTACTATATACTGTACTAGGGGGCTCTTCCCCCTGCTCGCTTCGCTCGCAATTTACAATTTAAAGAGATTGGGAATTGTTACATATGCATTATTTTCACTTTTACTTTAAAACATCAGTTAAAACAATATTTGCAATTAACTTTTCTTCAAAATCGTATTGAATTTTGATTCTGTGTTTGGATTCACATTATGACAACACAGCGTATAACTGCCTGTGCGTGAATATCGTTTCTTCCTCTCTAATAAATAAACCGACTATTTTCGAATGTTTGTCCCTGTGATTTGTTAATTGTCATAGCAAAAGCTATTCTCACGGAAAACTGTAAATGTTTTAATACAAATGGCATATTAAGGCCTCCTTTGGTGTCTAATGTTATTTGTGGAAGATGTACTACATTACCTTTCTTGTCACCTGTTAAAATTTTACATGTTAGAATTCTTCAACCAATTTTTAATACAACTAATCTTGTTCCATTGTATAGTCCATCACTCATACATAAATTACGCAATATATACCGTGCCTTCTTTCAAAAGTAATACGGCCGGTGGAAGACCAGACGGAGTTAACGGTTGTAGTTATTCTTTGGGATATTGTAAGCTGATGTTTTCATCTTCCACACAATCACCACCAATTGCTTCAGCATAGTCTATTGATACGCATTTAATTAATTTGCTGTGTAAACCAATCAACAATTTTCTCGTTAATTCGTTTGACTTAATCGTTTCTCCCTGCCATATTTAGATGAATGGGTGATTCTAAACTGGATCTTCGTAAGTGTGTGTGTTCATAAGTAAGCCCTTTAATGTATTGGTGTCTGTCCAGGTTAAGTGGTGGAATGCACCTGATGACTGTGGTCATGTTTGAAAATAGTTGTAAGTAGGGCGTGACTGGAAAGAATCTCATGTTAAAAGTCTCCATCTCGCGGAACTTCCTTCCAAAAAGTCTCTTCCAAAAGTCACGTCTCATCCCAAGATTTTTTTATTATAATAGAGAGATATTAAAAGAATGTCTCAATGAAGGTCATTGGAGAGTAGAATTCTTTGAGTGCACAGGTCAATAAAACACTACTACTGAGTATATTATTACCCAATATAAAAAAGTCATAGCCATGGATATTGTATGATTCATAATTCACTTCTCTCATTTACCAGTGTTTTTTGTAATCATCAGAAGTAACATCCATTCATTTTTTAACTCTGTTATCAAGTTCATGAATGTGGGAATGGGTGCTTATCCTGGGAAAATGGAAACCGACTCTGATTGTGTGTCAGTACATGGAAATGCACCAAAAGCCCCACATTTTTCTTTCTACCTCACACATTTCAGCATTATGTTTTATTTCTTATGATGTTATCCATGTGTTGGCACATTTCTAGGAAGAATGGTGATGGTATACATTGTAATTTTGCTTTTGATTCCAACTCCATTTCTCTAAAAGGCGCCCAAATCCTAATTGTCATAAATATTTAAAAAGACAGATTTAGCAAGGTCCTCTGCAGGGGGATTAAGTGTTTCTAATTTGATGTAATATCTCTGGACCCCCATTGCAGGCCACTAATGAATAAAAGAGTTTTTGATTTCAGATTTATTCCACTAGCATTGTACGTCAGTGTGAACCTGTCAGAATCACTTGAACCCTGAAGCTTTGAGATATATTTCAAGCTGTGGTTGATACTCATTCGGGATAAACATTTAAACTCTAATGCCTTGTATCAACTTATATTTGTGCCAAAAAGGGTTATTGACACCCATCATAGCTGGCAATGGGACAACTGTTGAATTTGATGTGCACTTTTACATTCTGACTTGGCAAAAACTTGCAAATAGATGGCAAAAAACAGATTAGTTACAGTGAATGGTTTGTTGCAAATTCAGGTTCTATGGTTTGTCAGCAATTTTTGTAATTCACAGGTTGTTTAGGTTTAGAATAGAGCAATAGGCCAAGTAATTGGATTTAAGTCAGATCCCCAGTTTACATTGACTTTAACAACAGAATCACACAAAATATATTGGACCTGAAATACAGTCACGGTAAAAGTTTTCAATTAATTTATTCTAAATGTATTTTAACAAACTAACTAACTAGCATGTGTCATGTTCTTTGGGTTCTGTGATATATGATTTCAATACAGTTGAACATAACACAGAAAGAATTATTTAAAGAAAACTTTACTAATTAAATTATCAAGTGCTTCACTTATAGGTCAGCCATATATCTATTCCCATTCCTTAATTTTTTAGGGAGTATTCCCAATTTACAATAAGTAAACATAACTGTAATATAAGGAAGTGTTTGAAAATTACTTATCTTGACACTGTGTATAGGGGCATTGCGATTGATTGGCAAAGCAAATATGATGGAAAGCATGTACTGAAATCTAAATATTTAGCACTGTAATTAATCAGTAAAAGAATAGTCCAAACCCACTTATCGTTAATATTGTAACAAGAAAACTGAGCATATTCTAATGGAACTGGGTGCAAGGAAGAATCCATACTTTAATGATATGGAAGTTCGTTACAGGACTTCTTTATATATCAAAGGAGCTGACAATATAGGTACGAGTTGTTGGAAGTGCATCTTTGGACTACCTTTACTCAGGAGGAAATTACAGGTGGGCAAAGAAATGAGTAGAACCTCAAGCCAAAAAGCTAACGAGTTTGTCAGTTTATTTATAATGCCGATGCAGAAGAAGAACTGTAACAATCGACTTGCTTCTGCCCTTCAGTCTATGAGATATGGGAGTGAACATAACATGAATACCTGGAACAAACTGATGTAGACACAGAGAGAATGTCTTACCCCCACACATATGCTGATCTTGCTAGGATTAAAATCTGCATCTGCGGAGCTGACCACTAATCATCATGCTTCCTATTCAGATATCAGATAATTGTAAAAACTGCTGGACCACACCCTTGAGCATGTCTGTTCTCCTCTTGTTCACCATTTTTGCAGTGTCCTGAAACGTCTTTTATTGACGTCTCTTGTGTTTATGATCTTTGTTGTTGGAGCTTTAACTTTTACATATTAAGCCCCTTTTGATATTTCTTTTAACCAGTCTCTACTTTGACTTTATGCCTGTATTTTCACACCTCCTGTTGTTTTTTTTCTTTTCCTGATTGGTTGCTGATTGTTTGTTTGTTTTGAACATTTCCCACATTTCTGTCAGTTTTTGAAATCCTCAGCATCAAACAGTAACCTCTTCATCTTTCACCATTTCAGTTGAACTATTAATTTAGCCTAAACTACCCAGTGTAGGACTGCAGCTTTGAACGTTTTCAGTTTTACCCTTCTCATGACTTCACATGACCCACTAATGAAAAAGCAGATAAAGAAATGTACATATGAGCATTATGTAAAACCAGTAACGGCGTACTGCACGTTATACTTGACATGAGCTTTCATAGTTTTCCTCCTCTTTCTCTGTACGTTTAGCATTCATTTGCTCAGAGGTTGATCCGCTTGCTGCTTCCTGAGCAGCTCTTTATTTCTCCACCCTAGCAGCTCGCTTCTTCTTTTCTTTTGTCGGCATCTTTCCGCGTTAAAACTGATTAAGTCAGTGTTTCTGTTACAATTACTTAGCACATTTTCCTTAATTTTTCACTTAAGTCTGAAATCTGTCTCAAGAATGATTTAAGATATGAAGAGGTATGGGAAGTGACGGCGAAGGTGGCAGGGATGAGAACGGCGGCCATACGCCTGCACCACACGACTGCCCTGCTGGCCGCTGCTGAGAGTTGATTCTACAATAAAATAAAATAATGTAAAAAACCTTGGAGGTCAATCATCACCCTGAAGGCAGATAGTAGTTGTCACGTAGTATATGTGTACCAAATGTCAGGTCAATACGTCAAACAGGTGATTTAAAATCCTGGACAGACAAACGGCCAGCCACGGTAGCGTATTATATATAAAGATGGGATAAATTCTACGTTTCTCATAGCTATCACAAAGAAGTTTAGCTGACATCTGCAGAGATATTTTATACTCTGTGAAAACCTCTAATAGTCAAAGCAAAAAGAGTTGGTGTATTAGATGCCTGGTTGTTTTTTTGACATGTCGGGAGCCAGACTAATTTCAGTTTGCCTCTCTCACTCTTTCTCTCTCAGATGGTAGTCTATTCTTAGTTTCTGCCAGGTTTTTTCAGACAAGCCACTAGACCACCCAGGCACCAGACTAGTTCAGCATTATGAATAAAATAGACAGAAACCTTTTAACTTTTTGGCCGTCGGATTATGCCAGTTGTTGTGTCTCCTTGAATCATCCAGTCCATTATCCAACCCGCTAATATCCTAACTACAGGGTCACGGGGGTCTGCTGGAGCCAATCTCAGCCAACACAGGGCGCAAGGCAGGAACAAATCCCTGGACAGGGCACCAGCCCACCACAGGGCGCACACACACACACACACCAAGCACACACACTAGGGACAATTTAGGTTCGCCAATGCACTCCTTGAATCCATCCCTTGTAAACATGGCTAGATGTTGACCCTTCTAACAACGCTTACACAAATGTGCAAAACTGTGACACTAAAAAGCATGTGCAAGTCATGTTTTGGTTTGTGACGCTGGTGCAGGTCTCTCCCCTTCTAGGAGGGCAGTAGTTCATGGAGTGCATGGAGTCATGGCTGGTCATGAAAAATAAAGCGTGAATAAGCAAAAATAAAGCATAAAGCAAGACTTACCTGCTCAATTGGAAGAATCCTAACTCTCCTACTCTAAGTCAGTGGGTAACTGATGTTATATACTGTTGTACAACTGGAAAAAATTAAATTCGTACTTAGAGAATCTGCACAAATCTTTTTCAAAACCTGGCAGGATCTGATAAATAGCATTTTAGAATAAGCATTTAAATTGAGGAAGCAGGTTCTCTCCCCTCTTTTACTCCATTTATTTTTATTCATTTATAAATTTATCTATTCACTTCTCTTTACTAGCATACAGTTTTACCTGCTGGCCTAGCTGTCTTTCTCAGGGGTGGGGGTTGATTTGTTTCGAACCTTTTTCTTTCTTTTTTTTTTTTTTGTAAAACTTGAGTTATGTGTATGGAATGTTATTTGATTTTAATTTACTCTCTCTCTCTATATATATATATAAAACCCTAAGCCCAAAAGTGCAACGATTTTGTGCAGCGTTTTATGCCACACTTTAAATCAGGCTTATTTTAAAATCTACATTAGATAGATAGATAGATAGATAGATAGATAGATAGATAGATAGATAGATAGATAGATAGATAGATAGATAGATAGATTATAACAGTAAATAAATATTCTTGACTATAATAGAAATCTGTCATTTTTTTCCCAATCTTATGGAGGTCCATGAAGGATTAGACCCTTATTGAAGGATCACAAATCAAATATAATATTAATATCATTTTCATTTAAATCAGGCTTATTTTAAAATCTACATTAGATAGATAGATAGATAGATAGATAGATAGATAGATAGATAGATAGATAGATAGATACTTTATTAATCCCAAGGTGAAATTCACATACTCCAGCAGCAGTATACTGATAAAAAACAATATTAAATTAAAGAATGATAAAAATGAAGGTATAGCAGACAGTAACTTTGTATAATGTTAACTTTTACCCCCCCCGGGTGGAATTGAAGAGTCGCATAGTGTGGGGGAGGAATGATCTCCTCAGTCTGTCAGTGGAGCAGGATAGTAACAGCAGTCTGTTGCTGAAGCTGCTCCTCTGCCTGGAGATGACACTGTTCAGTGGATGCAATGGATTATCTATGATTGACAGGAGCCTGCTCAGCGCCTTACCACAGATGTCAGACTGTCCAGCTCCATGCCTACAATAGAGCCTGCCTTCCTGACCAGTTTGTCCAGGCGTGAGGCGTCCCTCTTCTTTATGCTGCCTCCCCAGCACACCACCGTGTAGAAGAGGGCACTTGCCACAACCGTCTGATAGAACATCTGCAGCATCTTATATATATGTTTGGTACAACTCTTTTCAGAATTTATCGAACTTTAATGTGATGTTGTTAGATTTTCAGATTCTTATTTCATTTTTAAATTATAAACTAAAATATCAAGAAAGTTGTGTTTTTTGTCAGTTAAAATGAATGGATCATTTATTTAGTCTCTTAAAAATACTCATCAAGCATAGTGGACATCAGTTTAACAGGAATACTCCAATCGGTAAAGAGAGTAAATATTTTATTCTCATTTCGTGATTTTTATTCTGTTAAATAATAACTAATTTTTCTTTCACATATTTATAGAATTTCGTGATTTTGACTCCAATAAATAATAATTTTTCTTTTGTACATTTACAGATTTTACTAATATTCTGGCCGCAACTGGGGTTGAGCACCAAAGGCACCAGGGGAGGTTGGGCACCGAACACGCCAGGGGAGCTTGCCCCTCTAATAAAATCAATAAAATTAATAAATAAATAAATAATAATAAAGCATGGCATGAATGGCAGACTTCAGTAGGTTCCTGCACTGTACTTCCATCCAACTAAAGCAAAGCAAAAGGGTTTGTTTTGTAAAAGCATAAGGGTATCTTTTCCTCATGAGAGGTTCATTTACAAGCACGTGGACTGTGCTGCAAAGATCACTAAAGAACTGTGGCAGCATATATGTTAAATAAATCATCTTGAAACAAGACAGAGTGTTCTGAGGTCCATTTCTGGGATTAAGCAGGAGACCCTTTTGGAGCCACACAAAAGAGAGGAGAGCCTCAAAGCCCCCATGGGACAAACTACATTCAGATGTGCCCCTAAACTTCTCCTGTGAGTCTAATGAGTTTGTTTTATGATAACCTCATTATGATCCCCAGGGATGGTGAACACCAAAGAAGAATGCCTTCAAAGTTTGACTCACAACTTTTAATAAACGGTATTTGAATTGTATAACTTATATTTAATGATCATCTGGGGCCCTGTTAATCACCCAGCTACAGCCTAACTATCTCAAGCACATTTTTACTGCTCCTGTTTGCATAAATAAAAATCATGGAGATGGAAAAAAAAAAAGTTGTTTTAAGATGACTCATGGCCTTCATTAAAATTACATCCTGCTGGTACCTCAACTAGGGGTCTTTTAATAATCAAAAAAATTATAGGCTTTTTAGCAAGAATTTTAGAGTATAACAGCCATTCATAAAAAACACGGAAATACTTTTGTCACGTATTGTACTTTATAACAGTTTCTAAAAGTCATTTTGGTTAAGCACATTTGTTTGAATATATCATACTGCTTATTAGTGAAATAAATATATGTTTGTTATCACTTTTTAGATAAAGTTAAGACAGAGAATAAAAATAAAGGCAAGAAAGGAAAGCAACCAAAGAAGTTGCCAAGGAACTCAACGGCCACCGAACCACCCGGAGGATCTTAAAGCTCTCTGCTATGGCAGATGGACACAGAGATGCACCGCTGGGCTGCAGACAGAGAAATGTACTTGAAATGTGTTTTTCTTATGTTTTTGTTTTACTCCTTGGTTAAAATGATCTTTTTTTTTGTTTTTAAAGACATTGTGATGCAAGAGACTCAGTATTCCATGAACTCAAAATTTAATTAATTTCAAACTAACTTTAGACTTGCAATTTGTGCTTGGCTAACTTTATATTAGACAATTTATTTATCTAAATGTAGCTTCACAATACAATACTGCTAAGGACAAACCAGTTACAACAAAGGGAGATCCTGTATACTGTAAGTAACGTATACTACTGTAAATAATAGTGGACTGCTGTCACCTGTGGACCCCAGAAGATGTGATGCATTTCAAATAGGCTGCTTAAGTAGCACCCACCGCAAGCTGAATAAGCTAGGCTACTCTTCTGTTGGTGTATCCTCTCCATTTTATCAGATCTGAGTGGCTTCACTCTCAATCAAAAACTCTCTCAGCACTTCACAGCACAGTCTGTTTTCACATCCATTTACTTTTTTGGCCTTATTATGTTCTCTTCACCTCATATCACCAGACTTATTGGTCATCTGGATAACAGCCTCTTGCCTTATACTGCATTGAGTTACCTAACATATTTTAATGCTGCTCTTTCCAGTTGTAGGTTCTTGGATTCTCATCCCCATTAAGGTGGTTTGGCACTTAGTTAATCTTCCTTCCTTCCACTATTCCCATCACTTCTTCTGTCAGACCCCCTTCTCTAACATCCTCTCTACTCTGGCACTCGCTAGGCTTCCCTGATAGCACTTAGTAGCCATGCAGGTTGTGGCCATATTTTTAAAATGTCTATAAAAGAATAGAACCATTTAACAGCTTGGTAAAGACAAACAGAAATTAAATGAGACTAATGGGAACAAATGGCATGTTTTCTTGATTTTGCATGCTATGATTTGTAGTTTGGCAGGCATTAAATTGAAATTTTGTTTTTTTCCATATCATGCTAGTCATATTTGACATTACGATCTCTAGTGCAATGACATAGGTGGTTTAGGATACATATTTTTCAAGCACTGACATTTTTCACATATCTCCACATTATGAAATATAATAACACTAGATATTCCTGGGATGTGTGCCAAAAATATGCAGCATATTGTAACAAAGCTGCCAATTCTGTCTACAGTTCTTGAGTACAAATAAAAGATTTTCATTTCTGGACGAAAAATGACAGTGTTTTATTTAGTAGGTGTGCAAGGAGCTAAATGTAAGAAGAGGCGACTATAGGCCACAGCAACAACTCAGAAATATACGACTGAAATAACATTCAGGACTTAATTAACTGATTTGCAAGTTGGACTATTTAAATCTTTTTAGTTACTTCGTTAAAAAATCCATTGTGTTTGTAGCGTTATTTATTAAATATTTTTATAGCATTGAATCATATGCAAAAACAACAGTGAAGTCAAGTCAAATTGGGGAGCAAGCACTGGTACAGTGAGTTTCCGCACCCACTACATGACGAAACAACTTAGGATCCCAGTTGGCAACCCCCCAGACACACACGCGGCCCCGTCCCACCTCCGGAAATGACCCTCTATCTGCCGCAGCCAGGTGTTACATGGACAACCCCTTGGCCTGGTCCAGCCACTCGGGTCCCCAACAATGAGGATCTTACGAGCTGGATCACCCTTGGGGAAACATGCCTTATGGCCGTAGTGCCGTAACTGACTCTCCCTCACAATGCAGGTAATGTGCCTCATTCGGGACTCCATGAGCAATCGCTCATTCGACACAAAGTCAAACCAACGGTACCCAGGGATTTTCCGGAGAGACACAGTACCAAAGGAATCCAGTCTTCGTCTCAGGTCACTGGATAGCTTCCATGTTTCACAACCATATAGCAAGACAGGAAGAACCAGGACTCTAAAGACTTGGACCTTTGTCCTTTTGCATAGATATCGGGAGCACCACACACCCCTTTCTACTGACCTCATGACCCCCCCATGCTTGCCCAGTCTGTCTACTGACTTCATAGGAAGAGTCACCAGAGACATGAATGTCACTGCCAAGGTAAGTAAGCCTCTCAACAAGGTCGACACTCTCTCCGCAAACAGATACACTGCTGGTGGCTGTGCCCAAGAGGTCATTAAAGGCCTGGATCTTGGTTTTTATCCAGGACACTCGCAAGCCCAGACACTCAGTCTCTCAAGGGCCTTGATCAGAGCCTACATTGACTCCATGAAGATCACAGCATCCGTGAATCTTTCTTCACCAACAGATGCCCCACAGCCGCTGGACCCCACGACCTTGCCCAACATCCGGTCCATACAAGCATTCAACAGAGTAGGAGCAGAACACACCCCTGACGAACCCCAGGATCAACTGGGAAAAACACAGAGGTCCTTCCTCCACTCTGCACAGCACTCACAGTAGCAGTGTACAGTTTAATGCTATTACATGTGTTAGTAGACTACACTGAATAATTCTTTTTAACAGCCCTTTGCAATGTCATGTAGTTAAAAACATAGCCCAAATAGTTTTGCGGTGGCTGAATAGCTTTCATACGCAGCAGATTGCAATTCAAGTGATGTAAAAATGGCATTAATTAAAGTCCTATTGTTAGTTGTTGGTTGTGGAGGGTCTGTGAGTAATTGTATTTTAAATATCTTAAACATAACGATTTTGGAAATAAATAACAGATGGAAAGTTAAACTCTGTTGAAGTATCAAGGTAAAATTGTTAGCTTCTCTGAACCTTGAGGGAGAGCAGGTCTGGAGCTTTGCTGAAAATTGTAGTGGTAGAGAAATATCGAATCATTATAATGTGCAGATAAGGCAGTCGTAAGGTCATTTTTAGTGTGATGTAAATATTGAGTATGTATTATTCACTTTATTCTTCTAGAGCGATGCTTGCCGTAATTTCTTTCTTCTTAAAGTCATTTCTAGAGAAGTGTATGCATGGGCCTCTCCTCACATTGGACTAATTTACCTCGAGGACTAGTTGTCAGACTAGTAAAGAGGAAAACATTCAAGCTGAAGTGACCACTGTCAAGGTAAATTTGAAGCAGTAAACTAATCTCCAAGTGAAGTCTCACACGATTTGCTCTTGTAAATTAGCCATTGCTTTTCAATGGAAGATTTTGAAATTTCAAAAATGTGTACAGCATGCTGTGTTTTAAGATATCTCAAGAACAATTGAACTTTTCCTATAGATTATCTTGAGGAATTATCGCGCCAAATTTCGACAAAAATAGCATTCTGGGAGCCAAGGTATTTCATGCTGAAAGACCGACATGATGATGATGGTGGGTGCTTATTGCACTATATACGAAGCTAAAAATTTATTTTAAGCTGCTGACAAGTAACATTTGTTAAAAGAACAGAATGAGAGGTAGAGAATTTGATGTTTAGGTAATTTATTGAGTGGATTCAGTGGATTTGTTTTGAAAATTAGACAAATTGTTTTGTCCATACAGATAAAACAGCCTTTTTAAAGCAAATAGTGTACAATTTCTCACTGTTTTTAGTTTTATTGAACCACGACGATCCACTTCAGCACTACAGGGTCTTGAGCCTATGCCCATACCATTTGCCACAAGACAGGAACTAACTGTGTATACAAATAACACTACTTCTCAAAAAGAAACACGATGAAAATAACAAAATGTTAGTACACCTTTAGCTGAGTTAACAACCTCTGAATTTTCAACCAAGAAATCAAGCATTTTCTATGACCCATACATTCATCCATTTTCTAACTCATTTACCCATTTCAGATTTGTGAGGCCTATGCTAACTGCATTTGGCACAGGCAGGAGCCAACCGTGGACACGGCACCAATCCACCGGGCACAACCACATACATCCAAAACTCTCTTACATTGGGCCAGCTTCCAGTTCAGCTAACCTGCATGGTTTTAAAATTATGGAGAAAACTCCATGCTGATTTGGGAGGAATGTGCGTTACACGGTGAATGGTTCATTGAGTGCCATTAGTCTGTTATCAGGGTTAAACAAAAGTGAGACCTATAGTGAAGTAAAACAAAAAGGAAACATTATTATTTTGCAAATAATTTAAAAATGGGGTATTTGTTGTAGGTGAGTTGAGGTTCTGCGATTTTCATTTCTACTGTATTTCTAATGGTCACATGATATGCTACAAAGATGACTAAGTATATTTCTTGCAGACATATGCATTATTGGTTTAATCTCCTAATGACATCGTTCACTTACTTTTTTGTGTAGGACACACACACACACTTTAAAACAGCTTCCCGCACCCTTGTACTGAGCTGTAATGTTTTGAAATGATTCCATTCTTTCATGGCCATGACATACAGTATATACACTCAGCAGTAGGCATGCTGGTTTTGTTACTTTTGTTTGTTAATGGTAGTTTTGTTTTCTGTTACTTGGTTTGATGGTTAAGGTGTGCTTAAAAAATGCTTCTTATTGTTTGATGTCACAGTGAGAGTTCCATTCAGTGTTTCTTCCATGGGTCAAGTGATCTATAAAGCTGACCCAGGAGTGTGTTACGATTTTCAGCTCTTCTAGCCTTTTACAGAAAAGCAGAAAAGGGTTTGGCTTTCGAAGCCTTCTATGTTTTTCCCACACTTTTGAAACTTACAGTCAATGTTTTTGAAGGACATTTTGTACTCTTGCCTTGCTCTAGGCAGGTACCTGTACTGAATGTTTCTCCTATTTCTTACCTTTCTGGTGCTCCCAAAATCCAGGACGATTTTTATGCCATCAAAAATTTTATTTTCTATACTGTATGTGTACACACACATATAATGTATGTATGTGTTTTCACGTATGCCAGCTGTTTTTAATAGTGTTACTGTACAGGTATATACTTTCAAACACCATAAAATGCAGGATTAATTGCTCTTAATTGTTCCATAATTTGCCGGGGACAATGGCTGGATTGGCTCCAGCAGACCCCCCGAGACTCTGTGTTAGGAAAATGACTGACTGACATTGTTCTTTATTGACTATGTAGAACGATGGACCCTACAAGCCCTTCAGTGTCTGATTTTAGGCTGTCAACATTCCTAAACTGATTGAGTGAAGCTAAAGCCTGGATGTTTCAGTCTATTTAAATGCATATTTACTTCTTAAAATTATCACAAAAACAACACTGCAAGCAGAGGATCATTAAACACAAAAGTCTCCAGCATATAGTGTTGTTTGAGTTGATTTGTGATTTCAAATGAGACAATAGCCTGCAAAATGTAGTAGATATCATAGTAGATATCTCGAAACTGGGTTGACTTCGTGGAAAACTGAGCCCCTCTTTCTTCAAATTGGATATTTGTTTTTTTTTTTTTTTTTGCACATTTGAATGAAGCTTTATGTATACATTATAAGAGTCAAGTGACAGAATTGTTCTGTTGAAGCATAGTGGATAAGATACTGCACATTGAATACAAAACTTTGTATTACTATTATTATTATTGTTATTTTTTAATATTTGTATGCTGTCTCTGACTTGCCTAAGGATGGTGGTCCATTTGAAATTTATTTATGAACATGTACATTTGCTCTGTATAGGACAATATATTTCACTGTTAGCAGGAATAACCCCAGCTCTCTGATGGTGTACATAAGTAGACACAAAGTAGAAGTCTTGTCCTTTTAAAATGCACCCTTTTCCGATTTGCACTGATAAAGTATTAATGGAACAAGCCATTGAATTTTTAATTTTTTTTTTTTTTTACTCTTTCAGAATTAATATTTTTTTCTGTTACATACAGTATGTGAAGACCAAAGGTACCATTCCTTGATGTTTAGCATCAACTGGGACTCAAATGAGGTGCACCAAATGGTGTGTTTTATCCTGTTAAATCATATGGTGAGGTCTTTGAATGGGGGTCGGGTGTGTGTGTGTTGGGGGGGGGTTGTTAAAGTACAGCATTGCATGTGAATCTGTGACTGTGATCTTGGGATTATACTGATAACAAGTGCACGTCTTACTGACTGACTACATGTTCTTCAATTAAGTGCCTTTAATCAGGGCCCCCCCAAAGTGTCTGTGTTTGCAATACTGTAGCAGTTTAAAATGGAAGTCTACCCATCCTCAAATCTCCATCACATAAGGGCAGCAGATGAAAAGCGCACCGATCTGAAGGCTTTTCCTCTCGCGTTTATTGTCACACTTATGACAACCTCTGAATGGTCCTTACCATAGTGTGGGCACCCTTATCTTTATTGTCAAGTAGACTGAAGCATTTTGTTGGTAACTACATGGTGAGTAGTGAGATATGGTTAGCTGATCCCATTGTCTTGGTCTGGTGATCATCCCTCAAATAAAGTAGCCTGCTGTACCACACAGCCACTGAAACACGGAGGTTGCCAGTTCTGGGTTTGGTCTGTCAGTACCTTCTGAGTGACGCATGAAGAAATACATAAGGATCAGAATTATGTTGGTCGATGATCACGTTCTGACTCATGACTGCAAAACAATTAACATTCATTTTACTCTCTAACTTATTGTACTGTTATGAATATATTTCATTGTGAAAAATAGCTTTTTGCATTTAATGTATGAATTTAAAATTATTTTGTAACCTGTGCCTTCATTATTGAACATATATCTATATTATATTTAATACCAATAAAGTTATATTTAATATACATTTGCAAAATCTCTACTCTGTTCAAAGTGCAATTCATTAGATGACGAGCTAATTAATAGAGTGCTGCACGGCCTTTCAGCGCCATGTCCTGGCTTCTCCTGTGCTTATGTACAGCTTTCTCCAGACACTTAGGTTAGGTTAACTGAGGACTGGAAACTGAGCCAGTCTCAACATCTGCCTAAATGTATCCCTGTGGACTAGCAGCTGCAACCATAAATTGCAATAACTTGATCTGGTAATAAATGTGAATGCCTGTTTTAAAATGGATAAACAATACGAAGTGTTGCTTGTTATAGATAAGAGGTAATTAAAAATTTGACAGACATTTACTGTGGATACATAGTAACTTCCGGAGTAGTGGTTCTGAGGCTAGGGATTTGCAGTGGTAATCGGAAGGTTGCCGGTTCAAATCCCGTAAACGCCAAAAGTGACTCTACTTTGTTGGGCCCTTGAGCAAGGCCCTTAACCTAACCTAACCTCCGTCCTGGATATGACATTAATCTGCATCCACCCCTGCATGTAGGCCCTCCATCTCCAACCTGCAGGGAAAAACCTGTCGGTTGGTGGCAGAATTGGCACTTCGGCCACCATAAAAAAATCCTCACATTGGTTCCATTCCATCTGAACTTGTGTGGTGCTGAGGTGTCACCTGTTGCATGGTCACATTCAGGTCCCAATCTGGGATCCCGAGTTGGTTCGTTATGTGGTTAGTGCGGTAATGTGCTGTATCAGCATGTGCTTCTAACCTTTCTCATAGTAACTTGGAGAACACAGAAAAAGATACCAAGACACATATTGGTGACTGGGTGACTGCCACTAGGTGGCGCAGGTTAGGGTTAGGGAAACATAATCTTTCAAGCCAGAGAAGGGAAACCAGTGTGTCTGATCTGGAACTTGGAAAACCACAGGACAGCAGGTCCTCCTCAAAGCATCTTGCACCTCAGGCTTGGAAATAATATATGCAGCATGAGACCTGAAGAGTGGGAAGCAACAGCTTTAAGTAAAAAACTTGTATAATTCATGTGGCTTAGTGGTGAATCGCTATCAGGCCCCGAGTATAAAGTAGGCAGGCTTGTCACTGGAGTACAAGTGGACAGTTTTAGGTTTTCTCCACACTTAGGAGGCTCTTCACCTTAGAAAGCCTAGGCAACAGTAGTAGTAGTAGGGAAACAATTCACGGTGGGATTCCAGTTCACCACTCAGCACACACTGCCACATTAATCATGGTCTTCTAGCAAGGCCAGTCATTTTGGGAGTCTCCATATTCCACTGCAAGGAGTCTGTGCCTAAGTGGGCAGCAAATGGCAACAATGAACTCTGTAAGGAGCACCAGTTCACTGCAGGACTTTTTCTATCACACCTTGATTTATAGACACCAGTCAACCCAGGACTTAGAAGAAAGCTTGAGTCCATGTAGAAAACCCACACTCAGAGACCATGCAACCTCCATATAAACAGCAACCAGGCTGGTCATCGATAGCTGGACTCTTGAAGGTGTGTGACAGCAGTCTTATCCAAGGTGGCTCAATGTTGTTTGTCCCAAACCTCTTCATTTCAGTTCCTTAAAGTTACTCCAGGAATGACAGCACTGTTGTCAGGTCTTACAGGGCCTTCTCATCTTCCCAGGGGTTAATTGCTGTCATCTTACTAAGTGGGCAGTGAGACAATGCCAGGACTATCCTGACCTTTTAAATTGATAAGGGCTTTGGGTGCAATGCCAGCTGAGTCCAGAACTAGGGATAACAACCAAGCATACAATTTTCAGATATACCCTAACCCTGAAATTCCGTCTGCAGAGTCAGTGGTTTGGGAGTTTGATGGTTACCTGGTGGGAGAAAGGAAAGTCAGAAGATAAAGATGAAGAAGAGATGGAGGGAAAGGCAGGAGTGGACATGGGGTGGCTAGCAAAGTTTGATAAACTAAAAACAGTGCTGCATCTCATACTGGTCTTTGTTAGTGTCGAAATTGAGACAGTCCTGTTCAGCTAATGGGTGGCACAGTGGTTAACCTACAGCAACCTGGATGCACTTCTCTGGCCAGGTATGGACAATATCCCTGTGATGACTCCAGAATATTGAGTTTGAATGAGTTTACTTGTGTGGTGGGCTGGAACCCTGGCTTGCACTCCACCCCACTACAACCCTAAAACGTTCATTAAGTGGGGGTCGGAAAATGGACATGCAAACCACTGCTAGGTCACCATTAGGCCCATAAGTATTTATTCTTCTGCATTTATGTCCCACTGTGAACCACAAACGTAACTGAAAAACATAAAAGTCAGTTTGCTTATGTGGAGTGTCCACTCTCTGGTGGACTGAAGGAGATTAAAAGTGGGCTTTATGATTTCTAAGTATAACAACAGCAGAGAGGGACAAAGGAAAAGAGCCCACTGACTGAAAGAAAGATCAGAAATATAAAGTGACTCTCCAATGAGGCAGCTTACAAGTGGATCTCACGCCACCACAACTTCACCCAAACTGCCTGATTACTGGGGAACCTCAAGAGGGAGAAAACACCAGCACCCCAAGGCTCTCCTGTGCCTGCCACTATGCTTGACATGCAAGCCATCTTGTTAGGATAGATAGATAGATAGATAGATAGATAGATAGATAGATAGATAGATAGATAGATAGATAGATAGATAGATAGATAGATAGATAGATAGATAGATAATCACACACCAGAAGGAATATTCACGAGAAAGTAAAGTTCTGACTTGGCTGTCATGATCACACTGAGGCACTCTTCAGATGTATTGCTGTTGGTGTAAAGGAGCTCCCGTGGTGTTTCTTGACTCTCTTCTGCTGAATGATTCAGTGTTGTTGTGTCAGAGAGAGCATTGTTCATAATGGCACTCAGTTTTGTTTTAATTCTCTCTCTTTGCTACGACCTCCAGGGGGTCAAGCGTGTGTCCCATAACTGAATTTGCCCTTTAAATTAGTCTGTTGAGCCTCTCTTGAAATGATGTTACCATTCCAGGCCACCACAGTATAAACAATTGCACTGGCCATCACAGAGTAATAAAAGATACATATTAAAGGAGAATAGTCTCCTAAGGATAAAGAGCCTGCTCTTCCCTTCCTTATATAGTTCCTCTGTATTATTAGACCAGTCCAACCTGTCATTGATGTGGACCCCCAAGTACTTGTAGGAATGGACCACCTCTACATCCATAGCATGTAGTGATAGGATATGGAGGCTCTTTGGTGCAGCATAAGCCAGTAACCAGTTCCTTGGTTTTACTGAAGTTAAGTTGCAGATAATTCTCTTTGCACCAAGAAACAAAGTTCTCCCCTGAATCCTCTCCTCTGTCTCATCCCCTTTACCAACACACCCCATAAGTGCAGAATCATCTGAGAATTTCTGCAGATGACGTGACCTGGTGTTATATCTCTAATCGGAGGTGTACAGAGTGAAGAGGAAAGGAGTCAGGCCTGTTCCTTGTATGATTGAGTTTGAATGATCCATTGTTACTCACATCCGTGTCAGAAAGAGTCCTTGAATCTCACCAACTGTGGTCTGCCCGACAGGTAGTCCATTGCCCATTATTATATTTTACTGTATGGAGTCAATCGCCCCACCAGTCTCGTGGTGATGCTAGAGAAAATTCTACAAACTACTACTGCCAACTTATAAAGACAAAGCTGCAGTTGACCCGTCAGGGAGACAAATGGCGAGAGGGACAGCAAAATGTAAATCTCAAACTCCGCCTACCTGCTCCACCTATCGTCAGCTGACGACGCTGACATTCATCCGAAGCTGCCATCTGCAACAGGCTACTTATAAAGGCAGATCAGTGGTCGACTCGTCACCCTGACTAACAGTAGTCAATGGTGACAGTAACAATCATCATTATACCACAGTAGCCCCATAAAGTTAAAACTTGAACTTAAAGTGTCCAGCCTAATCAGTATAACCACTGATTAAACATGAGAGCCTGTTTGCTCTGCCGTCGCTAACACATGCAAAGATCACAATATCACCGTCCACTCAGCGCACAATGTCAGTGAGTTTGTCAATCGAGAAGACGACTAGAGAGAGCCAGGATGAAACGTAGGAAGGCTCATCAATCAGTTCATAGAGGGTGGTGAACAATGGAGGATATATTTGACAAGTTTCAATGTAAGCCGTTTGGGAGACTTTTATATTATAACTTTGACTTAATTCAGTTTTTAGCCATGCATTCAGCGCCCGCTGTCACCGTCACTGTTGTCGTGTCATTTTATTTTTGCTGCATTTTTGTCTCTTGCACTTTACTGGTTGGAGTATCATTATTATCAGTTGTAAGAGTATTGATATTATGTTGTTTTTTGTTGTTGTTTCTTAAAAGACAAAGCAGAACAAGTGCAAGTTTCAAGCACAGACTTTACATTGATCTCGCTACCTTGCTTTTATTTTCCATAAATCTCAAATTGTAAAAAAAAAAATGGAATCTCCAAAGGAGCCTCCAATGCCTTTCAGAAAGCAGACAAAGACGTAATGAGGTCCAGACTCCTAAATTGAATACATAAAGAATAACTACAGTCACTTCGTAAAGCAACTGCTAACTTACCTTATGTATTCAATATTACAATATACTGAAGGGTGTCAAAACTGAGTGGGGTGATGTGAGATTTTAAAAACGTACTGACTGAAACCGAAACGAAATTTGACAAACTCTCGGAAAGTATGAAGGAATTCCTCATTGTAAGCTGTGGAGCCGATGTCCACTTAAGATGCTTTCATTGTGGAGTGCATTCCAGTAATGTTGCTAAAATCAGGAGAGTGTTGGAATCAACGCCATCTCTTCCTGTTAACTAGAAGGTGGTCTACTTCTGAATTTTGTGAAAAGAGCCAATATAATCTGTTACAAGAGGAAACAGAACACTTGTTGCAGCTGGTAGACTGTTTGAGACCACATAACTGAATGATGATGATGATGGTTATTTATCTGTATCCTCTATTTGACCCCCCCCCCCCCATACACATCTTTGTGATAAGCAGGTACCCATAACTTTGACACAATATGGTTCTTGACAATCTCCCCCAGAATTGTCAGTCAAGATGCCGTCCACCTGCTGACTTTGGTTTATCCACACTGATTTTTTAGCATTCACAACTCCTCGGTGGGTATTCTGCTCTACTCTCACGCCCAGTTTCACTTTAGTGCTCCCTGAACTCTGACTTCCCTTTGCTCTCTGAATAGAACCAGCAGATTGAGCTTGTCACCCACCTGGCTTAGAGAAAGCTGAATTTACAGCTAGCCAACCCACTGAAAGGGAGTGAGTGCCCTCTACTGGCCAGAGACGCAAATTAAAAGAACTCCCTGAACATGAGCCCAGCTTAAATCAGCACACAAGGCTAAAACTACAGCACAGCTCTAGAAAGAACTGTGAGCACTCCGCAGCCCTTACTTAGATGTTCACATTATTCATTTGATAGTTAAGGTCAAAAATTACAGGAGCTGACAACCAAAAATATTTTAGTATGGTAAAGAAACAAGTTTATGTCCATTTGTAACTGAAAGTAATTTAAAATTTCTGTGCTACACCACTTGGTCGTCATTCTGCTGCTCCATAAATTCTGGGAGCTGAGTTCAGGTATTGCTCAGTCACTGTCTGTGTGAGGCTGGCATCTGCTCATTGTGCTCCTGTGTTTTCTTTTTCAGATCCTCCAGTTATCTTACACTCTTCAAAAACATAAAGTGGATTTGGTGAACTGGTGACTTTAAATTGTAGATGGGCCCAGTGATGGACTGGTATTCCATCCAGGGCTTGTTCTTGTCCTGCTCCACATGTCACTGGTATTACACTGCAGTTTCCCTGGACACGGCCCTTCCATT
>JANRMT010062856.1:18879798-18900985 GCA_026402145.1 Polypterus bichir lapradei | reverse complement strand
TTCCTTTTGTTGATTATACCACGGTTTATTTAAACAAATAGTATGTTTTTCCTTTGCCTCCACTTGGTATTCGCTGAAATTCTTATATTTTCCCCCGTGCTTTTCCCATTGTCTTTTCACAGAAGGCTGAGCTTAAGGGCGATTTATATTGATTTGCATATTCAAAGAGGCGTAATTCTGGGAGGAGTTGGGGTGTTACATAAAGCGTGTGCACGAGCGTTACTTTTCACGCTGACCGGGATTTATGTAGCGGAAGAACGTGGAAGTTGGAGTACGCACAGATTCCTGCATCTGGACTTTTCTGTGCGTAAGCACATTTCGGCTTTTGTGCTTACGCCATGTTATAGTGCGAGTTCTACGCACGGCGTTATACCTGAGGCCCCAGGTGATTGCATGGTGTTTGCGTGTAATTTTGTTTTTCCCACTTGGAGCCCAGACAGGTGAAGTGACTTGCTCAGGGTCACACTGTGTTAGTGGTGGGATTCATACCCACAACCTCAGGGGTCTGAATTCCAAAGCCTTAACCACTGTGCCACTGCCTGCCTATAATCGTATATTATATGACATAATAAAATTGCGTGAAATTTGAGTTTCATCTGAATGGTGTCAGATGGTCAGCTTGGGGAGCCAACTACGTAAGCAAAAATGTTTGAGCTGCCTTTAGCAAATCACTGCTACTCTCATCTAACAAACTTAGGGTGACGTGGCACCCTTTCATATTGATGTTAGTCCACACGGTTCATTCAAAATGCAAAGAGGATACGGTGGTACAAAATAAACATGGCCACCTACAGCTGATTGGAATGACAGAATGCCTGTAGTCAGAGCATGCAGTGGCCTAGGAGGGGGCGCTAACAGACCCTGATGGCACCAGACTGGTCTGATGTCTCCCGACCTGCCACCATGTGCTGTTCCCGTTGGACATGAGGTGTTCCAGTCCAATTGCCAGCCATTCATGCCCAAACACAGACACCGTTCAGGTCACCCCCCACCTAGTGTCCTGTATGAACATTGCAGGATATCGTCCAGCCTCACTGCTCTTCCAGGGTATTTACATATACATGAACTGACCCTCGATAATTTCAGTGTTATACTTCCCACCCACTAACAAAGTGGGGTCTACTCTCTTTTTAAGGACTATTTTACCTTCAGAGCATCTGCTTTACTGCTCTAAAGTTTTATAAATTATGTTATTCCAGAAATATGAGTGCTACTGGTGGCACAATGGCCATCAGCCTGTCCTCTGTCTGGCACTAGTGGTATCTTCCAATTCTCCATGTGCCTTTGTGGGTTTTCTTCAGTATTGCTACCACATGCAGGTTAGCCAGCGAGGCTGCTTTGTGGACCCTGCAATGGATTGGCATTTGTGCCCAGCGCTGCCAGGATATGCTCAGACCTCTGAAATGGAATGTCATGCCATGGCAAATAAGATGAAACGTCCTGTCCAGGATTCATGCACCCGATGAAACATGCATCCCAGCAAGTGAAAGAAGCAGGCAAATGGCTAAAACATTAGTCAACACGTGCATAATGCGATTTTCATTTCTTTGTTCTTTCTGCACAATCAATTCACAATCTAAAATGCTGGCATTAAAAAAAAAACATTTTGGATTCCATCTTTTATTTTATTGTAATGCCAACAGTATGACACAGGGCTTTCTTTATTAGCGAACGATTTCAGTTGTCCCTTAAGCCCGCTCTAATGCTTTTTCCCAAACACAGCCACATGATGGCGCCATTGTTTCTCTGAAAACCTTTCCTCATCTCTCAGCTTCATCTAGCAGGCCTCTCAATTCTTCTCACCATCTTCTTGCTTTGCTTTATTCTTAAAAGGCTCTCATTGTGTTTAGTAACAGCTTACGTGGGATGGCATACCACAAACATCAGTTATGTGGAAACTGGAAAAATGAGCTTTTAAAAGTATAAAGTATGGCTGATGGGTGTCATGTTAACACCCTCAGCTTAAACATAAACACAATTGAAGAAATGATTCTGGACTTTAGGAGGGGACAGATGAACTGCTCACCAGTCTGCATTGATGGGGCAGCTCCAAATGTCTCAGTCTTCACATCGCAGAGAAACTTAAACTGGTCACAAAACAGTAGCTCCGTCATTTAAACAACCAAAAGAGCCCCTTCATTTCCTCAGATGCTTGTGGTGGTGTGTGGTATATGGGGAGCTTCTACCTCAGCACGTCTAAGAGTGCGCCGATCGCACCACCACCCAGGAGAAGAGATCTCCACAAAGGGTGGTAAAGGAAGCCCAGAGCATCATGGGCTCTGTTCTTCACACAGCAGGTCTAGATACACCAAACCTATCCATCATGGGCACAACCTGTTTTCCAATATGCAGTCAGGCCAATAGCAGGCTAGCATCAAAAATGTCTGAGCCGCCCTCAGCAAATCGCTGCTACTCTCATCAAACAAACTTGCGGTGACATAGCACCCTTTCACATTGATGTTAGTCCACACAGTTCATTAAAAATGCAAAGAGGTTACGGTGGTACAAAATAAACGTGGCCACATACAGTTGATTAGAATGATAGAATACCGGTAGTCAGAGAGTGCAGTGGTGCTAACAGACCCTGATGGCACCAGACTGGTCTGATGTCTCCCAACCTGCCACTGTCTGCTGTGCCCATTGGCCATGAGGTGTTCCAGCCCAATTGCCAACCATTCATACCCAAAGGCAGACACCGTTCAGGTCACCTGCCACCTAGTGTCTTGTATGAACATTGCAGAATATCCTCCAGCCTCGCTGCTCTTCCAGGGTCTTTACATATACTTGCACTGACCCTCGATTAATTCCAGTCCTACACTCCCCACCCACTAACAAAGTGGGGTCTTCTCTCTTTTTAAGGACCACTTTCTTCTTAGCTTCAGAACATCTGCTTTACAGCTCTAAAATTGTATAAATGATGTAATTCATGAAATATGAGTGCTACTGGTGGCACAATGGCCATCAGTCTGTCCTCTGTCTGGCACGTTTTGGTTCAAGAACAGTTTTTTCCTTCTGCACTCCCTCTTCTCAATAACATGTGCCACAGTGAGAATCAGCAGCTGGACACTACAGCACACATTCGGCCATCAGCGTACCATGTGAGTGTTCTGAACTGTAGTTGTATTGCCTTGCACTTGGGTGTCATGTATTGCAAATGGGTGACTTGTACTATGTACAGCATGGACTTCACCGAACAGATCGAGTAAGACTTCCTATATGCATTTGTATAAAAGGCAAACAAAGAATCCTGAATCCTGAAAGCAAGCTCAGTGCCCGAATATATCAAGCGTCTCAAAGTAGGAAAACAGTCCTCTTCAAAAATCTTAGAGTGACACAAATGTGGTCCTGCTCTTAGCAGTAGAAGTAAAAGCATTTTAACGATTTTCCTAATTTATGCAACTGGATGGTTGTTTAAATAAAATACTACTTCCGGTTGAGTAATTTTTCCCAAATTTCATATCGGTTTGCTTTTTATCATTATAAATATCTATACAAAATTGGAATCATCTTTTTGTAATTATAACCATAGTTTACTTGAAAATTTGTGAAAGTATTCAGTTAAAGTACCACTTCTGGTTGCTGGAAGTGGCCCAAAAGTTGATAGGATTCCTTATTTTTGATATAAAGCAGGTGTAGAAAATCTCATTGACCGAGGTCAAAGCGTGTTTGAGTAATCGTGTCGACACACAGACGCACAGACAGACATTTCAAAATTGGTATTTTCGGACTCGGGAAGGTCTAAAACATCAAGATTTATCAAAATCCATCCATCCATCCATCCATTATCCAACCCGCTATAGCCTAACTACAGGGTCACGGGGGTCGCTGGAGCCAATCCCAGCCAACACAGGGCACAAGGCAGGAAACAAACCCTGGGCAGGGCGCCAGCCCACCACAGTTCATCAAAATCTTGAGGCTGAATTTTTTCACGATTCCTATACTTTCTCTATACTATGTATACAATAAAGTAAAAATAGTACAATAAAATAATACAAATAAACAATATGAAAAACACAGGTTACAATGTACATATACATATTATGCAAAGTGCTCTACTGGGACCACTTGATGAAATGATTGAGTGTGTTTCTAGCTCTTGGGTTGAAACTGTCTCTGAGCCTTGAGGTCCTTGCATGAAAGGCTCTGAAGCATTTGCCATATGGGAGAAGTTCAAATAGACTGTTGCATGGGTGAGTGGAATCCATGCAGATGCTGGTGGCTTTCTTGAGGCAGTGTGTGCTATAAATGTCCTACAGGCCTGGAGGATGCACCTGTAACAAGAATGTAAGTTTAATGTCACTGTGCTCTGTACAAGAAATTATTTTATAAATTCACTCGCATATGCAGGCCAAAGTTAGCACACAGGGGCTGTCAGCATTTAGAAACTGCTAGCATTTGGAGAGTAAAGGGGACAACTGCGAAAATAGGCATTGTAGTATTCCTGTATGTTAGAAATGAAATTGAATCCTTTCCTTTCCTTGTTTGGAAACCAAAGAAGGGCCTACACGTGGAGAAGACAGTATAAATACTTGGACAGCAGCCAAACACTTCAAAGCCAATGGACAGACGGATAGGTAATATTGTCATTCATCCCGAAAAACCTTCCAGCACAGCGACGTAAAAATGACAGACTGTATAGACCAAGATCCCACCTTGGTATTGTCTTGTTATTATGGCTTCCCGTCTGTAATGCCGCGTAAATCGTCAGTAAAGAAAGCTAAGTTATTTTCTCTTATGTGATTTTTACCGCCATATCACTATGGGAGGGGTATCTCCTTTTAATATCATATCTCTATATTTTTCGGTTACTTAAAACACTGCAATTATAAAAGAACTTATTCCAATTAGGGAGCTATATCGCCCCCTAAAGGAAACAGCACCCCAACAATCCTCTGCACTCTTGACACAACCCACTGCAGAGCTTTCTGATCAGCAGCTGTGCAGCTGAGATATCACACATAAATACAATGGGTTAAATTACGATTGGGTCAGCAGCACCTGTCAAGGGATGTCTGAATTTTTCAACATTCTTAAGAAAAACAGCCATTGCTATGCCTTCCTCAGCAGTGATATGGTCTTAGCTGTCCATGAAAGGTCCCAGGTAATATATATCCCCAACAACAACAACAACATTTATTTATATAGCACATTTTCATACAAAAAAAATGTAGCTCAAAGTGCTTTACATAATGAAGAATAGAAAAATAAAAGACACAGTAAGAAAATAAAATAAGTCAACATTAATTAACATAGAATAAGAGTAAGGTCTGATGGCCAGGGTGGACAGAAAAAACAAAAAAAAAAAAAACTCCAGACGGCTGGAGAAAAAAGTAGAATCTGCAGGAATTCCAGACCATGAGACCGCCCAGTCCCCCTCTGGGCATTCTACCTAACATAAATGATCAGTCCTCTTTGTATTTAGGGTTCTCATGGAAGGACCTGATGATGATGGTCATGTAGACTTCTGGCTTTTAGTCCATCAATGTTGGAGCATCATGATGCTTTGAGTAGGTGGTGGTGGCGCAGGCCGCCACCACAAAGAAACCGGAAAAAGAAACAGAAGAGAGAGTAGGGGTCAGTACGGATTTTAGAGCCACCATGAATAGTTATTATGATGAATTGAATATACAGAGTATCAGGATTAAGTTAAAGTGAAGTTATGAGAAGGCTATGTTAAAGTAATGTGTTTTCAGCAGTGTTTTAAAGTGCTCTACTGTATTAGCCTGGCGAATTCCTATTGGCAGGCTATTCCAGATTTTAGGTGCATAACATCAGAAGGCCACCTCACCACTTCTTTTAAGTTTAACTTTTAGAATTCTAAGGAGACACTCATTTGAGGATCTAAGGTTACGATTTGGGATATAGGGTGTCAGACATTCCGATATATAAGATGGAGCGAGATTATTTAAAGCTTTATAAACCATAAGCAGAATTTTAAAGTCAATTCTGAAAGACACAGGCAACCAGTGTAGTGACATCAAAACTGGAGAAATGTGTTCGGATTTTTTTTTCCTAGTTAGGATTCTAGCAGCTGCATTCTGCACTCGTTGCAAATGATTTATGTCTTTTTTGGATAGTCCTGAGAGGAGTGCGTTACAGTAATCTAGGCGACTGAAAACAAAAGCGTGAAGTAATTTCTCAGCTTCTTTCAATGATATAAGAGGTCTAACTTTAGCTATGTTTCTTAAGTGAAAAAATGCTGTCCTAGTGGTCTGATGAATATGCGATTTAAAATTCAGGTTACAGTCAACAGTTACCCCTAAGTTTTTTACTTCCGTCTTGACTTTTAATCCTAATGCATCAAGTTTATTTCTGATAACCTCATTGAATCCATTTTTGCCAATCACTAAAATTTCAGTTTTCTTTTTATTTAGCTTGAGAAAATTACTATTCATCCATTCAAACTACCAGTCAGATATTGTGTTAGTGAATCAAGAGAGTCGGTGTCATCAGGTGCTATTGATAAGTACAGCTGTGTGTCATCAGCATAGCTGTGGTAGCTCACGTTGTGCCCTGAGATAATCTGACCTAACGGAAGCATATAGATTGAGAATAACAGCGGACCCAGGATAGAGCCTTGTGGAACACCATATCGGATATCATGTGTCTTTGAGTTGTGATTACCACAACTAACAAAGTATTTTCTCCCTGCCAGGTAGGATTCAAACCAAATTAAGACCTTGCCAGAGAGGCCCACCCATTGACTAAGGCGATTTCTAAGAATATTGTGATCAATGGTGTCAAATGCGGCACTCAGATCGAGGAGGATGAGAACAGATAAATGGCCTCTGTCTGCATTTACCCGCAAGTCATTTACTACTTTAACGAGTGCAGTTTCTGTGCTGTGATTTGTTCTAAAACCTGACTGAAATTTATCAAGAATAGCATGTTTATTGAGGTGGTCATTTAACTGCATAATGACTGTCTTCTCTAGAATTTTACTTAAGAAGGGCAGGTTAAAGATGGGTCTAAAATTTTGAAAAGCAGAGGGGTCAAGATTATTTTTCTTGAGTAGGGGTTTAACTACAGCAGTCTTAAGACAGTCTGGGAAGACCCCTGTATTTAATGACGAATTTACTATGTCAAGAATATCATCAATTAGCATGCCTGATACTTCTTTGAAAAACCTTGTTGGTATTGGGTCAAGGACGCAGGTGGAGGGTTTCAGTTGAGAGATTATACTATGTAATTCAGGTAAATCTATCCTGGTGAAAGAATTTAATTTGCTTATAACGGAGTACTTAGGCTTAGGAGGTTCCGCAGTGTTGGGGAGATGTACTATGTTATTTCTAATATCATTAATTTTTTGATTGAAAAATACAGCAATGTTCTCACAGGTTTCACTGGAAGTATTTTGGGGGCATTCCTTTGTGTTACCTGGGTTTAACAGACGATCAATTGTAGAAAATAAGACTCTGGGATTACTAGCATTGTTATTTATAATATTAGAGAAATAGCAGCGCCTCTCAAGACGGACTGTGTTATTGTATTCTGCTATTTTAACCTTCAATATCTCATAATGGATAGTTAGTTTAGTCTTCCTCCATTTACGCTCAGCTCTACAGCATGTTCTTTTTAAATCAGACACTCTTTGGGTCTTCCATGGAATAACAATGCTAGAAGATTTTTTAACTGTCTTTTCAGGTGCAACTATGTCAACAGCAGCTCTTACTTTAGAATTAAAATTTTTCACCTTACTATTTACATTATCCTCGCTATTATAGTTGGCACTATAAACGGACTGATTGCTTAGAATTTTTGTAAGTTTTAAAGCTGCTGATGAGTCAAAGAAGCATTTTTTAACAATATGCTTCTCATGAATGTTTTCTATCATTATTGCTATATTAAATAGTAAAAGAAAGTGGTCTGATAGACTGATATCAATGATCTGCTTCACATCAACTTTTAGTCCTTTGGTAATCACTAAGTCTAACGTATGACCTGCTTTATGTGTAGGTTGATTAACAAGCTGTCTCAAATCAAAAGAGTCCAGAAGGTTCATGAATTCTTTTACTTTTTGGTCACACTGATTGTTGATATGAAAGTTAAAGTCGCCGACTATTAAGAGTGTGTCATAGTTTGTAATTAAAATTGACATTAAGTCAGAGAATTCATCAAAGAAAGACGCGTTATATTTAGGAGGTCTATATGCGGATAATACTAGAACGTGAGAATCTCCATGAATAACAATGGCGAGATACTCAAAGGACTTAAAGCTTGGAACCTAAAGCTTGATAGACACTCCACCCTGTCCCCATTGATGAAGACTGGAGCATGACCCTCATCACTTGACTTTCTGAAACTAATAATGAGCTTCTTGTTCTTCCCTGTGTTGAGGGATAGGTTATTCACTGAGCATCATAATACACCAATCACATCTCTATTCCTTTTCAATACAATCGAGACTTAGGGACTGTACTATAAGTCTCCATCGCCATACGTTTAGGGCTGACCATTTTGCCTCTCCTTAGGACATCTTAATGGTCTTTAGCTCTGAGTCTAGGATTCTTCTCCAAATCATATGCCAGTTCTTATATGGCTCACACACAGGATGGATGTACGCAATGTGCCCTCCCCATGTGTTATGACATCAGGATAAGAGCAGCTCTCTCATTTAATAACTCATTTAATTGACGGCTAATCAGAGTGTGGCATGTACTACCCAATTTCCCAGGCTCATGAAAGTGTGTAGGCCTTTTGAACAATCTGACATTGGATTATGCAGTGAAACACGCGGTACCCTCAAATTTAACCCTGAAGAATCTTTGATGTTTCACTGTATCTCTATTTTTACCGTAGTGTAAAGAAATCTCAGCTCACTATCAATATTCACTTGAACATGACATTACTTATGCTAATCTATGAAAAGCACAAACATGTAATGCTAGCGGGAATTTGAAGCTGCTGGTCAATGCTTCTCAGCGTTTTGTTTTTTAACTACTCAATGATGATATTTTTTGGAAGAAATATAATACAGTGAATGACAAAACTCAACTAATTTGTCCTCCATCTTATACAAACACAAATTTGTTAGCTTTCGACCAGAGTTCCTCCCTGGCTGCGGTTCAGATGCCATTTGTATGTCTATTTTGTTCTTTGTTAATATTAAAAATGTTAATTTTTTAAATGTATGTTTTAGAATCATCCTTCATGTTTTGTGTGTTTTGAGGTTGGCACCCCAAGAGGCAGGGCCACCTGCTTATCACCATTAAGGGACTGCCATCAGCCCTAGAAAGGTGGGGACAATTCACAGCCCCTGACAGTTTATTGTGATTGATCTCATGGTTTGGTGAGTTATCTTGAGTTTATTCTGTGCTTTTGTGAATTTTCTAAATTTTAAACCTCTGCTCCATTTTTGACTATTCTTGGATTTCATGTAATGAGACATTGTTGGGACGTTGTTTTTTCATTGGTGGTTTCAAGCAACTGCTCTGGCCTCCTTTGCTCCTCCGAGCTTATTTTGGTTCTGGAGCTTAGCCAGAGTGAACTACTCCTGGTCACCTCTCTTACACGGTCCTTCTTAGTTTGGCTGAGTGGCCAGCACTAGAAAGAGCCCCAGTTGTTCCAAACATTCCTTTTAAGATCCATGGAAGACTCAGTCCTCTTGGGCACCATCAGTGCTGCAGGAATTATTTTGTAGCCTTCCCCAGATCTGTGCCACAACACAGTCCTGTCTCCAGGGTCTGCAGGCAATCCATTGAACCTCATGGTTGGTTTTTGTTTAACTGCGGGACGTCCTCTACAGAGGGGGTGTGCAATTTCTAAGCATGTCTACTCAATTGAATTGACCCCAGGTGGACTCCAAGCAAGGCGTAGGAACAACTCAATGGTGATCAATTTAACGGGATAAACCCGAGCCAAACATTAATTGTCATAGCACGGGGTCTGAATACTTGTGTGAATGTGACTTTTTAGTTTTTTATTTTTAATTGTGGCCAATAACCTGACACACACACAGATGCAGGAGGCACAAGTCCAAGCACATGTGATTTATTTACAGTTTCAGTGTCCCAACAAGCACAAACACACTCTTTGCTTTGTTTTCTCTCTTCTTCCTTTTCTCGTTTTTCTTTCTCTTCGCTTTCTCCTCCACTCTTCCCCGGCAAGCGTCATCCTCTTCCTCCTGCTCCTGACTCTGGCTTCCCGAGTAGTGCCTGCTGGCCACTTATAATAAGGCACCCAGAAGTGCCCCACGTCTTTTCTGATCAAATTCCAGCAGCACTTCCGGGTGTGGCAGAAAAGCTGGTCTCCAGGGCTCAGCAGCAGTTGTAACACCCCCATGGCGGTGTCCACAGATCCCAACAGGGTTGCACCAAACTCCAACTCCCATGAAGCCCTGCGAGAGTCCGAGGCACCACTGCAACCCTGCAGGGCTGCCAACTAGTGTTTTCCGGGGAAGGTAATGCTCTGACCATGCTTGCTCGGCCGTCCACGACACAATACTGTATATTTGAAAAAATGTCCCGTTTTCGCTTTGTCATTCTGGAGTACTGAGTGTTGTTTCATGTGGATGAAAAAAAAATGAATTTAACAGACTGCAACACAACAAAATGTGAACAAAGTGATGGGGTCTGAATCCTTTCTAAATCCTCAGTATGTTCCTAAATGGCCACTGCAAGCCCAGATCTCAGTGCTCCTTTCACATTTAAGGATAATGGCAGTTGACTGAAAGCACAGTACAAATCCAACATGAAGGGCTTTCTGCTCACAATGTGTGGTAGTCACCAATTCATTCTCCTCCTCTCTTCACCTTCAACAGACTCAGTCAGGATTGTCACACGACCAGAAGGCTTCAGGCTTCCTCTTTCGTATTTGAATGCATGCATTTGGGATTCTTTCTCAGGGGATGTGTGTGTGTCACAGAGTGTTCCTGGAACACATTCCCTTGGACTTTTATTTTTACGTTGTTTTTTTTGGATTGTTGTCATTTTTTTTTTTTTTGCTTCTTATCTGCCTGAGCTGGCATGGAGTTTAGACAGGCCTCCATGTTTTTGCTTGGGAGTCACATTTCCAAAAGTGCCATTTGGGACAGTTGGCCCCAGGTTGCTGCTCGCTGCTTGCCTCTTGTCTTTGTTTTCCCCTAATCGTGTTTGATTGTGGATGGATTATTTACTTTATAGGTTTATATTAAACCAGGCACTGGTGTTATTATTATTATGATTGTACAGGGTGGCCATGAGACTAAAAGAAAAGCCTCGTGCGATGTTTATTATGACAGTAATGGGAGTTGTTAATGTAAAATGCAGAAACAGAACCAAGAACGCTGCAGCGGCAACATTGTTCTCATCTCCTTCACCTCTTGTGATTAATGCTGTGCCGTCTGCCACATGTTTTTTTACATTTACTTCTATTTATTTAGTAGGCGTTTTTTCACTACTCTATTTCTCAGTTCGATGCCAAAGTTTATGTCTGTTATATAAAGCAGGCCTGATGCTTAAGGCTGGCCAAGTGAGGTCCAGCACCTCGGCATTACTGCATGGCTCAGTGATTCGTGTCTCCTGTTCATTATACAATGACCATTAGGCAAGAAGATAATGCTGAGAAGGACGGACTCTAGATAAACCCTGAAAGATCGTACATGTTGGTGGAAAAGTGTTGGACAACCCTGAATCGATCACATAGCACCTTGGTATCATACTAACCAGCCATGGCAACACTGAAGCTAAACTGATGAAGACCGTGTGGCATGTTCTTGCCTTGTTTTAGAAGTCTTTACAAAAAATCCACACTCAAAACAGAAAGCGAAAAAAAGTGTCAGTCATATATTTTAGCATAGCCAACAGAAACACATTAAGTGTTCAACAAATTCTCAAATTAATTTAACAAAACAGACAGATAACTTCACACTACCCAAACCAATGACTGATCTCTGAAGTAAAAAGAAACAAAAGCTATGGTTCAAATAGAAGCAAATAGTCCCGAGGAAGGTTTTATTTATCCGTTGTGACGGGAGGCATTGGCCATTACCCAGCCGGGATGCTAGCAGGAAGGACCGGGGAAGAGAGAATCTACGAGACACTACCTCCCCTGGGACGCTAGAGGGAAGCCCACTTGGGCAGCTGTGGCACTACGGATTCCCGCAGGGCATACCAAGACTTGGAGTTTGGCACAGCCCTGTTGGGTTCCGTGGGGGCCACCAGGGGGAGCTGCAGAACCCTATAATGGACTTCCACCGCACCTGGGAGTGATTCCAGATAATACTGATGAGCCACCTGGAGCCCTCCCAGGAGCTAAATAAAAGGAGCCAACTCACTCCATTTGGGGAGCCAGAGTCGGGAGGAGGTGGACGAAGCTTGCTGAAGAGGAGTGGAGGAGGAAGGAGTGAGAAAAGGAACAGACTGGCAAAGAGAAGGGACTGTGCTTACTTTGCTGTGGCTATTGTGTTGCTGTGGGGAGCGAAGGAAGCGCCCCACGTGTAAATAAACTGTGTGCTGTGTGGCAAACTTGTGTCTCAGCCTGCCTGTGCCGGGGTTAGGGCGGCTGTACACGACCCGGTGGTTCACACTATCCAACATCAACATAGAATGTGTCACCAGCGAGAAATCACTGAGGTGTAGAAAACCCATTTTGTCTTGCATTAGTACCCAAGAACTTAACATGCAGCTGCCAGACACTCTTTAACTTCTGCTCGAGTGTCAGTTGTCTCTTTGGAGTGCAGTTTCTTCTGATAAGACTGATCAATCACTAGCAAAGTGGCATATAGAGATGGCTTCATAATGAACAATTGGTCAATGAACAAAGAGTCATAACTCAAAGATTGGCAGCCTTGATGGACACATTTTTGCACCAGTTGTTACCCAAAAAGTTGGGCTAATGTGCATTTAAGAAACCAATAGCAAAACATCAGCTCTTTCCTGTATAAGCTATTGCACAAAATCTGTGCTCTCTATATGCTCAGTGCTCTTGGTCTGGCCATAAATCTGCTCCACAGCAGGACCCCTGTTGGCTAAGCAGTGAAAAGCTGGTGCGATCCTTTTAATCTGAAGGACATCCTGATGTTGGACTGAAAGAGTCGAAGGCTGTCCTTAATGGAGAAGAATGCCACGAACCAAAACCTTGCTAAAATAAAGTGAGGTGCAGGAGCAAGAGAAAGACCCTACATAAGGGCGTGGGTTCACCTTGCAAACATGAGAGTCATGTGATCAGTAACTACCCAGCACACATCAATTGAGGCTACTGTGTGAGAAATCTCAGAGAAAACTGCAGTACTAAATAGTTCAAAGGACACAACCTCAAACACAACATTGCCTGCCAGAGCGGGGGGCTACTAATAGGGGTAAGCACCAAATCTTTGTAAAATAACAGCTTTATTCTTGCACAGATCCATCTTCTATTATCCGGTCATCTATACTAATAAAAGGCAAAGCCCTCACTGAATGGCTGACTGACTCGCTGACTGACTCATCACTAATTCTCCAACTTTCCGTGTAGGTAGAAGGCTGAAATTTGGCAGGCTCATTCCTTACAGTTTACTTACAAAAATTAGGCAGGTATCATTTCGAAATTCTACGCGTTATGGTCATAACTGGAACCTACTTTCGTCCATATACGGTATACAGCCATAGCCTGCAGCTCGGTCGCCGTGTGAGGCGGAGTTGCGTCTCGCATCATCACGCCTCCCACGTAATTGAGTGCCTGCCCATATAAGGTAAATATTCGTGGGTGAAGGACTGTGCTTAGCATATTCATAAGTGAAGCTACTGCAGAAACCCTCCCTCAGCGAAAGTGCGAGAGAAACTTTTAAGTGCCGGGTCTGAGCTAAAATTAAATAAAGCTGTGGACATCGCAAGATCGCCTGAGATATTCGCGAAATACAAGTTTAATGAGAAGACGCAGGGTATAAAGCCTCGATGCTAAAGACCTGGCGAAGTCATGGAGAACATGGAAGGACGAGTTCACATTATACACAGGACTTGCAATGCCGGAGGCAGAGGAAAACACTAAGGTCAGATTATTCCGTTATCTTATTGGAGAGAGCGGCAGAGAATTGTGTCAGGCGCTGACCGGTGATGTAAGACCTGATGAGTTAACCATGAGCTTGAGTGGTGGGCCGTCAGGGCCTGCAAGGCCTTCTCTGCTGGCCTAAAAAAATATCTGAATCACAAACTGATGTTAATTATACAGTATTTTGTCCATGAATACTTATTAAATAATTCCAAACAGTCTGTCCGCTTCCTTTCATAGCTTTTCCGATGGTTGTGCTGCTTCCAGACATGTATTTTTGTATTAAAGCATTTAACCAATCACATTTCAGCCATCATTTGTTGCCAGGCAGAGAGGCCTTCACAATCCGATTTGCAGGCGCTCTAACACAAAATAAATGTCGATTAAACTGTTGCTTCAACCAATCAGATTTTGAGTTGGTGTCAGTAGGGCCCTCTAGCAGGCGTACAGCAACGTCACCATATTCAGACCCATTGATTGGATAGAAGCCGATATGAGGAACTCTATGAGGCCACTGAACGCACCACAGGCGCTCCGAGCACAAGATCCTCACGCGCACTACCGCCAACTCCATGGCAGGATTCTGGACAATATTTTTTGCCAGATACAGACCAGATTTCAAGACCACGAAAAACTGATGTTTGTCACGCTCCTCGACCCCCAGAAGTTTCGGGAATACAAGAAAGATTTCCTGCATGCAGCCTTCTCCAGTTTAACACAGAGCCACGGAGCAGTTTTTGATCTGTCTCAGCTAAAAACAGAACTGACTGTAATGTATGCCATGGATGATTTTGCAGGAAAATCTCCCACTGATCTCTTTGACTTCCTTCATCAGAAAAATCTGAATGAGAGCATGGGGCAGCTGTACACATTGGTATATTTGGCGGTGACCATTCCCGTGTCCACTGCTTCTGTCGAGCGGACATTTTCAGCCCTAAAGCGAATTAAAACTTATGCCAGAAATACGACAGGGCAGGTTCGACTTTCAGCATTAGCTTCGATGGCGATAGAAAGGGACTTTTTGATGGAACTGAAGCGCACGGATAATCTGTACGACAGAGTAATTGAACTGTTTTTGAGGAAAGAGAGGAGGATGGATTTTGTTTACAAATAATCCGAATTTTTGGTGAGTAAAATGTTGTGATTTTCCTAAATAACATTGCAAGTTTCTAAGTTATTATTGATGTTTTTTATGTGTGTTGCGGCTGTAGCTGCAGTAGAAAGGAACTTGTTCACCCCTGGTTTGTCTATTCGATAAAGGCATTTATTGTGGCTACATGAGTTATCTATCTGCGATGCAGCGGCTCTTTATGCTGTATTTCTGCATAATAAGATGGTTTTTATAACCATAAATTAGTTTTTGAGGGGCGGGTTGATTCAGACGGAGCACTACTGAAGGCCTAGGTGTGAGATGCATGGTCCGCCAATGGACCAGATGATACGTAAATTTGATGAACATTAAAACCCGAAAATAAACAAAACTGTAGAGAGGTTCAGATTATACTTCTCCCTGTGTGTCTCTCTAAACCCTCCATGCGGGAACATTATCATAAGGCTTAACGATCTTATTGTTACACCTTCTACGTGCACCCAACCGTCCTTATTACGAAGTAAAAGCTTTACCGCTGGCTGCTTCTTTCTGTTCACCTTCCTAGCACTTTATTTAAACAGTTTTCCTTCTCACTTTTCTGCTCCTTCGCTGTCTTCTCCCTTTTCGTTCAAAATACGCGTCTCCTTGCCTTTTTACACCACTTTTCTCTACATTCATAATGGCTAACACGGTACAACACTCTAGTACTTCAGACATACAAGACACCGAAATGTATCGATACTACATGGAATTGAAGATCCGGTGGAAGAAACTGGCATACATGGACAACGACATCTTCTTCTTAACGAAATGCAAAAAGGAAAATCTTATCCCGAAAGGCATCATGAAGTTAAACTCATGTTAAAATTTAATACATTACAACATGGGTTAAATAGAGTTTTATAGACAGGTATGAGGACTGTTTGCATCTCTCAGACTGACACAGATAACCTGTCTACAGACCCACATTGTATTGAAAAACTCATCACAAACTTCAAAGGACTTTGTTGGACAGTTATCTTATCTAAAGATCTTGACCATACATTGTTCCTCTCTCTCCTGTTTAATTAATCTTAGCCTGAATCAACCTATTAATTTTTTACATTGAAGATTTTTCATTTAAAGATTTACCATTGTTGTTTCTTGTCCTAGTGTGTGGATATAAACACAGGAAACTTCAGTTTCTGTATTACATCTTGCCTGAAGAAGGGGCCCGAGTTGCCTCGAAAGCTTGCATATTGTAATCTTTTTAGTTAGCCAATAAAAGGTGTCATTTTGCTTGGCTTTTCTCTGCTAGCTATTAATAAATTGTATCATTTGGTTTAT
The DNA here is from genome assembly GCA_026402145.1 of Polypterus bichir lapradei. Lineage (NCBI taxonomy): Eukaryota > Metazoa > Chordata > Cladistia > Polypteriformes > Polypteridae > Polypterus > Polypterus bichir. The sequence continues at coordinate 18,884,625 of JANRMT010062856.1, read as the reverse complement.
TGCAGCTAGGGTATTTGGATAATTTTATTGAAAGATATATCACTACATTCAAACCACAAACAGATAAAGTGGAAATTATTTAATGTAGCCTTTTGCCAATTTATGAACCTCATTCATAAAATCTATAGATCTCCTCATAATTCTGGCCTCCTGGCTGAAAGGTGACACAGAGATCTCTCACATACATAGACTTTCGACCTTCATATGGACATGCAGACCATGAACTCGGGGTTCCTGAGTGTCTAAGCCAGAGGTCTTCCAGTTCAAACAGCACAAGAACTTCCATAGCACAAAGTCAAGGAGGAACTACTGAGGTCACAAATACAACATACTCCATTGTGCAATAGTCTTCACAAGGGCATAAACCTGTACTGCCATCTGAGCTGGCATGATTATAATATGTGCTGCCACCCCAGAGCGGCTGCAAAAAGCAAGGAAAATTTTAAAGAAATGATCTGGGGCACAAGAGACCAACAATACTTCCCTATCACACCACCACAAGTACAGAAATGGTTATTATAAGAAATTGGACACAACTAATAAAAGCCCCTATATACATACTATCGTGCTACAGCAATTCCCACCCACACAAATCATGGCACAAAACACTCAACGACATACGCCACTAATACAATCAGCATTTTAAACAGTACATTCTCTTCTCCTCTTGTGTTTAGGCTGGCCAAGTGGCCTCCACTGGTGCTGTCAGCTAATAACTCTAGTTGGATATGGTGCCCTGGGGACCCTTAAATCTCAACATAGTGAAAAAGAACTGATAACCCTGAAAGTACTAAATGGTCTGTTCCCAACTATATTTTTCTTTGTTTTTTTGGTCTTTGTATATTCTAAGAGACTGAAGACCAGCAGCAATCAGTCATCTTATGTGACCATGGACTTGTCCAGCTAAACAACTCCAAATTGTAGTTTGTGCTCTCTCTCATGTCTGCTAACATCTGCACACGGGGCACAAAGGGGTAGGCAGTGCTGCCCACAGGGCTGACACTTTTGTAGTGCTGTGGTCGATTGGCATTGTTGTGGCTCCAGGTGGTATGGCACAGGACACGGGCTAGAGGTGGGAAGACTCCTTTTGGATTTATTTCATGTATCAATTGCCTCTTGTTTTGCTGTATTGATTTTATTTTGACTTAAAATCAATACAGCACACAAAAGACTGACAGTTTAATCCTGTTTCCCACACACAGGTCTTTGAACCTACTTGAGCTCCATGAAAAAAAACTATATACAGTATATATGTTTTCCATATATACATGGTGACAGTGTAGGGATGCATCAGGGTGCATCTGTAAATGATAAAAATGTAAAAGGATATTTCAACACTAGAAAGAAAAGAAGATGAACTTAACGACACAAAATGTCAGCTGAAGAAGGTTAAAGACACAATGTTTCAAGTGTATGGCACCCTTTCTAGCATTAAAATTACCTTTAATTTTTTTCCTTTACGCACACACATACATACATATTATATATATATATATATATATATATATATATATATTGTGGCAGGTGGCAAGGGGGTGTGCCGAGCTGAGATGCCTGGAAGAACTGGAAGAGGAACTATGCCTCCCTCAGACCACAAGAGGACAGCCACCCTGGGGGCCACAGGAATTAAGTATGGAAGCTCAACCCTATAGGGCCCCGTAGCCTCTGGCAGGGGGCACCCAGATGATTGTGGAGCCCTGGACGTCATCACTTCCGCTACACTCGGAGGTGCTGGCGGAAGGAATACCAGGGACACCCAGAGTGCTTCCAGATGCTCATGTGGCACTTCCGCCACACCAGAAAGTGCCGCAGAAAGTTCATCAGAGGGCACCTGAGTACGTCCAGGTGGGGATAAAAGAGGACACCTGCCTCCAGTCATGAGCTGGAATCAGGAGGAGGAAGACGGAGCTTGTGGGGAGGGGAGTAGAGGCGGCAGAAGGATTTGAGGAAAGAAAAAAGGGACTGAGTTTGGGCTGAATAAGGCATTGTGGTGCTGTTTTATAAATAAAACGTGTGTGTTTTGGACATATAGTGTCTGTCTGTCTCTGCCCAGGGTCTGTCTTTCCACTATATATATATATATATATATATAGCAGTGGACAGAAAACATAGGCTGGTGTCCTTGCTGGGATGGTTCAAGGTTCCTTACCTGACTGGGGGGCCAAGCCAGCGAATATACAAGAAGAAAGGCAGGGCATTCCCTGCTTCAGCCAGGAGATTGGCAGAAGATGCCAAAACAGAAATACAAGGGATATCCAGAAAGAAAGGTTACAAGTGCCCTGGAGGGTGCAGGGAATTTTTTTTTTCGAAGGTTGGCATACCTGCGTGTAGGGGGGTCCTAACGGTCAAAATAAGCCTGGGACCGCGTCAGTCAGTTGTGAAATGTCATCACAGCAAGCGAGTTCGTCAGCCTCTGCTGAGGCCGTTTGCTCCACCTACCGCCGATGCGAGATTCGTTCGGTCATCAAGTTCCTCACTTTGCGTCGCGAATCCGCGGCCGAGATCCATCATCAGCTTGTGGAAGAATTGTGAAAGAATTCTTGGGTGGGAAACATTTTTCCAACGATGAGGAGGTGAAGGAGACAGTGGAGAAGTGGCTTTCGGAGGTGGAGCGGAGCGTATTCGACGAGGGTATAAAAAAGCTGGTGCCCAGGCTGAAGAAGTGCAACGAAGTTGACGGCGATTATGTTGAGAAATAAACACATATTTTGGAACATACCCTGTCGCAGTCCAAAGCACTCGTATATCAAAGTGAATTTCCCCATAAGAAGTAATGGAAACTCAGATGATTCATTCCACAACCCAAAACTATTCATATAAAAATGATTAATCTATACTAATAAAAGGCAAAGCCCTCACTGACTGACTGACTCACTCACTCACTCACTCACTCACTCATCACTAATTCTTCAACTTCCTGTGTAGGTAGAAGGCTGAAATTTGGCAGGCTTATTTCTTGACAGCTCACTTACAAAAGTTAAGCATATTTCATTTCGAAATTCTACACGTAACGGTCATAACGGTCGATAACGGTCGACAACGTCCGCCATGTTGAACTTTCTTATTTATGGCACCATCTTCACGAAATTTGGTAGGCGGCTTCCATGCGCTAACCGAAACCGATGTATGTACTTATTTCGATTGTATGACGCCACTGTCGGCCGCCATATTGAACTTTCCAACGTCACTAATTTTCCAACTTCCCGTGTAGGTAGAAGGCTGACCCAATCTTCACGAAATTTGGTAGGTGGCTTCCCTGCGCTAACCAAAACCGATGTACATACTTATTTCAGTCGTATGACGCCACTGTCGGCCGCCATATTGAATTTTCCAAACATCAATAATTCTCCAACTTCCCGTGTAGGTAGAAGGCTGAAATTTGGCAGGGTCATTCCTTACTGCTTACTTACAAAAGTTAAGCAGGTTTCATTTCGAAATTCTACACGTAACGGTCAACAATGTCCGCCATGTTGAACTTTCTTATTCATGGCCCCATCTTCACGAAATTTGGTAGGCGGCTTCCCTGCGCTAACCGAAACCAATGTACATACTTATTTAGGTGGTATGATGCCACTGTCAGTCGCCATATTGAACTTTCCAATGTCACTAATTCTCCAACTTCCTGTCTAGGTAGAAGGCAGAAATTTGGCGAGCTCATTCCTTACAGCTTACTTACAAAAGTTAAGCAGGTTTCATTTCGAAATTCTACACGTAACGGTCATAACAGTCGATAACGGTCGACAACGTCCGCCATGTTGAACTTTCTTATTTATGGCCCCATCTTCACGAAATTTGGTAGGCGGATTCCCTGCGCTAACTGAAACCGATGTATGTACTTATTTCGATGGTATGACGCCACTGTCGGCCGCCATATTGAACTTTCCAACGTCACTAATTTTCACAATGTCCGCCATGTTGAACTTTCTTATTCATGGCCCCATCTTCACGAAATTTGGTAGGCGGCTCCCCTGCGCTAACCGAAACCAATGTACATACTTATTTCGGTGGTATGACACCACTGTCAGCCGCCATATTGAACTTTACAACGTCACTAATTCTCCAACTTCCCGTGTAGGTCGAAGGCTGAAATTTGGCAGGCTCATTCCTTACAGCTTACTTACAAAAGTTAAGCAGGTTTCATTTCGAAATTCTACACGTAACGGTCATAACGGTCAACAGCGTCCGCCATGTTGAACTTTCTTATTCATGGCCTCATCTTCATGAAATTTGGTAGGCGGCTTCCCTGCGCTAACCGAAACCAATGTACGTACTTATTTCGGTGGTGTGACGCCACTGTCAGCTGCCATATTGAACTTTCCAACGTCACTAATTCTCCAACTTCCCGTGTAGATAGAAGGCTGAAATTTGGTACTTATTTCGGTGATATGATGCCACTGTTGGCCGTCATATTGAACTTTTCAACGTAACTTTGTTACTTATGGGCCCATCTTCAAGAAATTTGGTACGCGGGTTCCCAATGCTAACTGAATCCTACTTACGTACATATATACGTCCATAGCCTGCAGCTCGGTCACCGTATGAGGCGCCGTTGGGTCCCCCATCCCAACGCCTCCCACGTTGTTGGCTGCCTGCCTATATAAGGCCGTCTGTCGCTCCAGTCTCTACATTCCCTTCCTTGCTTCGCCACGGTATTCGCGTCTCCTTGCTGATAACTACAGCCTTTTTATTTAATCCACGGCTTCTCCGCTGTTTTATTGTTCATTTATTACGATTATAGTTATTGTGTAGGTATTTTAGACTTACTTTACATTGTTCAGGTACCCATTTCCTTTATCATTCCAACCGTACCCCCATTAACATGTCTAT
>JANRMT010062856.1:18744181-18879398 GCA_026402145.1 Polypterus bichir lapradei | reverse complement strand
GTGGCATACAAAGAGATCCTTAACAAATAATTATTGGTATATTTTCCCTCAGTTTTAAAAAGGTTTAATTGTCTTCTTAATAAAAATTTTAAGGCAGTACTTCGCCGCTGAAAAGCACGGGTATTTTGCTAGTACAAAATATAAAGTAAAAATACATAAAACAAATTAACCTGCACTTTACCTTTAAAAAGAATCATGGCTGGTGTAAGTGAGTTTCTAAACTGTTGTGGGATTCCACCCAACGGGACGACACGCGGAAGAGCGTCCCAAAGCAATCACAGTCTCCCAGTGCTGTAGCCGTTCGCCGTATAAGCGTATCCAAAAAGATTGCGGACATGCTATAAGGGCCTGCCGTCGATGGGTGATACAAGGAACATTATAAAGATCCCGCTTCAATAAATAACCGCGCTGTTGCTGTTTCAAGCTGAATAAAGCTGGTGTTGTTAAAGTACTGAAACTCAGCTTCGTGTTTTGGGGCGCAAAACAGGGACTCGTACTTCACAGCACACACGTGCGCGCACGCAAACACACACACACAGTCACAATGCTGTAGTAAACAGTATACGCTCGTACGGATGTTGACTATATGAGTGAGGCACACAGACTCAGATGCAGAATAGGAGACGATTGCCCTCAAGAGAAGAGAGAGAGAGAGAGAGAGACGCGCGCGGGAGCGAGCGAGATAAGGAGAGACGCGCGCGAGAGAGATAGAGAGACACGCGCGAGCGACAGAGATAAGGAGAGAGAGTGCTAAGGAGATAGAGACCCGCGTGAGAGAGAGAAGAACCATCAGCTCAGTTGTGATCACATGATGCTCAGCAGACAAAGTGTATCCATACTGCTCATATTGCAAGACATCGCTCATTTATCAAGTCAAAAATTATTAAAAAATGTAGCTCGTCTTGCAAAACACTTGTAAACCAAGTTACTCGTAAACCTTCCATCCACTGTATAAGGGTACAGTAATTGGAAAGGGCCAGGTGGAGACAACCTGTCTGGAATGGCTAAGTGTAAACTCAGAGGGCATGCTGGAAACTGTAGTCCCATAGGGCAGCCTTGTTGAGTTCTGTAGGTACCACCAAGGGGTGCTGCTAAGGATTAGTGATCCCTACTTTGCGGGGCTTCCATTTGACCTGGAAGTGCTTTCTACAGGCAGTGTCCTGGCACCAGAAGTACTTCCAGGTCTTATACAAAAAGAGCTGCTTTGCCTCGCCCAGGTGACTTGGAGTCAGGTGGAAGAGGACAATGCTCGCCATGGAGGAGTGGAAGAGGAGAGAGAAGAAAAGAGAGTTGTAATTGTCTTGTGAAGGTTACAAGAAACCTGTTTAAAGGTATTTTGCTGTAATACATTTATTTATGAGGTATACCTGTCGAATTGTTTGTTAGCACAAATATCTGATCAGCCAATCACATGTAGTAACTCAATGCATTTTGGCATGTAGACATTACCAAGATGACCAGTTGAAGTTCAAACTGAGCATCACAATGGGGAAGAAAGGTGATGTAAGTGACTCTGTTCGTGGCATGGTTGTTAGTGCCAGGCAGGCTGGTCTGAGTATTTTAGAAACTGCTGATCTTCATGCACAACCATCTAAAGGGTTTACAGAGAATGTCTGAAAAATGGAAAATATCCAGTGAGTGGCAGTTCTCTGGGTGAAAATGCCTTGTTGATGCCAGAAGAGACTGACCAGACTGATTTGAGCTGATAGAAAGGAAACAGTAACTCAAATAAGCACTCGCTACAAAATGAGGTATGCAGAAGAGCATCTCTGAAAACACAAGGTGTCGAACCTTGAAGCAGATGGGCTACAGCAGCAGGAGACCACACTGGGTGCCACTCCTTTCAGATAAGAATAGCCAACTGAGGCTACAATTCACAAGGGCTCACAAAAATTGGAAAAATGTTGCCTGCTCTGAAGAGTCTTGATTTTTGTTGCGAGACTCAGATGGTAGGGTCTGGAAAGCATGGAATTATCCAGTCTTGTTCCAATGATTCAGGCTGGTGGTGGTGGTGGTTTAATGGAGTGGGGGATATTTTCTTGGCACACTTTGGGCTCCTTAATACCAACTGAATATCATTTAAATGCCACCGCCTACCTGAGTATTGTTGCTGACCATGTCCATTCCTTTATGACTGCAATGTACTTATCTTCTGATGGCCACTCCCAGCAGGATAACATGCCATGTCACACAGCTCAAATTATCTCAAACTGGTTTCCTGAGCATGAGTTCACTGTACTGAAAGTTCCTCCAGATCTCAGTCCAATAGATGTGATGGAACAGGAGGTTCACATCATGGATATTCAGCCGATAAATCTGCAGCAACTGTGTGATGCTATCATGTCAATATGGACCAAAATCCATGAGGAGTGTTTAATTGCAGACTTATTGCAGTTCTGAGAGCAAAAGGGGGGGGTGTCCAAGGTGTACCTAATAAAGTGGCCAGTCAGTGTATATCGTAAATAAAGACAAAGGAGATGATAAAGAGTTGGGGCACCAGCCTCCTGGTGTTTTTAAGAAGAAACTTACAGTTGTTGTTCCAAGTCAAAGTTTTCTTGTTAGGAATGAGTTAAATGAGCAAATAAAGACCAATTGGCCCAAAGTGCCTCCTCAGAACATGAAGAAGTGCCTGCTTGCCTACTGTTACTGCAGTATGTAACAAGAAATGGAGCTGACCAGTGCTGACTGGGTCAGTAAATCATTTGTTGCTTCATAAAAGGGGAATGTAATAACAGATAGCAAATAATATGTGATATTGCAGTAAGGGGCAGTGTGTTCTGTATGGCTGTATGTTATTTGAACATTTCCTAGAGTTCATGTGGTCCTCCTCTGTGTTCACAGCTGCCATTTCTGAGATGCGTTAATGTGGCGTCTGGCTTAGTGATTGTTCCATATGTGCATTTAGATTTTGATCTCCCTGTGACTTGGAGTCAGGTTGAGTTTGTTAGAAGATGATGCTTGTATTATCTAAAGTGAATGAAAATATAGATCTTAGAGATTGTGATTCTGATAAAGCAGTTATAAAACAGAAAACAGAACAGATGAAGAAAATAAGTAAAAATATTTTGAGAAAGATTTTTGTTAAAAGCAAATAAGTTTCAGTTCTCCCTGAAGCAGCTATAAATAATGTAAAATGGTGGTGAACTTGTATGAATGTAAAGTAAACTAAATTCATCAAACTGTTAAAAGGCACTATAAAAGTAAGGCTAACAGTGAAACACAATACTCGACACCAACCACATATTACTGTACTGGACTGTATGATCCACCCGTGTATTCATGTTCTCTTACAGGACTATCCTGTCAGCATTAGGCACAAAGCAGGAACCAATCAAGAGTTGGATTGTCACTGGGTCACACCCACACCACCCACGGCCAATCATAAAGGCGACATGCAATTTATCACAGGACATGCTGACTCCACAAGAGCTGAGAGCGAGCTGTTGGTGCTAAAAGGCAGCTGCCTCAGCCGTTGTGCCGCCATTCCACTCACTCGCACGCTCACTAAATTGACAGACGATTAGTTTGTGGTCTGCTGACCGCCTTTGTGCTGCTTCTACTGAATATTCTCTCCGAGTTCATTCACATAAGTTTTTGTCACATGCCAATGATGCGTACTTTGAATCCATTGCCATCTCTAAACTGGCCTGGTATGTCCGGTGCTGTGTGCCCTAAGTTAGGTGCTTGATGTGTCACAACTATAATGGAACAAAAAGCAGAGAACATGGTCAGAAGGATAAGCAGATCCTTCTCTTTCAGCTCTCATTTCTTGAAGCTGCAGGACTTATGAACATACCACTAAGTGCTGGAACGCCTTGGTGTCTGAGAGCTCCCTATGGCAAATGGTGGCTTAGTTTGAGACTGACCACATCCTTTAGGCAGCAGGGGAAAGACAATGATGGTGGATTTATTGCAAAACTGAATCTTCTGTTCTCTTTTTTTAAAACTCATAGTTTATACTGCACAGCCTTCTTGGTGGGTGTCAAGCTCACTCTCAATGGCCCCAAATGATGAATATTTCAGCCACAACTTGAAATTAACAAGGATCATTCAAGGAAAATAGATGGCACCAGAATAGATTGTAAAACAACTGAAGAAAAAAAAATCATATTTATATAGTTCTTTGTAAAAGTATTTGACCCCCCACCCTTTAATTCCACCATTATTGGAGATTTTTGACATTTTAAGGACATTCAAAAGGAGCTAGTAGAGGTGGTTCCAACATCTGATTAGGATGCCTTCTGGACGCCTCCCTGGGGAGGAGACCTCGGAGCAGACCCAGGACATGCTAGAGAGATTATATCCCTCAAGTGACCCGGGAACACCTAGGTACCCCCCAGAGGTGTGAGAGGAGGTGGCAGAGAAAAGGGTTATCTGGGCATCTTTGCTTAGACTGCTGCCCCCAAGACCCAGACCAAGGCAGAAGATGGATGGATAGATGAATGTTTTCAGGTATTTAAACCCAACCTAATGTTACATAAATGCCTGAGTGAACAAAATAAAACAAGTTATGTAATTTATTGAATGAACAAAGCTTTCCAACAGCAGGCACTCAGTGATAAAGTAGTAACTGGTAGTGCCATCTTCAGCTGCAGTGACTAACCAAACACTTCCTACCTTTCAGTGTTTCCATCGCTGTGCAGGAGTTTCGGCCAACTCTTCCTTAAAGAGCTGCTACATTTTTATTATGAACTGATCCTTCCAGTTCCTGCCACAGCCTCTCTCTCTCTCTTAGATTTTGATTAGGCCAGTCGAAAACTTTCATTCTGCTTATTTTTAACCATTCTAACATAGACTTGCTGTTGTGTTTTGAATTATTGTCTTGCCACAAGACCTAATTATACTTCAGCTTCATCTCACAAATGGACAAGTGGAATTTGTGCACGAGATTTATCTGGTACAGAGCAGAATTCATGGTTCCTTCAATTATTACAAGTTGTCCAGGTCCTCAGGTGGCACAGCATCTCTTTACTGTCACTCTGCCACCACCATCACCGGGTTCAAATGCTTGTATGACATTTTTACTGGGTAATGTTTTGCCTGCTTTACAGTACATCAGACAGTGTTTTGCAAGTTCACACTTCACAAAAACCAGCTCAAAGTTCAGTTCACACAAATTAAAATGAATACATTCACGCTCATACCTCACCATTTCAATTTTCAACTAGTTCATGTTCAGTTCATTTTGTATTTTTTAAGGACTGAGAATAAGTGACCCATGAGTTTACTTTTTTCAATTTTGCATGCCTTATATTAGGCTATTACAGTGTTCTTGAATAAAATACAATAATTATGAAGACTTCTTTATTTAAATACACTTTATTGAGTTATACCCAGCAACAAACACGTATAACCATATATGCTAATAGCTCCCGGTCAAAAAAGAAATTAAATAAATTCAAGTATACATATAAATTACCGCTCTATTTCCAACCGTGTGTCACAAATGGTGACTGTGGAACCAGCCTGTAGGTGAACTAACCGATTTCGCTGCCGGTCAAAATTTGCATTACATATTGCATGTCCAACAGGGGAAAATCTAAAGTGGCCTTGCAAAGTACAACGTTGTTCCTAAAAGCAAAAGCGGAGCTTCGTGTCAGCAGGGATACAGCTTTAGCTCAAGCAGGCAGACACAGACAGTGCCTATCTGACTTTATGATATTTTTTTCAAATACAAGTGGCAAAAAATTTGTACAAAATAAATACAGGTGCTGGTCATAAAATTAGAATATCATGACAAAGTTGATTTATTTCAGGAATTCCATTTAAAAAGTGAAACTTGTATATTAGATTTATTCATTACATACAGACTGATGTATTTCAAATGTTTATTTCTTTTAATTTTGATGATTATAACTGACAACTAATGAAAGACCCAAATTCAGTATCTCAGAAAATTAGAATATTGTGAAAAGGTTCAATATTGAAGACACCTGGTGCCACACTCTAATCAGCTAATTAACTCAAAACACCTGCAAAAGCCTTTAAATGGTCTCTCAGTCTAGTTCTGTAGGCTACACAATCATGGGGAAGACTGCTGACTTGACAGTTGTCCAAAAGACGACCATTGACACCTTGCACAAGGAGGGCAAGACACAAAAGGTCATTGCTAAAGAGGCTGGCTGTTCACAGAGCTCTGTGTCCAAGCACATTAATAGAGAGGCGAAGAGAAGGACAAGATGTGGTAGAAAAAAGTGTACAAGCAATAGGGATAACCGCACCCTGGAGAGGATTGTGAAACAAACCCCATTCAAAACTGTGGGGGAGATTCACAAAGAGTGGACTGCAGCTGGAGTCAGTGCTTCAAGAACCACCACGCACAGACGTATGCAAGACATGGGTTTCAGCTGTCGCATTCCTTGTGTCAAGCCACTCTTGAACAAGAGACAGCGTCAGAAGCGTCTCGCCTGGGCTAAAGACGAAAAGGACTGGACTGCTGCTGAGTGGTCCAAAGTTATGTTCTCTGATAAAAGTAAATTTTGCATTTCCTTTGGAAATCAAGGTCCCAAAGTCTGGAGGAAGAGAGGAGAGGCACAGAATCCACATTGCTTGAAGTCCAGTGTAAAGTTTCCACAGTCAGTGATGGTTTGGGGTGCCATGTCATCTGCTGGTGTTGGTCCATTATGTTTTCTGAGGTCCAAGGTCAATGCAGCCATCTACCAGGAAGTTTTAGAGCACTTCATGCTTCCTGCTGCTGACAAACTTTATGGAGATGCAGATTTCATTTTCCAACAGGACCTGGCACCTGCACAAAGTGCCAAAACTACCAGTACCTGGTTTAAGGACCATGGTATCCCTGTTCTTGATTGGCCAGCAAACACGCCTGACCTTAACCCCATAGAAATACGCCAGACCCAACAATTCAGAAGAGCTGAAGGCCACTATCAGAGCAACATGGGCTCTCATAACACCTGAGCAGTGCCACAGACTGATCAACTCCATGCCATGCCGCATTGCTTCAGTAATCCAGGCCAAAGGAGCCCCAACTAAATATTGAGTGCTGTACATGCTCATACTTTTCATGTTCATACCTTTCAGTTGGCCAACATTTCTAAAAATCCTTTTTTTACATTGGTCTTAATTGATATTCTAATTTTCCGAGATACTGAATTTGGGACTTTCATTAGTTGTCAGTTATAATCATCAAAATTAAAAGAAATAAACATTTGAAATACATCAGTCTGTGTGTAATGAATGAATCTAATATACAAGTTTCACTTTTTGAATGGAATTCCTGAAATAAATCAACTTTGTCATGATATTCTAATTTTATGACCAGCACCTGTATTCATAAAAATCCACTATTTGTGCTTATCTGAATACCATATTTGGAGTTGGCTCCATACCTACATTACAGGGTAAGGCAAAACGTTTAATCTGGACCTAAACCAGATCCAGAATATCACCTAAAACTGAACAAGCTCACGTTCAAATTCTTCACTTGCAAATATGTTACGTTACGTTCACCGATCTTAGAAAACTGAGCTCGTTCAATGAACGCGCTCTTTTGAACTAGTTCATGCACAACACTGACATCAGACATAATGGAACTCATGTTGACCAAAAAGTTTCATTTCTGCCTTATCTGTTTTCACACACACGTGCAACAGGGAGACAGCTTTAGGGCTCATCTATTGGTAATACACTTCAAACCAAGTGTTGACACCGTTAATTAATATCTCTTCTCTTCCACTTATGACATCACTTCCGACTTACAGTCTCCTAAACACAACCCTTCAGCCTCATCTGGGACAACTGGCTCCACCACCATCTTTGAGTAACTCCAAAACTCGACTCTCATCAGAGTATGGTATCTCTATTGCTTGTGTTTTGATGCAACCTTCAGCTCTCATTTGTTTGGGGATCACCTCGGTGCCTCTGCCCTTTATGATTTGTTGTCTTATTTATTCACATAAGACATTGTCCCAAAATGTTTGGCATTCCTCAGCAGCAAATTAGAGAACTGCATTTACATGGCAGTCATGTCCACTTTGCTTCTCTTCATTGAAGCCCATTATTGTTAGGTGTTTTCTTCATTGTGGTGTCATGAGCAACTGAGACAAGGGAAGTTGGTGGATTTTTGAGGGTCCTTTGTGAGTTCCTGGATGATTTTGTGTTGTATAATTTGCCTCTTGCCTTAGGTGGAGCCACTACTGTCTGAAGCATTTAGCTCCATTACTGTTGTTTGGTCAAGTTCCATAGCCTTGGCTTCATCGCTTTCCCAGACCTGACAAATATCTACATATTTTTTTTCGAATCTCTTCAGTGATTGTGGCATGATGTGATTGTTCAGTCTTTGTGTTGGCATCTTGTTTCTGATGGCAAGAGTCAAAATAAGTGAACAGGAGTGCCTATGTTCAGTCACCTGAGGTGATTTAAATGTCAGCAATTACTTTTTCATACAGTGCCATGTGAAGTTGGATAATTTTATTCATTAGATAAAAGAAATGAGTGGTATTTATTCCATAATCTTCCTTTGTCTAACATTAGATTTTGGTTGAATAACAAACATTCGCAATCATGAAGATAATGAAAAAGAGAGAATCCTCATCTGCAGTGTTATGTTTGCCTGTTCTTCCACACCCAAAGGATGTTAAGCCAGTTGACAGCTTTGCCCTGCCCTTCCATGGTGGGCTCCCAGTCCTGTGACGCATGTTACCATGAGTCTGAACTGGAGTCACTGGGCTTTGACAGCTTTTAAATTTTATACGTTTATATTTTAACAGACTGGCCCAAGTCCAACTCAGCACCACATGTGTTGCATATCTGAGTCACACTCCAGCATTACAGACACACAAATTCAAAAGAACAGTTTGTTCATGTACTGCACACAACAACTCGAACAAGAATGGCCAGAACTGGAAATGGCCATCAAGGGATTTGAGGAGGAAGCCATAACATATTTTTAGCACTGGCCTGAACATGTGACACTTTGTGTCTCCAAGCCCTTCCATGCCGCTTGTGACGTTTGTCGTTCTGCTTCAGCAAACTACTGAGGACCTTCGATTCGCTACATACAGATCTGTGAGCATGCGTCTGTGTGCCATGTCATGTCATGTTCATGGGCCTCAGCCTTCAGTCACAATAATGCACTGTAACTCTTTTAAAAATGACTGTATGGATAATAGGAGAACATTTTTTAAGACAACTTGAATATGACATCAACAATACAAAATGAAAATGTGAAGCACAAAATACACAGGAGCTGATGCCCTGCTAATAGACCAAAGAATGTAATGGGAGGCAATAAAAAATGGCAGATGTTTAAAAAAGAGGTAGATTTGATTTGACACAGTCACTCAACAATGAACAAACAGTTCAAGGTGCAATAAATACGTACAGTGAATGATATACGCCTAAAAGCAAAAATATCCTTACAGTGAAAATGGCAAAAATAAATTAATAAATAAATAAATAACGTCCAAGGATTATATCCAAATCTCAGTTCAGTCAAGGGGTACAAAAATCGACAAACTGCAGACTCTGAATCCACCCCCACACAAACATAACCCTCCTCTACACCAAAACTGACTAAGAGGGGCTTCCTTCCATTCCTAGCATTCAGCCAGACCCTCAGCTTGTCCTCTTCTCTTCTTACTTTAATTGGCCAACAAAAGCCAAACCCCATCTATGGCCATTCGCTGCACTTTTGAAGGAGGCTCCATTCCGCACCAGCCTACTCTCGCTCAGGGATCTACCATCTGCCCCAGGGGCAGCTGCAGCCTATCCCAGCAAGCATAGGGTGCAAGGCAAGAACAACCCCTGGAGATGGAGACAGTCCATCGTACAGCAAGAGCACACACACACACACACACTAGGGCCAAATTAAAATGGCCAATGCATGTCTTTGAACTGTGAGGAAACACACGTGTACAAGGGGAGAACATTGCAATCCATGCAGGGAGCACCCTTAGCTTAAAACTAAAGTAATTCTTATCATTTAAAAACAGATTCCTAGGATGTATCGCTGTCAGGGGAAATTCTTAGTGTAAGATGTAGTAATGTGCGGTGTGAGGATTAGGTTTAGGGTGGAGTGGTGGCTCTGAGGTTAAGGATCTGTGCTGGTATTTGGAAGATTCCCAGTTCAAATCCCGTTACTGCCAGAAAAGATCCTACTCCGTTGGGCTCCAGAGCAAAGCTCTTAACCTGAAAATTGCTTCAGAGGCTCTGTGCAATGGCTGACCCTGCACTCTGACCTCCAAAGGTTATACAAAAAGATAATTTCCCTGTTGGGATTAATATATGAAATTTAAAATTTTTGATTTTTGAAAGGTCACTTAACTTAGTCATTTGACTCGCAGGGCCAGTTAAGGAATAAAGTCATTCAAAACCTACTTAATCCATGCAGCTTATTTACCTTGTCTTAAATAACAATTTTTTTTTAAATAAAGTTTTTCAAATGAGCCTGCAAATAGTTTAACATTTCCCAGTTCCTAATCAGTAATTCAATTTAACAAAATTAACACTATTGCACTATTTGTATTTTTTTTTACTGGAAATAGGATAAATCTTGACGAGTAATTAACTCTACATGGGCTGCTGAATGTCTACAGCTTGTTCTCAACCTTTTCATATTTTCTGGTGTTGTTCCGGTTCTCAGTGGTCTAACAAACAGTCCCTCACACCACTATCTTTAAACTAGTGTGATGAGAAGGAATTCTTTCACGCTAAGGCAGGATAAACTTAATATAAAATCTTCTTTGCACCTCAGTTACAGATTTACTGTAGATTCAGTGTATGCCATAATGGTGAACACACCATGAGGCACAGAGCAGTCCAACATTACCACTGAAACTGCATTTAGTGTATAACACCGTCATGGCGCACTATTATAAATACTCCCACCCAGTTCACTGACCCTTCATAACATCCAGATAGTCGTCACATCCCTGTATCTCCGCAGTTCTTTTTGTTTCCATATTTCAGATGGACAGGGTTAGAAATGAGGACATTAGAGGGTCAGCTCAGGTTGGACGGTTGGGAGACAAAGTCAGAGAGATGAGATTGTGTTGGTTTGGACATGTGCAGACGAGAGATGCTGAGTATATTGGGAGAAGGATGTTAAGGATAGAGCTGCCAGGGAAGAGGAAAAGAGGAAGGCCTAAGTGAAGATTTATGGATGTGGTGAGAGAGGACATGCAGGTGATGGGTGTGACAGAGCAAGATGTAGAGGACAGGAAGATATGGAAGAAGATGATCTGCTGAGGCAATCACTAACGGGAGCAGCCGAAAGAAAAAGAAGAAGACTAGCAATCCTTTAACTTTATAAGTGTGCCTTTCATGTTGTCCTACTCAATGAATAGCAAATTGCAACACTGGGTATCCATCTATATTCACTTGCGCCTGGCCAGGGCGCAGCATTTAAATTACTGGCTGGTCTTGTGTTCCCATCCACACAAGACACACACCTGATAATGACAAACGAAAAATGGAAACTCATGAAAAATTTTTCAAGGCAAGTTTACTACCTACTATATAATTTTAATTCACTGTACAACCGGTGTCAGAACTTGGTTCGCATTGCCGGCAGTAATTCGAACCCGTTTTCAATGAGAGTTGGATTCCACCAGGGCTGCCCTTTGTCACTGATTCTATTCCTAACTTTTATGGACAGAATTTCTAGGTGCAGCCAGGGCGTTGAGGAGGTCTGGTTTGGTGGACTCAGGATTGGGTCACTGCTTTTTGCAGATGATGTTGTCCTATTTGCTTCATCAGGTCGTGATCTTCAGCTCTCTCTGAATCAGTTTGCAGCTGAGTGTGAAGCGGCTAGGACGGGAATCAGCACCTCCAAATCCGAGACCGTGGTCCTCAGCCAGAAAAGGGTGGAATGCCCTCTCAGGGTTGGGAGCGAGATCCTGCCCCAAGTGGAGGAGTTCAAGTATCTTGGGGTCTTGTTCACGAGTGAGGGAAGAATGGAGCGTGAGATCGACAGGCGGATCGGTGCGGCGTCTGCAGTGATGCGGGCTCTGCATTGGTCTGTTGTGGTGAAAAAGGAGCTGAGCCATAAGGCAAAGCTCTCAATTTACCAGTCGATCTATGTTCCTACCCTCACCTATGGTCATGAGTTATCGGTAGTGACCAAAAGAACGTGATCACAAATACAAGCGGCTGAAATGAGTTTCCTCCGCAGGGTGTCTGGGCTTTCCCTTAAAGATAGGGTGAGAAGTTCAGTCATCCGGGAGGGGCCCAGAGTAGAGCCGCTGCTCCTGCATCTGATCAGGATGCCTCCTGGATGCCTCCCTGGTGAGGTGTTCCGGGCACGTCCAACTGGGAGGAGGCCCTGGGGAAAACCCAGGACATGCTAGAGGGACTATGTCTCCCGGCTGGCCTGGGAACGCCTCGGGATTCCCCCGGAAGAGCTAGAAGAAGTGGCCAGTGAGAGGGAAGTCTGGGCATATCTGCTCAAGCTGCTGCTCCCGCAACCCAACCTTGGATAAGCGGAAGAGGATGGATGGATGGATGGATGTAGAAACGTTTGTCAAAGACGTTATCACCCAACACACACAGCTTCTTAACTGCCTGCTGCTCCATCCATTCATGCCAACAATCAGGTGAAGTCATCGTATCACATAAACTTTTTGTATTTTTTTATCTCATTTTTTTACTCTCATCAATAAAAGCTATTTGTGCGATTAATTATTTATGAAAATGTATGTTGTTATGCTAACCACGTCCTGTAGAATTCACAAGTTTTTCGATTTCACAGCTGAACTGTCAGTCAGGCTCTTGGACTTTAGCACTCTAATGTTCCCCAGCAGTAACAGGGTGGGCAGGTACTGCAGTGCACACACATTTTGTGCTAACATTTTGTTTTTATTAATATTGTATGGAAGAGTATGGCTTTAACTAAAAAAAAAACAGGATTTGCCAACTTCTTTTACAAAATGTTCTAAAAGAAGCACAAAATAACTGAGTCCACCTGCCGTTATGATTATTTGTCACTATGAATAACAGAAATGGGGATGAGACCTGCTCTATTTTCAGGTCTGGGCCCGCTGGATTGGCCACACCCTAGGCAGCTAAGCCTCAATTCAATAGGCAGCCTCAGGCCCAAAATGGGGCACTAGCTTAATAAGTTCAAATATACCTAAAAATATTTTTAAGAAAACCAGGAGTATCACCGCCATACCTCAGTGTCATCCCTCTGGTTGAAGTTCTGTGTATTTTCTGTTTTATTATTGTTTTGGTTTGTTGTGTGTGGTTATTTTTCATGTCTTTGTAACAGTGTACTGTCCCTTTAAAAGTTCTTTTCTTCTTATGGTTGGGCTACTGTGGTGTCACCCCTCTTGATCTCTCCCACAGGCTATATAAGTAAGCTGAGAAGGCTCAGGATTTGGTCATCATTTGTTGTTGTTGGAACGTCTGTAAGGATTGCTATTTTGTGTGGTTGGATTTTATGGTCTTTCAATTATTTTTCACTCTTTTTCAAGTATTCTAATTACTGGACTGTTTTTGGACTATGCTTTTGCTTCTTTTGGTCTGTTGAGCTTTGTTCTTAAGTTTCTATTTTTTTAACTTATGAAGAATCCTTGTTTGCTCTGATGAACAACTGAGGGTTGACAGCTATCTTTTTCCTTGTGTGGCTTTTGCTGCATTTTGAAATATTTATAATTATTTTGCCAGCTCCCCAATTTTGGGCCTGCTCCAGCTGGAGCCAGCAGGTAACCTTAGGGGCCTTGTCTGGACATACCAGTGCAGACCCTGGCCTGCTCCATAGCTTGCTTTTAGAGAATTCACTTTATTTTGCTTTAAAGAAACTCCATTTCAAAGACAATTGCATCCACAATAACAGAACAAAAGTTTCTTTATAATTTAAAAAAATTACTTAAAGAACTCAAAATAAAGAAGAAGAAAAAGCAAGGCAGAGAAGACCATCAAAAAACATAAAACAGTTAAAAGGCAAAACCTGCTGCAAGCAAATCCTACATCACAAAACAATGATGGTACCATTAAATAAGAGCAGGAGTCAAAAATCCAAGTAATCCAAAAAGGTGTAGAAAACCAGACACCAAAACCTATACACAATGTGAAAGCTTCAGTATAAATGTAACCTTCATCAGGTGGTCCCGCCTCCTTAGCTTCCACTTTATGGAGACTAAAACTAAAACATCCAATATTAATATAGCAATACATGGCAAATAAATTAAGAAACACAACTGTAACATAAAATGACATAAATACAACAAAAAAGACACAGTTAATAAAAATATACAAAATAATATTCAAAAAACAGCAAACATATTAAAGAAGGAAAAAAACCCACTTGAGCAAGGGATGACATCCTGACTAGAACATGACAGACATTTGGAATAAGTGACAGAGTAATATAGTGGACAACAGCACTTTGAGGTCCTGCAAATCTTGATCTGATGTTATTTTGGTGGAATTCAGTGGATTGGATTGGAGAGTTTTGTTGAGGTGAATGCCCTGTTCTTGTCAAAATTGTTCATATATTTGAAAAAAAAAGGTCAGCCAATCAGTCAATTCATTAACTGAAGCCTTTGAAAAATTAATTTATTGACAATACAAATTTTAAATATCAGATACAAATTATAATATAGAATAAAATGCTTAAATGTAGAGCACTCTTTTTTTAAACAACATGTTATATTAGCATTATTACTTTAAAATACAACTGTTATCTTCATAAAATTTATTATAACACTTGTGAGGGATGGCCAGAAGCCATACCTGGCCGGTACACCCTCAGCCGGAAAGGACCGAGGAGATAACGTGCACAGGGCATTGTCTCCCCTAGACCGCTAGATGACAGCCCACCTGGATTGTGGCAGTGCCATTGATTCTCACAGGGCACCATGGGAACTGGACTTTGACTCTGTTGGGTTCCATGTGTGCCTCCAGTGGGTGCTGTGGGGACATGTGGGCCCTTTTTTATCGGGCTCCCACCTTCTGAACCACAGCTTTGGGGCACTGGAAGTGCTTCCAAGTGTAACATAAAAGAAGCTGCCTGCCACAACTCCAAGAGCCAGAGCCAGGAGGAGATAGGCAAAGCCTGCTGAAGAAGAAAAGGAGTGAAGGCGGATGGATGATAGAAAAAAAATATTGCTGTGTGCTTTAATTGTATTTGTACTTGTGTTTGTGGCATTGGAAACTCTTTTTGTAGAAGAGTGTTCACCAATAAAGGCCTTGGTAATGAAGCACTTTTGTCCGGCCTGTGTGTGTTGGGTGGCCACTCACTATAATGCTTATATTGAGCCCCCAAGTTTCCAGTCTCAATATTTATGTCATATAAGTGTAGAATGCTCTTTATTAGCATTAGTCAGTGAAATTTTGTTAGTGAATTTGCTGGGTTTGCCACTGACTTTGTTCACCAAAATTTTCCCTAAAGATCTGCTGTGCAGCTGACTTAGAAAAACTATTTTTTTTATCCCAGTGCCCCATGATGCTTTGTGAAGCCAATGTGACATCACAGAGCTCTACTAACCATTTTGGACAGGGATGCCACTACTTGGTCTACACTGCCTGCGGTGTTTGTGTTACACATGTGCAGAAATTTGATGTGTGCCTACTGTAAGCATAGTCCACCTTACACTGTGTAGCATCGTCTAATCTGTTCAATGCGGGTGTGAATAATTTATGGCATATACAAACAACTTTGATGTTACTACCTAATTGGTACTCCAGCTGGATGTCCACCCTGTATTAATTAAAAAAAATAAACTCTTGGTATTTTAACTTGAGGGGTGCATTGGATGACCATAATGAGAATATTTTGTAAATAAATTGCTCTTCTGCATAGATTCATTGTACGTTGTGTCTTCACTGCTGGATTTACCATGTTATACTCCTCGGTATGTAGCGCAGATCAGTGTCAAGGATAGACCCTAAAGAATATTACGCTGATCCCTTGTACCACAGGATCTGTGGATGTCAGTTAGTTGTAGTGACTGAAGCTCAAAGGATGCAGACAAACATAAAAGACTCAGACTACCATGGAGTCCAATTACAATTTTATCTGAGGGAGGCACAATCGTCCAGTGGTTACCATTGCTGCCTCACAGCTTAGGTCACTCCAGAGTGGCATTGAGAGCTGTACAGTTTGAATCGTTAAGTGAGTATTGCTAGATTTTCTGAATTAATGTTTTGCTTTATTTTGAGATTTCAGGCTGAACTTGTTGGCTTTGGGTTGCCTTTTTAGGCAAACTCTTGCTGACTATTTTTCTCCTTCTATTTTCCCCCCGACTTCCCTGTTCTGCGATTACATTTCTTTATTTAATAAATCGTTGAATTGAAATAACGTTGTTTAGGTTTTCTTTGTTGTTGTTTTGTTTAAGACAAGGGGTTTGCAGTAGTCCTCTCCACTGAAGAAATATTTAATAACATGTTTGAAATTTATAATCCTGAGCCCTATTTTGGACAGGTGCAGGTCAAAGACTACCTTTTGAGTTTGGGGCCTTGTTTGGTTTTTCTGGCTTTGGCCCTCTGAATTTAACAGTAGAATTCCTGAAGCCTACAAAAAACTTGTAAACCTGGCCCACCTTAGTTCCCTTCACACCTCTTCATCAGCGTTTTTTGATTTGTAAAAGCGTTGATCGGCACAAGTAGCCTGCTGTCCCATTCCCTGCCTTGACAGAGCTCAACTCTCCCAGCTCAAGCCAAGGCTCCTTATTTGCTAGTGAGGTTCCTGGAGTTGTACAGGGTAAATAATACAGTATATTTTTACTTGGAATACATGCATTTCATGCGTGTTCTGTTTCTACAAAGATCTGGGTAAGTATAGGATGAAAGGAAATGTGAGAAATGCACACGTAAGCAGGAAATTTTTCCATGTTATACTAATAATGATGTGAAGTGTGTAATGTGTGAATACTACTTTAGTCCAAATATCAAATAAACATGTGCACTTTTAATCAAGAATATAACCAAAGAATAAAAAAGCATTCGAATGACATGTGGCTGTGAATGAGTACTGAAGCTCTGTCTTTTGATTCTGATTTGAATTTGGTTACTTTTTTGCTTTTTTTTGTTACTGACTTGTTTTTTCTTGCCTTGTGTTTGATTAAGTATTTAATGTTCTTGTTGTTACATTTTTTCTTGAATAAACATAAAAAGCGTAGCATTTTTTGGCTTAAAAAATAACATATTTATTAATTCTAATTTTTCTAATATAAAACATGCCAACACTAAAATTCAGAAGTGTAGAAATTATAATACTACTACTACTAATAGGGCACTGGCAATCAGAAGGTTGCCGGTTTGAATCCCGTAAACGCCAAAAGTGACTCTACTTCGTTTTTGTTCCTTGAGCAAGGCCCTTAACCTGCAATTGCTCTGTCCTGGGTATGACGTTAATCTGCATCCAGCCCTCCAACTTGCAGGGAAAACATGGGAGTTGGTGGCAGAATTGGCACTCCAGCCACTGCAAGAAACCTCCCACTGGTTCCATTCCATCTGAATTTGTGAGGTGCTGAGGTGTTACACTCGGGTCCCAATCTGGATGCTGAGTTGGTTTGTCATGTGGCGTGCTCCTAACCTCTCTCTACTACAACTAACAAAAATAATCTAACACCGTATATACTGTCAGATTTGTGTGGTACATCTTGAAGCACGGTGACATACACAATCCATCGTCACAGTCAGGACAATAATAGTGTGATTCCTTGCGGATTTTCTTTCCAGACTGATTAGCTTTTGAACAGCACACTGCATGTGTGTGATTGACTCGAGTGTCACTTTCGGATTCATCAGAATCACTATCAATTTCACTGTCTGTTTCAATTTAACTGCCTGTTTTAATTTTCACTCCTCCACATCACTGCTGATTTCACTGCCAAGAACACGCAACACCTGGGTTGCTGAAAAACGTTTCTTATGAGACGCCATTATGAGTTTAGGACATGTCTGCACTATTGCCTGGCTAACACTTGGGCCTGTCGCTTACACAATCGACGTCTATATAATTTCCAGAACGTCACTCGACACTAATGCTGTTGGCTCTTTTACAGCCAAAGTATTCCTCAGGTTTAATGCTTATGTGAGACGTGTGTATATAACGTTGCCCGAATGATGTTCAACAAATGGTTTTAGCACTGTTTTTACAGCATGAGTGACACCCGGGTCTAACAATAAGGAGGTTAAATATAGGGCTTTGCTTTGTTTTATGTTGTATTAGACATTTTGTATTTTTTTCACATTTTTGAGCTTTCATTGTTTAAAATTATTGGGCCTGTTTAGGTACTAAAGCCTGTCTTTTGAGTTTGGGGCTCAGCTTCCTGAAGTGAAGCCTGCTTTTGGATTCTAGATCAGGGAAGTAGACAGAGTTTTATTATTTGTCTCCAGGGGGAATTTTCTCTTTTGGTTGAAGCTCAATAAATATATTAAAATTATTAAATCATAAAAAACAACAAAATCCTCTCATTATATGCTAGAATGAGTTTAAAGAGGGGAAATTTAAAGCTAAGAAAACTTCTTACTTGGCTCTCACAGTCACAGTAAGGCATTATGCAGATGTATTGCTATTGGTGTAGAGGAGCCCATTTAGTGCTTCTTGACGCACTTCTGCTGATAAAATTCATTGGCTGAAAGTCCTCAGTGTTGCTGAGCTAGAGAGGGGATGTGCAGCATTGTTCATAATGGCACTCGGTGTTATTTTAATTTTCTCCTTTGCTGTGACCTCCAGGGGGTCCTCAGTGCATCCCATAACTGAGCCTGCCCTTTTAATTAGCTTGTTGATTCGGTGGGCCTCTTTTAAATTGTTGTTATCTACCCAGCGCACCACAGCACAGAAAATTATACAGAGTTGTAGGAGAAGGAAATCACTACTCGTTTTAAATGAACGCAGTCTCCTAAGGTGAAAGAGATCACTATGCGCACTGGTCTGGTTTAGGATATTCTAAAGGTTTATGCCCTTTACTTTGTGTTTTCTGTGGAAATTTACAATGTAAACACTCAGGTTTAATTTGTTGATTTGTTTAATTTACTGATCTCCTGAAGGTTTGGAGTATAATTTGTTTGTATATAAGCCTGATCAGATATACAAGGAAGCATTAAGTACCTAACAATTACTGCCCTGTAGTTTATATCATTAACATGCACTAGCTCTCGTTACATTGATCACCATTTCTGTTTCTGCCATTTCTCATCCAGCTTGTTTTGCAGCTCAGAACACTGTATCCGAGGAGAGCCGTGAGGCATGAGCAGGCCAAATTTTGTGTGCCTTTTAATCACATGCTTTGTTATAAAACAACACTTTCACACACAGGCACTAGGCCAGCTTGCCACAATCATGTCCATATTTATACAATGATTAGAAAGTTACAGTTTTATTTATCCAACTGTCAATTTTACAAATTTCAAAGTATACTGACTGCAAAAATCAATCAAAATGTATTTTATATAGCATCTATCAAAGAGCAAAACATCAGGATGTGCCAAAAAAAGCCTAAGAGATTGTAATGTGCAGCAACAAGAACTGTGGTTTGGGGAGTTGATGCTTTCATGCATTTTGAGAATATATGCTTCTTTTTTAAACATTTTATGAGCAAATAAAGGTCACTGCCCGTATCCAGCCATTCACTTTATACACCCTGGGAGACTGCATAGTCCGAATCCACACATACTTATGCCATAAAACAGGGGGACTGACATCACCTGCTGCCTGGAAATGTAAGTGCTTGTATGTGTCTGGCTTAGTGAAAAAGGTTATAAAGTTATGGATGGATGTGTGAGAACATCTGCATGGCCAGCATATATACACATCATGATATGTACGGTGAATATTTAGAGTTATTTAAAGTTACTTTATTATCGTGACCTTGCAGAATCATAAACTCAAAATTACAGAGCATCGATCATGGTGATCCAAAGAAGAATAAGCCAGATGGCAGAAAATATTAATTATAATAATAATGATAATAATACAATTTTATTTACAAAACTTTCTGGTCAACTTCAGTTGATTCATTCCAGTTATTCAAGATCTCATGGAAAAGTAGATATCTCTCTATATATGAAAGAAAATCCTGGAATGGAAAAGCAAGGCGATGATACGTGATAGTCTCAGAAATATTCGAAAGACATTTTAAAGACCCACGAGACAAAAAAGACTGGCCACGGAGCGTCTCGCGGGGACTGTAAACATGAGACTTGGTGCCAAGAGATTGACCCAGGGCAGTCTTGCGGGGACGTGGACCATAAGAGTCTTTCAAGACACGCCCTTCTTATCAAATAAGAGCTCGGACAGCCAGCAAAACATTCAGTCATGTAGAGTCACGTGGCACACACAGAGCCTGTGCTCTCAGCAAAGAAAAAAGAGCAGCGCGGAGAAAAGAGACCCAAGGTACGATACATATGCAGAGAAAGGTACAGAATATGAAAGCAGTAACAGTCGAAAGTATTTTAACGTCCCGGGCAAGCTGAAGCCTTTTTTGTTTTGAGTGACTGTTAAACCGATCGAGGGAGGGCAGAGTACAGCACGGAAAACTGATAGCTGGGTGCTAAATGATGCGGTAAGGGGGAGGCGAGACCCGTTTAAGGAGGGGTTGGAGAGGGTGCTAGAACGTTGTGTTTGGGGTTACGCAGTCGGCGATTGTTAAAGTAGAACTTTTGTGACACTTTATTATGTCAGTTGCTACAGTATCAAAAAAAAGATAGCACAGATCGCATTGCCGCAAACAAATGGAAATTAGTTTGAGTCAGAGAGTTTCAAAAACGGGGTTTAACTCACATGCATTTATTGGTTACTTTGCAAAAAATATTCTTTACTGCTGATGATGTAGATCGTTTTGTCTGTGCTGAAATTCCAAAGAGACTATCCTAAATTATGGTACAAAGTCATTAAACACAAGTCTCAAAGACCGCGTTTAAAAGATTCAGCATATTGGGACACTAAAGATTCCAAATACTGTTTTTTCAGAAGTTCTGAAATCAAAGTAAAACTCATGAAATAGCAACAATTCAAAGAAAAAAACAATCTTACAAGTGTGTATCCGGAAAACCAAACACGGGGGTTGGAGAGCGAAGTGAGCAGGGGGCAAAGCCCCCTAGTGTTTAATATGGTAAATTCTAAGCTCAAACTGTGCTGCTGTCTCAATCGAGTTTTGTGTCCGCTTCGAGCAACTTCCTCCCTACATATTCTGAAGTGCACAATTTTAATACCCGGTCCCTCATTTGATTGTCTCTATCACCCTCAAAAACACGGTCTTTAGCTGCTTGACCGAGCCATATAATAAACTGATGAATAGTCTCAACCTGATTTTGTGTCAGCTGGTAGAAAGCTTGCCTTGCAAAACACGTGTTCACCTGGGGCATGAAGTAAGCATTTAACGCAGCTATTGCGCACTTATAATCCACCAGCCCACCAGTATTTTCCAAAGTAGGAAATACATCCTGTTCATCTAGACCCGCATGGTGCAAAAGGAATGCAATTCTTCATTGTTTTGTCATTTCCGGTACATTAGCTGTTAAAGTTAATCCTTTGGCATCTGCAAACAACTCAGACACTGCAAGCCATCCAAGGTGATCCTAGCATGGTGGGTTCGGCATAGCAATTGAATTTTGGTGCAGATGTTTCCATCTCAAACAATAATTAAACTCACTTTTCAGAGTGAAACAGTCCTTCGTCTTGCCCCAACTTAAGAATGTTGAACTGAATAATAGACAAGACACCAGTTCATAACTGAATGCAATGCCTCTTTCATAATAAGGTGTTAATAAACGCCTTAATGAGGCGTTCTTTGTTTTTGTCGGTTTATTTTAGTAATCCTGTTGCAACCCTAACAACCACATCTCTTTGTTGTGATGCCCCAGGAGGTCGTGACCCACACTTTGGGAACCAGTGTATTAGACAAACAGTACAGCAGTTCTTTAAGGAAGAGCCAGTACAGTTACCAGAGTGATTCCCTGATTTTCACAGCCACCGATTCTATTTCTGTAAAAATTTCACACATTTATTACTTTGCTTTGGTGATGCTACTATGTATTTTGATTTTGATATTGAGAACTGATACTTTTGTATGTTTTTGGAGGGTTATAGCCATTTTGTTGAAGAAAAAGAAACCCATTACTACCACGTGAATTCTGGCAGTGTGACACGTGACACTTTTTTAGATTGTGGCATACTGGTCCTGGAGTCCAGGTTTTTGAAGTACTAAATGGAAAACCTTTTGCAACATTTAGTTTTAAATTAATTAGGGAGTCAGGGCTTTGTATGTTTTTTGACTTTGATATCTGGATTATATATATGGCATGCTGAATGACTGACTTGCGGCGCACTGTGGCGCAGTGGGAAGAGCTGCTGCCTCGCAGTTAGGAGACCTGGGTTCACTTTCCAGGACCTCCCTGCGTGGAGTTTGCATGTTCTCCCCGTGTCTGTGTGGGTTTCCTCCCACAGTCCAAAGACATGCAGGTTAGGTACATTGGTGATCCTAAATTGTGCATGGTGTGTGTGTGTGCGCACCCTGCCCGGGGTTTGTTTCCTGCCTTGCGCCCTGTGTTGGCTGGGATTGACTCCAGCAGACCCTCGTGACCCTTTAGTTAGGATATAGCGGGTTGGATAATGGATGGATGGCTGTTTGGCTCAGAACTATGTTTGTTTTGTTTTTTTTTTGGTTTCTTCTCTCATCTCTCAGGCCTTGACAAATTGTTTGCTTTTTGGTTTGCAACATTTCTTCCTAGCAAAACACAAAATGTACCGACTCTGTTGGTTTGGCAGCATTTCAATAAGCATGGACTCAGGAGAGAGATTTATTAGCAGGCAAAGGTAGATACCAAGAAGACAATAATCTAATAAACAAGCTCAATAAAACCAAACTTGATATTCAAGGAATTAAAAAACAAAACAGTGTCACATAACAAGAGTCAGAATAAAAGACAAACACTAATGAGAATGTTAATCTTTTCTTTGCTGTATCCACAAACTTGGACAATGACATTTATTTACTTCTACATCACATTTTCAAACACAGGATGTAGCTCAAAATGCTGTATAAGATGTCAAAGAAATAATTTCAAGAAAAGAAAACAAAATTAAATTAGGTAAGAATAATAATAATAATTAACAAAAAACAAGCCAATACAAACCTCCATAAAATAGCTGTATAATTAATAATATATATATTATAATACGAAAGATTTGAGTTTACAAAATCAAAAAGAGTTGGGGAATAGTCCTGTATAATATCCAGCAGACGTTATAGAATAATAATGAGAGTGATAAAAAAACCAAAGCATTTGACATCAAACATTAGGAAAGTGGCGATTTTTATGCAGAAAAAATGGTGGTCGGAATTGATGTGGCAGGAAATGATGTCAAAGCTGTTGGACAGAAGTAACGTCATTGGGCAGTAACTGGAAGTGATGACATCAACGGGAAGCGTATATATATAAAATCCTAAGCCTAAAAATTTTATTTGACTTTTTTGTCATGCTTTAAATCGGGCTTATTTTAAAACCTACATATATATGTTTGATATCATTCTTTTCAGAATTTATTGAACTTTAATGTGATATTGTTAGATTTTCAGATTCTTATTCCGTTTTTAAATTATAAACTACAAAATATCAAGAATTCATGTCCTGCGAGACAAGACTTTGTGCCAACAGATTTAACCACGCTAGGGGCCAGAAATAAAAGATAAAGAGTAGATGACAAAGACAGCTGCCGTACAGGGTTTTAAATGTTTGAAGCGCCTTGCAAGATGCAGATCACGCGGCATGGAGGAGGTAGTGGCGGCGGCAGCAGCAGCAAGCCAGCAGCTGATTGAGCCAAGTGGAGGTAAAAAAAAACTGTATTTGTCTCCCATTGTATCACCATTTAAAAGGGGTGTGTTCAGCCCCCTTCTTCACAACACGAGCGGCAGAGACGCAAAAGTGGCTGGCGCATAGCGCAGGCCAGGGGGGTTGGCGAGCAGAGGGCGAACTCCTTAGTATATATATATAGACACACTAAGGTTTCTAGACTCTTTTGGGACTCCCTCCAACAGAACGACATGGTGAAGACCGTCCCGAAGCATGATCAGGAAGACAGCTTATCCATTGCCGGGGCAACCACAGGCTCCTAACGCTGCAGCGGCTTACCGCAAAAGCAAATCCGAGCCCACCGCGTTCACACTATAACTTCCTGTTGATGCGGTGATGCAAGGAACATTATAAATGCAGGGAACAGTATTACTTGGCCACTAACCTGGCCACAACCCTTCCTCACTGCTGTGTCTGTGTATAGGAGAGTGGTAGATCCTGCTACAATAAATAACTGTGCAGTTCCTGTTTCAAGTTGAATAAAGCTGGTCAACAAAGATAAGTCTAATGATGATAAGTTAAGACAGCTGGGGGGGACAGAAAAAAAATCTGGAAAAAAAAAATTGTACAGGATTTCCAAGGCCAAAAGACCACTCACCCCCCCCCCCCCCCCCCCCCGGGGGCATTCTACCTACATAATTGTATTTAAGTCGTTCCTCATTGTTTCCAGGCTTCATCCCAGAGAATTTGATGCAGCAGGAGCCTTGTGGACAGCCGGGATGCCCCTCTTCATTTGGACATCACAGATGGCTGCACTGAGCCTCGGACAGGTGGAGATGGTACACAGAAAACCTGAAAAAAAAAAACGGAAAGAAAAGTAGCAAGGATTGCAAACCCTTGAAGAAAATGATAATAATATGTACGTATAATTTATTAAAAGTACTACTAAATTATAACTAAGAAAAAGACAAATTAAAAAAATGGGTTTTATTGAGTTTTTTAAAAATGGACAAACCAGTAAGCTAATATTTATACCTATAATTTGTTGTCACACACATGAGTCATGGGAGCAGCTATGTGGTTCTGAAAATGGAGAGTAGAATGGAGAAAGATAGACTGTTACACCATCATTAACTAAAACCCTTT
Organism: Polypterus bichir lapradei; assembly: GCA_026402145.1. Taxonomy (NCBI): domain Eukaryota; kingdom Metazoa; phylum Chordata; class Cladistia; order Polypteriformes; family Polypteridae; genus Polypterus; species Polypterus bichir. The sequence goes on along the minus strand of JANRMT010062856.1, from coordinate 18,854,555 downwards.
TTTCTTTCAGACTGGAGAACGATTTTCAGGACAAACAATGATGCTACTTGGGACTTATATAACAGCAGACATGACCAGAAGTCTATTGCCATTACAGATGTCATTACAAGCAGCTAACTGAAGGAATCCCTAATGGACTGTTGGACTTGTTTTTTTTTTTGTTTCTTTTAAGTGCAGATTAATTGTGGTGCTAGGTAATGCCCAAAATTGCTGATGTCTTTTGATCGTCCCCCACACTAGTGATGTAGATGGTCATGTGACGTACATCCAGATGACTGACAAAACAGTGGTGCCCTTACCACAAATAAATATAATTATTTTGTAACATTTGTGGAGGCCGGCCCGGACATAGACAGGCAGACACGTTCATTTTACCCACCACACGTTTATTTACACTATTTATAGTCACAAATGCACCACAAACCCCACAAGTCCCCAAAGTCCTGGCCACACAATGCCTTTCTTCCTCTTCAGGCCGCCTCCTTGCCTCCTCCAGCAAGCTCAGTCCACTCCGCTCCCGACTCTCGCCCCGAATGAAGGGAGGCAGCCCATTTTATCCACATCTGGATGTGCTCCAGGTGCTTCCCGGCAATCTCCCACCGACACGCCCCCGTGTGGCGGAAGTGCCGGCTGTATCCCCGGAAGCACTCCGGGTGTCCCTGCTCCTCTTCCCCCCAGCACTTCCTGGTGTGGTGGAAGTGCTGAGGTCCAGGGCTCCAAAGGCATGGGGGTGACCACGGGCCCCTACAGGGTGGATCTTCAAAGTTCTGTGGCCCCCAAAGGAACCAGGGCAGTTGCCTCCAGATGGTTCCGGCCGGGTCGCCACCCCAGCCACCTATGACATATTATTAAGAATGTGTGCGAATCGTGTGTGAATTATTAAGAACGTGTGTAAATGAGAGGGAGGTTAGTGGAATGGTGAGAATGCAGGGAGTACGGTTGATGAAGGTGGATGAGTTTAAATACTTGGGATCAACAGTACAGAGTAATGAGGATTGTGGAATAGAGGTGAAGAAGAGGGTGCAGGCAGAGTGGAATGGGTGGAGAAGAGTGTCAGGAGTAATTTTTGACAGACGGGTATCAGCAAGAGTGAAAGGGAAAGTCTACAAGACGGTAGTGAGACCAGCTATGTTACATGGGTTGGAGACTGACCAGAAAGCAGGAGACAGAGCTGGTGGTGGCAGAGTTAAAGATGTTAAGATTTGCATTGGGTGTGATGAAGATGGACAAGATAAGAAATAAGGACATTAGAGGGTCAATTCAGATTGCGAGACAAAGTCAGAGAGGCGAGATTGTGTTGGTTTGGACATGTGTAGAGGAGAGATGCTGAATATATTGGGAGAAGGATGCTAAGGATAGAGCTGCCAGGAAGAGGAAAAGAGGAAAGCCTAAGAGAAGGTTTATGGATGTGGTGAGAGAAGACATGCAGGTGATGGGTGTAACAGAGCAAGATGTAGAGGGCAGAAAGATATGGAAGAAGATGATTCGCTGTGGCAACCACTAATAGGAGCAGCAGAAAGAAGAAGACGATAAGAACGTGTCTAAATGAACAAGTAAATTAATCAATTGTGTTCCCTGGCCTTGCAAACTCCCAAAACAACACATTTATTATTTTTAAAGGCTAATGAACAACTGCAAAAAACAAAATACAACTCAGATCATGGAAAAAGGTGGCTTCTGTTAGAAACCTCTAGAAAGGTAGCGTTCTTATAGCTCCTGTGGTGAAGCAGGTAAGGGTTTATTAGAAGTGTGTGTTTGTTGTTTAAAGCAGGGGTTCTCAGCATTCAGTCCTGGGCCACACTGCCCCGTGGATGATTTTCAAATTTTTAAATAATTATGTGCACTGGAGGGCGGCCTTTGATCTCAGAAGAGTACAATAAAAATAAAGGTGGACACTCGGGCGAACCTCTATGCAGTTCTGAGCAATCCAGCTCTCAACTGGCCTGATGTGGACCTCCTTCTATGAATTTGTTGGTACTGAAATGGGATCTGGCAGCTGGAGACTGTTAGTGTAAATGGGAAGGGGTGGGGAGTTGGGCGGGGGGGGGCTTAATTCCTAATGCAAAGTCCATTTAAATCTGTTGGAACAAATTGGTCTTTTTGATTTAATTTTTCAGTAAAGATTGAGAGTCTCTGGAGTCCACCAAGTTCAGCTCAAACATGCATCTATTTAAAATAAATCCATTATTTAAAAAAACATAATTAAATGGAAATATTTAAAACATGAACATACATTTTAAACAGGCTTTACAGGAATAGGCACAGTGAAAACAGTTTGAAAGGCTTTCTTTAAAATATTGCAGCTTAAAGCCTGTTTAGTGATAAAGAAAGACCCAATCAACTTCACGATATCAACAGCACCCCAGCCTTCTAATTCAGATGAAGCCGTTACTCATTACTTCTAAAATATAAGAAAGTTTGAACTCCTTAACATCCTTCACTTTCAGGATTTCACGCTTTCACAAATCTAATGTGTGCTTGCACTGAGTTTCAATTTTTCAGTCCCTCGGTTTATAGCTAGTAGTTGTCAGGGTTGAATCATTCTCTGAATCTGAACATCTTTAAAGCTCTATCAAGTCACCAGGCTCTCAGTGGCTGCAAAGCAAAATCAAGATCACCTCAGCTATCTGTTCTCTGTGACGATCTTCACACTCTCTAAGCCATTTTATTCATTTTTAAGAAACTATTTATTTTCATTTGCAGTGTATACTCAATAATAATGCTCGTCACACTGTGGGATCTACATAAACCCCTAATGTCCCCTTACTTATCATTCAGTAACGATTCTGCTCATACATGTACTTATTCTTCACGGTTCTCTTTTATTGTAGTACAGGTCACAGATATCTAATCCTGTTTACATATCCAAATGATTATTTTTTAATTCTGTTGAAATAAAGTCCCATCATTCAAAGGGTCGTATCCCGCCACTTTGTGAAGCAAGTAAAACTGGGCGGTTATATGTCACTACTTTCTTCTGCTTTTTTAAAGTCTATTCTGTAAGTTAGTTTACTAGGTTATCTCCTCTTTAGTAATTAATTTTGGATTTGAGCAGTCAGCCTGGTTCCAAGTGTTTTCCTTGGCAAGCACAGGCTCCATGAATATAACAAATGTTTTGAAAAGAGCAGGCCATTCGGCCCAACATAGCTCGTCAATCTCCATTCAGGTCAAACTGACATTTGAAGGTCCCTGAGGTACTACTGCCTTCTACACAACTTGTTCTTGTTTCTCTCTGTGTGAAGAAATGCTTTCGGGCCAAATTTACCCTTAACTGACTTTACCCTTTCTTATTCATGAACTTATTTGAAAGTAATAACTTAAATCTGCTGTATGAATGTGCTTAGTTTCTACCAAAAGTTCTGATTGCACGCCTTCACTCTTTCCTTGTAGCTCACACCCTGCTGTCTCTGAATCAGGCTAATAGCTAATCTCTGGACTTTGTCAGTCTCTGATATATCTGTTTTGCAATATGGAGGCCCAAACTACACCTAATTAGCAGGTGACAATTACATTACTCATGGTAGATATTTCTATACTCACACACAGAACAGATCTGGAAAATCTTGGACACTCTTGCTTTAGTTTTTATATTTTTCAGCATTCTTTTATACTGCAAATGATGCTTCTTTCTTCTGTCCTCAATATTCACCTATTCTGTGTATTTCACACTCTCCAGATTGTGAAGAATGCAGACATCAGACAAATTGTAGTCAATGTTTACTGTAGAAGTTTATGTCCAAAAGGGAAGGGATGCAGTCAAAAACCCTGGCCAACAAAACGAAACATAATTATAGTAATTAAGGAATGTATTATGCAATGTAAAAAATAAAATAAAGAAATAGAAAGAATTAAGAAGAATATCCAAAGTATACAAAAATTCAAAGACAAAATTTCTAACATTACAAATATTTCAAAAGGATCAAACTTACAATACTGACTCAAATCTGTGAGATGGTATTTTAGGTCGATTTGAACAGACATGGTCAAAAAGCACACAAAGATCATTGTCCAAATAATCAAACAGCCCTTTTGCCAAAACCAAAACTTGAAAATCTTAGTCAAAAAGGAGTCAACAAATGTTGTAAGGCATACACACTAATCTTTTAGAGGTTTATCCATCAAACTCAGATAATTGTGGAAGCAAAACAAGTGACCTTTATACGGTGGCATCTATGACCTCACATTTTGTGTGTTGCACAGTAATGTTATGGTTATGAAAATAAAATGTTGGAGCCCGTTGTAATGGACAGCAGCCATGGGTTGGCGTCCAGGCCAGCCTGGCTGAAGAGTTCTTACCTGGCCAGGAGGCTGGCCCAATGAGGTAGACAGGGTGGTCTTTGCCACAACCAGGAGATTGACAGAAGAGAATATGCTGGCATCCCGGAAGGAATTTAATCAAGGATCCTTAATCATCCGGGATGCCTGTGCAATGGATGGACAGCAGGAAGCAACCTACATTGGTTATTTATTGGTTATTTCTATGAAATGCTAGATGCCAGCATCCGTGGGTTACATTACCTCTGTAGATACCCACAAGGAACTGTAGTCCTATGGGGCAGGCTTTTCTTTTGTTCCATGTGTGCCTCCAGGGGGTGCTGTAGGGATTAATAGTCCTTACTTCATGAGACATCTGCTTAACCTAAAAGTGCTTCTGAGGAACAGTGTCGTGATGTACTCCTGGGTCTGATGTAAAGGAAGCAGCTCTGCTTCATCTAAGGAGTTGTAGTCAAGATGAGAGATGGACAACACTGGCTTGAGAGAAGTGAAGAAAAGAAAAGAGAGGAAGACTTACAATGTGGTACCGTGCTGTTTTTATTGAAAGAAAACTGTCAAAGGTGGTCTGTTACATAAATGTTTGTTTTTAGATCCCAGAACTATGTCTGTGAGATTGTGTTTTGTATCTGGTAGAGCTCGTACACTCCTTACAGGTCACACCTTGCAAAAACAACATGGTGTTGCAGGAAGATGCAAAAATATATGAACTATGTCAAATAAATTTTTAGTTCAAAAATGAATGAACAATTTGAAATCCTCACATTACAAAACCCCAGACAGCTTGAACAATGATTTCCAAAAACTTACATGAAAGCTAGGAAAATTAAAAAGAAAATGGATTACAAGTACAAAATTCATAAATTTAAAGAAAAAAGCAACAAATCAAAGACTTGAAAGACAAAACCACAAAAAAAAAAAAAATACAAAATACTCAAAAGAAATAAGAAGTAAATTTGAAATACAAAATGGGATTGTTACGTCTTACAGAAGGAGTGGGCCAGAATAGTGGAGAAGACCAGGAGAAGAAACATCAAACCTGGCCATTAACCCCATAACCAAGAGTCAGTTGCATCCTTTATCAATAGATAGATAGATACTTTATTAATCCCAAGGGGAAATTCACATAATCCAGCAGCAGTATACTGATACAAAAAACAATATTAAATTAAAGAGTAATAAAAATGAAAAAATAAAAATAAAAAAGCAGACAATAACTCTGAGTAATGTTAGCATTTACTCCCCCGGGTGGAATCGCATAGTGTGAGGGAAGAAAGATCTCCTCAGTCTGTCACTGAAGCTACTCCTCTGCATGGAGATGACACTGTTAAGTGGATTCTTCATGATTGACAGGAGTTTGCTTAATGCCTGTCGCTCTGCCACAGATGTTAAACTGTTCAACTTTACTCCTACAATAGAGCCTGCTTTCTTAACAAGTTTGTCCAGGCGTGAGGCGTCTTTCATCTTTATGCTGCCTCCCCAGCACACCACCGCGTAGAAGAGGGCACTCGCCACAACCGTCTGGTAGAACATCTGCAGCATCTTATTGCAGATGTTGAAGGATACCTAAACAGAAACCCAAAATCATAGTCTTTAAACAACAAAAATCATAAGCATCAAGCTGGCAATGACAAATGGGTGACTTCTACTAGTATGCTCTTTAGTGCATGAAGTTATGTCATGGCAATGGTGTTTAAACACAAGATGATGACAGAAAAGATGTGAAAAAATTAATGGCAACTTTAAAAGATTCACACAAATAGAATTCAGTCATATAAACACTATAATAGAAAGTAATCTGCTTAAAAGTAACTCAAAAAAATGATAATATTAAAACAATAAGAAGAATAAAGTAATAATTACCTTATAAGTCCTAAACATAAAATTCCTAACTAAAATTCTGAGAACAAAGCCTAAAGGTGAAAAAGCCCAAAGCCTAAACTAAATACTCAAAAGATGGGTAACTTACAATAACAGAAGACAAAAGGAAGAAAAATTAGCTAATGCCACCTCAAAGATGCAGTGGCTTTAAGAAAAGTTTATGCTAATTATGTGTTGCCACAAAAACTAATTAAAGTATCTGATTCCTGCAATCTGATTAGGGGGTCTCGCCTCTTCCAAACACAATAAGAAGAACTATTAACAGCAAAAGTATCAGAAGCCAGTGAGTGAGAAATATGTTAAACTTAAAAAGGAATTCAAATAAGGTAAGTAGTAATTCCAAAACAATTAGCAGAAAGCCACAGAACATTTTGGAAAAAAGAACAGAGGAGTAAAAAGAACAAACAAAGAAACAAAAAAAACAAAATCCCAGAGCAACCGAGTAAACCAATGACACTCGCCATCATGTCCACTTGTGACTCCACTTTACACAAAATATCAAAATAAAACTAATTTAAGGAGCTAAAGTGAATGTGAAATGCTTTGAAAGACATCATTATCATCTGCACAATAACATGGCCTAAAACCACTTGCTACTCATCTCATTGAGGGTACCCTCTGGCACGGGTTCCACATACAAAGCAGGGAGCAACAGAACTGATGGTTACAGGGACAGGCTTAACCTGATACTAGTGAAAAGTGGCATTACAACTGGCATTGAACACATTTTATAAGTGGTCAGAAACTTGTAAATAACTCATGAAAGAATAAAGTTATGTTAAAACCAAGCACACCATTGTTTTTCTTGTGAAACTCCCAATAAGTTTGATGTGTCACATGACCCTCTTCCTATTGAAAAAACAAAAGTTGGATCCAAAATGGCCGACTTCAAAATGGCCACCATGGTCACCACCCATCTTGAAAAGTTTTCCCCCTCACATATACTAATGTACCACAAACAGGAAGTTAATATCACCAACCATTCCCATTTTATTAAGGTGTATCCATATAAATGGCCCACCCTGTAGTTTTGGTCTTGAGCATCCAGAACCGTTGTGGACTTTAAGTTGCCAAGATTGATGTGTCTTGCTTCTCTCTTTGGGTTGATGATGTGTGCAAAGACAATGCAGACATCTGCTACTTGTTGGGCAGTTTCATCATGTAATGACTTACCAAGTAAATTCTGTCATTCATCATGAAGTCTACACATTTTGGTTTTACCCAGCAGTGTCCAAGAGAGCTTGTGTAAAACATTTTGGGCCAAAAACTTGATGCCTCCCTGGGCCCTTCACTGATGACTTCCTTTTAGAACATCAGAACACTTCTCTCAAAGCCCAAGCCCAAGAAAGCTTTCAAGTCCAGTTCACCAAAGTACATCAAGCTGAAAGTTGAAGGTCCATAAACTCCTACTCTCTACCACACCACTTGTGTGGTGCAATACCTGGTGGGATGTTCTGCCTACACCATTTGGCACTTTTATGACTTTGTTCCACAACCAAGCCCTGTGTATTTCCATTTTGATATTAATGCAGACAGTAATTAGAGTCGCTTCGACCAACACATTGCTAATTTGCTTTTTAAAAAAATTCTCTGGTATTTTTTAAATTGTCTTTGAAGTTATTGCCAGTTGTATAAGCTTTGCAAATTTCATCAACTGAATTTTATACTCTTGTTACTTTATTGAAATAAATAAATAAAACTGTTTTGTTTTGAGAGTCAGTTCTCACTCACATGCTATCTCTTCTGTATCTGTGTGTGAGAAGTTGCGGTATGGCGGTAGTGCTTACCTATATATGAATGAGTGTAACTATTTATAGATTTCTAGTTTAGTCTAAATTGTCTAAATTGTTACATGGTAGGGTTTTCCTTGTGTACAGTGGTACTTCTGGTCATGACCATAATTCATTCCAAAACTCTGGGTGCGACCCGAACGTAATTTCCCCATAAGATTGAATGTAAATATGATTAATCCATTCCAGACCGTAGGAACTGTATGTAAATATTTTTTTTAAAGATTTTTAAGCACAAAAATAGTTAATTATACCATAGAATGCACAGTGTAATAGTAAACTAAATGTAAAAACATTGAAAAACACTGAGAAAACCTTGAACAACAGGGAAAACTAACATTGCAAGAGTTCGTGCTAGACCAAGTTCGCGCTAAACCCTTACAAACTGTTCGTAGAAGACCCTTACAAACCACTTGCTGTAAACACTTTTTTATGAGTTTTAAGCACAGGGAAAAAAATTAAAGTTTGAAAAATTCTTAATTTATACAAAAACTAATCCTAAACAACCAAGAAAACTAACTTTGCATGAGTCGAGTTCAGGCGTTAAGGAAGTGAGGAGGAAGCTGGGTGGAGAGGAGGTTACAGTTTTATGGGAGAGTCCGGCTCCGCGATGGAGGGACGTTCTCCTTCAGGTGTTTTCTCTCTTGTGATTTCTTCTTTTCCAGGGCTTTCTGGTGTTTTTAGCCATTTAGCTGGTGGACCAGACTTCACGAAATAGCGGTCTAATGTGACTTGCCTTTTCCTGCGCATTAAAACTTTTCACACGTCTGACCGAAAAACGATGTAAAGGGAGAGACTGAACACATGTGTAGTCTTTGTTAGGAGCTGTATACGCAAAATTTTGGTGAACTTTTTGATCATAACCCGATTTGTACGTGTTCAGAAACATTCGTGACCAGAGGTTCTACTGTAATTGGAAGGTGATGTCACAAGAACTCCAGTAAAGAGCAAGGGCACAGCAGCTGTGTGGGGATAGCAGCAAGGTCTCACAGTGCACAATGCAAGTCAGCCCAGTTGAGATATGAAGAGGCATCCAGGCACAAACTACCAAGCTGCGAGTGTAAAAGGAAAAATTAATTAAGCTGTTTCAGTAAGTGAAAAGTCGTCCAAACTCAAAACAAGAAAATGATTACTTACTCGAGTAGAATGGTAAATTGAAGCATCTGTGGTTGACCACACGTGAGCATAAGTGTGGGCACAGGTATGTAGGCTTCTTTTCAGGGTTATGGCGTGTAGAGAAAACTATGTAAGGTGTGCTTGGTAATTGGAGGAAGTTGAGTGAGGTGTCCTTTCCTTCAGGATTAGAGGAAGGAGTCATTGGGGCGTATAAGAGGGGGAGGATGGATAGTAGAACTCGTCTTCATTGGCAGTGAATTCTGTCTCAAGTGGAGAGTGCACCACAAAACTCCTGAGCAGCCTGAACCAGTGTAGGAGGGTGGTACACATACTCTTATTTATCCCTTAGAGCTCAGAGAAGTGTAGATACATTTTGTGAGCCGGACATTGTTTTATTTGATTATTTTGGGAAGAAGTCCTTTGTTGGAGCAGCCTGAAAAGAAGATGGAGGGCCCGGGATTTTTGTTATTTGCTATAGGCTCTGAAAATTCTTGGTGGTCCCTTTGGCAAGTCTGGACAAGGGAGAAGGGAATGGGATGGGAGTCATCTCTAAGATTGGAGTTGTGTTTTTTTTTGTGACCTTGATGATCCCTTCTAGCATCTTGGACAAGGGAGGAGGCAATGAGATTTGGAGGTGTGGAGTTTTTGAATGTTTTTATTTAATCATGATTAGTCACATACATGAACTGTAATTTTCAGATATACTTATCAGTGTGATTTTCACTTGCTTGCAATTATTTGATAAGAACTGATGTTTTCATATCACCTTGTTTTAAATAAAGAACCGTTCATTTTCATAACACCTTGTCCATGTCTCACTCACTCACTCATGGTGGGTATGGGGCATCACACCCTATTCTATTACAAATCAGACTGCTGGCACGATGTGCAGCATTTGTTATGTTAGAGTTTAAGATATACATGATCTATTGCTCTGTAGAGTGACTTTTGCAAAGCCCCTTGGATGGTGCTACAGTAGAGTCTCACTTATTCGACATAAACGGGCCAGCAGAACGTTGGATAAGCGAAAATGTCGGATAATGGGAGGTGTTAAGAAAAAGCCTATTAAACGTCAAACTATGTTATAATTTTACACATTACCTCGGAAACCTCGGTTCATGAACGTGTCTGAACACATACAAATCGGGTTATGACCAAAAAGTTTGCCAAACTTTTGCATCTGTTCACGACCACACACTAGGTATACGAACGAGACAATTTCTCTTTCTGTTTGTGCGCGCCGATGATTTCCGCACGTGTTCAATCTCCCCCTGTGCATTCCCTGTGCAGCAAGAGAGAAAGAGCGCGAGAGAGAGAGACACAGACAGACAGACAGACACACACAGGCGCACCCACATGCACACACACACGCGAGAGAGACGCAGGCAGTCGCATGCACACACGTGCAAGAGAGATACAGGCAGTCGCATACACACACATGCGCGAGAGAGACACGGGCAGGCACACGCACACACACACACACACGCGTGAGAGACACAGGCAGGTGCACGAATGCACGCACGCACACGAAAGAGAGAGACAGCCGCACACACACACACACACGCGCGTTGCGAGAAAGACACAGGCGCGCGTGCACACACACACACACGCCAGAGAGGGCTGGCCACATAATCCACTGTAATCATGTTTTACAACAAAACAGAAAATTTAATAATAAATTTTTCATGATAACAGAAAAATGTAACTGAAAAAATGAACTTAGCAACAAAAAATAGACTACGCTCACGCTTGCAACTTGCAGTTCTTGTTGCCGATTGATGCTTTTTTTTTTTTTTTTGTGTTGGGACGTCGGATAATACAGAATGTTGGATAAGCGAAGGTTGGATAAGCGAGACTCTACTGTATATGGTGAAGTATGTCGTTAATGAAAATGAACTTTTCCCTTTCCCTGGGCTGAGAAAGCGTAGAAAATGCACTTTAAGGGATTTTGCCTATAATTAGATTTCACTGCTTTCCCACTGTGAATATAAACTAAGATTCCTACATATTGACGTTTGACTTCTTAATTTATTTAATTTTTCATGTTTAAATTTTAAAGATGACTTGGAAAAAGCGTCCAAATTGCACACATTCTTTAGGTTCTCACAGATATAAAACAAAATGCTCTGGCACGTCTTACATGCTTTTCCAAAAAGCTCCCCCAATCTTTCCCTTTGTTTGGAAAAACTGCATATTGGATTAATAGTTTGTGCTAAAAGAAAACTCCAAATGCTGTGCTGTATGTTATCAGCATGTGGAGGGGTGTGTTGTGTGAAAATGTTAAAGACGGATGACAGATCAGCTCTGCATTTTTAAATGGAGCGACTCTCACAAGGAGAGGCTCACATGGGCAGCAGTGGGTTTATTTCTTGACGTCTGGAAGTGCATTAGCCCTCACTTAGGCCCTGTAAAACTGTCAACTTTAACACAGCAGCCCATAGGATTGCACCCACAGATAACCTAGGTGTCAATGGAACGGCTGCCCCAGAGCCCAAGACAGATGCAAAACTCCACAAAAATGATATATTAATGATAAGAAAAATGGACAAAATAATCCAAGCAAGAAAGACACCCTCACCTATGTTATGATCTGGGATTTGCTTTCCTTTTTGTGTGTAAATTCTACAGTCCTTTTTTGACATTTATGCATTTATTGGGGTGGAGGTGTTTCCACTTAAGAGAATTCATTTTTGATATCAGTTTTTTCATAGATGGCTTCTGGGAAAACTTCTCTTTTTATCACTGTTTCATGACGCCATTTTGTATTGTTTTGAGTATCGTCATTTCTTGCACCTAACATCAGGGATTCAATGAAGGTTTGTTCCTAGATGGCACCAATACTGTGCCACGTGTTATGTCACCAAAGTGACCACTTAAATGTTGGCACGCATATCCTTTATGTACACAAGATCTCATTTTTTTTATCATTATTTCACGATGCCATTTTGTATTGTTCTGAGTGCAGTCATGTCTTGAACTTGGCATCAGGGTTTCTATGATGATCATTTTCAGAAGCCATCTGTACTGCGCACATCCCTTAAGCCTTAAGCAAGACAACAATAAAATCAAAGTTGGCGTGTGGTGCCATTGTATCTTTACTTTTTCAATGATCTTTGATTTTTTACAATGTTCATAGATCTGTTCGTCTTTTGGTAACGACTTCTGCTCGGCTCTTGACTATGTCTCTCTCATCTCCTGATCCCTTTGATTAAAAACTTCACTGTTTCATTTTGCGTTAGTACAGCCCATTATTGTAGTTATCTCTCTTCTGCAGCACCACCATTATTCAAAAATGGATTGTGGGCAACCAAACTGACAAGGACTTTAGCCCCTGCTATTCCATCAGCCAATAAAAAGCAGATCACTGATTGCTACTCTTCTTTGATGCAAACAGTGAGCGGAGAGGCCATGTTCAGTTCTAGAAAACAAGAAGAGATGCTGACTGATCAATCAAAACTTTACCTTTGTGGCTACTGACATTTTGTGTTTTCACATGTGCAAGGGGAAAGCTATATAGCCAACCCAGACAAACTGATCAAAAATATGTGGAATACTACTGACTTAGCCCCACATATATCTTATGAAATGTTATTCATTTCAAGATATATGCATTACTGGTGCGGTGTGCTGGCGTCCTGCCCGGGGTTTTTTTCCTGCCTTGTGCCCTTTGTTGGCTGGGATTGGCTCCAGCAGACCCCCATGACCCTGTAGTTAGGATATAGTGGGTTGGATAATGAATGGATGGATGAATGCATTACTGTAGAAGAGTTTTAATACAACAATCAAACACACTCTGCTATAACTAAAAGATGAAAAATCAGTCCAATCAAAAATAAAATCAATCTTGAAAATTATAAAAAGGGTTAAGAGTACTGTTTCCTTTGGAGGCATTAGCTCTCCGGAAATGTGTTCTTTTGAAATTGTGGCATGTTAAGTGACCAAAAAATATAGAAATATGACAGAAAAGGCGATAGCCCTCCCATCGTGATTACGGCGGCATAAAAATCACATGAAAGAAAAGGATATACGTTAGCTTACTTACTGACGGTTTTACGCGGTTACAGACGGGAAGCTTATGACAGACTTTATCAAGGTGTGGGAGTCTTGATCTACGCAGTCTGCCATCTTTCGTCACCACGCTGAGAAGATTTTCCGGACGGATGACATAATCTTCTGCCCGACAGCTTCAAAGTGTATTGGCAGTAGGTCCATCCTTATGTACTGTCTTATCCACGTGCTGGTCCTCTCTGGTCTCCAAACAAGGACAGGAAAGGCTCAACTCCACCTCCAAAAAATACAGGAATAGCACAATGCCTACTTGCAGTTCTCATTCTCCCAACAAGGAAAGAAGATTTTTGTGCTGACAGAGGACAGAAGTATACTATTCTGTCTTTTAGGCTGACTATACAATCCTCCAGCTGTATTTGGCTATCTAATCCAATGCTTGGTTGGTAATTCTAAATGCTGAGCCCCTGTGTACCATACTTAATCTGCTTGTATAACAGTGTGCACAGAGACAGTGACATTAAATTAATATTATAACAAACATATTATAACAAGTAATTAATCTTAAATCCTATAAATCTTACCCATCCCCAATTAAGAGAAGCCCATTGTATTTTACTTCTTCACATTGATCAAAACAACAAGAGTTAAACAGAACTGTTAGCAGGAGCCAGCTGAATTTTTTTAGAAAAACATAAATGAATTCTTGCCAGATTCTAAAGAAGCTTGGCATAGTTCCACACAAAGGGAGTTGATTTTTTTTTCTAGTTTTAGGTAATAAAAGATGTTATTATTTTTCAAATTTAATCCTGTTGTGTGCCTTGAGATTCTTCAAAATCTTTCTTCGGAATCGCAGTAAATTTATCATTATATAGTCTATAATTCTATCTAATGTTACCCGAAACACAGTTGGACGAGGACCTGGGAGGAGAGAAAACCCAAAGCTATCCAACAGACACACAAATATCTCCTCCCAAAAAGGATTTTGTTTAGGACAGTGCCAAAGGACATGATCTAATGAGGCCAGAGTTACATCATTCACAATTAGAGGCTAATCGCTGGTAGATTTTAATCTGGAGAGGGGTGACCGATTTACAATTTTAAAATGAAATTCAGCACATTTTTCATAGACTGAAGTAGAAAGAATTTTGTAACTAATGAAATTTCCATCCTTGTCTCATCTAGGTGTAGGCACTGTGACATTAACGAGTAAAGCCTGGAAACAGCCCCAATATTCTTCTCATTACTCTCCAGTAATTTCCTGACTTGTAAATAGAAAAATAAGTGCATTGAAATAAGTCCACATTTTCAACTGAGTTGATTAAAAGGCAGAAACACATTAGCAGAAGAAAAAATATCTGTAGGTTGAACTACTTAATTATTTCCATAAATTAAATACTGTGTAATTAAGAAGGGTAGAACTACTAAATAATCATGTTATGGAGTTGCAAGTAACAGCAGCCCTGACTTGAAGTGTTTCCTACCTTACTTTAAGAAATGGACAAAAATTGTTGATGACCTGTGCACAGAGCAAGAGGCCAGGAGGAGTACTTAAAAGATTTTAATTCCAGAATGAATCAAATAGTTGTCTTATTAGCACTTTCTAATTCTTTTCATCATCTCAAATGACTATTTTGTATTATTTATCTTCATTATTATTTTTTTCCATGTTTTCCTGAGCCCTTTCTTATGTCCTACTATAGTTTTTTTGGTCACATGATCCATTTATGTTTTTATTTTTCAGTTAGAATTCTGTTTTAGGGTGGTTGTAAATATTGTACATCTTTTCTCTGTGCCATCTTGTTTTTCTTGAGCATTGCCATATGAGCAGTGGTTACCACAACTTTTCTATTCAACAGCACTCAAAGGTGTGTGATGCATGCATCATTGTTGAGAATGGATAAAAAGTCAGCATTATGCTCTTCCTGGTCACCCAAGTTTGTGGTTATGTCAAAGAAATTCTCCACCAGGTTGTTGTTAGCGTTTGCCATACTGACTTAGCAGGGACAGTAAATAAAAGAAAAAAATGATTATGATGCGGAGGTCGGGGACAGGCCAAGGTCAATACTAATTGTTCACCAATACTAGAGCACGACTGTGAAAAAAATCAAAGTCAAACTTCAAAGCAACGATTCAATAACCCAGAGTAAAAAAAAAAAATAGGTTCCTTTCAACAAGGCAATTAGGAGATTTATTCATCAAACTCATATACTGAAGAATAAGTGTGTGCAATCTTTATACCCTCACCCAAATGATGACACAAGTGAGTGTATTGTCAAGAATTTTGGGAATTATTTCCAAGTCAATGAGTGGAACAACATGTCTCAGAATGGTGTTGAGGCAAAAATGAAAACAAAACTGAATTGTAGATAGAAGCAAAGTGCACCAAAATGCACTTCAAATTTAGATTACATGTTTGTCATTTTAATAAGGGTGTACATATACAGGTACTCGTCGACATACGACCTATGCAAGTTACGACTGGTTGACTTACGACGTGTTCGACAGTTTCCCTGCCAGGTGTTGGCAGCGCCTGTTTCCCGCAGTCCCAAGTCTCGCTACGCAGCAGTAATAATATACGCAGCAGTGTTGCCCCATGTGTGTGTGTGTCTTGTTGTTTTGGCAGTTTTCGATAATAATATACCCCTAACATATCTACCAAGAGGAAATTGTCTCTGTCCACTCCTCTGCCTGCCAAAAACGAAAGAAAGGCCATTGATCTAGACACCAAAATGATGATGATAAAACAGTATGAAGGAGGAAAGAAAGTGAATGCGATCGCATGTGATATGAAGTTATCACACTCTACTGTATTGACTATTTTAAAGAACAAAAATAGAATTCGTGAAGCTGTGAAAGGTTCTGCACCTTTGCGATCAACAGTGATTACGAAGCAACGTACCGGGCGCATCCATGAAATGGAGAAATTGTTAAACATTTGAATGGAAGATCAGATTCAAAAGCGGACGCCGTTAAGCCACTTTACAATGCAGTCGAAGGCTAGAAGTCTGTTTGAGACTTTAAAGCAGCGCTTCCCAATTCATTTTACCCTTGCACCCCCTGTGACTGACGAGGCTGATTTCGCACCCCCTTGGTTTGAGAAGAAGTATTAAAAAATATGAGTTCATATGATAGTTCATAATACCCACACAGCACTAAGTGCGCGTAAGAGCGGAAGTCATCCGTTTTAACAAGCAGTGTATTGCACTGATACGAAATAGTCTGCCCATTTAATTATTTAGGAATGGATAGATAAATTAAGATTTTGTACAAATAATGTTTTTCATGTTTCTTCCTCGATGGATTCTGGCACCCCTAGCAACAGTTGCTCCCAACCCAGCACCCCCAATCGGGAAGCGCTGCTTTAAATTAATTAATTAATAATACTTTATTAAATTAATTAATAAAGTATCTATCTATCTATCTATCTAAAGGAACGCGCTGCAGAAGACACATTTTGTCCTTATTGCAAAATTTATGAAGAGAAAAAAAAAACAAATTCAGACGAAGCTCACTATGTTTATGAAAAGAGCAATTCCTCCCATCACCCCGTCCGCAGCCTCACCTGATGAAGGTGATATCGACAACCCGCAGCCAAGCACCAGTGGTGCCAGGAATTAAATGTACAGTATTTCTTATTTTTGTATGTTTTCCACATATTAAGCCAATTGTACTGTAGTATGCTGTGTTTGACTTAGAAAGTAAGAAAACGTTAATAAAATATTACTTTAAGATGATTACAATATCATTACCCAGTCTAATATTCTTACCTTTATTTAACATAGGCCGACTTACATCCAGATCAACTTACAACCAGGCAGTTGGAACCAATCGTGGTCGTAAGTCGACGAGTACCTGTACTGTATATTTAATTTGTATGTAATTTAAAAACCTTATCTGAGAGAGAAATACTAAAAACATATTTGGATTTAGCACACAAAACACTATACGATTCAGTATTTCCACCTTTGGAACATTTTTTTTTTTTTTTTTTGTTGAACATTACATATTTTTATTAAAATTGAAAAATTCCATAACCAGGATCACAGCAACCAGAAACACAAAATTGTGACGTCCATGAAAACAAAAAAAATACGTCATCATCAGAATAGCAATGAAAATACAAAAAAAGTTTTGAGAAAAAAATCAATTAACACTAGAATTATCAAAGCCTAAGAAAAAACTCATAAATCCTGCCCACCTTAAATCCTTTCACACCTCTCCGTCAGCATCTTTTGTCTTATAAATGTGCTGATCAAGACAAGCAGCAAGCAGCCTACTATTCCATCCCCCACCACCGCAGAATGTGCACAAAGTTCTCCAAGCTCAAGCCTTGATTATCTGGGAATGAAGTGCTGGAGTTTTAGAATGGAAATAGATAGTTATTTGGAACACATGCATTTCATGTGTGTTCTGTTTCTACAACAATCTATGTAAACACATTATTAAAACAGAAATTTTTTTCATATTTTAGTAATAAATGACAAAATGTAGACATAAGCTGTATAATATGTGAAGCTGTGCCATGAAAGCTGTTGTATCATCCTTGTACCTTTTGTGAAAGTGTTTATTTGATCTTTGGACTTCAGGCTTCAACTCTAGATACCTGACTCCCAGATAATCAAGGCTTGAGCTAGGAGAACTTTGTGCCCATTCTGCGGTGGTGGGGGGATGGAATAGTAGGCTGCTTGCTGCTTGTCTTGATCGGCACATTTACAAGACAAACAATGCTGATGGAGAGGTGTGAATGGATTTAAGGTGGGCCAGATTTACGAGTTTTTTCGTAGGCTTTGGTAATTCTAGTGTTAAGCGGTTCATTATCAAATTTGTTCCTGATGTGAAGTACTTTGTAAACAAAATGACAAACTGTTTCCACACAGGAATGGGAGGTAGTGGACATTTTTATGTTAATCGTTATTAATCAGCTAATATCTCCTGAACACATGGATACAAACGTAATCTCACAACAGGAAATGTCATAAATGCATACAGTGGTGTGAAAAACTATTTGCCCCCTTCCTGATTTCTTATTCTTTTGCATGTTTGTCACACAAAATGTTTCTGATCATCAAACACATGTAACCATTAGTCAAATATAACACAAGTAAACACAAAATGCAGTTTTTAAATGATGGTTTTTATTATTTAGGGAGAAAAAAAATCCAAACCTACATGGCCCTGTGTGAAAAAGTAATTGCCCCCTGAACCTAATAACTGGTTGGGCCACCCTTAGCAGCAATAACTGCAATCAAGCGTTTGCGATAACTTGCAATGAGTCTTTTACAGCGCTCTGGAGGAATTTTGGCCCACTCATCTTTGCAGAATTGTTGTAATTCAGCTTTATTTGAGGGTTTTCTAGCATGAACCGCCTTTTTAAGGTCATGCCATAGCATCTCAATTGGATTCAGGTCAGGACTTTGACTAGGCCACTCCAAAGTCTTCATTTTGTTTTTCTTCAGCCATTCAGAGGTGGATTTGCTGGTGTGTTTTGGGTCATTGTCCTGTTGCAGCACCCAAGATCGCTTCAGCTTGAGTTGACGAACAGATGGCCGGACATTCTCCTTCAGGATTTTTTGGTAGACAGTAGAATTCATGGTTCCATCTATCACAGCAAGCCTTCCAGGTCCTGAAGCAGCAAAACAACCCCAGACCATCACACTACCACCACCATATTTTACTGTTGGTATGATGTTCTTTTTCTGAAATGCTGTGTTCCTTTTACGCCAGATGTAACGGGACATTTGCCTTCCAAAAAGTTCAACTTTTGTCTCATCAGTCCACAAGGTATTTTCCCAAAAGTCTTGGCAATCATTGAGATGTTTCTTAGCAAAATTGAGACGAGCCCTAATGTTCTTTTTGCTTAACAGTGGTTTGCGTCTTGGAAATCTGCCATGCAGGCCGTTTTTGCCCAGTCTCTTTCTTATGGTGGAGTCGTGAACACTGACCTTAATTGAGGCAAGTGAGGCCTGCAGTTCTTTAGACGTTGTCCTGGGGTCTTTTGTGACCTCTCGGATGAGTCGTCTCTGCGCTCTTGGGGTAATTTTGGTCGGCCGGCCACTCCTGGGAAGGTTCACCACTGTTCCATGTTTTTGCCATTTGTGGATAATGGCTCTCACTGTGGTTCGCTGGAGTCCCAAAGCTTTAGAAATGGCTTTATAACCTTTACCAGACTGATAGATCTCAATTACTTCTGTTCTCATTTGTTCCTGAATTTCTTTGGATCTTGGCATGATGTCTAGCTTTTGAGGTGCTTTTGGTCTACTTCTCTGTGTCAGGCAGCTCCTATTTAAGTGATTTCTTGATTGAAACAGGTGTGGCAGTAATCAGGCCTGGGGGTGGCTACGGAAATTGAACTCAGGTGTGATACACCACAGTTAGGTTATTTTTTAACAAGGGGGCAATTACTTTTTCACACAGGGCCATGTAGGTTTGGATTTTTTTTTCTCCCTAAATAATAAAAACCATCATTTAAAAACTGCATTTTGTGTTTACTTGTGTTATATTTGACTAATGGTTACATGTGTTTGATGATCAGAAACATTTTGTGTGACAAACATGCAAAAGAATAAGAAATCAGGAAGGGGGCAAATAGTTTTTCACACCACTGTATATCTGAGAATTTTAAAAGTATTGGAGCAAAATGGCTTTGTAAAAAAACAAGTCTTGTTGCTTAGGTATAATGATCAAACAGTAATATTTATTGTGCTCATAAGAAATACTTACAAATGCATTGAAGTCACTTCAGTTGCTTTTATCTGGCACCGTCTGACTCATTGAGACAAGAAAACCCCAAATATGATATACATTTGACGCGTCTTGCTTTCTAATTATGGAAGATTTTGTGCATTTCGGGGTTCCCTCCTGTTCTTTGCCCTTTTTGGACCATATTTTGTGCACAAAGTTACAGCCCTTTGATAAAGTGTAAACCAAAAATGATCAGAAAGACTTGAAGTTGAGCACGTCATATTAACTGACCCCAGGGGTTCACTCTTCAATAGGACGCGAGGGGTCAAAGTTACTCCTTTTCACAAAACTTTGAAAACATGGGCAACAGTTATATAGACATGTGGAGTGTTTTTTTTATGTTATTTCTTTCTTGCTATATATATGATATATGATAATATTTTGATATCTGACTCTTTACCAGTGGTCCTAGCTCTCTAACAGCCATTCCCGGAAGGTTACAAATGACACATTTCATGTAGAATATTGTTTAGACTATTTCAAGGTCAGTGATTATGAATATGCTGTTATTTTTGATTTTTGATCCTTTACTAGGGATCTAGCCCTCTAAGGACCTCTCTCAGAGGGTGAAAAATGACAATTTTCTATTATAATTGAGGATATTTAGACTTTAAATATTTAAATTGAAGCACACATTTTAAAATTTGAAATATCTGACACAACTATTCTTGTTTATTATGTACTTCTACCTCATGAGATGTAAACAGGAAGGAACAGCTTATGCTAATTCAGAAATTTGTTAAACAAAAGTTAAGAAATATATCAGAAATGTAATTCAGGTCCTCAGTTCCATTGTCCTTTCAATATGGTCAATATGTTAAAGTTTTCTCCATCAGAACAAATTCAAAGGTTAGTTGTTGCATAGCAGAGTTCCTGCAGTTTCCGATTATACTGTATATGTCATCAAACTCTCATTCAAATCATTGAATAGCCAGCTAAGGTTTCTGAGGACAGTCCAAAGTAAGGACTGCTCCCAGCCACATTGCTAAACTCAAGCTATTATTATTTTGTCTATGTCTATATACACAACAGTGAAGATCCAATGCCCTCAGAATTGCTCTTATGTTCTTGTTTTCGTCCCCTGTCTGTGACCAACACAGGAAGATCTGAATAGGACCACTGCTGCTTTGGATCAAGAGGATCCAGTTGAGATGCTTTTGTCATTAGCTGGTATTGCATCTGGGCTCCATCCAATGGCGACGCAGTCTATGTGATCCATTGAGAGAAAACGCAAGGGTAGACATACGGTATGCTGTTGTTAACTGACTGGGAGAGTTTCCAAGAACAAGGTGCAATAGTATAGCTTTCCAGTGCAATCATAACGACAAAGTTTAACACTACAGGTAGATGAAAAGTGAAGGGCTTCTTTCTTTTTCTGGCCTTTGATGGATTATTATAATATTTTATGAGGCCATTTTCCCTTCCTGGCAACTCCTTGAGGAATGTTACTCAAATCTGCCTTGACAAAGTTCAGTAGAACATCAAAGGAAAGTATTAGTGGGAAGCAAAACATAAAGCAATACAATTAAATCTGTTTATAAACTGCGTCAACAAAGGGTAATGTTATAATTTAAATATGTCAGGACTAGTCCTTCCTCTTGCCTGTAATTTATCCCTAGACCTGCTATGAGTCCATGTCTGTTACAGGGATACATTAACCAGTACCAGAGGAACAAGAGAAGGCGCTGGGCAGAGGCACTTCACTCGGCTATTGTGCATTTGTGAAAGTCAAAAGGCCAACCTCGTTCTGAATTTTTGAAATAATGTTTGTGCTTTCTAGTGGTTTTGACCCTTTTGCAAGAAGATTTTCCCATGGGATGAGAGGCTGGACAAAATATGACCAGTGTGTTCATATCAGAGAAAAGCTATTTGTACAAGTAATTAAAGTCTCTGATAGCAAAGTATCATTAAAAGACAAGGTTTTAGTCAGATTTCTGAAGGTTGTTTGGTGGGCAATGGTCACAGAGGGAAGATGGGACTTTATAGAACATACAGGAATTGTTACATTTTAATTCTGGGCACAAATCGGTGCTTATTTTATAATTTAACACAACATTAGGATGTAACTTTGGTGCATTATAATATTCACAACTTTTTCAAAAAAGTATTTTGTGCATGATTGCTGGTAGACTATCAGAAAAGGCACTTGCACCCCTTCTAACTGTGACTATATTTTATTTTCATAATATATCTTAACAAGATTAAAAAGTAAGTAAAAGAATTCCCATTTAAATACATTGACCTTAACAGTATGAGTTAACATCAGAACAAATCAGAGCGCCTTGTATGGGTCAAATACTCGATTCTGGAACCCACTTGAGCTAATCATCCAGTTCCTCAGATCACTATTCTTATTTGCGCAATTGACTTTAAGCTATTATTAAAATTATTATGATCCAGGACCCTTAAGTACAATATAAAATGATTTAATATATGTCATATGCAGTAAAATTTCTCAGTAACGAAAGCAAAATAAAAATAATGACACAATTTTGTCATCTAAGATTTTATAACAGAATCTTCCTTTTAGATCCCATGTTTTGACAGACAGCAATGACTTCATCTTTGTTCACAATTACACCTTACTTTATGGACAGAATCTGAAGATCAGAAAGTCGCTCCTGCTTGAACTTAAACAAGTTGAGCTTAGAATTTTTTTTTTTTTTGTGATCTTCGCAGAGTCAATGGAGGCTCTGATCGGGGCACTCGAGAGACTGAGTGAGGAGTCTGAATGTCTGGGCTTGCGAGTGTCCCGGATAAAAACCAAGATCCAGACCTTTAATGACCTCTAGGGCACGACCATCAGCAGTGTGTCTGTCTGCAGAGAGAGTGTCGACCTCGTCGAGAGGTTTACTTATCTTGGCAGTGACATTCAAGGCTCTGATGACCCCTCCTGGTGAAGTCAGTAGACGGATTGGGAGAGCATTGGGGGGTCATGAGGTCGTTGTAAAGGGGTGTGTGGCGCTTCCGATATCTATGCAAAAGGACGAAGGTCTAAGTCTTTAGAGTTCTGGTGCTTCCTGTTTTGCTATACGGTTTGCCAGACATGGACGCTATCCAGTGACCTGAGGCCAAGACTTTGGTACTGTATCTCTCCGGGAAATCCTTGGGTACCGCTGGCTTGACTTTGTGTTGCTCATGGAGTCCCAAATGAGGCACATTACCTGCATTGTGAGGGAGCATCAGTTACGGCACTACAGCCATGTGGCTCGTTTCCCTGAGGGTGATCAAGCTCGTGAGATCCTCATTGTTGGGGACCCGAGTGACTGGACCAGGCCAAGGGGCCGCCCACGTAACACCTGGCTGCGGCAAATAGAGAGTCATTTCCGGAGGGTGGGACTGGACCACGTGTCTGCCTGGGGGGTTGCCAACCGGGATCCTGAGTTGTTTCGTAGTGTAGTGGGTGCGGTAACGCACTGTACCAGTGCATGCTCCCCAACTTGACTTGACTTGACTACGAGGGACGTTCAAAAAGTGTCATTTGACTGGGAAAATTGCATCAAAAGGTAGGTGACTATGTAGAAAAGTGATGCAATGTGTTTTTGAAATTCTTAATAAATAGAGATAAAAAAAAAGTGTGGAAACTTTTTGAACATCCCTCGTAGCAATTAAAATGCTGATCCTGGTACTGTAGGATCAGTTTTCAGCCATTGTAACCAGCAGCACTAAATTAATATTAAACTGTTCTAATATACCTAGCATTGCTTTGGTGCTATTCTTTGGGCAGAATTATACAGAATGAAATCTTCTTGGTTCTCTTAGTAGACCTGACTGAGCTTGAATGCCACTCACAAAATCAGTCCCTGTGTTTTCTTCTTAGAGTGAGTGGACATGGAGATTTACTCTCATAGACTCCGCAGTTTAATAATGGTTTGCTTTGTTGTAATCCACTTAAGTTGGTAGGGAGAATATGCTGTGCATTATGAAAAACAGTTTGCTTATAAATCTCTAAATAAAGTGGGGGGTATCTGACAATCGTAACAAGCTTCTGGGAGGAACAACACGATGGGCCCGGCGTCAATAAAATGGAAGGACAAGGGCGACCAGTATTTTCAGTTTATTGTCTCCCCCCGTATCCTAGGTTGCAGCTTCTCTGGGTATCAGTACCGATTCAGACACTAGCAGGGATTGCCAGGAGTTGTAGTCTGGTAGGATAGCCCTGCTGGGGTCCGTGAGTGCTACTAGTGGGTGCTGACCCTACTATTTGGGACTTCCATATGACTTGGAAGTTCTTCCAACATGATATCCAGGCAACGGAAGCACTCCCGGGTCCTCAATAAAAGAGACCGTAGAGACAGGTAAAACCTGCCTGAAGGATCAGCAGTGCAGACAGAAAGAGACAGAGGTAGAAGAAGAGAGAGAGAGAGAAGAAAAGACAGCATGTATAATTGTTATGTTTGAGGTTTCGAGCTTAGTGGCACCCCTTAGGTTTCACACCTGATAGAACAGCTGGCTTTATACGCAAAATGAATGTGTGCGGCTTGTGCTCAGACATCAAGCTGCCTTCCTTTTCATGACAAAACACAAAGCAACATGATTATCACTCAGGTATTCAGTATGTTTGTTGTGGAATTAATAATGATAATTATCATTGATCATACTTTATTTCTATAGTGTTATGATCAAAACTTTCTGTTTTCAATTTGTTTTTAATTCACCTTGATCTCTAAAAGTATTTACACCTTCTTCTTGGATTTTTGGAGCTTAAGAAATCTCACAGTCACAACTTTGGTGCTTGATATGTTTTTAACAATCTTAAAAATAAGAAGCATTTTCTAGTGACATGATTTTGAGTGCCGCCATTTTGAGGGTATCTGTAGATGGTTGCTATGCCTTTGCTAGGCAAGTTCAACCAGTGTATACATTTTCCCAAAATATGTTTATCTTTGTTGTTTTTGAAATCCTTGTTATGAATATTTTCAGCCCTGCTTTTTGATTATGATTTACGATTTCTTTTGATTTCTTTTCTTTTTAATTTTTAGGTAACAAACATTCCTGCACCATTTCTCGAAATATGTTCTGAGTATTATTTCCTTAACTCTTAGACCTTTTTGGCTCTGACAATAGCTTGAAATGTCTGATTTAGCGATATGTCTTGATTCCAATTCCTCTAAAAGGTGCTTCCACTTTGTGGGTGGATTATGAAGGCACATTGATTATCAGTGCTTTTTCCCCTTTTCTTATAGTGAAAAGGAGATGTACAGCCATGCACTTGTGTTCAAAGGCAATTGATCAGAACCTAAATGAGGAGAAGGGAACTAGAACCAATGAAGGGGCAAGGGCAGGGGTGTGAGACA
Source organism: Polypterus bichir lapradei (assembly GCA_026402145.1). Classification (NCBI taxonomy): domain Eukaryota; kingdom Metazoa; phylum Chordata; class Cladistia; order Polypteriformes; family Polypteridae; genus Polypterus; species Polypterus bichir. The sequence goes on along the minus strand of JANRMT010062856.1, from coordinate 18,829,450 downwards.
CTGTATCAACATTGTAAGAGTGATATACAGTGGCTTGCAAAAGTATTCGGCCCCGTTGAACTTTTCCACATTTTGTCACATTACAGCCACAAACATGAATCAATTTCATTGGAATTCCACGTGAAAGACCAATACAAAGTGGTGTACACGTGAGAAGTGGAACGAAAATCATACATGATTCCAAACATTTTTTACAAATAAATAACTGCAAAGTGGGGTGTGCGTAATTATTCAGCCCCCTTTGGTCTGAGTGCAGTCAGTTGCCCATAGACATTGCCTGCTGAGTGCTAATGACTTAATAGAGTGAACCTGTGTGTAATCTAATGTCAGTACAAATACAGCTGCTCTGTGACGGCCTCAGAGGTTGTCTAAAAGAATATTGGGAGCAACAACACCATGAAGTCCAAAGAACACACCAGACAGGTCAGGGATAAAGTTATTGAGAAATTTAAAGCAGGCTTAGGATACAAAAAGATTTCCAAAGCCTTGAACATCCCACGGAGCACTGTTCAAGCGATCATTCAGAAATGGAAGGAGTATGGCACAACTGTAAACCTACCAAGACAAGGCCGTCCACCTAAACTCACAGGCCGAACAAGGAGAGCGCTGATCAGAAATGCAGCCGAGAGGCCCATGGTGACTCTGGACGAGCTGCAGAGATCTACAGCTCAGGTGGGGAAATCTGTCCATAGGACAACTATTAGTCGTGCACTGCACAAAGTTGGCCTTTATGGAAGAGTGGCAAGAAGAAAGCCATTGTTAACAGAAAACCATAAGAAGTCCCGTTTGCAGTTTGCCACAAGCCATGTGGGGGACACAGCAAACATGTGGAAGAAGGTGCTCTGGTCAGATGCAAATGCAAAACGCTATGTGTGGCGGAAAACTAACACTGCACATCACTCTGAACACACCATCCCCACTGTCAAATATGGTGGTGGCAGCATCATGCTCTGGGGGTGCTTCTCTTCAGCAGGGACAGGGAAGCTGGTCAGAGTTGATGGGAAGATGGATGGAGCCAAATACAGGGCAATCTTGGAAGAAAACCTCTTGGAGTCTGCAAAAGACTTGAGACTGGGGCGGAGGTTCACCTTCCAGCAGGACAACGACCCTAAACATAAAGCCAGGGCAACAATGGAATGGTTTAAAACAAAACATATCCATGTGTTAGAATGGCCAGTCAAAGTCCAGATCTAAATCCAATCGAGAATCTGTGGCAAGATCTGAAAACTGCTGTTCACAAACGCTGTCCATCTAATCTGACTGAGCTGGAGCTGTTTTGCAAAGAAGAATGGGCAAGGATTTCAGTCTCTAGATGTGCAAAGCTGGTAGAGACATACCCTAAAAGACTGGCAGCTGTAATTGCAGCAAAAGGTGGTTCTACAAAGTATTGACACATGGGGCTGAATAATTACGCACACCCCACTTTTCAGTTATTTATTTGTAAAAAATGTTTGGAATCATGTATGATTTTCGTTCCACTTCTCACCGGTACACCACTTTGTATTGGTCTTTCACGTGGAATTCCAATAAAATTGATTCATGTTTGTGGCTGTAATGTGACAAAATGTGGAAAAGTTCAAGGGGACGAATACTTTTGCAAGCCACTGTAGATTACAACATTCTGATCATTAAATTAAAAAACAGGTAGAGAAGCTTTAAGGGTGTGCAGAGGAGATCAACAATGTGCATCCTCAGACTAAAAAGGTTTCAGGAGATGAATGTTATTCAAAAAACATCAACAAGGGTGTGATATGTATTAATAATTGTTTTAATAAAATAAACCTACCAAAAAAATGAATATGCTCCCATATGATATTTTCATGTGTGAAGAAGTCGATAACCTTCTGACAGGTACAGTGACTGTTAGGAAAGTATAAAATGATTTATAAATTAAAGAGAGAGAAGTGATGTGATGATTAAAAAGACCTACAGTATATACTCACATATAAGTCGGGTCTTGAAACCCGAGAAATCGACCATAAAAACTGACCCCAACTTATACGTCCATTCAAAAATGCGACACTTAATTTTTTTTTTTTTTTTACATCTTCTTGCCTACTCTAATCTCGCATCAGTTTCTCAGACACATCGAATTTTGTTGCAGCAGCGCAGTTACCAATTTCTTTCACTACTTCAATGACTTTTAATGTTAAACCAGCTTCATATTCTCTTCTGATCGAACGCTCCATCGTAGATAAGGAATGTTTTTCCAATAAAGAAGTATGAGGGTGTGACATACAAAAAATACAAAACAGTGCAAACGTTGCTTCAGAATAGTTTGGGTGTTACCGTGTGGTCACATAGGCACAATACATAGAAACAAAAGGCATTGTGCTCTGTGGTTACTCTCTCAGGTGGGCGTTTGCATATCATAATCTCTTGGACCAATAGCGTGAGTTTTATGCATTAGACTTATACGACTGACATTATCCATCCATTTTCCAACCCGCTGAATCTGAACACAGGGTCACGGGGGTTTGCTGGAGCCAATCCCAGCCAACACAGGGCACAAGGCAGGAACCAATCCTGGGCAGGGTGCCAACCCACCGCAGGACTGACATTATGAAATACCAGAAATTATATGGTAAAATCAAGCCCCGACTTATACGCGAATAAATACGGTAAATAAAATAAATCACTGGGACTGGATAGTATTTATTCTGAAGTGCTGAAGAAAGCTAATGATTAATTATATAAATATACTGTGTATGTTTTCAGAAATACTATACACTGGAGAAATTCCTAAAGATCACAAAGTTTGCAGATGTTTCTGTATTAAATTAGAAAACTGAAAATTGAATCATATTAACGATAGGGCAGTACGCTTAAGGTGCATCATGGGTAAATTATTGAAAGCAGTAATTAAAAGTAAAGAAGAAGCAATACACACTGAGTGCAGGTTTGAAAAGTAAACAAGCAATTAGTGGGTTTCCGCATTTAATGTTGTATTTCACTAATATTGTACAATTCTAGGGGAAGCAAGAAAAGCATTCAATGAGACTGACAAAATTATTTATCTCAAGTTAGTTAAAGAGGTTTGCAACTAGTGATGAGGAAATTAATTTTACATCAAGTTCAGCGAAATCTTGGAACTATTCGGGAACTTTGAAAACTCAGCGAAATGCTTTGAAGTCTATGGGGAAGGAGAAACTAAACACGTAATGAATGCATTATAATGATACAATAGCCTTTTAGGTGTCCCTGAGGGCAGAGGAAGCATCTGCCAACAATGCTGGACCAATTATTGCGGCCAAAAATGTGACCTGAGCTGCAAGACAGCTGTGCTAACTAACCACTGCCTCACTGTGTTTTGGCTACCTGAGATAAAATTAGTACAATTAAAAATCAAAACAGTAGAATTTGTTGCAGACAGTGACAGACAGTGAAGGAGGAATTCACTAAGGCCTTTCTCAAACCAAAAAGTGCAGTTTGTTTTTTTTCCCTTAATGCTTTTCCTTATTCACTTCTGTTTCTACTAAATAATATCAACACTAAAGATTCTTTACTATTTCCTGTTTGCATTAACAGCACTGCACTCTGAGTAATATTATTAAAGGGGTAAGCTTACATATTACATACAGATTACATACAATTCCATACAAAAAGACAGTACCTTTAAGATTATGAATACACCAAAACATTTCCAGTGTCCTTCTGCGTGCACATTTGTGTTTAATTGTAGTTTTCTGCTACTTTTTAACCCACAACCAGGGTCAGTATGATATACTCAAGGATCTGTCCCATCCAACATTGGCTGCTAGGGTTCTGTGATGTCACACAGGCCTTGCAAAGCATCATGGAGCACTGAGGGGAAAAAAAGTTAATCTAAGCTGGCCACAGAGGGCATTTCTAAGAAAACATTTGGTGAAAAAGCTCACCAGCAAACACAGCATATTCGCTGCAAAAACACTCTTAACACCCTAACCCTAACCCTAATTTCACCCATCAACACTACTTGTTACCAGAATAAAAGAAATGGGACTTCTAGGTAGAGTGAATAGAAAGGTGAATAATTTTGCTCCAACACAGACAGCAAAAGGTTACATTGTGAGGAACATTAAACATTAAAAGTAGTTGCCCTCATGGATGAACGCTGGGGACACTGCTTTTTGCAGCTAAATGATCATGAGAAAAATATAATTAAAAATGAAGTTTGCAGGAGACACTAATCTACTTGGACCGACTGGTGAAACACAAAATTCAAAGAAAATGTAAAGTATAAGGGTGGCACGGTGGTGCTGCTGCCTCGCAGTTTCGGAGACCTGGGTTTGCTTCCCGGGTCCACCCTGTGTGGAGTTTGCATGTTCTCCCCGTGTCTGCGTGGGTTTCCTCCGGGTGCTCCGGTTTCCTCCCACAGTCCAAAGACATGCATTGGTGATCCTGAATTGCCCCTAGTGTGTGCTTGGTGTGTGTGTGCCCTGTGGTGGGCTGGCGCCCTGCCTGGGGTTTGTTTCCTGCCTTGTGCCCTGTGTTGGCTGGGATTGGCTCCAGCAGACCCCCGTGACCCTGTAGTTAGGATATAGTGGGTTGGATAATGGATGGATGGATGTAAAGTATAACACATAGGAAGTAAAAATCTGAGATTTGATTCCACATTGGGTGGGTTTGAAACTTGAAAGTATGCCTTATGAGAAGGTATGTGAACTTCTCGTGAACTCATCACTGTTCGCATCCCCACAGTGTACAGAAGTAATTATGAAGGCTAATAGGATGATGAGAAACGTGACATGCTGTGTCGAGTTCAACTTAAGGGAGCTTCTGATAAGCTTTTCATCTGGAGTATTGCATGCAATTTTGTCCTTCCTATTTGAAAAAAAAAATATATATATATATATATATATACTGTATAACAAGGCCAGAAAATATCCAGAGTAGATCAAGTAGGCCGAGTCCAGGACTACAGGATTAGGAGGTGTGATGAAAAACTGAAGATAAATTGTTATAGTTTAATAAAACTGAGGTTAAGGGAAGAAATGACATAAGTGTTTAAAAATTATGAAGGGAATTAGTAGAGTGGAGGCTAGCTGTTATTTTTAAAATGAGTTCTTCATGTAAAGCACAAGTACAAGTAGAAACTTATTAAGAGTAAATTTGAAACAAAAGTTTTTCATTACACAGATACGTGGAATAACATGGTGGAGTATACTACTCTGAGAACCTGAAATCTCAGCCTGATGAAGTTTTCCAAATATTAGGAAATGACTAAATATATCTTCTTGTGAAACTTGTTGGTGTTATTTAATTAAATAATTGTATCCTTTTCCAAACTCTTTTCATGCACTTAAGGCTCACAGAAGTCAGAACCCATTTCTGCTTCTTCAGGGCACAATGCAGGAACCAGCACTGGAGTGCACAGCATTTTATCACAGAATAAGTACTCACACATTCACATGGGCCCGTTTTATGACAATGAATCTGACTTGGTGATTAGAGAGGAAATCAAAATGAGACAGGCGCTAGGATTGGATTCTCACTTTGTGAGGAGTCATTGCTGAGCACTGTGCTGCCTGAATTAGCTAACGTCTCCAACTACAGTTACAAAGTACGCTTCCACCTTTTGTGCCATTTCAGCACAGGCAGGTTTGTTGACATGTCCAGATTAACAATAAGTCAGTGCTGCGATTTGAACCAGAGACCTTATAATCTACAGTCCAAAGCCATCGTGTCTCTGTGTTTGCTCTGGCTTTTTTCAAGGTCAGGTTATGGCATACTCTGCCTTAAAATACGGTCTTTCAAATGAGAAGTGAAGGTTTTTGAACTAATGTTCACCAGAGCAAGTCAAAATAATTAGAAATTTCAAACATTTAAAATAATTCTGGCACTGTAGCACTGATTTTTATCAATAACATGTACCAATGGCAAATTGAAGTAAGCAGATGTCTGAAACATCTGCAATCATTGCTACATTAAAAGAGGGCAACGGTGGATTACGTGTAAACATTACAGATGGAAAATGTAATTACAAGGATAACGAAAAGCGGGCTGAGCTATAGTGGCAGAGTGATAAACAACAGTAACCTCAAAGGAAAGAAATCTGAGTATATGAAAAATGATATTATATATCACGCATTTCAAAATCCATTTGTTAAGAGTGTTGGAGTTTAATTTTGTTTTAACTTGTTGTGACTTAAAGTTTAAGCTGGCCATGAATCATGAAGCAGTATCAGACTTAGCTATTCATCCACTTTAATAAACCCACCTGTTCTAGAAATAGAAGCCCTGAATTCATGCATGCTAAAATTAAAGTGAACGTCCATTCACTGTCCTGAAATAGAATGGAAAAGTTCTCATGCTGATGAGCGACAGGACAGGACAGGAACACTTAACAGTAAGTGTAAGTGACGGACTTCCAAAACAAACATGTCCACTTTTAAACAGAAGCAAAAAAAATATTGCATGCTATTCCTGTTATTACATATGGAATGCATATTTTACTTGAATTAAGTAATTCTACAGGGCAGACTTTCCCAAGTAAATCAGTTGATGTGGGAAAACTTTTCCACACTTTTGAGGGAAGAGCACTGCATCTCTTACCTTTTGGAAATACATTATTACAATACATTTTAACTAATGCTTTTTAACTTTAAATAGTCTGTCCAGTACGTAATTAGAAAGCAAAAATTACATAAGTGGTATGTCAAACAATGCAATCCTGATAAAGCACATTTCTTTCTATTATAAAAGAAAATCTTCAGACAAGACTATTTCAAAGAGATTTTTTCAAGTCCTATGAGACGAGACTTTTGCCATGAGATTTTTTCAAGTACTGTCCTCCTCTCAACAATATTCAACCATGCCCATGGTCCTCTCACCTCATATTTTTGTAAATGCTTTTGACAGACACAGTTCCTGCTCTCTCAGCTCTTATAAATTTTTATACGTTTTCCTCAGAGTTCCGATTAAAAGAAGACTTATTATGTCCATATCATATTGAAGAATTTCATTCTGAAGGGTTATCAACAGAAGAAATGGGTACACGGGCAATTCTAGCACCGAGAAACGATGAAGTCAAACGAATTAATGTGAAAATTGTCAATCGGTTACATGGCAAATTGGTTAAATGCGTGTCAATAGACTATGCTGAAACAGCTGGTGGTGATCATGGAGAAGATGAAAACATCAACTTACAATACCCTATACAATATCTATAACTGTTAACACCATCTGGTCTTCCACCACACGAATTACTGTAGAAAGAAGGATGTATCCAAGAAAGGTAATGTAGTACATCTTCCGTGGATAACATTAGACATTAAGGAGATCTTGATATACCATTCATATTAAAATGTTAACAATTTCCGGTTAGAATAGCATTTGCAAAGATAATTAACAAATCACAGTGACAAAAGTCGGTTTATTTATTTGAGACAAAGAAACGAGATTCACTCACGGGCAGTTGTATGTTGCATTGTCACGATGTAACTCCAAACACGGAATCAAAATTCAAAGCGATATTGACAAAAAGTTAATTAAATTTTTTTTTTTATTGAAGTTAAACAGTAAAAGTGTAAGTTTAAAAAGTTAATTTCAATGCCAAACAGAATAAAATTGTATAACGCAACGAATAACTCTAAAGCAATATGAAACATATTTTTCTTCCAAATTATTACATTTTACTATTTTTTTATATGGTTAATTACTTGCTGTAATGTAAAATAGTTAGTTCTATTATGCATATGTAATAATTTCCATGAAAATAACAATCTGTTTAAATTGTACATCCTCAGAACCGCAAAGTGGCAAGTGCATAGCTCCTACCCAAGGGTTGGTGAGCGAAACGAACAGGGGTCAAAGCTCCCTAGTTTTATAAACACATATGAAGAGTTCATCATCTCCAATTAAAAAGTGCTAAGGTCCATGTGTGTGTCTAGTCCCTGTGAGCAATCTCATTGGTCAGTTTGGCTTTGCTGAAGCAATCGAAAGCGGGAGTACAGCTGTGAGACACAAGAGGAGAAGTAAAGTTGTAGAAGGCATCATGGGAGTCACCATCAAGGATGGGAAGTGAAAAAGCGCACAGGAGGCGAGCAAAGTGCCTGAAAATGGCAGAGTCTGAAGATTGGGCTTTAGGGGAACGCACTTGACAGAGGGACGACCGACCAGGAGAGGTTCAGACAAAGGTGAATACAGAGTAAAGGCACTGAAAGTACATGTAGGGCAAGAGATATCAAATATTTTTACATTTATTCTATTATCTGTCTGTGAGTTGTGCTAGTTCTCAACAGGTGTATCCATTTTGTTTTCATGGTTGCCACTAGATTATTGTCAACAATGGTGACTAATGCTGTTACAAATCCTGCTGAATTTGCTTTACCTCTAGTTTGATAAAAATGCATAAATGTTCTAGAATTTCAGCAAACTCTGTGAATTGCTTTGAAATAAATAAGGACAAACTGATCAGTTTGGAGTTAATAGTAATGGTGGATTGGTCTTTTAAGTGTCCCTGAGGCCACGGAAGTGTCTGCCAACTATGAGGCAGCAGTGCTAACTACTGTACCACTGTGCCTGACATAAAATAAAACTCCAAGTCCATAATACACCAAATCATTTATCTCCCTCTACATCTCCCGAGCTCCACTCTCTTTGACTACAGAGCCTGTGATTCAAGTCATCAGTGTTATATTCTTGGGGGGGCTGTCCCTGTCACTACCATATCTGTGCTACATAGCCAGGAACAACATGATTAATCCCTAGTACTTTTCTTAAAAGTTTGAGCCAAGTCTCATCCAGAAACACCTCCATCCAACAAATTATAATAATATTTTCCCACCTGGCGTGCGGTTGACTTGTCAGAAAGAAAAGAAGAAGGATAGAATGAATGAGCAGGACTGGATTGATAATTGCACAGACAGGTAGGCCAGTGGGCCTACCACACTACCTGTTTAATTGGGCTCAGAGAGCCAGGAGGTTTTTATTTTTTACTTACTATTTTTGTATGCATATCTCTTGAAACATGTATCATTCTCCTTATTAGATGTGTTCAAACAAATGTGAAAAGCACCTATAGCAGGGTTGTCCAACTCTGGCCCTGGTGGGCTGCAGTGGCTGCAGGTTTTCATTCTAACCATCTTAATTAGTGAGTCATTTTTGCTGCTGATTAACTTGTTTTACCTTAGTTTTAATTGACATGACTCAGACCCCTTGACCAGTTAACCTGAAAATAAAGAAAGATGAAGATCCTGGTCATGTTGGTCTGCTCAGGTCACCAAAACATCTTGACGGTGGTCTTAGAAAAAAACAGAAAATCAATAGTCTGCTGTGGCAGAATGAGAGCAGCAATAAATGCTGATATTCAATAATGGCTTTAATTAACAGCAAGAATTGGCTTCTCATTAAGAAACTGGTTGGAGAGAAATTGGCTAAAGTTTGACGTTCCAATTTAGCTGGTCATCAGTTGGCTCGTTTCACATTTCATTTCTCTTTGGTTGCCATTTAATGAAGAAAAAAAATCAATTCAGAGGACAGAATCCTTAAAAACAGGGCTCCTAAAATGAAGAGAAAAGGAATTAATTGGCAGTGAAAACTGCTCCCTGATTAAGAAAAAGGTTAGAATGAAAACCTGAAGCCACTGCGGCACCCACCAGGACCAGAGTGGGACACCCCTGACTTTCAGTGTTTGCCATGAAACAACTCGGATCCCAGTTGTCCAATTTTGTTGAAATTTGGCACACTTATTCTACTAGGAAATTAGTCAGGAAAGTTCAATTTTCATTAAGAAATCTCAAATACAACAGAACACATTTGTGCTATTTCAAAATCTGCCATTGAAAAGCAGTGGCCCATTGGAAAACTGGTCCATCATAACACGGAGAAAATTCTGTGCGATTTCACTTACAGATTAGTTTGCTGTTTTAAAGTGTATATTGAGAGAAGTCATTGTAATTTGTATATTTTCCTCTTTAACTTGTCCAACATTCAGATGTTGTGAGAAGAGCACATGCGTGCAAGTCGCTGGTACACCATCTCAATTCTGCTGCTTGAAGTAAGCTAACTGTAAAAGTAAAAATAAATAAATAAAACAATGTCTGTTACTGGGAAATAAATGGAAGAGGAGTGAAATTATGTAAGTGCCATTCTGCACTTAAAATTTGTAGTCGGTATTTACAATGTATTACACTAAAATAACCTCACGGTCGAATTATTTTTTTGGTATTTGGAACACTGTATTAATCCCCGAGGGGAAAATTGTCTTTTCGCATGACCTTTTGGGGGTCAGATTATCTGCACATTACAATGATTGAATATTCTTCTGACACGGTAATTTATCAGCGAAGCTCCACGCCTGCTCTCCATCCTGGTCTGAGTCAGCCAACAATTTTACCTTGACATTGAAAGAAAAGACTTTGGTGTTTTTCAACCAATGTTATTCCATCAATACTAGATAATGTTTTTGGCATTAAAAAAATTGATGTATTTGGTATGTTTTAAGGTTTTTTTTTACAATGGGACCAAGGTATCCATTATCTCCATTATACGTAAAATGCAAGAGGGAGCTAGTTACTTTTTAAAATAAAATAAATAAAAAATGCTTCACTTTAGAATGCAGTTTCTTGTGACAAATTAATATAGATCATGATTGTGAACTTGAAAAACATCATATTTATCCTTTAAACAGATTTAAGCTCTCAATCAGATGCTTATTTAAAAAAATGTTACTTTAAAAAAGTTTGAACTACAGTGAGTCACAGTCATTCCACAACCAATTAACAATAGGACATCAGTTGACACTTGAGACCCCACAAGCCTAATTAGGCTACATTTCTAACCACATGATATTATAAAATGCTAATAAAAAGTATGTATTCAATGCAGCCTACTAATAATTTTACAAAAATTATGCAATTGTATTCATAAGAATTACATAGGACACTTACACATACACTTCAAATTACTTCTTTTTTTTTGCCTGACACACCATTGAACTGGTCTTGTTGTCTAGGTATGCAGAACATCAAGGTGAGTGGGTGAGAAGGAGCACAGCACCCCACCAGTGTCTCCATATACTCCAGTGCTGACCCATTGGCTACTCTGTAGACAAGCATCAGGAATTTGAACTTAATTCATGTTGCTACAGGGTGCCAATGTAGCAACCTGAAGAGAGGAGTGACATGTACCCATCTCGGCTGTTTATATACAAGATGGATCACTGAATTTTGGACCATCTGCAGTGGCTTGATAGCACATATGGGTTATTCCTGCCAGATGCGATTTGCAGTACTCCAGATGTGACAAGACCAAAGCCTGGAACAGAAGTTGTGCTGCATATTCCATCAGATAAGGTCTGATCTTGTTGAACCTACATCAGTGTGAAACAGTAGAAATGTTGTCAGAACAAGATAGCTGTTCATCAATCACCACCCCAAGGTTGTGAACTGACCTGACAGATATACCCACAGTGAGCCAAGCCGTACAAAGATGGGGAGATGAGCAGACTGGCTGGCCAGGATCACAAGAAGCTCTTTTTTTGCTAGGCTGAGCTCTACATGGTGGCCCTTCATCCAGGTTTTGATATCAGGAGGACATGCAGAGACTCTAGCTGATACTGTCTTGTCCTCAGAAGGGAATGACAGATACAGCTGTGTATCATCAGCATAGCACTGATAACAGAACCCGTGGGATTGAGATATTAAAGCCCAGTGAGGTGATGTACAGACAGAAGAGTATAGAACCCCAAAGCGATCCTTGGGGCACCCTTGTACATGTCTGACACGCCTTTGGCAACTCGCTTTGCCAGGACACACTGTCGGATCTGCCCAAGATATTGGATTCAAGCCATTTGTCGAAAGCAGTGGAGAAATCTAGAAGGATCAGGACCAATGACATGTTGGTAGCTCTAGCAAATTGTAGTTGGTTGATCGTCATCAATAGAGAGTCTCAGTCAAGTGGTTCCTCTTGAAGGTGGACTGGTTGGTATCGAGCAATCCATTCTATACAGGGAAAGAAGAGATCTGGTTAGAAACAGCATGTTCATATGTTTTGGAAAGAAAGGAAAGGAGAGAGACAGGTCTGTAATTGTTAACTTGGGATGGATCGAGTGGTGTTTTTTTGAGAAGTGGGGTTAATTCTCCATGAGATGTGTCTAGAACTTGATTGGAGTCTGCCTGTGTCAAATTGAATTTATTGGATTGGATGTAGTCCAAGAAACACTCTGTATAGACCACAGCATTCAAATTGTGTTGAGGCATAAAATCTTTTCTAAAGCTTTGAGGTGTTTCCAAGAGCAAAGTGGCCTCAGTAATTGTGAAATGGAAGAAGTTTAGAACCACCAGGTTTTTTACTAGAGTTGGTGATCCAGCCAAACTGAGCAATTGGGCAAAAAGGGCCTTCATCAGGATGCTAACCAAGAATGCAATGGTCATTGTAACAGAGCTTCAGAAGTCCTCTGCTGAGATAGGAGAACCATTCGGAAGGATGACCATGTGTGCAGCACTGCATTAATCTGGTGTTTATGGCAGAGTGGCTAGACAGAAGCCACTCTTGATTAAAAGGCATATGACATTCCACTTGGAGTTTACCAAACAGGATTTAACGATTCTCTGGCCTGAGATAAAAATTGAACTCTTTGAGAGCAACTCCAAGCACCATGTCTGGCAAAGACCAGGGACTGCTCATCACCTGCCTAATACCATCCCTATGGTGAAGCATGGTGGTGGCAGCAGCATGCTATGGGGGTGTTTCTCAGCGGCAGGGACAGGGAGACTGGTCAGAATTAAGGGAGAGGATGAAAGAAGCCTTATATACTGCCAAGTGCACACGACCTCTGACTGGGGTGACATTTCACCTTTCACCACGACGATGACCTGACCCATAAAGCCAAGATAATGCTGTGGCTTTTTGACAAGTCTGTGACTGTGTTTGAGTGGGCCAGACTTAAACCCCCTAGAACATCTGTGGAGAGACCTGCAGATGCCAGTTTACAGATGTCATACCATCCCGTCTAAGAGAGCTAGCGAGGCTCTGCCAGGGTGAATGTGAGAAATTGTCCAAATCCAGGTGTGCAAAGCTTCTACAAAGGAGCTTCTACAAACTACTGAATTAGGAGTCTGAATACTTCACGGTACATGAATGACAGATTTCAGGTTTTGATTTTTAACATATTTTCAAACCTTTCTGAAAATATGTTTTCATTTTGTCATTATGGGTAATTGAGTTTGGTTTTGTGGGCAAAAATTGCATTTTATTCCCATTTAAAACTGAAACTACAACACAATAAACTGTGTCGGGATTGAAGGGGTCTGAAACCTTTCTGAATCTACTTTACATTACTTGTAATTTTAATCCTAAAGAAAAACACTCTTGAGTTAAAGTTTATGGCATTGAGATTCTTTTCCCATACCTAGAAATATAATTTCCATTGTTTTTCTTTTCTGCTCTCATTGCATTATATTCAAGTTGCATTAACTTTCATTTTGTCACTCATTTTTATCTTTCCTGTTTAAAGGATCCCCCTAAAGCCTAATACATGGACTTAAGCTCCTTTAACAACAACAAAAAAATCAAAATAGAAAAACCTGCACTAATTTACTAAGCTCTGCTACATGAGAGGTGTTTCTTTCAAGGTCGCAGTTCAAGTTCAGTTCACTGAGAAAGCAAATTGCTTGCCAGAGGGCAGTCAGGCCGTTTTAGCAGCTGTACTTCAGCTTCAGTTCACTCATGGTTTGTTCGCTGAGGGTCAGAAGGTTTCCCCTGCCTTGTTAAGTGTGTGAAATCTCATTTCACTCCTAGTTTTGGCTACATTGTTGTGTAATATCCTGCTTCTTAAATCTGCTGCAAATACAAAATGTTTGGTTTCCGCAGTGCAGGGTCATACAAAGCCCTGAGGGTCTCTCCCAATTTGTAAGAGAAGCATGGCACGGTCACTAGAGGAAATACCATACATCACTACGGACATGACTTACCATACCGATAACCTCTACTTGCTTTTAAAGATTTTGCCAGAAAGTAACACAATAACTCAATGATCTTAGGTTCTTGATCATTATCACAGCAGTGAGAAGTCAGGGAGACCGCACCTTCTTAAATGGAGCTGGGAACATCAATGCTGGATTTTGTAGCCTTAAAGCAGTTCTCTCATTTATCAGTTTAAAGAAATTAAAAGACATTTTCATGGTTATGAGAAGACATTTGTGATACAGTAATAGACTGTAACAATACCAGCCATGACACACAACCTTATCTGGAAAATATTAGAATCCAATGAATCATTGGTCTCCTTTGAATAAAACTGATTCATGCGGCATGCCAAAAACCTCCCACTAACTTTAAAATATCATATGCTTTGACATCCAGTGTTTTGTTTTCATTATTATTTATGTATTTCTGTTACTGACTATATCTAGGGTTATTTGAATTTAGAATGTTATATGGGCTGTAATACACTTCATTTTTTTGGCAGTTCTAACTGATGTGCCAACCTTTCTTCACTGAGTATGTGAAATACTATCATTAGGAATAAAACAAATAATTATGTCTAAATTTGTAGAAGATTTCCTGACTCATATGTGACTCTGAGCACTTGGTAAACAATTCAGCCAGGATTAGATTGTCAGCATTCCCATCCTGGTTATTCATTCCCAGTGGATCTCCTCAGCTTTCACTTAAGACAATGGGATTCTCAGCTGGTCTTCTCACGTGAGATGCTAATCCAGGCTTCTCCCTTTAGCCAACTGATTCCCAGTGTGACTGTGTCACCTCATCTCCTAGTCCAGTCTGACTGTCACTCTGAACGGGTTGCTTTGCTTTCTAGCTCTGCCACTGACCCCAAATTCTGCCAAAATGAAGTGGGATTGTAAAGGGAACAAGTGAAGAAACGCAAATCAAAAACAAGCTGGGTCTTTAAATGTTACTTCTGTAAGATATATCATCAGGCCAGAAATAAAGATCTAAATTGCAGTCATAGAACAAAAAGTCAAGAAAGTCTTTATACCAGTAATTCAGAAACAAAACACACTTGCCAAGTTCACAGTTATGGTCAAACCTGGAAAAAAAACAAAGGCTGACCTTTTCAGCCGTCATGACAGTGATGTTACACATCACGATTTAGTCTTCAAACTCCGTACTAACATAGTGGCAACCACACCAC
This sequence comes from Polypterus bichir lapradei, assembly GCA_026402145.1. Taxonomy (NCBI): domain Eukaryota; kingdom Metazoa; phylum Chordata; class Cladistia; order Polypteriformes; family Polypteridae; genus Polypterus; species Polypterus bichir. Next base: position 18,814,371 of record JANRMT010062856.1, on the reverse strand, counting down.
AAAATGTTGGCACCCATAAAAACCAAGATGCTTTTGGGAAAGGCGCAAATATTTTTGAAGCACTTGAAAATTAACCCAAATTTGATAAACCTAATGGGAATGAAATCTTCAATCACAAAGAAATCTTCAACAACAAAGACCATAATAGCCATGTTTATTTGTGTAAGTACTGACCCCTTCAGTGACCCTAATCAGGCCTGCATTCCACACTGCAGAGATTAGACACTGACCCCCATTGTATCTCTGAGCAGGTCACTTTACTTTCAAGTTCAGTCACTGACTCCCTCAGCGACTTAGATGACATCTTAAGATCTTCCAGGGTAACTTTCGCCTGGTCTCCTGTCTTCGCATATAGCCTGCTGACCCCAAATGTGACTCTGATCAAGTCTTTACACATCAGAGTTAGATATTGACTCCTATGATGTCTCTGGGTATTCCACTTCAGTCACTGATTTCAGTGTAACTCTGATCAGGTCTCCTCACTTCTCATATAACTAACTAATCCATACTGTGACTCTGATCAGGTCTCCATTGTATAGAGGTTAGACACTGACTCCCATTGTGTATTTGAGCAATTCTTCTGACGTTAAGTTAATTACATTTTCATTATCTCCCATTTAACCGACTGACCCCTAATATGACTCTGATTGGCTCTTTACAATTCAAAGTTTAGACAATAAGTTTAAGTTCTGGTTGTTTTACTTTACAGTTCAGTTACTGATACCTTACATGGCTCAGATTAGGTCCTCTCATCTAATGATTTACTTCAATTTCCAGAATGACTCTAATCAGGTCTCTTTACCTCCCCTTTAAGCCACTGACTACCATTGTGTCTGTGAGCAGGTCACATTACTTTCCAGTTCAGTTGCAGACTCCCAGAGTGACAAAGATCATATCTTCTGAACTTCAAATTCCATCACTTATCTCCACACCTCCCTTTTAATCTGCTGACCCTTAACGGTGACTATGATTGAATCTTTACACCTCAGAGATTAGACACTGACTCCCACTATAACTCCAATTAGATCTCCACGTTTCGCCTGCCACCTACTAACCCCTATTGAGACTCTGATCGGGTCTCGACGATTGTAAAGGTTAGACACTCACTCAAATTCTGCCAATGGTCATTCCGTTTCAGTCAGTAATCTCAGCCTAACTCTGATCAGGTCTCCTCAATTCTTATTTAACCTATTGGCCTGCACTGTGACCCTGATTAGATCTCCATTCTACAGAGGTCAGACACTGACTCCTATTGTGTCTGTGAACAGGGTGTTATACTTTCTTGTTCAGTCAGTGACTTCCTGAGTGAAGCAGATCCCATCTTCTCACCATCCAGTTCCATCATTGATCTCAGTGTTATGCATATCATGTCTCTTCATGCCCCATTTAATCTGCTGACCCAAACTGTGACTCTGATCCGGTCTTTACACCTCAGACTTTTGACATGGACTGAGTGCAGATTGCTTTATTTTCCAGTTCAGTTACAGACACTCTACATGACTCAGATTAGGTCCTCTCACCTTCTGGTTCAGTTGCTGCCCTGGTTACTACTGGTTACTGGATACTAATCAGTTTTCGTCACCTTCCATTTAATACACTGACTCCTACGGTGTCTCTGAGCAGGTTGCTTTACTTTCCAGTTCAGCCACTGACTCTCTGACTAATAAAGACCATGTCTTCTCACCTTCCAGTTCCATCACTAAACCCAGCATAAGTCTGATCAGGTCTCCTAACCTCCTATTTAACTTATTGACAAAAACTATGACTTTGACTGACTTTGAGTGAATCTCTGAACTGGTCATTTTACTTTTCAGATTACTGTAGTTACTGGTCCCCTACATGACTCAGGGTTGGTTCTCTCACTTTCAAGTCTTCTCGCCTCCCATTTCAGCCAGTGACACCCATGGCGTGACTCTGAACTGGTCTTTTCACCTCCCAAGTGTGGTTTAAGTATTATTAAGTTGGTCCAGGAGTGCCGATATCAGTGATCTGAGGATGACTAAATGTTGTTTCCGATGAAATACCGTGCCAGAATTTAGGTCAATGTGTTCCTCAAAAGCCTCCTCTTTTTAGGGAAGCAGTAAGACAGAAATGAAACTTGCAGAGGCATTTCAGCCAGTCACTCGTCTGATTCACATCCCTGCCAGCTCCAAAAAATTAAGTTAACATCGATTTACTTTAGTTTTTGAAACTGGATGAGTTGATCATATTTTCAAATTATTTGTAACACTTGGAATAACTAGATAATGTTGTCTACCCCAAGGCGGAAATGGCAAGAAAAAATAAATCTCCAGAGTCTCGGGTGAGAGTGACAAGTGAGTGGAGAAAATCCAGATGATGTACACGTTTGAGCAGGCCACAGCGCTACGCCAAAGCCCTAATTGATGGCAGGAGATGTATTTCATAATCCTTCCCTAAACTGTCAAGTATGATGCATGTGCTTCCTGAGCCCTTAATCACAATACTCCCGAGAAGAGATTTGCTGCGTCTCCACTTTTAACAGCTTCACATTGTTTATTAGAAATGTTGCACCAGAGGATTCCTGGGGGGTCTGACCTTTTGCCTCTAGGGAAGGGGATGGGCTGGGGCAGACAACCTGAGAATTGTGTGGTGGGTCCTGGAAAGGGGTGGTATAGGCTGCCCTCTTTGATGAGCTTACTCCCCTCTTCATTCACTTGGGACACATCAGTCTTTCTGAATTGTGTGCTAAAATGATGTTAATTAGAGTTTGCACCTTCACTTCACAAAGACGAGCTAGGAAGCACAAGGTCTTAGAGCTGCCAAGTGCTAAAAATATAAGCAAACCAACCAAAAAAAGATCCTGATGTGGAGCCACTAGGCCTCATCATACAGGCAGATAATGAGGAACAGCCTTTTGGAAAGTTAGCTCATACTTCTAAGAGTGTCATTCATTACATATTTATTATTAGTATGCAGACCACTTTGGCCTTGGTTGATTCCCTACTGAGACGCCTTCTGTGCACACTTCGCTTCTTCTCCTCTTGTGACCTCAGCTTCTTCATGCAATAAAATGACAAGATGTCACATCGACTTCCCCAGTGTGTGATTGTGCTCCACGCAGGAGTCACACTCAGTCTTGGGCACCTCCTTGCCAGCACAATCTCTCTCAAAATTCTACTAAAAAATAAAACATGGAAGGAGATTATAATTAATTATTAGTTTAAAACATCCATCTTTTAGGCTGGCACGCCATCCAGGGCTGTTTTTGGCCTCAGACCCAGAATTAGATTAAATGGATTTGAGTATGTTCTTTTAAATCCATCCATTTAGTTTCTCTGCATTTCTAATACATAAGCTGGAGCTTCTGCCAGCAGTTTTAGGGTCAGGGCATGAACCAACACTGGGCACTCCTTAAAGCAATATTGATGTATTTTTTTTATATGATACTAGGGGGCTTGCCCCCTGCTCGCTTTGCTCGCAAACCCCCCTGGCCTGCGTTACACGCCAGCCACTTCGCGTCTCTGCCACTCACGTTGTGAAGAGGGGAGCTGAATGCACCCCAAGAAGACGTAGTTGCTCCTCTGAAACCGCTCTTAAACGGTGATACAATGGGAAACAAATACAGTTTTTTTTACCTCCTCTTTGCTCGATCAGCTGCTGGCTTGATCTGCATCCTGCATGGCGCTTTGAACATTTAAAAGCCTGTACAGCAGCTGTCTTTGTCATCTACTCTTTGTGTTTTATTTCCGGCCCTGGGCGTAGTTAAATCTCTTGGCACAAAGTCTCGTCTAGCGGGACGTGTGTTCTTGATATTTTATTTTATAATTTAAAAACGGAATAAGAATCTGAAAATCTAACAAGCACACATTAAAGTTCAATACATTCTGTAAAGAATGATACCAAACATATATATGTAGGTTTTAAAATAAGCCCGATTTAAACTGTGTCAAAAAAGTGACATAAAAATGTCACATTAAATCGTTGCACTTATAGGCTTTGGATTTTATATATGTAGAATAGATTTACACCATGCAGCTGGTAGTGATGGCTGAGAAAAACTCATGCAGAATGAGAGAAAACCATTTATGATATAATGGGCTGAAATGGTGACCCATTCTGTCCAAAGGCAAACAATGTAATAAAAAAATTTGAAAAAAGGAATAAAATTCTCACGCAGTTTGTGTGGCATATAATCCACATGTCTGTTATTTAGAGAAATGCTCAAAATGTGCACAACCCTTGCATTTTTTACTAAAATATTAGTAACACTTCAGGAGAAAAAGAAGGTAAAGGTAAACTGGAAAGCATGTTCACATAATGCTGTGCTTTTGAATTGAAGGCAGAACTCATGACCAATGAATAAGTGTGAGAGGTGAGTCTTCAAATGAAATTAATAATAAAATGAGTAGAATTATGGGATTGCACCTTTTCTGTTTATCTTCTCCACAGTAAGTATTACTAATATGCAGCACTCTATCTCTGTTCAGCTTTGGTCTTTATCATGAATCCTGGGGTGGTGATCGATGACCAGTTCTCCTTTAGGAAACCTAACCATGTTGCTAGCATCTCTCAGTCTTGCAGATTCACTCACTCTATATAATAGCCACAAGATCACACCATATCTGACAGAACATGCAGTACAACTCCCGGTCCAGGCTTTGGTCTTGTCACATCTGGACTATTGCAACTCTCTGCTGGCAGGAATACCAGTATGTGTCACTAAGCTGCTGCAAATGAATCAAAATGCTACAGAGACGGACACATGTCACTTCTCTTTTCTAATCACTACAGTGGCTTCCTGTAGTAGCATGTATTAAATTCAAATCCTTGATTTTCATCTTACACGGTAGTCAGTGGGTCAGCTCCTATGTATGTGGAGACGCTTGTGAGGTTCTGTGCTCCTTCGTGCCCAGTAAGGTCTGCTGATGAATGGTGTCTGGTGATACCACCCCTGCGTAGTATCAAATTTTAGTTCAGATTCTTTCCATCTGTAGCTCCGGACAGGTAGAGTGAGCTGCCCACCTCCATTTGAAATTATGACTCCCTCAATTTGTTTAAAAAGCTTTTGAAGACTCTCTCCTTTGGTGAAATTCTGTCTGACTGATATTAGTTGTTAGGATTTTGTAATTGTAAATTGGAATTGGAATTGAAATTGTAACTTGCTTGTATTTTGTTCGAAGCGCTTCAATATGATGATCAATTTTTATAATCCTGTCTTGTAACACTTGTTCCCAAACAGTTCTCCAGACTGATGTCTACTTGATTATGTTGACCTGTTTTGTAAGTCACTTTGTACTGTATAAAACTAAGTCGATCAATGCGAATGTAATTTATATTATAAACCTATTTTCTCTCATTCTGCATGAAAACAGGAGATCACATTTTTTCTTGCCCATCACAACAAACTACATGGGGTAAGTAATATATAAAAAATATCATATTTGGGTGGCGTACTCCTTTAAATTTAATAAATGACCTGGACATTGTGATACTCATATGAGGGAGAGAGAGGTTAGAAGCATGCACTTATACAACGTATTGCCGCACCCACCACACGACAAACCAACTCAGGATCCAAATTAAGATCCCAGTGCAGCCATGCAACGGGTGACACCTCAGCACCACACTAGTTCAGATGGAGTGGGAACAGTGTGAGGTTTTCTATGGTGGCTGGAGTGCCAATTCTGCAAGCAACTCCCAAGTTTTTCCATGCAGGTTGGAGTGCCTACATGCAGGGCTGGATGCAGATTAACGTCATACCCAGGACAGAGCAATTGCAGGTTAAGGGCCTTGCTCAAGGGCCCAACAGAGCAGAGTCCCTTTTGGCATTTACGGGATTCGAACCAGCAACCTTCCAATTGGCAATGCAGATCCCTAGGTTCAGATCCACCACTCCGCCCATAAGGGCTCATGAGGAAGTGAAAGAATTGTCATTTGAATGCCAAACCGCGGGTAACAGAGTGGTCTCAAGTGCCTCACAGCTCCAGGAGTCTGGGTTCAAACCGGCCAAGGTCACTATCCGTGTGGGATTTGCACATTCGGCCTGTATGACAGTCCTTTGGAGAATTCTGAAGATGTGCAGTTTAAGTTGATTGGTTACCTTCAGAGTGGACCTGTAAGTGTAGGTGTGTGTGAGACCTGGTCTGCCACTCTACCTGTGGTGACCACATGCTCAATGTTGTTAAGTTATGATAGAAAGAGGCAAGCATTGTGTCCAATATATTGTATCTTTCAAGGCAAGCTCCACAATAAGATGCTGCAGATGTTCTACCAGACGGTTGTGGCGAGTGCCCTCTTCTATGTAGTGGTGTGCTGGGGAGGCAGCATAAAGAAGAAGGACGTCTCACGCCTGGACAAACTTGTCAAGAAGGCAGGCTCTATTGTAGGAATAAAGCTGGACAGTTTAACATCTGTAGCAGAGCGACGGGCGCTAAGCAAACTCCTGTCAATCATGAAGAATCCACTGCATCCACTGAACAGTGTCATCTCCAGGCAGAGGAGCAGCTTCAGTGACAGACTGCTGTCACCGTCCTGCTCCACTGACAGACTGAGGAGATCGTTCCTCCCCACACTATGCGACTCTTCAATTCCCCCTGTCGGATGCTAACATTATTCAAAGTTATAGTCTATTTTTACATGCATTTTTATTACTCTTTAATTTAATATTGTTTTTTTGTTTTTTGTATCAGTATGATGCTGCTGGATTATATGCATTTCCCCTTGGGATTAATAAAGTATCTATCTATCTATCTATCTATCTATCTATCTATCTATCTATCTATCTATCTATCTATCTGTCTATCTATCTATCTATCTATCTATCTATCTATCTATCTATGTGTTAAAGAGAAACTTAAGGCACTTCCAACTGCTTTTCTTTTATAGGCATCATGTTATAAAAAGGTGTTTTCAGTCAAGAAAAATACATTGCCTTCAGGATGTCACACCTTTGTTTAAAAGCTACTCATCACAATATGCGTGAAGACCTCACACACACATGAGCACTCTCATGAGACACTGGAATGCTCTCACACACTCCTTGATTCCCAGCATGTCGGCCTCAAGTTCATGAAGCCTTCCTGTCCGCTTCTAGCCACTGGCGACCTGTACTGGTCTGTGGGGAAACTCGCCTCCCATTATGTACACATAGACCTTACCAGCCCTGTCATGCACCATTTCATTCTGTTTATTTATTTTGTATGCTGGTGTTGATGATATATACATGCACGGGACCAGCAGGGCAAATAGATTAGGATAGGAGACAGCAGTGCAGCGCTGCGTGCACGCGGATAGTTTCTGTAAGCACACAAAGAATAGTATTGTAATAGCAGTGCTCAGGACCGATCACACAGGCGTCTACTTTAATTACCATTTGGTGTGTTATCTTGATAAATTTGTTTTTGTTTTTTTCTTTCTTTTTTTGTATTGTATTGTTTTTATTTATGAATAAATTTTGCATTTTTCTTTTTGTTGTTTTCTTATGTTAATTTTAGTACTTATGTTTTTTGTCAGTGGCTCTTTGTTTTTTGTATTGTGGTTGTTTGAGGGAATGACAGGTCTCGACAAAATAAATGTTGGGGTGCCAGCTTACTTGAAATGAAATCAAAGAAAACAAATGCATGATGGCATCAAAAGTACAACAAATAATAGCCTCCTGAAAGTGCGGGGGCAAAGTAATCTTGTGGTCTTAGGTAACACAGGAACTCCGTGCCTTTGGTTGCTCAGTTGTGAAGTGATGCCTTCTTCCGGGCAGTCATGCTTTTATGGTCCAGAAACTGGAAGGGGTGGAGTTAGTATCCCTCATTGGGCAGTTTCTCAGAACTGTGGGGGGAAAAGGAAGATAACATGCTTAGTGGCAGTGCTCCTTCTTGCCCAGGGTGACACTACATTCCCGGGAGGAACCCAGAGGGTGATTCTCTGATGCACATGCGTGACAGTATATTGAGCTTCCATGGTTTGGCTAAGGTTCCCTCCATGGCTTTAGTTTCCTTTATATTGGTTAATTTATTGTACTGTTTTTTGCAATTAATTTTGAACTCTATAGTAATACTAGGGAGCTTACCCCCTGCTCACTTCGCTCGCCAACCTCCCTTTTCTGCACTACATGCCAGCCACTTCAAGTCTCTGCCGCTCGTGTTGTGAAGAGAGGGGCTGAACGCACCCCAAGGAAACGCGGTTGCTCCTCCGAAACCCCCTCAGAAACAGTGATACAATGGGAAACGAATACAGTTTTATTTTTTTTACCTCCTCTTTGCTCGATCGGCTGCTGGATTGCCATGTGATCTGCATCTCGTACAGCACTTCAAACATTTAAAAGCCTGTACAGCAGCTGTCCTACTCTTTGTCTTTTATTTCCGGCCCCTGTCGTGGTTAAATCTTTTGGCACAAAGTCCCATCTCGCGAGACATAAGTTCTTGATATTTTTTAGTTTATAATTTAAAAACACATTAAGAATCTGAAAATCTAACAACATCATATTAAAGTTTGACGAATTATGAAAAAAATTATACCAAACATATATATGTAGATCTCAAAATAAACGTGACATAAAAACGTCACCGTTGCACTTTTAGGCTTAGGATTTTATTTATAGAGAGTAGATAAAATTATGTTAATGTGTCTTCTTTATTTTGTGATTATGCTTAGTTATTATATTATGTGCAGATTTCTATGGTTCATAGAAGCTATTGTAATCAGAAGAAACCTACAAAGCCGAGTCTAACGTTGGTTAACCGGTAGGTGACAAAAAGTTCTGTGCTTACATGGAGTGAGGTCATCAGTGGAGTCCCTCAGAAGTTTGTCTTGAGACTGTAACTTTTTTGGATTTATGAGTGAGAATTAGCTTTTTTTTAACTTACCCAGTGGCTTAAAGGTGGTGGTTTGGGATTCTTTGTGCTGAGCAAGGTACGTTTACATGCTAGTAGTGAGGTAAAGGCAATTACAGTTTGTTTGTCCATCTCAATTTTAAGCCTGTCTTGGAGTACACCAAACACAGCTATTAATGGATTAGGAGTAAACGTGACACCAAGGCTCTCTGATAGGCATTCAAAGATTATTGTTTAAAAAAACAATGTGATTGTGGTGCACGCCCAAAACCTGTGGCCCAGTGAGGCTGGAGCAAGACTGAAACTTTCACATGTTTAATTTTGTCCTGGACATTTTGGACAGTTTTTGTAGAGATAAATGCACTCGACAGAAAATTTTAGGTTGAATAGTTATGCACATATGGACCTAGAGTGTATTCCGTTCATGGCTGCCTTCCACTCTTTTTCTGCAAATGTTAAATTAAAGATCCTTTCCGCATTGTGCGCTAGGATCTTTGAAAAGAAGAGACTTTAAAATCTATACTAATAAAAAGCAAAGTCCTCACTGACTCACTGACTGACTCACTCACTCATCACTAATTCTCCAACTTCCCGTGTAGGTAGAAGGCTGAAATTTGGCAGGCTCATTCCTTACAGGTTATTTACAAAAGTTAATCAGGTTTCATTTCGAAATTCTACGTGTAACGGTCATAATTGAATCCTACTTACATACATATATACGTCCATAGCCTGCAGCTCAGTCGCTGTGTGAGGCGGCGTTGCGTCCCCCATCACCACGCCTCCCACGTAGTTGGCTGCCTGCCTATATTGCGTCCCCCATCCCCATGCCTCCGACGTAATTGACTGCCTGCCCATATAAGGCCGTCCGTCACTCCGGTCTCTTCATTCCCTTCTTTGCTTCGCCACGGTATTCACGTCTTCCAGCTGATAACTGTAGCCTTTTTATTTAATCCACGGCTTCTCCGCTGTTTTATTGTTCGTTTATTATGATGCAAAGTTATCGATGAGGGTGGTTGTATGCTTACAACGCTTGACAGATGATAAAAATGTCACTTCAACACAATTCCTGCAAATACTAACGTAATTGAAACAAACCATGAAACTCAAACCGATTATGACAGCAGCAATCCAAGCTGTGAGAAAACAGTAAAAAGGAGGCGTGTCAGACGTCGTGGTACATTTTCTGATGCAGCTAGATGAAAACAACTTCGTGACGCTGCTGCCAAATACTCGCAGAAAAATCCACAAGTTAATAGACATGCTGTCGCTAAATACTCGCAGGAAGATCCACAAGTTCATAGAGACGCTGTCGCTAAATACTCGCAGGTAATTCCACAACTTAATACCGGGAATGCCTGTTAAACATCTTAGATTCACGAGTAGCGATTTGGGTAGCGAACACTTCGATGAATGAAACCTGTTATCTTTACAACGGTTGACAAACACGGAATGTAACTTGAACACAACACGTCCTCCAAATACGAACCTGATTGAAAGAAATAATGATAATCAAATCCTTGATGACAGCAGCACTTATAACAGTCACAAAAAAATTACATTGACAATCATGTTACGTTTTTTTTTAAATGTTTCCTTTTCTTTTTCATTACTTATTTAACACACTACTTCTCCGCTGCGAAGCACGGGTATTTTGCTAGTGTTGTTATAAATTGTGGAGATGCTATCTGAGTCTTCAAGACTGATCAGTATCTCTTATGGAATAGAAATAAGTGGAAGGTGAGGAAAATTGGGCAGGTTCAGTTTAGCAAAGTGTTTTAGCTTGAAAGTAGTAGAACAATTGCATTGATAAGATGTTACATTGGAAAATGAATTGGTTCATAGGATGCAAAAACATCAATGTACAAGTCTCTAAATGTTTTAATCCCAGACATTTTCCAAGCATTAAATACTGTGTATGTATGAAAGGGTGGAAAACATTGGTTATTATATAGAGGTGCAACAGATAAGAGCTTCTCTGTCTTGAAGTTCTTCCTACATTGGTTCCATTTTCTGAGCGAATGAAGGGCAATTGGATTATTAGTGTATTGATGATAATTTGTATTAACTGGACACAGAGCTGAGAATAAAAAAATAAGTACTGAAAGATTTTAACTCTGTTGCAGACCAGGCTTGTTTATATTCATCGATTTGTGTCAATGTCCAGGTCCTTATAGCTTATATATTTGCTGTCCAGTAATAAAATTTGAAGGTAGTGCCATGCCCCCTTCTGCTTTAGGTCATTTGGATGTGTGGATGTTTCAAATTATGAAAAATAAGGTTATGATTGAATCTAATACTTAAAATAAAATTAGTTAATGTATATGGGAATGCTTTGAAATAGGAAAAGAAACTTGGGAAGGATGGTTATCTTAACAAGTGTTGATTCTACCTGCTAATGTCAGATGGAGGGTGGACCATCTGTTCACGTCTTGTTTAGTTGTGTCCATGTAGACAGCAAAGGTTTGTTGAAAAAGAGCTTTATATTTACTTGTGATGATTACCCGTAGACATTTAAACTGATATGCTAAGATAAATTGTAAAGAGTCCAGTCTAGTATTGTATGCTAGAGAGTTTCTAATTTATATTAATGTCATTGATTCTGTTGTAGTTAGTTCACTTCACAGATGATACTAAAATTGAAGCAATGGCAGACACTAAGGAGTCAGCAAAAACAATTCAAAAAGATCTGAACAGTTTCAGATATCTGCAAATATTTAAAAATAAATATCTATATTTATATCAGTTATACGTATCTTAACACCAGTTTAAGATATTTCTTTGTTACAATTTGGCTTAGGACATTTGTATTCCAATGTGTTACTTAAAAACATGTTTAAATGATTTATAGATATGTCTAAATGTTTAAAATTGATTTTCAGTTGACCTTTAAATCTCATGTCTTTAAAATGGTCCTGCATATTTAAAGATATCCTTCAGTAACTTAAGCAAATCTTTAAATGATTAATAGATAATTTGGAATAAAATACTGGATAACTGAAATAATATAAAATAATCTTTAGATGAATTGTAAGCATTTCACTTTTAGCATTTATCCAATTATTATATAAACTACTATTAAAATAATGTAAAAAAAAAATTAAATCCTTAAAAAATTGTTTCACATAAAAAAGTGCTTTAAAAATGTTATACAATGTTAGGGCTTTCTTTTATGTGAAATGAGCTGCACAATGTGCAGAATTCAAAGGAGTACTCCATCCAAAATTATTGTCATTTTTATTTTTGTTTTACCCCATGTAGTTTGTAGTGATGGCCAAGAAAAATATTTTAATTTCATGTTTTCATGCAGAACAGAGATAACAATTCATTGGTTACAAGTCCTGTCTTCAGTTCAAAAGTGCAATTCAACTCCTGTTTCTGTACTGCTTTCATCTTCCAGAGTTATTTTTGTAACAGTATTTTAGCAAATCTATACTAATAAAAGGCAAAGCCCTCACTGACTCACTCACTCACTCACTCACTCACTGACTCATCACTAATTCTCCAACTTCCCGCGTAGGTAGAAGGCTGAAATTTGGCAGGCTTATTCCTTACAGCTTACTTACAAAAGTTAAGCAGGTTTCATTTCGAAATTCTACACGTAACGGTCATAACGGTCAATAACGGTCGACAACGTCCGCCATGTTGAACTTTCTTATTTATAGCCCCATCTTCACGAAATTTGGTAGGCGACTTCCCTGCGCCAACCGAAACCGATGTACGTACTTATTTCAATGGTATGACGCCTCTGTCGGCCGCCATATTGAACTTTCCAACGTCTCTAATTTTCCAACTTCCCGTGTAGGTAGAAGGCTAACCCCATCTTCACGAAATATGGTAGGTGGCTTCCCTGCGCTAACCAAAACTGATGTACGTTCTTATTTCGGTGGTATGGTGCCACTGTCGGCCGCCATATTGAACTTTCCAATGTCACTAATTCTCCAACTTCCCGTGTAGGTAGAAGGCTGAAATTTGGCAGGCTCATTCCTTACAGCTTACTTAGAAAAGTTAAGCAGGTTTCATTTCAAAATTCTACGCGTAACGGTCATAATGGTTGACAACCTTAGCCATGTTGAACTTTCTTATTTATGGCCCCATCGTCACGAAATTTGGTAGGTGGCTTCCCTGCGCTAACGAAAACCGATGTACGTACTTATTTCAGTGGTATGATGCCACTGTCGGCCGCCATATTGAAGTTTCCAATGTCACTAATTCTCTAACTTCCCGTGTAGGTAGAAGGCTGAAATTTGAAAGGCTCATTCCTTACAGCTTACTTACAAAAGTTAAGCAGGTTTCATTTCGAAATTCTATGTGTAATGGTCATAACGGTCAACAACGTCCGCCATGTTGAACTTTTTTATTCATGGCCCCATCTTAATGAAATTTGGTAGGCGGCTTCCCTGTGCTAACCGAAACCAATGTACGTACTTATTTCGGTGGTATGACGCCACTGTCAGCCGCCATATTAAACTTTCCAACGTCACTAATTCTCCAACTTCCCGTGTAGGTAGAAGGCTGAAATTTGGTGCTGATTTAGGTGGTATGATGCCACTGTCAGTTGCCATATTGAACTTTTCAACGGTTTTTGTTACTTATGGGCCCATCTTCAAGGAATTTGGTACGTGGGTTCCCAAAGCTAACTGAATCCTACTTACGTACATATATACGTCCATAGCCTGCCGCTCGGTCACCGTGTGAGGCGGCGTTGGGTCCCTCATCCCAACGCCTCCCACGTTGTTGGCTGTCTAACTATATAAGGCCATCCGTCGCTCCGGTCTCTACATTCCCTTCCTTGCTTCGCCATGGGATTCACGTCTCCCTGCTGATAATTACAGCCTTTTTATTTAATCCACGGGTTCTCCGCTGTTATATTGTTCATTTATTACGATTATAGTTATTGTTTAGGTATTTTAGACTTACTTTACATTGTTCAGGTACCCATTTCCTTTATCATTCCAACCGTACTGCCATTAACATGTCTATCGAGGTGATCACCATCGATCAAAGAACTGTCACTTACCGAGTGGTTTCCATGCCCGGAGATGGCACCTACTTTTTCCATTTTCTGTGTTACATATTGCACGGCCAGATCAGGCACACTCTTGATATCCGGAGGAACAGTGTGTCTTATGTATTGAATGACTGGGACAGGTTCAAGGTGTAGTTTCATTTTCTTCTTAATAAAAATTTTAAGACAGTACTTCGTCGCTGCAAAGCGCGGGTATTTTGCTAGTTATGATTATACAACTGGACGACTCGATGAGGTGACACAAGTAATGTGAGATTTTTTTCATGAACACTTTGACAATGTCTGCTGTTGTCCAACATTGGTCACTATTGGGTCCCATTCTATCAGAAACTTTACTGTGCATCTAAACATGAGATTAAACATTTTTCTCAGTCATGAGTACAGTCTATACGAGGTAAGAAACATAAAAAATATCATTTTTGGCTAGAGTATTCCTTTTAGGAAAAGTGTGTTTAATGTAGTGGAGCACACCTGAATGCTTAATGCAGTAAACCAGGGGTCCCCAACTCCGGTCCTGGAGGGCACCAATGGCTGCAGGTTTTCATTCTAACCCTCTTCTTAATTAGTGACCTGTTTTTGCTTCTAATTAACTTCTTTTGAATTAATTGTATTTGACTGGCTCTTGAAGAGTCAGACCCCTTGTTTATTTTTCCTTAATTAGCTGCCAAATAATAATGAGATATAAAATGAGCCAAAACATGACCAGCAAACTGTGTCCATCATACAAGATCTGAAAATAAAGAAAGGTGAAGGTCTCAGGAATGCTGATCTGGCTCAGGTCCAAAAAACATTTTACCAGTGCTCTTAGAAAAGAGCAAATTTCGGAAATGTCTTCTATTGCACAATGAGAGCAGCAATGAGCCATGGAATTAAAGAGCGGGTTTAATTAACAACGAGCATCGGCGCCTAATTAAGCAACTGTTTGGAGTGAAATTGGTTGGACTTTGAGGCCCTGACTTAGCTGGTCTTCTGCTGGCTCACTCACATCACATTTCATTTCTGTTTGGTTGCCATTTAAGAAAGGAAATGAAGCTATTCAGAGGAAGTATGAAGAACAAATCTTAAAAAAACAAGTCAATTAAAATTAATTCAAAAGAAGTTAATTAGCAGCAAAAACAGTACACTAATTAAGAAAAGGGTTAGAATGAAAACCTGCAGCCACTGGGGTCCTCCAGGACCGGAGTTGGGGACCCCTGCAGTAAACAACTGTGGGTGACATGTTTGAGAGCACTAACTGTTTGCTTTTAGTTTTATTTAGTTTTTAGTGGTCAAGATAAAATCAGGGTGGCACGGTGGCACAGAGATAGCGCTGCTGCTTCGCAATAAAGAGACCAGGGTTCGCTTCCCGGGTCCTGTCTGCGTGGAGTTTGCATGTTCTCCCCGTGTCTGCATGGGTTTCCTCCCACAGTCCAAAGACATGCAGGTTAGGTGCATTGGCGATTCTAAACTGTCCCTAGTGTGTGCTCGGTGTGTGGGTGTGTGCGCCCTGTGGTGGGCTGGCCCTGTGTTGGCTGGGATTGGCTCCAGCAGACACCCCCGTGACCCTGTAGTTAGGATATAGCGGGTTGGATAATGCATGGAAGATAAAATCAAAGCATCAAACTAAAGGCTTTGGAAGCAAAGCATGCTTCACTAGTGTCTCTTAATGCTGAAAAAAGTTACATTAAGCTGTTAAAATTAACAATAAATCAATAGTTTCCATGCCCTTTGCAGCTATAAAGTTTCAGGTTTATTTACCCATTCTGACCAAAAGGGGGCACCCCAGACTCCAGTAATCAGAGGCACAGTCCAGTACAGTATTTCCTCCAGGTGAGCCTTGTCCTTTACCTCTTGACTCCAAGTCCCCCCTTTTTATCTTGCACATGCAAACACTTCTGGTGCCACTACATTACATAATGGAAACTTTTCCTGAGTCACACAGATGCTGTCCATAACAGGGTACTCCCTGGCAGCTCCCAAGGACCCCAAACAGGGTTGCCCTTCTGTGCTATAAATCCCAGGTAACCCTGCAGTTGTCCAAACTGGAACCGCTCAGAGGAGAACAGCCACCTCTCATTCTGGGGGAATAAATTGCCCATTCTTTAATTGTTCCTCCCTGAATGGGATAGAAATGTGGGATCTTCCCAGCCAAGTTGTGCCTTCATTCTTGCATTCCTTACATTACAGACTCCTGGCTGGGTCGTACATCTTCCTCAAGCCCAGTTGAAACACCAGTCCACCCACTTCTGCACTTACACCACATAGTGGTTATTAGAAGGGGCTTTATTAAACCTCTCTCAAACAGAAACACATTGACGCTGAAACAGACAGCTTACTATTTAATGGAATGCTGTTTAGGTGGAATCCATGAGCCTTTTGAGTGTTCAGAGTGAAAGGGGGCTTAGCTTGTATGGCTGCCAGCTGATGCAATGCCAGCATTTCAACTCACACACACAGAGACAAATTTAGCATAGTGATAAATAGGGGGTTGCAAATGCTATTATTTATATTGTTGTGCAAAAATAAAGAGGTGCTCTGACACATTTACAAAAAGAGGAAATGTTTTTAAAAATAATCTGAAATTTATTTCAGGATATGTTTAAATCGATTAAAAAGATTTATAAATAAAGAGTAATTTAAAGATCTGCAATATATTCAAACATATTTGTAGATAAAGCAGTCAAATATATACTTTGATATGGAAATTTTGATTGAGAAATCCATAAATGAATATGTTATACTCAGAATATGTCTTTAAATGTATATCGAAATCATTAAAATGAGTTATAGAAAACTTATTTAGTGATTTATTTAAGTCTATCCTTGTAGTACTTGTATTTAGTTTATCTTCCACTGATCAGGAGATATTTCAAATAAAGACATGTTGAAATGTTTAACAATCCATTTAAATGACATACAGATATTATAATGTACCTCTAAATCAGGGAGGGCCGCAGTGGCTGCTTCTTTTCATTCTAACCCTTTTCCTAATCAGTGCCCAATTTTCATTGTAAATTAACTCCTTTTCCCTTCATTTTAATAGCACAGTTTTAAAGGATTCAGTCCTCTGAATTGATTCTTCTCTTCATTATATGACAGCCAAACAGAAATAAGATGTGAAACGAGCCAACAGATGACCAGCTAAACTGGGGCTTCAAACTCCAACCAATTTCTTTTTCCTAATGAGAAGCTGATTCTTGATGTTAATTAAATCCGTTATTTAATTCCAAGGCTTCTTGCTACTTTCATTCTGCCACAGCAGACATGTCCAAAACTGTTGATTTTCTGTTTTTTCTGAGAACACCGTCAAAATGTTTTGGTGACCTGAGAGATCAACCTTACTGAGACCTTCACCTTTCTTTATTTTCAGATATTGTGTAATAGACACAGTTGAGCTGGTCATGTGGCGGTTTGTTTTGTGTCTTATTATTGTTTGGCTGCTAATTAGGGAAAAGAAGACCACAAAGGGGCCTTAGTCAAGTGAAATGAAAATGAAGGCAAAAGAAGTTAATTAGCAGCAACAGCTGGTCACTAATTAAGAAGAAGGTTCGAATGAAAACCTGCAGCCACTGCGGCCCTTCAGGACCGAGCTGGACACCCCTACTCTAAATGGCTTGCACACGTAACCCTAACACCTAACACCTAACAATTTTATAACCACAGTCCCTCTATCCCTTCAGAAACTGGAGTATTGACTTACATCGCCTGTACAATATTATAAGTTTTGGTTTGTGTTACTAAAATCTTCCTTGCGTGCTTGATTTGGAGTTTTATATTAGATTATAGTAAATGGTGCTATACCAACTAAACATGGAAATAGGTCTCCTTATCCTAAAATAAATTACACTGCAAGAAATGCATATACAAAAACTAGACAACAAACTTTAAACAGGAGCTGTTTTTCCTTGATCTAGCCAAAAAAAAAAAATCTGACAATGGGGTAAGCAAAATTTACTTGAAAAGATTTCCTAAAGTAAGGAAAATAATCTTAAATACCCATTTTTGATAATTTATTAATTCTTACAATGAGGAAAACAAGATTTAATGTCATACTTCCAATTGCTTATACAGTATTTCATTTTTTGCAGTGTAGAGTATATTTTGCACAAACTTTAAGCTGTTTTTCTACATACAGAGAGCTTTACACCCATCGAATGAATGACCAGGTAGTACGGAAGCCAGTAGGACTTTGAGGACCTTCAAAACTCAACTTAGTGTTGTTTTGGAGAAATTAGGTGTACGTTCCTAGAGCACCCGTGACTTGTGAAAAACCACGATTTTTTGGATGTGGTCAAAAAAACTCCTATAAATGCCTATTTTTATAATTTAAACCCTAAATATGCCCCCAAAACACTTTCATTTAATTTCAAACTCAGCTTAATACATTACCCTAAAAAAAAAGAATGTAAAGGTAAACCCGTATACTGTACAGTACTGTGCTGCTATGTCTATTGCAGTGCTAGAATGTAAAATACGATGTTACCCCTATATGGACTGTAATTCATGTAGGCGCGTTTTCTTTGGTATAAGTAGGGTACGTAATAATTTAATTTAATAAAAATACAGTAAAATGTACGGGTACTCACCAATAAAGAATGATATTGATTGAAAATGATGATGATGAATTAGCTGTGCAGTACGATGAATGTATGTAATGAAGATAATGACTGCACAGCAAAGCAGAGGATTTACAGCTCCTCGGGTGGCTACTGAGACGTAACTTTTTAGTTCCTGGAGCAAATCCAGTAGTTCAACCTTCTCCTGGACTGTCTTAAACTTCTTCTGGTGCTTAGGTTCATTGCCAGAAGCCTTAGAAGGTGCAGGGAGTTTGGGAGGCATCTTAGAGCTGTAAGAAGAACAAAACGAAAAACACAAGAACACTCAGCGAAACACTCGAGATAGCTATACGCAGTAAACTGTTATGATGCAGGAATGCTGGGCTGCCGGTGATGCGTCACAGGGCAGCAGCCAATCAGCAGCAAGGAGAAATGAATAACACTCTCAGATTCTCAAAAAATTCTTAGTTATGTTCTAAGGAAAAATCCGCAAATGACTGAGGCCGCAAACTCTGAACCGACACTTCGCGGGGGTCTATTGTATAGGATTAGCTTGCTTTTGGCCTGAACATCCTGTTCTTGTCAAGTTTTCTTCTAACATCTCTAAACATTCCTGTGTTGAATTGAAAATAAAATTCTATAAAATGTTCAAAAGTAATATTTGATTAAATTAAAAATAAAATCACTGATATTATGACAACTAAATAGGTGTAGATAACACTGTCAGTTACTTTAGTGGAGCCCACCAGTGTTCTTTACAGTGTCTGCAAACTGCCAAGTATTCCCCCCTTTGAAGTTTTCACATTTTTTATTATAGAACATTATGTTAGAACACCCTAATTTTTGGCACTGATCAACAGAAAAATACTCTTTAAATGTCAAAGTGAAAACAACACCATGCAAAGTGATCTACAGTATATTAGATTGCAAACATAAAACCAAAAATAATTGATCACTTAAGTATTCACCCCTTCAAGTCAGTATTTAGTAGATGTACCTTTGGCAGTCATGACAGCCTTGAGTGCCTGTGGCCAGGTCTCTGTCAGCTTTGCACATCTTGACAGTGACATTTATCTCCATTCATCTGAAGAGTTCTCAAAGATCTCTTGGTCACCTTTCTCACTCATCTTCTTCAGTTTGTTGTACAGCTTGCCCTGTGCTCTGCCATACTCTTTCTGTTTCTTCATGGTTGATTTAAGAGGATGCCAAAGGATACTCAGTGACTTGAATATTTTCTTGTATCTACTTCCCGACTTGGGCTTTCCATGGAGGTGCTTAGAGTGTTATTTTGTCTTCATTGTGTAAGTTTGTCCACGACAATTACTCAACACAAGTTGACAGACAGGTGGTTTCCATTGAATCAGTTCTGTGATTTCTAAAACCAACTGGCTGTACCAGTGATGACTAAAGGGAGTGAATATTTATGTGATCAGTTATTTAGTGTTTTATATTTATAAGTAGATGTGACCCTCACCACAGCTCTGTTCCAGAAAAAAGAGAGATAACCCTGGATCTCAAAACGAATCCTGGATTTCAATAGTGCGATTTTGCACCACTAGTTTAGCTGGTACCATAACACCAGATTTCAGTGTGCTCTCACAATTACAGATTAATGTCTGTTCATGACAAATATTTACAGGCCCTTATTAGTTTATCACTGAACAGACGATCAACCACAGACTACAAATCCGACAAACAGCATGTTGACAGTTTCATCCTGGCTGTGCTGTTTGTGGTTTATAAAGTAAGCAAAATGCAATTGTCATTTTCAGTCATGCTTAGTAAACATGTTTCATCTACACAGTCACTTGCGTTATGAAATCCTATAATTCTGATATTCATTTAGCACAGGCTTTTATCCAAAGCAACTTACAAAAGGTGAGTTCCAGTGGAGTAACCATCTGTCAGGATAAGTGTGGCTACGAATGCCACACAGAAAACTAATTAAATAAGAAAGAAAACGCACTAGTCAGAAGTGCTATAGACTATAATAAAAGTCATCGGCCATATGAAAAACAATACAACACAGAAGTAATACTACTGCTTTATTCCATTACAGAACTCCAAATCGAAATTTCATTAATAAGCATATAAATAATGGTGTTTGTAGAAGAGGGGAATCTTCACAAGTATCTTTTTAAAAGGCAAGGGACTCTGCAGAAGAGCTGAAGTTGGGCAGCTTGTCCCACCAGCCAGTCTATTATCAGTTGATAATTCCAAGGATTCTCACTCTTAACACTAGAATTACCAGCGCCTACGAGAAAACTCATAAATCTGGGCCACCTTAAATCCGTTCGCACCTCTCTGTCAGTGTCTTTTGTCCTGTAAATGTGCCGATTAAGACAAGCAGCAAGCAGCCTGCTATTCCATCCCTCCATCATCGCAGAACGTTCACAAAGTTCTCCCAGCTCGTGCCTTGTTTGATCGGAAATAATAGATCATTATTTGGAACGCATGCATTTCATGTGTGTTCCATTTCTACAGTAATCTGTGTAAACACATTGTTAAAACAGAAACTTTTTCATATTTTAGTAATAAATGTTACAAAATGTAAGCATAAACTGTAGAATGTGTGAAGCCTGAAGTCCAAAGATCAAATAAACACTTTCACAAAAGGTTCAAAGACAATACAACAGCTTCCGTGGTGTAGCAGTAAGATTTGCTGACTTGTAATCAAGAGTTCAATCCCCACTGCCTCCTATATTTGCCGTTTTCAGTAGTGAGCTGCTTTTATTGTTAATATTATAAAGTACACACATACATTTGGTTTACGTCTGTAACAGATCGTGTACATTTATAGTACTTTACTTGTAAAAGTTACTGGGTTTTTTTTCACTTTTATTCTCTTAGTTACGATCACAATACATACTACCGCCCTAGGGATCTGATGCTGTTAGTTTTTATTTGAAACCTGGAATAACTGTAGATATGAGTGGTGTTTTGAAGCAATGGAACTGGACATTCTCTGATCTGGATGGATAAAAGCTGACACACAAACGCTGGTGAATCTGCTTTATTCGTATCTCACCATCACTTTAGTTTTTTTTTTATTCAGTTTTTATTGAGTGTTCTTGCAGAATTAGTATGCACCTTATCATTTATGATGTCAAAAAACAAAAAGACCGTCTTTCCTACATTTACGACATGTGTACCTGTTGCAATGTGCACACTTCTCTCTATGCTGTGGTTTCTATTACACGCCTGAAAGAAAGAGACAATATATGTGACATTTTGAAGAAATCATTTAATGACCTGAATAGTACCAATCAGAAAACATCATCCCACTAATGCAATATTATTTGAAAACGAACAGCGTCAGATCGGGTGTGAATTTATACTGGCGCTCTTACTTAGAGTTAAATCAGGAGAGACAGGGTGTTAGGTGTTACAGCGTGATTGTGATTGAGAGAATAAAACTGAAAAAAGCTAACTTTTACAAGTACCATAAATTTATACCCAATGTCCCATATATTTGTCTATTTCTCATAGAACATTATCAGGTAGTACATCACCTGCACTGGCTGTACTTGCTGAGATACCTTATGTTTTAGAATAACCAATACGTTTCATATAATAGGACATCCTTCGATTTCCATACCTGATGCAGTGTGATTCTATCCTAGGAGCATAATCCACAAGGCAGGACAAACATTTCTTTTTTTCCTGCCTCCAAGAAGTTTCATGGCTGCAATACCTTGAAAATACCACTCAACCTTTGCTCCAGTAAAAACGCAAGTGGAAATGGCAAAGTGCAGTTAAATATTTTGGAATTTCCTGCAACACTCTGAAAGACTAGGAGCAGTTTATGTAGTAAGAGGAAGATGAGATGACCTAAAATATATGACCAAAGCCACCCTGGACTGGCTCACAGACAAAACAGCCAAAGTTATTATTGTAATGAGACACCTATATTTCAGACCTCACTCCTAGAGAGAATATTTGATTACATTTACATTTACTTACAAAACTTACAAAAAAGATGTCAGTAAATCAAGCAGACATCAGTCTAGAGGGCTGCTTGGGAACAAGTGTTACAGGACAAGGGGCCTTATGTATAAACTGTGCATTCACACAAACATGTTGCATTCACCTATTTCCATGCTCACTTCGAAATGTATAAAAACTTAACTTGGCATAAAGCCACACACATTTTCACTTCACCTTCACACCATACGTACACACATTTGTGCTTGGTTTTGCAAACGGACGGCACCCATCATCAAAGCAGTGCTACTGTTTCTAAGTCGTTTACCTTTCTTTTATAGATTCACATCTATGACGTGGGCTTTATCAAATACACCAAAATTAACCTCATGTTGTTTTACAAACTTAAGGCACTTGACTTAATCGTTCTGTGACAATATAATGGTGCATGGAATTGCCAAACTATTCCAAATACCACAGCTGCTTTAGTGTGGTTACTGTCAGTGCACCACTGAGAGTATTTTCACTGATTATGTCTGTGTGTGGTATCATAGCTGCACAAACACTTGTTCGTAAAGCTGTACAGCGGGTTATGATGAGAGTGCAGAGGATTATCAGGATACAGCTTCCAGTCCTGGAGGACATTTATAGCACCCACTGCAATTTCAAGGAAGGCCACCAGTATCTGTATGGATTCCACTAACCAATGCCATAGTCTATTTGAACTCCCTCTATACAGTATGGCAAACGCTTGAGAGCCTTTCCTGCACGAACCTCAAGGCACAGAGTCAGTTTCATCCCAAGAGCTATAAACGCGTTAGATCGGTCCATCAGGTGCACCTGGTAGAACTGTTTCTATTAATAATTACAATTACCTCACTGTGAACTTGCATTGCAACCGTAATATTGCACAACCTTAGCCACTTCATCAACCATTTGCACTATCTGCACTATATGCTTTTATATTGTATATTTTTTTATTGTATTATTATTATTATTATTATTATTATTTATCATTTTAGAGAAAAATAAGTTTATGGAGCATCTGCATATTGAATCTCATTGTATCATACAATGACAATAAAAGAATTCAATTCAATTCAATAGAAGAGAGTGTGTGTTTACAGATAATTATGACTGGCTTCTAGGTCAATTTAAATTTCCAGGAGCTATCCTGTGCGCTGTTAGAATACAAGGATGTATACTTGATATAATTTTTATAATGAAATGCATTAAAGTATGTGCATTACATTTTACAGATAAATTGTTAACTTCATTAAAATAATGTATACTGTTAATATACTGTCCTCAGTAGCGAGGAGCTGGTGCCCAGTCCAGAGATTCTTTCTGCCTCATGCTGTATGCTTAATGGGACTGGCACCGCCCTGGATGGATGGATGGACCGATAGAATAATTAATTGTATATCAAAGATTTTTCAGTGTTCCTTAAATGTCCTGAAGAATTGGAGTTCTAAGCTTACAGTTGGTTTTACATTTATTACAGGCGCTTATTGTGTGGTGATTGGTTACATGGAGAAAGAAAATGGAAGGACAGGTAATGGGGGTTGGTACAATTAACAGAGATGGTACCACTACAATATATTATTCTATTATCCCTCATTGCTACCACTTCACCACCGTGCCCCTACATGTTCAATACATGCTTTAATGCATTTCATCATGAAAATGATATCAAGTATACATGTTAGTATTCTAAAATTTTCAGAGAACTATAATATCATGGGGCGGCACGGTGGCGCAGTGGTAGCGCTGCTGCCTCACAGTTAGGAGACCTGGGTTTGCTTCCCAGGTCCTCCCTGCATGGAGTTTGCATGTTCTCCCTGTGTCTGCATGGGTTTCCTCCGGGTACTCCGGTTTCCTCCCACAGTCCAAAGACATGCAGGTTAGGTGGATTGGCGATTCTAAATTGGCCCTAGTGTGTGCTTGGTGTGTGGGTGCGTTTGTGTGTGTCCTGCGGTGGGTTGGCACCCTGCCCAGGATTGGTTCCTGCCTTGTGCCCTGTGTTGGCTGGGATTGGCTCCAGCAGACCCCCGTGACCCTGTGTTTGGATTCAGCAGGTTGGAAAATGGATGGATGGATAATATCATGAATGTAATGTATTCTGTGTGGCAATCACTGCCTGCTGCTCCTGTCAGCATAAGAGAAAATCCCGTTTAAGAAGCGTATAGCGATTAACGATTAGATCCTTTAGCATGCAGGGAAAACTTGGGGGTTGATGCCAGGATTGGCACTCCAGCCACTGTGAAAAAACTCACTGTTCCACTTTTTTGGTGCTGAGGTGTCACCTGTTGCTCGTCTGCGCTCGGGTCCTAATTTGGGTTTGTTGCATGGTGGGTCCGGCAACACACTGTATCATCACTGTGTGTATGCTCCCATCCTCCTCTCTTTTCAAAATGAACTAATGCCAGAAAAAGGGTATGATTTGACACCAATGAGCCTACAGGGACCGAAAAGGAAACAAAAGATAAACCTGAAAGGTTTATGTGAGTTGAACATACAACAGAGAAAATACTGCAGCCCAAAGTGTCCGCTCAAAATAAATTATAATGTTTTAGGAGGAGGATGTCCAGCTGGCAAAGGAGTATGAGGGAGACACCAAAATGGCACAGGCCCAAAGACAAGTCCATAAGATAACTCAGAAAGACAGAAGACTTGACTGGTTGTCACTGCCACTTGGCAGCAATAAAGATGTTCACATTGCATACAGAACAGCCAGAGTAGACTTTTTCAACAGGAAAGTTCTTATCTTTTAATTTTTAAATTTAAAAAAATGTAAAATGATGCTTGTGATTTATCTCTGTAATAGAGGGCCCGTGACAGTTTTACTTCATAGATAATCCACTGTCATATAGCACTTCATCTTCTCCATGTCATGCCAACAAACAAAATTAGTAAAGGTATCATATATTTGAGGTAGTTCTGAGATTTTCCAATCAGTATGTTACTAATATGGGCTGGAAAACAAATGTTTTAGTGAGCTAAGAAACTGACATATTCATCCATCCATCCATTATCCAACACGTTATATATCCTAACTACAGGGTCACGGGGGTCTGCTGGAGCTATCCCAACCAACACAGGGCGCGAGGCAGAAAACAAGCCCCGGACTTGGCGCCAGCCCATAGCAGGGCAGAAAAACACATATTTTGAATTATTACAACATTTAAAATGTTTCGTTTCACCAACATCCACCTACAATCTGGTGTCAACAGTTTGAATATCATCAGTGAAAGATGCCCTCTGATGCTCTTCCAGTTTGGTTCCAGTTAGCCTAATCTTTTTCTTAAGACAAGCCTTCCACGAAATTCAGGCCTCGTATTACAGCAGCCAAGCGCCAGAGCCAGCATAAGCAGTCCCCTTGTAAGAGCATTGCTTCTAAGTGTGTCTGCTAACGTCTGCTGCTATCACAACAGGCTTCTTGCTATCAGTTATATCAACATAGATAAGTGAGGGCTTGGAGTCAGCCGCCTGCACCAGCCAATTCTTTTCTGTGTTGATATTATACGCATGTGTCTCCATTCCTGGAACACTTCTGAAAACCTAATTCACTTTAATGGGACCCATACGTTACTGTAATTATGCTGTGATTACTACCGTTAAAAGATTATTTGGCATTTGTGAGTAGCAACTTGTTGAACAAAGACTTGCGAAATGAGCAGAAATGGGTGGATGGGTTTGCAAAGTTTGCTTGGGCTAATCCTCCAATCTGTCATTACAGGCTGTGCTGAACTAAAAGATAAGGCACCTCGTCCTTCAATGGACGTGAACTGAAACGCTTACCTCAGTATGTTCTCTGGAACCCTTCTGTATCAGTTCAGTGCTGGTCTCAAGTGCTTGTCTCCTCTAGATTTCTGCTTTCAAAAGTGTACCGAATTTGTAGTGGAGGTGATTGTCAGGATTAGCTAATGAACTCTCAAAAAAAAAAGAAATAATTTTTAAGTCATTTGACCCACAGTGGGGTTAAGCATGTTAATCACCTTATGCATTCTCCATGTGAGAGCAAGGGTTTCTTACTCCAGCTATGCTGAACTTCCTGTCACTCTCATGATGATCGGGCAAGAGTGAGGTGTTCAGAGGAGCTAATCAGGAGATAGAAGAAATGGAAAACAGACACAACAATCAGACTACCAGAAGAAGCTGTCAGAAATGAAAAATGAAACACAGAACAAGTAACAGGAAGTGAGAACACAAACACAATGCAAATTTGGTGCTCCTTCTAAAGATCCTTGTGGCTACGCTGAGACTTTTTAGCTGGAACAACGCTGATGCCCTGCTGACTCAGCTTTTGAACTGACAAATGCTCATCCCGGAGTTCAAGTGTGTGAGTTTGTGCTGATGGAAAACAGCACACCAGGTGCCTTGTTAATGGAACATGACTATGCAACGACACCTGCTCCTGGTCAGTGTACACAACCACATCTAATGGTCTGTCTTTATGGGTTTCATGGCAGGTAATAACTAATTGTAATTACCCGAAAAACTGGAGAAGTCCACAGGAAATGGTTCATGCACCAACTGGGTGGTCCACTTTTAATTATAAACTCAAAAGGAAATACGTGCAAGAGCACACAACTGGAACTACAGACAACAGTAGGTGCAATTTAGCTAATATTTGGGCTTCTGTCTCTCGTTCAGGCCACATAGGAGCTCTATCCTGTACCAGGCTTATGTCTAATTGAGACGCCACCTTCCAGGAACGTCCCTTTTTATAGATTCCCGACTGGAAGTAGGTGGGATCTTCTCTGGGTGCTGTGGGCAGGTATTTTACTGGTTAATTGTATATTAAACCTTACTGAATAAGGTTCACTCTGTCATTGAGTGTTAGTTTGTCGTGAGTTTTTCCAGTCTCTGGTGTTTTCATCTTACATATTAACTCTTTGAGGGCCGGATATTTTTTTCCAAAAAACACACTTTTCTGAAAAGCACACAAAGCAAAGGTTTGACACAGAAATCGACATAAAATATCTGTTGCTGGGTGCTGTGGTCACCAGTTTGCAGGAATGCACAGCAGGCTGTCTTCACATTGTGGGATGTGTGGACAGCAGCAATAGTCACGGTCCAGGTGTATTGCGATCTGGTTTGTACCTCTTGTCATTGTAAGTGCGGGAGGGGGAGGGTTCCTCCCCTGTTCAGCACCACAGTCTGATCAGATGAGGACCAATCAGCTGATGCTGGTACTTCACGTTCATGTCAATCACTTGTATCAAAATTGGAGTCTGACAAGTAAGAGTCCATTTCAGCGATAATGTGCAAAATGTCATCCATGGAGTCGTTTGCTTTACGCGTTTGCCTTGACGTCAATCCCATTTTTGCTGTCATTTGCTCCTCACTACTCACACGAGTACAGGGAACCACGGTCAGATCAACAAAACTACCTTTCCTTCTAGCAAAGAGAGTCCAATGAAAAAGTAACACATGGTTTGGTCACCATTTACAGTTGACTACCACCGTTAATCCCTCCTTTTGACAAAAGTCGACATCCGCCCTGAAAGAGTTAAAGGAAATGACTTCATACTCTTTTTTCATGTTCTTTTTCTCTCCATGTTTTCACAATGGGCTGCTTTATTGACTTGCTGTCCAGACCTCGCATTCCTGGTCCTGCTCCTTCAGTCTACTCACACTGCTTACTCCATTCAGTTGTTGTGGTCTAAACATTGATCCATAAAAGTAAACTAATAAATAGGTACTTTGGGATTTATTTTGAATGTGAATGTTAAAATTTCACAAGGTTTTCGCCTCTATGTTTTGTTTTGTATCTTTTCTTTAGGTTGTCTCATTTCTTTTTATTTCTTTGGAGAAAATGCTGTTAGTCTCTTAATTTTGCATTTTGAGTTTAAAGTTGCTCACTGTTAATTAATTATAAAGTGAATGGCAAGATCATGGATTATGTAACAGCCTTCTGGTACCTGAGTGCTATTTAAAACAACAAATAGCCACTAATTTCATGCATTGACATTACTTTCTGAAACAATACTATTTTGCGCCATTTTGTTTTTGTATTACTATACTGGATTTAGTAATATGGGAGGCAGATGTTTGTAGGTCATTTGTTTTCATCAGTTCTTGTTGAGAAACTGAGACACACGTGGGCAGATATGACCACGATCTGAGTCATCCTACTCCTACCTATGAGCTTTCTAACAGTTCGTTTACCTTTATCCAAGCTAGAAGTTCTTGTGTGTGTTTTGGAGGATTGTTGTTTGTTATAATCTTTTATATAAACGTCTACTCGTGGAAGTGTGTATGTCTGTCCGCCCTGGAAGTGAGAGGTGGAGTCGGGGTAAGGGCTCCGCCTCCGAGGAAACAGAAAACTCGCTTAGCCGCTAATAACACAAGTGAGGCCAGCATGTCAGCAAAATGAAACCTCCGAAGAAAGACAAAGTCGCTTAGCCGCTAACATCGGCAAAACGCTATCCCTTTTACTTTTCCTCCCGTCGCTAAGAGAGATACCCAGAGTAGTTCCTTTAAATTATCTGACATCTCTAGATTTCAATTTTTTTTCTGACGATTTCAATAGTCTCTAGGACCCCAGGCTTTTTATGGCACAGGCTTACACAGCTAGTATATAAGTATATAGTCATATAAGTCTCAATTTCTTCAGAGAATTGACTTCCAATCATCTCAAGAGTGCATGCAGTGGGGACAATGCAAAGTAAGGATCTATCTATCTATCTATCTATCTATCTATCTATCTATCTATCTATCTATCTATCTATCTATCTATCTATCTATCTATCTATCTATCATATAGTGCCTTTTACAAATCATTTCTAGACAAAATCTCCAGCTACACTTGTCTTTCAACACTTGGTCCTATTCTTTTTGTCTTTAATTGACACCCAGTCCAATGTGGAGTGTAACACACATACAACAAAGTCTGTAAAGACCTACCATTGATTGGTTCCTGTTTTCAGAAAAGGGACAGATTGAGAGGAATGTGCTGAGCTCTGACCTTTTTACTAAACAGATAGGAAATCACTATTGTTGATCCTCTTTGTAGACAAACCCCAGGAATATTTCTTGGTGTCTTACTGATTTTCCTGGGTGGTTTTCCAGTTGAGCAAGTTCAGAGGGGCCTTTCCTTTAAATTGCTGAAGTGTGTGCATTAATGTCTGGGCCACAAGGTAACAGCTGCAAACAGAATTCTGGCCTAATGTTTTTTTTTTTAGTTATCCGCTCTCCCTAACCACGTCATTTCCCAGATGATGAGACCTCCAAGAAGTGAAATGATGAGTGATTAATGATTCATCTCAGCTTTGAGTTAAAAGCTAAGTAGATGTAAGCCCTCGATTGACTGTTAGGAAATGCTAAAGGAGATACTTTTAATACAATAATGGAAAAACAGGAGAATGCCTGTAAGGGGTGGCCAACTAGTAAGGTACCATCATGAACTGGTTGGTTTTGTCACTGCTCTGTAGACATTAGGAGACAGGCACATTCATGAACCAAAATAAAGTATAATATATATTCTAAACACATTCTTGATTTCATGGCCATCCATTTCTTCATAATGCTACTGTTCTTCCTCAATGGGTCAGTGCTGGGACATATTGTTCCATCTGTCTCATTGCCTCATTTTGAAGGTAGGATGGAGTGTGTGGTGCAGAGGTCAGTTTTACAAAACATAGTTAATTGATACAGTTTTTGCTCCCATATTCTCACAAAACACACCAGCTAAGATGAATTAAAACTGGTTTAATTCTGCTCTTGTCTCAGTGTCCACAATTCCCAGACACATCTGACTAGATCTGCAAATCAGAAACACTTGTTCAGAAGGAAATGCAGAACAACAGAGCAGTGCCATAGGTAAGAAGGCCAAGCGACTCATCAGTCATTTTGCACCCTCTTGCTGTGTTCTTAGTGCTTTCCCTCTCTAACCTTCCTTGACTCCCCACATGTTTTTCCGGTCGGGATAAATTAATCATGTCACCATGGTGAAAAGAACACATGGCTCAAGGATGTAAGCTGTCAAACAATATACAGCTAAAATGTCTGATTACGACATGCCCATTGGCTCTTTGTTATACGCAAGCACAGGCAAAGTTTTAGTTATAAATTAAGTAGTTTATTGTTGTGTTGATGTGAGTAGGAAAGAGAAGATCCAAAGTTTCAAAATGCTGGCCAGTGATCACACGCTTCAGAGTCAGAGCTTCAAGCTTTAGCAGCCTTGGTGCCTCACAGGAGAAGATCTTTCTTTCTTATAACTGTGATGGATTTTCTCCCATGTCTTCTTTCTCAGTAAGGAAGGCATGTACTTCTTCATGTTCTGAGAAGCCACTCTGGGCCAATTTGTCTTTATTTGCTCATTTAACTCATTCATGCTAAGAGAACTTTGACTTTAAACTACAACTGTAAGTATCTTCTTAAAAGCAGCATTTTAATAGGACTGTATAGTGGCATTTATGGGTGTTGGGGCTGCGACCCAAAAAGGAATATCGAGGCGCAGAGATACATAACTGATATTGATGCTCTGCACCCGTTCACATATAGTGTGTAACACGTTGTGAAAGTTAGAAAAGAATATGTGATTAATTTGTTTCAATTGGTTCACTTTCTTTTTCTCCAGTGAATCCAGGATACACTGATATTTTTTGTTTGCTTGAGAGAATTTTATTACAACTTTTCTAAAAGTAATAAAGCAGTAAATATGGATAGCCTCCCTTAGTGGGGTGTCTCTATACACCACTCAACCACTTAGCACGTATCGTACCAGTGCAAAAGTGACATAATGGAGTGTGGCGGATGGCCGGCTGCTCAACCGGGCCAGGACGCCCTGAAAGGAGTAAGATGGGGGAAAGCTGGCACTGCCTCCCCCAGAACACCAGATGAGTATGCCCCTGCAGCATAGCGGCACCCCAGATTCCCTCAGGGCACCATGGGAGTTGGAGTTCGGCTTCCCAGCCCTGTTGGGTGCCATGGGTGCTGCCTGGAGGCGCTACAGGGGGGCTTGAGAATCTGTACTTTTCATATTGCCCAGAAGTACTCCCGAGTCACAAGGATGGAACCACAGAAGTACTTCCAGGCTGAAGAAATCCACAAATCTCCATCTAACCTGGAAGTGCAGATGAGTCATGTGGTCGGAAGGACAGAAGCACTTCCGGGTCAAAGATTATGTAAAGGACTGGTGGAGACTCACCAAGAAAGAGCTGGAGTTGGGAGGGAGTAGGACAGAGTTTGGTGGGAGGAGTGGAGGAGAGATTTGTGTGCTGATTATTGTTATTTTGCTTGTGTATGGTGGTGGAGGTGCTTTTGGGCACTGTTTAAAGAAGAAAAAAATCATTAAAGATGTTCTTGGTGGTTTTACCCTGTGTCAGCGTCTGTCTGTTGGGTTGAAAGAGGCAATAGCGACCTCTAGTGTCTTACAGGTGACATAATGGCATAGGGGTGGGAATGGAGGTGCTGAGGGTGCTGGACATCCATCTATTGAATGACACCTTGCCAAACAGTCAATCCCCTTATAAGTATGATGACAAATAAAACAAATGTGACTTAATACTGTTGCCAATTGGAACGTGTTAAGCCAGCAGGGTGAAAGTGGAGTTTTATCTTTCTGATAATCTATTAAAAGGAATCCATATGTTTTTAAAACATCCAGTGACAACCATCTGTTAGTATCAGAGTTCAATGCAGAATTGCTTCATTACATGCTGGACCTACAGCAATGGCTACTGGCCAGAACCATGTTGTAGAGTTTTTGTTTTAATAAATGTCACATTCCTTCCTATTTACTGTTGTGCTCAGACTCCACTGACCTTTAAGAAATACGGGGCCAGGGAAATCCAATAACATCCGCTAATCTCACCAAAGCAGATTTCGACTACCTACAGTAATTACATCAATTTGTACGACCAATGCATTCAGATTCTTTCATTACCAAAAGCAGTTGGGAACAATTAAAACCTTAATACAATAAAAATAAGTCTTAATTTAACATATTATGGGGTAGTCTCTGGTCCCCCACAAACTTTAACTGGATTAGGCTGGTTTGAGAGTTTCCGTGTACTTGTACAGTATGCACCATATTATGAACTTGTTGGCAAGATCGGTCTTACAGGGTTCAGTTACTAAGAAAATACAAGATAATATGCATAATATTAATCAAAATAAAATGCAAAGAATCCAAAGATAAACCCAGGCCGATGGCTTAGTGGTTAAGGCTTTGCCCTTCTGACTTTAAACCCTGAGGCTGTGGGTTCAGATTATTGCTTGTCCATGAGCAAATTACTTCACAGAACCCTAACCCTAATTGGACAAAACAAAAAATAAATGCAACCAATTGTATCTCAAATGGTGTACATCACCTTGGATAAAGGAATCAGTCAAATAAGTAAACATAAACTGAACATTTCCAAATTTATTAGGTGTCGTGAAAAGTAAAACTCAAACCAGTATCTACATTTAAACCCCCTTGCTCACTTGTTATACAATACCTTTCATTATTAAGAAATAGTTTGAATTGCACAATTAAAATTACAGATGTCAGCCCACAACTTTCAAAAAGAAAGAATCCATTTTAAAAATAAACACGTTAGACGATGTACGCACGGCGTTACATTCAGGTGTATTCAGCGACTAAGTTAACTGATATGAAAGTTAGAGCATTTCACTTCTTTATTTTCTTTATCCAAGAGTCAGTTATTACATTTTTGTTTAATAAACAGATCTGTAATAAAGAGTCATTCAAAATTAATAGCAATAATAGTGTAATTACACATTTTGGTAGACGGCAATAAATATGTGCATTTGAACAGTACTTTACAAAGTTAAACATGTAGCTTAAATAACCTTGTGGTAGCTTTCACACACAGTAGACTGCAATTCCAGTGATGTGAAAACAGCATCAACTGATGTGCATAAGTGGTGAGCAGGTCACTAACTAGTTGTTGTTCGATTTTCTTAAATATAACAATTTTCAACATCTATCCAATACAGCAGAGTAGTAAATAGCAAAACAATTGAAAAATATGGATTAATAAAAAATAACCAATACTAGTGTAAAATCAGCATCAATATTACCCTTTGAAAGGAGAAAAGGAACTCAGATAAGTTTCCCATCTAATCTTCTTATATAATATGCTACCATGGCTGTCCGTTTGCCTGTCCAGGATTTTAAATAACCTATAGCTTGCAAACCGTTTGAACTATTGACCTGAAATTTAGTACACATATACTACATGACCTTTACTGTCCGCTTTGGGGTGATGATTGTTATTCCTCTTTTTATTTTTATTTTATTTTGTTGTAGAATCAACTCTCGGCAGCGGCAGTGCAGCACAAGAATAGCTGGTCAGGAAGCAGCAAGCACATCAACCTCTGAGCAAACGAATGCTAAACGTACAGAGAAAGAGGATGAAATCTATAAGTCAAGTCTATTCACTGCACATTATTGTGCAGTCCACCATTACTGGTTATTAATATTAGTTAAAACACAGTAATTTGTTAAAATTATGTAAATAAGTAAGAACCAGGAAAGGAACTGATTTGTCATATAATGGGAATACGAATATACATAATGGACAATCGCTTGCCACGATTGTTTGTGTAAACCTAGGACTAAAAGACCAGGGACCTCATGTATAAACGGTGCGTACGCACACAAATGTTGCGTATGAAAGTTTCCACGTTCAAATCGCTTTGTATAAAATGTAAACTGGGCATAAAGCCACATACATTTTCACAGTAGCTCCAACTCTGGCATACGCAGGTTCTCCGCTCGGTTTTGTAAACTGGCGGCACCCAGCGTCAAAGCAGTGCTACTGTTCCAGTGTGGTTTCCCTGTCTTTTTTAGATCCACCTCCCTTACGCGGGTTTATAAATACACTGAAATTAACCGCATACTGTTTATTAGTTTAATGCATCTGATTGTAATTAGCCTGTAACAATATAATGGTCCACAGAATGGTGAAACTATTCTAAATACCATAGTTGCTTTAGCGTTGTTACTCTCACTACACCTTTTTCTTCTTCTTTTTTCAGCTGCTCCCGTTAGGGGTTGCCACAGCGGATCATCTTGCACGAGTGTTACTTTTAACGCTGACTGGGATTTATGTAGCGGAAGAACATGGAAGTTGGCGTCTCGATAAATTTCATTTAAAAGAAAGCGTGTCACATCTCAACAAAATTGGCTTACGTGGGGCAGACGGACAGAGAGACTGACAGACTTGAGCTATCACAATTGCTGCTTCACTACCTGTAAATGGAGCCCTGGCCAGTAGCCTAACTCGGCCTGCTACTGAAAGAGTTCAAAGAGGTGTCTCTCTATTATAATTAAAAAATCTTGGGATGAGAGACGAGACTTGACTTTCTCAGAGAGACACTTTCATGTCATGCGAGACGAGACTTTATGCCAAGAGATTTAACCATGCCCGGAGCCAGAAATAAAAGACAAAGAGTAGATGACAAAGTAGAACGTCATAAAGAATTCAAAAACGTTGGTAAGATACACATGCAGAGCAGGTTAGAGGTAGTGGAAATGCGAAAATTCAAAAGTCTGAAACAAATGATAGTATAGATCACATTAGCACAAACAAAAAATTATTACTTGGTGAAATAACGGAACAGTGAAAACAGATCAAATATATTGTTCAGATATAATCTTTAAGTCGGAGACTTGTAGATCGCCTAATTCATTTTGCCATCAGGGAAATTAGTGTTTCTTCCCAATGAAGAGGCGTATTCGTGAGAATTAAAAGATTTGTTGTTTGGTGAAAGTGAAATCCCATAAGATAAAATTTCAAGCCCTGTGAGACAAGTCTTTATGCAAAAAGATTTGGAAAAGTCCTGCCCACATCTAAAACATTTACAACCACACACACGGTTCAATCATTTCTCATTTGTGTGAATGCTATTGTCAGACACAGTTTGTGTTGAGAGAAAGATACAATATTCACTCACGGGCAGTTATAGGTTGCGTTATGACAATGTAAATCCAAACACGGAATCAAAATTCAAGGCAATATTGACGAAAAGGTAAAAGCAAAAAGCGATCAAATATATGGACATAGGTGATATGACAGAAGTATATAGATATTGTTTGGCTTTAAACTTTGAGCCTGAGATTTGTAGATCATCTAATTCATGTTGCCATTTGGGAAAAGTAGTGTTTCTTCCCAATAAAGAGGCCTGTCCACGAGAATTAAAAGATTTGTTGTTTAGTGAAAGTGAAATCCACATACGCGAGCGGCAGAGATGCGAAGTGGCTGGTGCGTACTGCAGGCAGGGAGAATGGCGAGTGAAGTGAGCCGGGGGCAAAGCCACATAGTGTATACAGTATTTATTTTTTTCCTAGATCCTTAATATGGTTTATAAAGTCGTTATTGTCACCCATACAGAGCACAGTGAAATTCTTACTTGCATGTGCTAATTACCATCTTGCTCCTCTCTGGCACCATGATTAGTGAACGGAACAATCTTATCTTGAAAATTCTTCCATCCTTATAAATGGTGTGGCCTTATTTCAGAGGCTGGTTGGCCATTTGTCTTCTTGTCATACTCATCTCATTGTTAATTGATAGCAGATTAAGAAAACAGCAGCAATTAAAGGTCCTGTTTTAAGAATAACTGATTATGCATTACAAATCTGAATGAAGAACAGAATCAAAAGTAAGCAGCACCCATTAGTTTATGCCTAAGAAATCCACTTGAGTGAAAACCTCACTTACTCTTAAGTAAAAGACGTATGATGCCATTTAAGAGACTGTGACTGTGAGGGAGTGAGGTAAAAGATTCTATGGTTTGATGAGACATAAACTGAACTTTTTGGAGCTCTCCAAACAGTAGGTCTGATGAAGACCAGACTCTGCTCATCACTTGCTTGATACGATCCTTATAGTGCAACATGATGATGCTATCAGCCTGCTATGGGAGTGTTTGTCAGTGGCAGGGACAGGGAGACTGATCAGAATTGAGGGACAGATGAATGCTGTCAAGTACAGACACTTGTTCTAGAGTGCACACGACTTCACACCGGAGCGATGGCTTGCCTTTCAGCACCACAATGATCTGAAGCATACAGCTAAGACAACC
The DNA here is from genome assembly GCA_026402145.1 of Polypterus bichir lapradei. NCBI lineage: Eukaryota > Metazoa > Chordata > Cladistia > Polypteriformes > Polypteridae > Polypterus > Polypterus bichir. The sequence continues at coordinate 18,778,054 of JANRMT010062856.1, read as the reverse complement.
CTGGAGTGGTTTCACTGCAAATCTCTTGACTGTCCTTGCGTGGCCCAGTCAAAGCCCAGGCTTTTAAACCCCATAAAACATCTGTGGGGAGACCTGAAGGTGGCAGTTTACAGATACTTCCCATGAGCTTTAGAGGGGCATGCTAGGATGAACGAAATGATCTACCCAAATCCAGGTGTGCAAAACATGTAGAGACTTACCCAGGAAGCTTCAGACCTGGAATTGGTGCCGAGTGAGCTTTTACAAAGTACTGAGCTAAAGGTCTAAATGCATACATGAATGAGAATTTTGAGTTTTTGATTTTTAATAAACTTGCAACCCTTTGTGAAAGCTTTTGTTTGCTTTGTCATTATGGGTTATTGACTTCGGAATGATCAGCATAAATGGCAAATTTATCAATTTAAAATTTATAGCTACAACATAATAAAGTGAAGGAGCCTGAAAACTCTCTGAATCAACAACAACAACAACAATATTTATTTATATAGCACATTTTCATACAAATGGTGTAGCTCAAAGTGTTTTACAGGGTGAAGAAAATAAAATTAGGCAATACTAATAAAAAAAATAGAATAAAAGTAAAGTCCTATGATTAGGGAAGACAGAAAAAACAACAGCTGGAGAAAAAAAACAAAATCTGCTGGGGTTCCAAGGCCACCACCTAACATAAATTACCTTAATCAGTCCTCATGGTTTTCAGGGTTCACATGGAAGAACTTGACAATGATGGTCATTTGGACCTCTGGCCATCAGTACATCAGTGTTACGACTGCATGGTGGTTTGATCAGGTGGTGGTGGCGCAGATCGCCACCACAAAAAAACTGGAAAAAGAATAGCAGAGAAAGTAGGGGTTAGTACAGATTTCGTAGCCACCATGAAGCTATGAGAAAGCAATGAATCCACCATATACAAATGGTGAACAAATCAAAAATAGACCAAAAAGAAGGGTCAGTGCTCTAGGGGAGACCCTATTTAATGTTCAGGTTGATTTACTAAAAGAAAACTAAAGAAAAGTTGAAGACATCACATGTGACACATTCACTGGCTCTTCTAGCCTTATAATAGGTTCAGAAAGAGCTTGTGTTACTAGCAGCTAAGCGAGTTTTCTGTTTCCTCGGAGGTGGAGCCCTTACCCTGACTCCACCTCTCACTTCCAGGTCAAACAGGCAGAGACACACACTTCCACGCGTAGACATTTATATACAAGATACACTGTATTACCAGTGTTTACACATTTTGTAAATAAAATATACCCAAGTATTAAAACAGTAAGAGGCATTTACATTCATTTATATAATATCTGGAGTAAATTGCTAGCTTTTTATGGCATCACTTTTGAAGAATTTTGAAATTCTAACAAATATACCCACATTAAACACGTGAAAATGTGAATGTAAATATATGCATCAGTACAGATGGTCATGCAATTTTAATGGAGGAGCGTCATTTATAGCTTCACCTAGGGCAGCAAAAATGCTTGTTTTTTTTTTAAACATTAATGTAATGTAGAAGCCAAGATACACTTGTTCTCAAAAGTCTTAGAGGAGCTTGAAACAGCAGTTGAAGTGGACACCTTAACAACTTTTGAAATATGTCTTAATGAAATAATGGAACAAGTTAGCCATTTGTTAACCCAACAAGTTTGGTCTCATGTGTGAAACTTTTTATGTCCCCTCTAGTTGCCTGAAAATACTTTTTCTTCCAAACCATGCTGCTGTCGTGTGTCATTGGCCATCTCCCTTGCAGTACAACTAATTCCTTGTGCAGTACTTGATGATCTAACAGTATCTTATAGTCTCACTGGCACAAGTACTATGAATTCTGACATGACACTTAGATTACGTGCATTAATGTAAAAAGTCAGTTTATTTATTAAAGAGAAAGAAACGATATTCGCTCATGGGCAGTTATACGTTGCATTGTCACAATGTAAGTCCAAACAAGGAATCAAAATTCAATGCGATATTGACGAAAAGTTAATTACAAATATTGTTATATTATGTTATAATTCTTCATGGACAGTAGGATGACATAGAGTTTAGTGCTATTGTCTCACACCTCCAGGGGCCTCATGTATAAACGGTGTGTACGTACAGAAATGTTGTGTACGAACGTTTCCATGTTCAAATCGCGATGTGTAAAACCTAAACACACACATTTCCACGGTACCTCATACCCTGGTGTATGCAAGTTCTGCACTTGGTTTTACAGACTGGTGGCACCCAGCGTCAAAGCGGTGCTACTCTTCCTGTGTGGTTACCCTTAGATCCACATTCCTGACACAGCTTTATAAATACACTGAAACTAACTGCATATTATTTATTAGTTTAATGCATCTGATTGTAATTAACCTGTAACAATATAATGGTCCAGGGAATAGCCATAGTATTCCATAACTGCTTTAGCATTGTTACTCTCACTGTACCTTTGCCACAGCCGATCATCTTTTTCCATATTACTCTCACTGCACCACTTGGAGTATTTATATCACTGTATCTGAGTGGGGAATCACAGCTTTACAGCAGCTGATCGGAAAGGGAATTATCAGTATACAGCATCAAGCACGCATTGCCTCAGCCACGGTAAAACGCTTCAGAGCCTTTCCTGTACAGACCTCGCGGTTTAGAAACAGTTTCATCCCAAGAACTGTAAACACAGTCAATCAGTCCATCAGGTGCTCCTTATAGAACTGTTGGTACTTATAAGTACAATCACTTCACTGTAAACTTGCACTACAGTTATAATATTGCACAACCTGCACCACTTTATAAAGCACATATTTACATATGATGACGATATCATTTTTAAGATGAAATGCAGCAAAATATGTTGATTATATTATACAGATAAAACTTTAACTTCATTTAAATAATCTGTATTGTTAATAATTAAACATGTGAGGACACGGTGTCGCTGCGCTAGCAAGTTCACAGATTGATCCTACCTCGTGCTGTATTCTTGCTGGGCTGGCGCGACACTGGAAGGATAGATGGATGGAATAATTAAACACGCACTATGAAGATATTTCAATGTTCCTTAAAAGTTTTAAAGAATCGGCATTCTAAGCTTATAGATGGCTTAAAATCTATTACAGAGCTGATTGTGTGTCGATTGGGTATTTGGAGAAAGAAAAGTACTGCTGCAATAAAGTATTTCATCAAAGGTCGCACATGGTGCAGCAAGCATCTTGCGTGAGACATGAACAATCACTGCGTCACTGTGTTCCCATGTTTAATAACATGGTTTCATTCCTAACATCATGAAAAAGATATCATGTATACATCTCAGTATTTTAATTATTCAGAGAGCTGTAATATTACGAATGTAATGGATTCTGTGTCCTGTCGGAGGAAGAGAAAGCCCAGAAGCACGTAGTTATTCACACACATAGAGCACATAGAAGATCAAATACAAAACAAAGCATTTAACGTGCTACTTTAGTTACGATGGGATTGAGAAACTAGTAAATTAAACGATTTTAAGATGAAGATTATGATGTTCTACTTTAACAACAAAATAAACTATGTGATTAAAGTGGAAATTTAGAGATTAAAGTTGACATTTCATGTTTTTTCCCCACTGTGTGCCTATTTTTTTCTCTGTACCCTAATAAGCTTTCATATGACACTCAGACGGTGGGCTACAACTTGCCTTTTCACAGCGACTTTGCTATGTGACAACTTCTTTTTTATTTCAGGCACTGTGCGACTTTGTGAACTTGTGCTTTTGAGTTTCTCCGACACTCTGTCACTTGATCAACTTCCTTTTCTTGCTTATACCACTATTTAAACCAACAAATAGTAGATTTTTCTTTGCCTCCACTTGGTATTCGCTGAAATTCTTATATTTTCCCCCGTGCTTTTCCCATTGTCTTTTCATAGAACGCTGAGCTTAAGGGCTATTTATATTGATTTGCATATTCAAAGAGGCATAATTCTGGGAGGAGTTGGGGTGGGACAGCAGGCACGTGCACTTGCATTACTTTTCACGCTGATCGGGATTTATGTAGCGGAAGAACGTAGAAGTTTGCGTATGCACAGATTCCTGCATCTAGCTTTTTCTGTGCTTATGCACATTCACGCTTTTGTGCTTACGCCATGTTATAGTGTGAATTCTACGCACGACATTATAAATGAGGCCCCAGGAGAGTAGATTCAAATCATCGCCTTGGAGGGTCATTAGGTGGCACTCTACCAGATAGACAGGGAACTGTTTATTACTAATTTAGACCCAATCATTCCTTTTTACTTTCTCGTATATGGAGTATAGGGAAATTATTGTAATCGTCCAAAAATTTAACTTTGAGATTTTGATGAATCTTGATGTTTTAGACCTCCCTGAGTCCGATTTACTTTCTCGTAGAGAAAGTATTGTAATCGTCTAAAAATTCGACCTTCTCATTTACAAAGTATTGGCAAAGAATTGGAATCCTCCAAAAATTCCATTTCGAGATTTTTGATGAATCTCGATGTTTTAGCCCTCCTTGAGTCTGAAAATACCATTTTTGGAATTATGTCCATGTGTCTGTCGGTTTGTGTGTATGTGTGTATGTAACCATGATAACTTGAGTACGCTTTCACTTAAGTCAACCAAATTTTGCATACAAATATTAGGTACAAAACATAGATTTCTATCAACTTTTAGGCTATTACTGCTAACCGGAAGTGGTACTTTACCTTTTATTATTAACGATTCCTTTACCAGATCTCCTTTTTTATGCTTATTCCTTCACTGGCATTTATCTGTGAATTGAGGAAGACTCAAGAGTGCCACCTACTGGCCACAGTCACACATCCAGTCTGTCCTTAGTTCAATACACAAAAGTACCAATCCCCTCCATAGAATTTGCCTTAGAGCTATAATTTTCAAAGCCACTCCAGAGGAAATCCAGACCATCAATGGGAGAACATTTAGACTCAAAACAGAATTAAAATAACCACGTCGTAAAGTGAACCTTGCTGCTGGATTGGCTGCACTTTCCATACTTTTTGAACCTGGGACCATTGATAGTCATGAACAGAGGATGAGCTGGGCAATAAAGACACAGAACAAGCAAGGCTTGGTGCAAATGTATAGAATGGTTTTATTCACGCAACAACAAGATTTAAAAAAAAACCCTAAAGTGAATAAATATGTCAATAAAACAAAAATGCACTAAACAGTTTTCTGTGGAAGTTAAAAACAATAAATAAATTACCTAATAAATAGTTGAATTCAACAAAGAAAGGTTAACCCTAACCTCTTTCTGACTCTTTCTGTGGTTCTTGTCAGGATCCATGAGTATCCCATGGTCTCTTTGATCCGCCACCTCCTTTAATACCGGTGAACCCCGAGGTGCCAACTCCTTCGGTTATTGCAGCTCCCAAGCTGCCGTGCCGCTGTGTTGGGACCCCTTCTTACTACTCCCATGGCCTCTCTTGCCCTCTTCACAGCTCTTCCTTTTCAGTCGATCGGCTGACAAGAACTCCTCCAGCCCCTCTGTCCTGTTGCCTGTAATCTGCTCAGTAGTTGGATTTTGTTCTTCCCCATTTATCTTTCCTATACCCGCAATTGATATTCAGTTTCATTTCCATTCCTTTCATTTTTTGTCTCCCCTTTTATTCACTAAATCTGATTGCCACCTTGCTCTTGTTAATTAAAATCACCATGTGCGCACTCTGCACTAGCTCACGCTACAATAGTGTATATCCAATTGTTTCCCACTGTTTCATGTTTACAAACCTTTTTCTGACAGCTAATAATGTGCTGCCTGACAGAGCTGATGCTGTATAAATGCTTTACAGGTATCGCGAGATCAGCTGCAATCTCTTGTTTGTTGTGTTACAAAAATATGAGACCTCAGAAAGATAAGCTTCTTTAAAATCATGTCCAAAACACCCACATTCCTTATTCCTTCATGGCTGTGTTATATGTTTTGTAGCTCTGGATGTGTGCTCATTTGCACACAAAACCTGATCATACGACTTAAGACAACACGAAACCTGGGAATGTCATACTGCACGACTTCTAGTCACTGGAACATGCCGCGACTGCCTCTGACTAGCTAACAATTCGCAAATGAAATCAGACATCTAGAAATCATGTAATGTGACAGGAACTTTGGCACTCCCACCGCCTCAGAATTGACGCATTTATTGTCTGGATAAGGTGGTGTAGTGAGTAGTACTGCTGCCTCACAAGTCCAGCGTATAGGATCTGAATCATGCTCCTGGTCACTATCCTTTATGAGTTTGTACATCCTCTCTGGGTGGGTTGTTGTTTTCCCCAAGTTTCTCAAGTTTTCCTGCCACATCGTAAAGGTGCGGTGTTAGATAGTTAAGAGACTGTAATTTGTTTTTTTATTAGTAGGTGAATTCGGGCACTGGCACAGATTGGCACCATACCTAACCCCAAGCGTTTAGGTAAAGTAGATATGGGTGATCACTCAATCCTAAAACTGTTATTAAAAGGTCTAAGCCATAAAAGACCTGTGTCTGTGCATAGGGACATTCTGATTCTTCCAAGCATCAGACATGTTGAGCTATTTAATAAGTGCCCAAGGCAGTGTCAGCTGCCCAACTCTCCGTGTCTTATGTATGCAAAAATCGCTGCCTGAAAGTTTGTAAAAATCCATAGACAAAAAGCTGCTCATTTCGCCATGAAGTGGAATGCAGAGAGATTTCTTGTCTTTGTTGCATTTTTACCGAGTATATTTGTGACAACACTCCATTCGAGTCTTACAGTTTGTTCTCTGCCTGATCTTGGAAGTGTCTGTGATGGTACAAAAGCCATTGCGTGCAGCACATTATGCCCAGAGGATATCAGCTGGAGCCAGCAGGGTCAGTGGGGTGGGCGCATTTTAGGGACCCTGAGATAAGAACCCAGCAGGCAGCACTCCACTCCAATCTTCTTTTTGAAATGCGCTTGTTACATTCTGAGGGAGCCACACAGATTTCAGCAGATGGTGTGACAGGGGACGAATCACAGAAAGTTTAAAGCTTGTTGTCCAAAAATAAAATAGCTGGCTTACAAGTAATTCACAAATGAAGACATGTCAAAAGCCCTCTTGGCTCATAAACAAAAGTTACATTTTATGAGAACGAAACTTCCATTTTTTCCATGTTCACTTAATGCCTGCTGCATCTTTTCTGCACAGCATCTGTGCTTAATCAGTTTGATTTATTTAAGAATGCCCCCCCCCATTCTTATTTGAATAAAAATAAGGAAAAAATAAATAAAGCCGGCATTCTGGTTTCCTTTCTCTTTCTGAGTGACAGTTTCAGAATGGAAGACTCGCAGAATCTTTATTTATTTATTTGTTTTTTTCTTTTTCTTTTTTTTTTTTTTTGTGTGAGGTGGAACCATTCCCTTGCTGAGATAAGGGGCTGAGCTATTTGGCTGTGGTCATTTTTGAAACTCGACCCCACTGTGGTGGGATAGGAGGACAGACAGAGGCGCTCACTCAAATGTGCAACTCCTTAGCCTCACAGTTCCAAGAGAGCTCAAGCATCTGACCGGCCACTCTGCAGAAGGGAGACCCAGCCCTGTTCCATAAGGTGTTAGGGAGGACATCTACCAGCGCAACGGACCTTCTTTCTATAAGTAAATGGCATGCTAAAAGCAAGCATGCCCTTTTAGGAACCTAAACTGCCTGCATGTCTTTTGTCTGACAAGGATGATGCTCACGTCTTTCTGTCTCAGCGTGCTGATCACAGGTGCTGCTGCGGCAGCTTCAGGTGGTGGTCAGCGGCGTGGGGGAGACGGTAGCCGCAGGAGGCTTCACCGTGTCCAGCATGGCCAGTGCAGTTACACCTTTGTTTTGCCCGAGATGGAGAACTGCCGGGGAAACCCGGATCAATATGGAACTGCTCATGGAGTGCAGAGGGACTCCCCTTCCATGGAAAACGATTGGTCCATGCAACGGCTACATCATCTGGAAAGTGCCATGCAGAACAACACCCAGTGGCTCCAGAAGGTAAGAGGGAACAATTCCCTAATTCTATCACTTTAAAAATACGACATATGAAAACGTCCATAAGTGGGTTTTGATGTGACATTTATTATAGGGCAGAAGTGTAATTCCCTGAAAGGCTTGCCATAATGCCAGAGTGTTCTCCTCCAATATATGGCTTCTAGTGGACAGATCAGACTTTATAAGAGGCAGTCAAATGTCTACTCTATTCCAGTTGGAAATTTGCCTCACTGCTTCAAAGACATGGGTTCAAATGCTGGTTCAGTTACTATTCATGTGCACTTTGCAAGTTGTCCTTTATGTGAGGGACTTCAGTTGGTGTAAGTGCACCAACTGTAAGTGTGAAGGAGACAGTTACTGTCTTATGCTGCAAGGATGAGCCTGAGTCCACCATGACACTGAAGTGGGTTTATGAGTGGTATGTTACGGTGTGTGGAGTTTCCCCTGTTTCTTTATGGACTGTTGTACTGATATTCAAGTTTTTCTTCTGCATTTTAAATATACTTAGGTTAGGTTAACTGATAACTTCAAATTGACATGAGTGGTCATGTGTGACTGTGTGCTTCTTCTGAGGCTCTGTCCTGTCATGTGTCTGATGCTGCCAGGACTTGTACACTATGGAGAATGAATGAATGAATGAATGAATGAATGAATGATGAGTCTAGCTTTAGAATGGCATGGACTACAAAAGACACACTTCACTGAGCAGCCTGTCTACAATTCAGATTGGAATGAAAATTCTACAATTGGACGTACTTGTATGTAAATATTAAAATCCGGGTGTCTTAATCATACTGCTGGCAGACCTTCCTGGCAGGTGTTTTTTATCTCTTTGATTTCTTAATCGGTCACTACTTCCTGTCTCTTGCTCAACAGTATGCTTATTTCTGCAGTACTCACTACTGTGTGCATCTAAGAAATACAGGAATGACTTCACATGTGTTTATTTATTTGTTAAACAAAATCATTATTTTAATGACTCACAGTTGTTTGGCTATTCTCTTCACTTCTAAAGTTGTAATCTTACATAATAAGATTGTGATATGTGTTTATACAGTGCTTACATTTTATATACAATCTCTATCTATCTATCTATCTATCGCAGTGATTCTTAACCTTTTTTGAGTCACGGACCCCTTTAAGAATCTGATGAAAGCTATGGACCCCCTTCTTCAGAAATATTCAAATCAACACAACTTTGCATGCAATGAGTATAATGTACTTTACTTATCAAGGTTTAATTGTCTCATACATATATGACATCCATCCATCCATTATCTAACCCGCTATATCCTAACTGCAGGGTCACGGGGGTCTGCTGGAGCCAATCCCAGGGCGCAAGGCAGGAAACAAACCCTGGGCAGGGCGCCAGCCCACCGCAGGGCACACACACACCAAGGACAATTTAGAATCGCAATTGCACCTAACCTGCATGTTAGAACATGCAAACTCCACGCAGGGAGGGCCCGGGATTTGAACTCAGGTCTCCTAAGTGCGAGGCAGCAGCGCTACCCACTGCGACACCGTGCCACCCTATATGACATACACAAAGTATTATTAAACTTTAAAGTAAACAGTCTAAAAAAACACTCCTTTTTTACACCAAAAGTAATGGCCACTCATTATAATTACGAAATACAATCCTCTTGTGCAAATTAAAGCAGATCTACTAATACTACTATGTTTTCTACTACCATTACTACTACTTCTACATCTACTCCAAATCAACAGTACCGGGCTGTATAGTGAATATAAATGTAAATTTTTATCTGACCCCCTGTAACCCATTCATGGACCCCCTAGGGGTCCACGGACCTCAGGTTAAGAACCCCAGATCTACAGGTACCATACCCAAAAACAAAACAAAATACATCACATCACATAAAATGTCAGAACATAGTTTTACTTACCAAATGCAAAGAGGATGGATATTATTAGAGAGCACAATATTAAACACTTAATAGGGCTAAGGCCACATTTTCTACAAGTTGTCATTCTTTACTATTAAGTGGAGGGGGTCCCCATTTTTATCATTCTTATAAATCCAACTACAGCACAACAGTCACTCTCCTCTGAGCCTCTCACACCATACAATAACATCTTTCTGTCTTCTTACCAGTGAATTCAATTGTAGCACTCCAGATTTCAAAGTGGTGGGGTAGGGAGATGCCATTAACCTCCTTCCTAAGGTTTCTAATGCACTAAGAGCCCCTGGTGTCCTTGCACATCTGATTCTTTCACTCCCATTAAGGGCTATGCACCAATAACATTTTAAATGGCAGCCAAGTTCCATCACTCTTAAAAATAAGGAGTTTAAAATGTCACTTTCCTGGGTTATGTGATTCCTTGCCGAACCAAGGCTTGACAAAGAATTGTATTATTCTTTTTTGTTGGGCTTTGAAAATATTCCTGATTTGTGGAAAAAACAGAAATCTTTAATGTGCAATAGTTGTGGTCATGCAATAAATGTTGGAGCACCATTTAACTGATGGACTGAATGCAAATGGAAATAGCACTCGGTGGCGCAATAAACCAAAATACAGGGCTGCAATGCCTTCTAATGGTGTGTCAAGTCTGGAGTAGAGCTCCGTTCTGGGTTGAGCTTTCCAAATGAGATGCCACCTTTTGGGAGTGTGTCCAATTTATAGTCCTCCAACCGAAATGGGTGGAGTCAGTTTCCCTCACTGGTCATTTTCTCTGTGCTGTGGGAACAGAAGGAGACCATACTGTCAGTGACTGTGCCCCCTCTTGTCCTGGGGTGGTATTGAATGAGCATGGAAGGTGATCCTCAGACATGAATGTGTGCCATAGGCTACTTAGCAGAATGCAGCAAAGCAAGACAACTTGAACTGTTCTTGGTGCAGCAAGAGTCCTTTAAAATAAGGAAATTATTGTATTTCACAAAATCTGTTACCATTTATTCATGGCTAGGTACCGTATGGAACCTTTTATGGTTTTAAATAAATAAGGGACCTTTTTGGAACTTTTGTGTGGATGGTTCTTTTGGCTCTTTCCTTTTTAAAGACCCTTTGCTGCCTCATGCTGTCCTGGATTGAATTATCTTGCTTCCTATTAATTCTTCATAGTGTTTTTCTCTCTCTCACTCTCCTTCTAGTGTTTTCAGAATTTCTGTTTCTTCAGAATCCACCAGAGTCATCTTGCCACTGTGAAGTATTCTCTTAATAAATTCCCTGTTCTATGTTCCTCTTGTGCATTTTTAGGACTTTGGGGGGCTTGGCAATGCAATATACTGTGTATGCAGGCACACGTCCATCTGTCCACATCCCAGCTTTTCATGGCGGGTTACAGAGCCTGCCTGAGTGCAAATCTTTAGCCGACAACAGATGTTTATTCATTTAAGGGCGACTCACTCACACACCTACTGAGACTCAGATTAGGAGCCACAACTAAAGTAACATTTATGAAAACCCATTTAGTTTGGGGAAAAATCCCACAAAAAGGGGCATGACAAAAACTGAGGTCTGTAGAGTTTGAGCCATGAGCAATAACTGCTGTGCCAGTACATTATATCTCGATTTATAGTAAGGAAAGAATCATCAATTATAAGCTGAAAAACCCCAATAACACGTTTCTTTGGAATTAACTTTCCCTGTTATTAATAATCGCACATATAATAGTTTCAAATTAACAATAAATAATAAACATGGCGACTTGCGATCCTAGCAGACACCCAGATCTGGTGATCCACTTAGAAGAAGGCTTACGAAAGTCATCAGACTCGGCTCGCATGTGTACAGTAAAGTGTTTGTCATCCTCCACAGATTTTCATAATTACAGATGCCTTTTAATCAAAGAGCCGCTCCACAAAAGCCAAATTGTAAGAATCTCAAAGTTTCTCAATCCACCATCAGACCTTTGGTCTCAAGGTTAACACGGTGACCTCTTCTGTCAGACCTTACCTCCCAAGAACAAGTCTCGCACAAATAAATCCCTCCAATTGTACGGTTCAAGCGCGCTGCTGACAGCACCCTTCCCCACCTGCCTGACAGGCCTGATGCCAGAAAAGAAGTCAGTGACCCCTGGCTACAGAGGGTCAGAATATTGGATACCATTTAGTACTTCATGGGAGATGAAGAAGTCAATCAGAATTCTTGCTTTAGTTGCCTTCTGCCTCTTTAACTCTTACAAAGTTGCTCTGCTACTTAAACAAGTTCCAGAGATGTGCTGTTTGTAAGAGTAAAATGGACAAAACCTTTTCTCACTACTTAAAATCCTTTATAAAGATTGAGGAAGCCATTTCAGCATCCATCAATGTGCAGCACCTACCTGGATGATGCGATGCCAGCCATTCTTGCACCAGTATGCTCACATCACATTAGCTGTTAGGATTTGAAGGAGCGAGAGACAAAGTTAGCCAGTTAGAAATAAATAGGGTGGACAGAATGGATGAGGCATCAATGGGCAGTTTAGCCAGGACATTAGAAAATCCTGTACTCTTTTGGAAAGATGCCCACGGATCTTTTGTGACCATAGGGGGTCAGGAGGTTGGTTTTCATCTCATCCACCATTGAGATCCACACAGAGACCACAGCTAACCACTTCCTGATGACCTCTTCAACACCTCTTCAAGCAGCAACCCACATTTTTCTGGTTGGTCTCCCATCCAAGTGCTGACCGCATTCGAACATGCTTAGCCTCACTTGGATTACCTGTCCTGAAGAGGAACAGAAGTAGAATTTTCTCAGTGTTCAAAATTCACTCACCATGGATGCAGGATTATTACAAGGTAGAGCATCCAGAAAGTCTCCTGGATAAGTTGTGTGACACAGTCTTGAGAATTTCTCTATACGGTAGCACTGATTCTAAGTCTATGGATCTGATGAAACATGATTCCAGAGTGACAGAAGAAAAATGGCCTCCTTTCATTTCCCATGTGTCTTCTCCTTTCTTCCTTTTTTGTCATAATATTTCCCCATTACTGGTAAACACCTACCCAAACTGACCTTCTAACTCAGGGGTCCTCAATCACGGTCCGGGAGGGCCTCAGTGGTTACAGGCTTTCATTCCAGCCATAAAACTATATAAAACTATATGACTTGTTAGCACTTTCATTCATCAATGACAAATTTAATTACATTGTAGATCAGAGGTCCTCAATTACAGTCCTGGAGGGCCGCAGTGTCTGCAGGTTTCCACTTAAACCAATTTCTTCATTAGAACCCACTTATTTACTACTAAAGCAAAACCTTTTTTTGGGCTTAATTTTAGTTATCTTGCCTGTTACTTCAGAGCCTGTAATTGCCTATTTTAGTTTTAGCAGCTGTATTTAAAATTTGAATTGTTGCCTGTTTTGTTAACCAGACATTAGTTAATAATGAAATGCAGATAACCAATAAACCAGCGGCTCTCCAGACAACGTGCTTCCTTTTAAACCTGAGCATATTCATCATTAATTGTCTGTGTTTAAAATAAATCTTTAGAAATAAATGAGAGGGAAATTGTAAGGAGTGTTGAGTTTAATTCTGTTCTATTCCACAAAACACATGGATAATGCTCTCAGGAAAAGAAACTTTACGGTGCAATTACAGTTTCTCTTGGATGAATGAAGCACTAACAAGGCAAAGACTAAGTTTCATTATCAGCAAGTCCTGAGTTCTAATTAGGAAATCAGTTGGAAGGAAAACCTGCAGTCACTGCGGCCCTCCAGGATTGTGACTGAGGACCCCTGTTCTAAATAATTTCTAGTAGGATTGACTACTGCAATGTGGTGTTCACTGGATGTTCAAACTGTTCTTTATACAGCCTCCAGTTAATCAAAAATGCTGCTGCAAGAATTATTACAAGAACAAGAAAATACGAACACATAACTCCAGTTCTTAAATCCTTACACTGGCTCCCGGTTAAGTTTAGGGCAGATTTCAAAATCCTCCTTTTAATATATAAAGGATTAAATGGCCAAGGTCCGGCTTACTTGTCTGAACTTATCATGACTTACAAACCAGAGCGCACATTAAGATCTCAAGATGCCGGTCTGCTTATGATTCCAAGGATTAATAAAATAACGGTTGAGCTTTTAGTTACAGAGCCCCTAAACTGTGAAATGGTCTGCCTGCTACTATAAGAGATGCCCCTTCGGTCTCAGCTTTAAAATCCCGGATGAAGACTCGCTACTTCAGTTTAGCACACCCTGACTAGAGCTGCTGATTAACTGTACAGACTGCATCTCTGTTGTTAGTCATTAGCACTAAAACATAAGCAACATGATAGTTATAATTTGATACTAACCCTCACCTATTCTGTTTCTCTACTCAAATGTGGCACTTGGTGCCACGGCCCATCTGCCAGGTTGTTTTGCCTGCCTAAGGTAAAGTCATCCCTGATGGAGGATCGCAGGAATCATGGGAAAGAGGGGTCCTTTCATCGGATTAGCATTATTTCAGCTGTGGAATGGCCAAATGGGGGAGGCAGCTTGATGGATGAGGTCTCCAGGACTCTAAACAAATCCAAATCATATTATGTGATATCATCTACTGTTAAATTCTGCTCTGTACTTCTAAAATTTTTATTTTTATACTGTATTGAGAATTTGTTCTTTGTATTGTATTGTATTGTATTGTATTGTATTGACCCCCTTCTTTTTGACACTCACTGCACGCCCAGCCTACCTGGAAAGGGGTCTCTCTTTGAACTGCCTTTCCCAAGGTTTCTTCCATTTTTTCCCTACAAGGGTTTTTTTGGGAGATTTTTCTTGTCTTCTTAGAGAGTCAAGGCTGGGGGGCTGTCAAGAGGCAAGGCCTGTTAAAGCCCATTGCGACACTTCCTGTGTGATTTTTGGGCTATACAGAAATAAATTGTATTGTATTGTATTGTAACTCTTAATTCACTGGGCCTGTGCTATAGCTGAACTTTCACACTCACAATTGCCCACAGTGTTTTCAGGCACTACATGGTGCTGCATTGCTGGTTCAGTAACATTTTAGACACCCACACTACCACGAGCTCTGCCTTGACATCTATATTTCTAACTACAAGGGTGTTGACGTGAAGTCAAATGCAATTATGTTCAGAGAGTTCTGTCATTGACTTTGAATACTCTAGACCCCTCTAACCTTGTTTATCTGCTTCATGCCTGGATTGATGGTGTTGACACATAATCTAGGTTGCCCATCTAAAGACATCACTGATGCCCTGATGTTTCAGTGTAGTGAAATCTGAACCACCTGGGGATGAGTACATAATAGAAGGACAGTGGGGTGTGGTCAGGAATACCATAGAATCAACCAATTACAGCAGTGGCGTTGGGGTAACCCATTGTTTTATATGTAGCATCCTGCTAACCATGTTTGACAGCAAGTGACTTGTGGTCTGCCTGGACAAATATGTAAGAGTTGGTGTCATAGATGTAAGGATACCAGAGGTGTTTGGGTGAGTGTTAGGAGGACAGCTTCAGTAGCATAGAACTCACACATTTCTTGGATTGTCCAGGAAGTTGTTCTGGTCCAAGGCTTAAAATGCACTTCTTGAGCTTATAGTTGGAAGAAAGGTGGAGAAAGGAAAAAGTGGCAGGTAAGGCTAGATGTTTGTTAGGTTGTTCAGTTGTGGTAGGCGTCCTATCAGACAGACCGGTAACTGTTTTACTGCTCTGCTTGTACCATTGATTTTTAAATAAATCTTGCACTTCTGGACTGACAAACATTTGCAGACGACAACATGAGTGCTACATTGGCAATCTTCTTCCTGTCGCACCCAATGGTGGATTTTCCCCAGATTTATAGCTGTCATATTTATAGCCACTTCAAAGGAAAGAAATACCGCCATGGAGAGAACATGCAATCTCTTGACAGAAGGCCCCACCGCTTAGGGATGAAAATAGCCATGTCATGCAGCAGAGTTATTGTTGTTTTGCTTCTGTGTATCAATATACATACCAAATAAAATGAGATTTTGGGGTTTCCTCTTAGAGACCCCAAAACTCTTAGAGTTAAGGTTTTCATTATCTGAACAGTATGGTGGAGGAAGTAGTACAACAACCTCATGGATCCAGCATCCTGGGTTGGAATTCAGCATACGGTCAGTATATGTTGGGTTTGCCCATTCCCACTGTATGCAGGGGATTTCTACCATGTACTGTACATCCCCCGTGTCTCCAAAAACCTGCAGGTTACCTGGTGACTCTGAGCTGGCTTAGTGTGGGTGGGTGCATGCATGACTGGACCCTTGTGTTGGGTTGCACTATCCAGGGCTCCTTTTTGCCTTGCACCCAATGCTGCCATGATAGACTCTGGGTCTCAGTAACCCTGATGCTGATAAATTGGGCTTGAGAATTTTATGTTATTAGTCAAACAGAACTCACTTTATAAGGATAGTAAAGAGAAAAATGAATTCAAATTGAGATGCTTTGAAAACAAGATACAGTAAAAATTCCTCTGTGGCTTGTGTTTAATGCTGCTGGCACAGGAGGCCTTAAAATGTGCATAACCAGCAAAAGCAAATGGATGTACCCAGCAGCTGGTTAACTTCACTAGGTCGCAAATATTTTTGTATGTGCATTTCCAAACTGTGCGAAAATAGTAACTTAACATCACCACTTGAAGTGGGCAGAACCTCTTCCAGTTTCAACATAAAGTGGTGGAGTGGTGACTCTGAGGCTAGGAATCTGCACTGCCAATCGGAAGGTTGCCAGTTCAAATCCCGTAAAATGCCAATAGGGACGCTGCTCTGTTGGGCCCTTGAGCAAGGCCCTTAACCTGCAATTGCTGAGCGCTTTGAGTGGTGAGAAAAGCGCTATATAAATGCAAAGAATTATTATTATTATTAAAGTACCAGCAGCCTTTTGCAAATCTTCACTCAACTAGCATTGTATCACAGTGATTGAAGTTTTGTGCCACCTCCACCTTTTCTTAGCGTTCAGTTGAGTATTGGCACTGGTCCCACCACAGCCCGCTCTGTGAGTGACTATCATTGTATCATTACAATCGAAGACCGACTGAACTGGCACCTTTTTGTGCATCTTTCACTTATCTAGAAGTCTGTAGATAGCTGATAGTTTCTTTAAAACACCAGAATAGTTGCCGATCTGGATAGGTACTGTATATTGAGATTTGCTTTTCCTCTGTTTGCTGCTCCTCTTCTTCATTTCAAAAACAGATTACCAGACAGATCCCGACAACTGGATGTGTACTCACCGGACATCTTCAAGGGTGCCGCTGTCAATCACCAGCCTACTTTACTACTGAAAGGTGTGTACAGGTTGTCATCTTCTTCTTCTGTCCATATTTGCTGGCCAGAAAGCTAAATAGCAAAGCATAAAAATAACATATTTCTGTGGCGGCTATACAATATATTGTTTATTTTGGTGCTGGAGGGGTCAACAGCTCTTTAAACTGAATGAAAAATATGAGCTAAGTCATTAGTGGCCTGTATGGATTGATGCCTCAGGTTGTTTGAATCAATGGAAATTCAATGAACTGTTACTAGATAACAAATGCTGAAGTGTAAGGGAGTGTTCGGTGTAATACTACATACTAATGTGCCTTCCTAAATCGTGGTCATTTACAGTCCAAAATATCCTTAACTGTCACCCCTAAACCCTTTCTGAGGTCAATTATTTCTTGTCCACTCCACTCAAACCACAGAGTTCCAGGATTGCCATTAGAATGAACCTTTTATCCATTGTGATAATCGAGTGAAATGGCAGAGTCCCAAAAATAGGCCCAACCGGGCCACCCCGTAAATTTTTTTCCCAACAAAAAGGATTTCAGTTAAATAAACATGGTGCTAGAAAAATAAAATATGCCAAAGGGTCATCTAACTGTGAGCTCCATCCTGCTGTGAGATCAGGTCTAACTGAGATGCCACCTTCCAGGGATGGGTTCTTTATTTATATGTTTCAGAGCGGGAGGGACAGGAGTTGAGGATGGGGGCATTCTGAGATGTCTTCTTTCTACTGTAGGGGGAAGAGACAAGACAGTTAGTGACAACACCCCCTCTCGCCCTGGGGTGGCAGTGCATACCTGATCAGTGCCAGCAAGGTGCTCCTCAGACACGAATCTATGGCACCATCCTATTGGCTTGGGGATTATGGTGTCTACAGGTACTCCATCTTAGTGTCTTGCATTTGTAATTTACTCTCAGTTTGAAACTTCTAAGTCAGCTGGGTTTACCTGAGGTAAGCAAGTCACACAGCATCAAGGTAGTTGAACTGTTATCCCTCTTAACACCTGACACCAGAAGTCAAGAATTTGTTTACTTTCTATAATATAGTATGCTAGGGGGCTTCTGTCACTCACGTATGTGGATTTCACTTTCACCAAACAACAAAACTTTTAATTCTCACGCATAGGCCTCTTCAATGGGAAGAAACACTACTTTTCCCTGATGGCAACACGAATTAGACGATCTACAAGTCTCTGACTTAAATTTTAAAGCCAAACAATATCTACATACTTCTCTCATATCACCTATATCCATATATTCGATCTCTTTTCGCTTTTACCTTTTTATCAATATCGCATTGAATTTTGATTCTGTGTTTGGAATTACATTGTGACAACGCAATGTATAACTGCCCGTGAGTGATTATCATTTCTTTCTTTCTACAAGAAATGTGTCTGACAATAGCATTCATACAAATGAGAAATGATTGAACCGTGTGCGTGGTTATGTGCACAGGACTTTTTCAAATCTCTTTGCATAAGCTCTTGACTCGCCGAGCTTGAAATTTTCTCTCGCGGAATTTCACTTTCACCAAACAACAAATCTTTTCATTCTCGTGGATACGACTTTTCATTAGGAAGAAACACTACTTTGTTTTTTCCCTGATGGCAACACAAATTAGACGATCTGCAAGTCTCCGACTTAAAGTTTAAATCCGAACAATATATTCCATCTCTTTTCGCTGTTCCGTTATTTCACTGAGTAATGATTTCCATTTGTTTGTGCTAATGTGATCGTTACTGTCCTTTTTTTGAGACTTTCGAATTTTAGTACTTCCATTATCTCTTACCTGCTCTGCATGTGTATCGCGCCAATGTTTTTGAATTCTTTACGACATTCTACTTTGTCATCTACTCTTTGTCTTTTATTTCCGGCCCCGGGCGTAGTTAAATCTTTTTGCACAAAAACTCGTCTCGCAGGACATGAAAGTGTCTCTCTGAGAAAATCACATCTCGTCTCCTTCCAAGATTTTTTTTTTATAATCGAGAGACTATTAATTCTTACGAGGCTTGCCTCAGATAAAATTGCATTGAAGTCTTATTTGCACTCTACAAAAGTCGTTCAGTTTTGTAAACTTATTCACATCATAGTAGGGCAAAAGTTAGCACAGCAACCAGACAACTATCAGATTCTGGTTTGGACCTCCAGCAAGCCCACTATCCGTGTGGAACTGGGATTGTTTCCCTGTGCCTGTGTGGGTTTGTTTTCGATACATTGAAAGAAGGACACATTGAACTAACTGCTTTATGTTGGTCTACTGTGTTAGGTCCCATGTCTCCATATATATACTCAGCAAAAAAAGAAACGTCCCCTGACTTTCAACTGTTTTTACTTTCAGTAGACTTAATGTGTAAATATTTGTATGAACACTAAAAGATTCAACACCATAAGACATAAACTAAAAATGTTTCACAATGTGTCCCTGAATGAAGGGAGGCTCAAAATCAAAAGTACCAGTCAGTATCTGGTGTGGCCACCAGCTGCTTGAAGTACTGCAGTGCATCTCCTCCTCATGGACTGGACCAGATTTGTCAGTTCTTGTTGTGAGATGTTACCCCACTCTTCCACCAAGGCACCTGCAAGTTCCTGGACATTTCTGGGGGGAATGGCCCTAGCCCTCACCCTGCGATCCAACAGGTCCCATACGTGCTCAATGGGATTGAGATCTGGGCTCTTCGCTGGCCATGGCAGAACACTGACATTGCTGTCATGCAGAAACTCACGCACTTTTTGACACTCCTGTCTGGTCCAGCGAAGGTGGGTTTGTGCCCATAGGCGGCGTTGTTGCTGGTGATGTCTGGTAAGGACCTGCCTTACAACAGGCCTGCAAGCCCTCAGTCCAGCCTCTCTCAGCCTATTGCGGACAGTCTGAGCACTGATGGAGGGATTGTGTGTTCCTGGTGTGACTCGGGCAGTTGTTGTGGCCATCCTGTACCCGTCACGCAGGTGTGATATTCGGATGTACCGATCCTGTGCAGGTGTTGTTACACGTGGTCTTCCACTGCGAGGATGATCAGCTGTCCTTCCTGTCTCCCTGTAGTGCTGTCTTAGGCGTCTCACAGTGTGGACATGGCAATTTATTGCCCTAGCCACATCAGCAGTCCTCATGCCTCCCTGCAGCATGCCTAATGCACGTTCACGCAGATGAGCAGGGACCCTGGGCATCTTTCTTTGGGTGTTTTTCACAGTCGGTAGACAAGTCTCTTTAGTGTCCTGCGTTTTTAGAACTGTGACCTTAAATGCTTACTTTCTGTAAGCTGTTAAGGTCTTAACGACCATTCCACAGGTGCATGTTAATTAATTGATTATGGTTAATTGAACATGCATAGAAAACATTGTTTAAACAATTTACAATGAAGATCTGTAAAGTTATTTGGATTTTTAAAACATTATTGTTGAAATACACAGTCCTGAAAAAGGGGCGTTTCTTTTTTTGCTGAGTATATATATATGTCTCCAAACATATATGGACACCGGCTGTCATTTCATAAGGTCTGTGCGTAAGCATACATATATAGTCCACAGGGCTATATATATTTCTTTGGGGAAGGACATGTGATGGCAGTGGGCTTAAATTTTTCAGTTTTTAGATGTATTAAAAGTGTAATGCAGTGTCTGCTAAATGCACAATCTGCACACCTATAAGAATGAAGCGGACTCTGGAAGCGAATGGAAGGATAAATGTGAGGCATGAGGGTAGAAAGACTTGAGATAGTAGCCATCAGGTTAGACGGTTTTGTGAGTGCTAACCCTAGAACATTCGGACAGAAAACCCACCCTGCTGTGAAGAACACTTAGATGGCCACCATGTCATACTGACATTATTTGTGCTCAGTTGTATTCATTGGAAAGCCTTTGGGACATGTGACTGCTTGAAAAAAGTGTTCGCTGATATATTATACTCTGTTCCTTTTTTTTTGGGCTTACTTTAAAAAAAAATATACAATTCTTGTATTTAACAATAAAAATGTCTTTTTAGTATTCACCCAAAACAAAAAGGTCTTCAAGCGGCTATGTCTAACGAACACTTTGAGTCTTTAATGGTTGAAATGAAACTGAATATATCACACCAGGGTAGCACATTAAAGATAACGGCAGAATAAAATTGTGAAGGGAAATAAATATATGGAGTCTTTTGTCATCTAAAGAACTGCTGGCTTAAAGTCTAAGATCTCAAAAGAAAATAAACGAAGAGCGCCATGGGAGCAGCACTGGGCTAGGAATAGCTCACAGGAAATGAACAAGGTTTACCATGCCAAGCAGCCTTCGCTCCCTCTCTATGTTTCTCTTGCCTTTTTTTTTTTTTTTGAGTCTCTTACTTCAGAGGCTCGAGCGTAAATGTGATACGTGCAACTTGCAGAGTCAAGTGTTCCAAAAGGCTGTGAGCCATGCACCGAGGAGCAAAGAGGCTTGACATTTGTTTGGGCATTCAGATCCTACATTTTGCACTTCAGAAAATGCGATAAAAGCTTTCTGTGCCTGTGAGTTAAGTGTTCCCGGACAAAAACAAATAAATATACAGCATGCTCTGGATGGATTCCATGAGTTTGGTCATGGGGAGTTGGAGCTATTCCCAGCAGCATCAAATACATGGGAGGAACCAGACAATAATGGGTTGCCAATCCATTCTGTTGCATTAAAACTCACATCCGGTAAATTTATAGACATAAACAAACATGCATGTCTTCTGGAAGAGGGACAAGCCCCCAGGCTAATATAGGGAAAATGGACATACTTGAGGGCAGTGACCAGTCTGAGAGCTGTTCCCAGTTACCTGAAGCCCACAGTTGTCCTGATAGGACAACCCAAAATGAACACATCAATGAGTCCTTCTCATTTACAGCGGCAACAACCGGGTTTGTTTCAGTGCTCCGCAGATCTGTTAACCATTTAAAACTTGCATCCATATGCAGTAATGTAGTCAATAGTTTGATTTCAGGATTGTTGCCTTCTGTTTGAATAGAAAATATTTACGATGCCATCAGTTTAAGGAATCTATTATTAAAGATCTACGCAAAATTTTTACAGGTCATTTCTGAGAGCAAAATGCTATTGCACTTTACATCAAAAATCATGCTTGATTTAGACACTGAAATCCTTCTTGAATAGTCATCCATGTGAACTTTGATGGCATGGAGGTTAGCACTGCTGCCTCTTGGGTAAAGTGCACTGTGATTGTTATAAGTGTGAAGTTACATGTTCTCGTCATGTCTATGTAATGTAGTTATCCTCCCACATCCCAAAGATGTGTTCTTTACGTTAACCAGCGTTTCTAAATTGGCCTCAGTGTTGGTCACTTGCAGGGCACTGGTTATTTTCTACCTTGCACCTAGTGCTGCTGGGATTGTCTCCAGTCCTCCTGATCCAGTATGGATTAATCGGGTTTATGAATGTGTACGCACATAAAAATCTTCAGTGCTGACTTATTCTTATGGACTCCAAGTGATTGAAGCTTAAACCTTTTGCATATATTTCTGTAAATATTAGTACATATGTTTATGATATGATATGATATGTTTATGATAGTGGATATGATTAGTGAGCAGCAGTATGGTTTTATGCCAAGAAAGAGCACTACAGATGCAATGTTTGCTCTGAGGATGTTGATGGAAAAGTATGGAGAAGGCCAGAAAGAGATGCATTGCGTCTTTGTGGAGCTGGAGAAAGTATATG
Organism: Polypterus bichir lapradei; assembly: GCA_026402145.1. NCBI lineage: Eukaryota > Metazoa > Chordata > Cladistia > Polypteriformes > Polypteridae > Polypterus > Polypterus bichir. The sequence continues at coordinate 18,755,252 of JANRMT010062856.1, read as the reverse complement.
ACAGGGTGCCTCAAGAGGAGCTGTGGTATTGTATGAGGAAGTCAGGAGTGGCAGAGAAGTACCTAACAGTTGTACAGGATATGTACAAGGGAAGTGTGACAGTGGTGACGTCTGCGGTAGCAGTGACGGAGGTGCGGTTATATCAAGGATCAACTCTGAGCCCTTTCTTATTTGCAGTGCTGATGGGCAGGTTGATAGACGAGATTCGGCTGAAGTCCCCGTGGACTATGATGTTTACTGATGACATTGTGATCTATAGCGATAGTAGGGAGCAGGTTAAGGAGACCCTGGAGAGGTGGATGATCTAGAGAGGAGGGGAATGAAGGTCAGTAGAAACAAGACAGAATACATGTGTGTAAATGAAAGGGAGGTCAGTGGAATGGTGAGGATGCAGGGAGTAGAGTTGGTGAAGGTGGATGAGTTTAAATGCTTGAGATCAACAGTACAGAGTAATGGGGATTGTGGAAGAGAGGTAAAGAAGAGAGTGCAGGCAGTGTGGAATGGGTGGAGAAGAGTGTCAAGAGTGATTTGTATCAGACGGGTATCAGCAAGAGTCAAAGGGAAGGTCTACAGGACGGTAGTGAGACCAACTATGATATATGGACTGGAGACGGTGGCACTGACCAGAAAACAGGAGACAGAGCTGGAGGTGGCAGAGTTAAAGATGTTAAGATTTGCATTGGGTGTGACAAGGATGGACAGGATTAGAAATGAGTACATTAGAGGGTCAGCTCAAGTTGGACAGTTGGGAGACAAAGTCAGAGAGACGAGATTGCGTTGGTTTGGACATGTACCCCAATGCTGGATATATTGGGAGAAGGATGCTAAGGATAGAGCTGCCAGGTAAGAGGAAAAGAGGAAAGCCTAAGAGAAGGTTTATGGATGTGGTGAGAGAGGACATGCAGGTGATGGGTGTAACAGAACAAGATGCAGAGGACAGAAAGATGTGGAAGGAGATGATCCACTGTGGCAACCCTTAACGAGAGTAGCTGAAAGAAGAAGAAGAAGATTTAGTGCATTTGTTTCAGTCAGGGAAATTACTTTGTGGTGTTGCAACTATGCCCTTCAAGTTATAAAGAAGTTCCATTTTGTCACTGAGCAATAGAAGGAGACTCCAGACTCTGTGGACAGGGCAGCCTGTAAGGGGCAAGTGGCTTACTTCCGTGTGTGCGACGTCAAGCTGGCGCCCTCTCTGGACCATTGAGTCTGGACTACTACAGTATACAACGTGTCACTCATTACGGTAACCTTCAAGTGGTACCCTGTTTTATTATGTTCTGTTTTGTTCTCCAAGGTCTGAGCCTCTCAAGCTTGCTTAGCTTACAGACTATAGGCAGGAGACCATATTTTGGTTTTCAAAAAAGTGGATGCAGGGTAAATGACATCCGACTTAAAGAGGATGGAGGGTAACCAAAGTTCCACTCATGCCTGCTAACTTAGTTTTCATTAACCTTCCTAATAAACCTTTTAAAAAGAGCAGGCTTGTCATTAGTCTTCCATAATTGCAAAAAAAGGATAAAAATTCCCTGTTTTCTCTTAATTTGAATAAGCACAATCTTTTCAAAAAGAAGAAATAAAATAATGGACTCTGAAGACAATTCATCAGCACTCAACCCCCAGCTGACTCAGTGAGCATTGTGACAAGAGAGCGCCTCCTAAGGGTATCCTCTAAATAAATATGAATTCATCCTACATATGGACTAAAACAGCAAATAAAATGAAAAGGTTCATTACGGGACCTGTGTGACTGTAGTCCTATAGTAAACATTTTTTTTTCCTTTTATTGCAACACAGCGATTAACATCTGAGGAAAAAAATTAGCACAAAAATTGCATTTATCACTAGTTCAAAATTAAGGAAGATTCATCCTTAGTGTCAGTTTTTCACTTATAGAGTGAATATGAGCTTCTACACTCACTAAGCAAATTATTAGGAAGACCTGTATGCCTGCTTATGCATGCAATTCTCTAATCAGCCAATTATGTGGCAGCAATGCCATGCATAAAATCGTGCAGATACAGACAGGAAGTTCAATTAATGTTCACATCAAACGCAAGAATAGAAGAGAAAATGTGGTCTGAGTAATTTAGACCGTGCCATGATTGTTAGTGCCGGACAGGTTGATTTGATTGTTTCTGTAACTGCTGGTCTTCTGGGATTTTCACAGACAACAGTCTCAAAAGTTTACCCAGAATAGTGTGAAAAACAAAAAAAATATCCAGTGAGCAGCAGTTCTGAGGATGGAAATGCCTTGCTGATGAGAGAGGTTCAGAAGAGAATGGACAGACTGGTTTGTGCTGATGGAAAGACTATGGTAACCCAGATAACCACTCAGTACAGCTCTGGTAAGCAGAAAAGCATCTCAGAATGAACAACATGCGGAACCTTGAGGTGGATGGGCTAAAACAGCCCAGAAGACCACGTGGAGCTCGACTTCTGTCAGTATAGAACAGAAAGTTGAGGCACAGTGGACAATGTGACACCAAAACTGGACAACTGAAGACTAGAAAATTGTATCCTGCTTCGAAGAATCTTGATCTCTGCTGATGCACGCAGATGTCTGGATCCGAATTTGGTACCAGCAGTATGAATTCATGCAACCAACCTGCCTTGTGCCAACGGTTCAGGCTGCTGGTGGGGGTGTAATGGTGTGGGGAATGTTTTCTTGGCACACTTCATTACAAATCCATCATTGCTTGAATGCCTCAGCCTTTTTGAGTTTTATTGCTGCCCCTTCCTGGCTGCAACCTACCCATCTTTTAATGACTACTTCCAGAATGGGAAGGCACCGTGTGACAAAGCAAAGTCGTCTCAATCTGGTTTCAATAAAAGTAATAATGAGTTCAGTGTTCTTCCCAGTCACTGGATCTGCATCCAATAAAACATCTTTAGGATGTGGTAGAATGGGAGGTTCAGGGCATGAATGTGTAGCTGCTGTCCTCACCACCTGACTCTGTCTTAGCTGCTTCCAAGTGGTGCCGCCCAGACCTCTTGGGGTTGGTTGTTCATTCCGTCTTCGTTCTTGCACCCCTGGCATACCTCAGATCCCTAGGGTAGGATTCCCTCTCGATTGCAACCACTCCTCACCAATTAATCAGTGGGGATGATTAGACCCTACAGCGATGATCCGTCATTCCCTTGCGGGCCTATTACTGTGCTGCACTGCGTCCACACTGCCTGGTTCATCCGGTCTCTCTCCATGATGCTGTTCTCATGGCTGTCTCTCTCTCTCTCTCCATCTCTTTCTCCCTGTCTCTGTCTCTCTCCCTGTGTCTCTCTCTCTCTCCCTGTCCTTGTCCCTGTCTCTCTTTCCCTGTCCCTGTCTCTCTCTCTGTCTCTCTTTCTCCCTGTCTCTCTATCTCTGTCTCTCTCTCCCTGTCCCTGTCTCTGTCTCTGTCCCCTCTTCTGTCCCAATCAGGTTCCTCTTATATTAACATTCCTCACGGGGCACAGGTACGAACATGCCATGACCTCCAATAAATTAATGAGACACCTACCTAACACGCTTACTCACTTGTGTCTTTGTGATCAGACAGGCTGCCCCAGCTGTTCTCTGAGCGAAGCACGCCCACGCCTGATTAGAGCCTGCACTCCTACAGGGCGCGATTATTTACTTAAAGTGACCACTTGTCACAAGATGCCCACCCATCCTCAGGCTAGGTCTTCCACGTTCAGTCTTGATCCATGATGAGAAGTACACCCAAACAAATTCCTCTACTTGTGTCCATTGAAACAACATATTGTCCATGTCCTTTGACTGCTATTATGGAGAGACTCTGTTAGCCATCCTTTTTTCTAGAGAGCTTCCTCATCTTTCTGGGTGGGTTTTGTCTTTTCCTGTCTTTTACATCTAAGATTTCCTTTTCTTATCCTGGAACTCAGACAACTCAACCACTGATATGATACATCATCATTATTGTAGACATACTGTTAATGATTTTTGTAAAGTAAAGAAATTAGATTAAAGTTCCTCAGATGGTGAACATCTTTATCTGAAAAGAAGAACCTCTTATTTTTCCTAGATTTAATGGGAAATAATTCAATTTAACGTAACAGAATTCCACTGAGGAGGATACGATGAAACTTGGCTCCCTTTCACTTCACTATATTGACAACTTTTCCTCTTTCTTTGCCCAGATTTCATGAGAATGAGTGATAAACTGTATATATTATACAGTCGAAGGCTATATTCTGGGGAATGGCCTGTCAATCACGTAGCCGACCTACTTTGGCATGCAGCGCACAGTTAACTGTTATGGGGCCTTGGTCCTCACATTTGAGATAATCTAGTGGAGACTTGGCTATTGAAGTTGTGTACACAGCCTCTTTGCATCCAATCCAGACAGAAAGAAATGGGACATCTGGTTTTTGAATGACCCTATCTACTGCCCCCTGAGTTATTTGAATCTTATTTTAATTTAGTAACATTGTTGTTGTCTTTATGTTATATTGACGTTTTATTCGTGTGAGCTTCATTAAATCAAATTCCACGCAGCTCATGTTGTTATTGCAGTAAAGTATAAAGTTACAGCTTGATGTGGTGGGTGCCATGCTCTGGGATTCCGTTGCATTTCGTCGCCAAGCAACAATTTCCTCTTGCGATTTTTGTTTGTCATGTGGTAAAAGGATTTAAGAGAGCCTGTGTGCGAGGCCTGAGCTCCTCATGCATCTCAATTTGCTGTTTCTCAAACAAAAAACACAGACCTCTTGCTTTGTTTTTCAATGTTGACGTTTTGCTTTTATTTTGATTCCTGAAATTCTCAATGTTACTTGTGAGCCGACTTCACCTATCCAAGCACGATTACAGCAAAGCTTAATTAGGCGTCTAAATGATATGTAAAAAGTACTCAACTTAAGAAATCTGTTACTGTGCACTTGCAAGGAGTCGTTTTTTACATTTGACATTCCCTAGATCAGTATTCACATGTACTGTAGATTAAGTGATTTACTCAAGGTCACACACTCAACTTGGAAGCATCGATTAATGCAGCAACCATAACGGTTTAAGGTCTAGTGCCTTTACCACTACTCCATAATGTCTGCAAATTACTGTGATTTATTTATGACTCACAAAGGTGTTGCACTGCTTAGCACAATTGCCATAACCTGAGCTGAGTTTCTGGCTTGGTTACTATCTGTGTGCACCAGCATCCTTCAAACTGAAGCTTTATTAGACAGTAGAGGAGTGGACATGAGTGTGCTTTGTGATGGACTGCAATCCCATCTGGGGTTTCTTCATTTCTTAAGGCCCAATGCTGCCGGGGATCCTCGTAACGCTCAAATAGTGCAAAATGATTCCCATGGAGGGAAGGATGAAATATTATTTATTTAATGGATGTCTTCTCCAAAGATAACTTAATGAAATTACAGTACCAGACAGGCAGCAGAGAATAGGAGTCTGCGGGTGTGTGTGAGAGGGTCCGTAGCTGCAGGGATTGGCTCTGGCTCCTGCGATTGTGGTGAATACTGAGTCACGGTTAAAACTCAAGCAGTCTAGCATATCGAAAAAGTGCAAGCAACATGTTAGAAAAATATGTTGCCTATCCTGTAGAGAGCCGAGTGGCAGAAAATCTTAATTAGTTTCATATTGAGTCTTAAAGGAATGTCAGAAAGTCTGCAGACTGGCAGCATTACAGATAGCCAGGGAAGCTTCTTCTATAGCTTGGGCCTGAGAAATGAGAAACATTGAGTTAAACACTAGTTGTCAGTGGCTGGTCTGTTGATTTTGTCCACAGGCAGTAAATACAATTAGCAAATGTCTGTAATTCCAGCAAAATCGGTGTGTATCCGGTCAACACTGTGCCTCAGAAAGGGGCATTGTAGGTAGCGTGCGTAGTCAGCGCCTTTTAAAAGACACTAGACTACATTCACAATAACAGACTGAATTGACTCCAAAATGATTTTCTCTGCCTTAAAGGGACATAGATTTGTTGTCTGTGTAGATACAGAAACCCAATCTTTTCAAATCAGATATGAGCCACTTTCATATGTGGTCTTAGATCAGATTCATTTTCGATTCTTGCCCACGCAACATGAATTAGTACGGTCAGATTGGAATTCATATGGTTTCTTGTCTATACGCATGGGCTGAGCGCTGCCATTATCAGCCAGCACTGGCAACACAGCAAAACAACAATTATGGTCCCTCCATTGCTGGCTCCTTTCTTGTACCCACACATCTCACATGGTGCAGCAGTGCCAACAATAGAGAGCAAAAGAGAACTTTCTGGTCAAATTTCAAAGAGGTATGTATGATATAAAACTAACACTACCCATTCCTCAAGAAACACCATCCCTATGGTTAAATATGGTGGTAGCAGCATCGTGTCATGGGGATGTTTCTCATGTGCTGAGACTGGGAATCTTGTCAGAGCTGAAGAGATTATGGATGGACAAAAATACAGCACAATATTGCAGGAGAACTTGTTCCAGTCTGCTATGAACCTGCGGCTCTGGAGGAGATTCCTCTTTCAGGATGGCAGTGACACTAAGGAAAAGGCCAAAGCAACACTGGAACGGCTCAGAAACAGAAAGGTGAATGTTTTGGAATGGAAAAGTCAAAGCTCTGATCTTAACCCTATTGAGAATCTGTGAAGCTATTTGAAAACTGCTGTCCAGAATCGTCATCCCACCAACCTAAAGGATCTCTAGAAATTCTGCCAAGAAGAATCGCTGCTGAACAATGAGCAAAACTAGTACATACTTACCCTAAAAGATTGAGGGCTATTATTGCAGCAAAAGGGTTCTTGGCAAAGTATGAATGTGTAGGGCTTGAATACTTATGCAAACACTAACTCTGGAGTTTTTCTTCTTCAGTTAAGTATCTGCAGAAAATGGTTTATTTAGACTTTAGAAAAGTATTGCAACAGAATAAGAATTCACATTAAAATACTGTATGGATAAATATGTGTACAAATCTTTTGTCATGTAGAAAATTATGATAACAAATTATGACAAGACTCGACACACTTTAAAAGGTTTGGGGCAGCCACCTGTATATTATCCCTGGCTACAATGGGTTTTGAAATTGAGCCTGAAGTGTCTCTGATGGAGTCCAAAAAAGAACTGAGGGTGGTTGAAGAAGATGGCGGTTTTAAATGTCCAGACAGGAAGTGACATAGGGGAACTGGAAGTGGTGGGTTTCTGTCGTTGTGACCGGAAGTGACACTCTTTGGGTGCCAGAACTGGAAGTTTCATCTCCAGGGTTGATTCAGGCAGGTTTTCCAGTTTTTAGTCTGCACAGACAACAGAAGAAGGTTTGGCGCACCCCGCCACCCCCTGGCCAGGTGTGGAATTACCTTGGTCCATATAGCTCCATCCTATTCGCATGTGTGTGACAATATATACTGTATACTAGCAAAATACCCGCGCTTCGCAGCAGTGAAGTACTGCCTTAAAATTTTTATTAAGAAGAAAATTAAACCTTTTTAAACTGAGTGAAAATATACCAATAATTATTTGTTAAAGATCTCTTTGTATGCCACGTTGTCAGTTCGGCCCTCCAGTTGCAATATGACCAAGCTGTAGCTGTGCGCTGAGCTTACTCTTGAGCATGCAACGTACAGTTGGCCATGTGAACAGTAATCTTGTTTCAAATCTCACAGCTTGGATTGCTGCTGTCATAATCGGTTTGAGTTTCATGGTTTGTTTCAGTTACGACAGTATTTGTAGGACTTGTGTTGAAGAGACATTCGGCATCTGTCAAGCGTTGTAAGTATACAACCAGTTTCATTGATAATTTCACATCCAGCTTTTGAGAGTTTAAACATTCATAAACATCAAAGTGTCCACTACTGAAATCGTCACCTGTGAAGCTAAGATGTTTAAGAGGCATTGGCGGTTGTCCAAAGGTGTAAAATATTTGGCCATTTCGGTACACTTAAGCATTTCACTCTTCTAGTGCTCCTGTGTAGTATAATTATCTCCTGTACCGTCATCAGTCCACACCTTGAACCTGTCCCAGTCATTCAATACATAAGACACAATGTTCCTCCGGATATCAATAGTGAGCCTGATATGGCTGTGCAATATGTAACAAAGAGAATGGAAAGGCAGGTGCCATCTCCGGGCATGGAAACCACTTGGTAAGTGACAGTTCTTTGATCGATGGTGATTACCTCGATAGACATGTTAATGGGGGTACGGTTGGAATGATAAAGGAAATGGGTACCTGAACAATGTAAAGTAAGTCTAAAATACCTATACAATAACTATAATCGTAATAAATGAACAATAAAACAGCGGAGAAGCCGTGGATTAAATAAAAAGGCTGTAGTTATCAGCAGGGAGACGTGAATACCGTGGCGAAGCAAGGAAGGGAATGTAGAGACTGGAGCGACAGACGGCCTTATATAGGCAGGCAGCCAACAATGTGGGAGGTGTTGGGATGGGGGACCCAACGCCGCCTCACACGGTGACCGAGCTGCAGGCTATGGACGTATAAATGTACGTAAGTAGGATTCAGTTAGCGTTGGGAACCCGCGTACCAAATTTCTTGAAGATGGGCCCATAAGTAACAAAGACCGTTGAAAAGTTCAATATGGCAGCCGACAGTGGCATCATATCACCGAAATAAGTACCAAATTTCAGCCTTCTACCTATGAATAAGAAAGTTCAACATGGCGGACTTTGTTGACCGTTACGCGTAGAATTTTGAAATGAAACCTGCTTAACTTTTGTAAGTAAGCTGTAAGGAATGAGCCTGCCAAATTTCAGCCTTCTACCTACACGGGAAGTTGGAGAATTAGTGACGTTGGAAACTTCAATATGGCGGCCGACAGTGGCATCATACCACTGAAATAAGTACGTACATCGGTTTTGGTTAGCGCAGGGAAGCCACCTACCTAATTTCGTGAAGATGGGGCCATAAATAAGAAAGTTCAACATGGCGGACATTGTGAAAATTAGTGACATTGGAAAGTTCAATATGGCGGCCGACAGTGGCGTCATACCATCGAAATAAGTACATACATCGGTTTCGGTTAGCGCAGGGAATTCGCCTACCAAATTTCGTGAAGATGGGGCCATAAATAAGAAAATTCAACATGGCGGACGTTGTCGACCGTTATGACCGTTACATGTAGAATTTCGAAATGAAATCTGTTTAACTTTTGTAAGTAAGCTGTAAGGAATGAGCCTGCCAAATTTCAGCCTTCTACCTACACGGGAAGTTGAAGAATTAGTGACGTTGGAAAGTTCAATATGGCGGCTGACAGTGGTGTCATACCACCGAAATAAGTATGTACATTGGTTTCAGTTAGCGCAGGGAAGCCGCCTACCAAATTTCGTGAAGTTGGGGCCATGAATAAGAAAGTTCAACATGGCGGACATTGTTGACCGTTATGACCGTTACGCGTAGAATTTCGAAATGAAACCTGCTTAACTTTTGTAAGTAAGGTGTAAGGAATGAGCCTGCCAAATTTCAGCCTTCTACCTACACGGGAAGTTGGAGAATTAGTGATGTTTGGAAAATTCAATATGGCGGCCGACAGTGGCATCATACCACCGAAATAAGTACGTACATCGATTTTGGTTAGCGAAGGGAAGCCACCTACCAAATTTCGTGAAGATGGGGTCAGCCTTCTACCTACACGGGAAGTTGGAAAATTAGTGACGTTGGAAAGTTCAAAATGGCGGCCGACAATGGCGTCATACCATCGAAATAAGTACATACATCGGTTTTGGTTAGCGCAGGGAAGCCGCCTACCAAATTTCGTGAAGATGGGGCCATAAATAAGAAAGTTCAACATGGCGGACGTTGTCGACCGTTATCGACCGTTATGACCGTTACGTGTAGAATTTCGAAATGAAACCTGCTTAACTTTTGTAAGTGAGCTGTAAGGAATAAGCCTGCCAAATTTCAGCCTTAGTGATTAGTGATGAGTCAGTCAGTCAGTCAGTCAGTCAGTCAGTGAGTGAGTGAGTGAGTGAGTGAGTGAGGGCTTTGCCTTTTATTAGTATAGATATATACAGTATATATATATATTTATATAAAGTGAAGAGGGGGTCTGAACACACCCCTAGAAGACGTGGTCGCTCCTCCGAAACTCCCTCTTGCTGCTTCCTGAGCAGCTCTTCTTTTCTCCACCCTAGCAGCCCGCTTCTTCTCTTCTTTCGTCGGCATCTTTTTGCGTTTAAAACTGATTAAGTCAGTGTTTGTGTTGCAATTACTTAGTATGTTTTCTTTAATTTTTTACTTAAGCTGGGACATAAGTCTTCAATCTGTCTTTAGTGTAGCCGCCGGTTCATAAGGCGAAGTTATGCACGGGTAAAACACGTGTCAAAGAAATTTTAAAATATTTAGTGAAAGTTAAAAGCAAATAATCCACAATACAATATAAAGGAAAAATAGTTACACACATAGAATAAAAGGCAAAAAAAAGGTGAAAAATGCATATTCTATAAACTTAGGCCTAATTGAGAAACTCTAGTTGTTTCTATACTTAAAAGTTCTTTACTTCTTCTTTCTATACTTAACGGTTCTTAATTTCTTCTTCTGTATGCCTTAAGCATACGGTTCAACACTTAAATAAGTGCTGTTTTACGAGTTACTTCACACTCAAAAGGCCCGTAGGCCCGTTGGCACGGTTTAAAACCTTATTCCTTCCACCTTACTCATGACAAGGCTGTCACTAACTGAACAACATTGTTAACTCAAAGCTGTTGAAAATGGCAGGGATACATCAATACAATTCTATTCACGGAGGTTATAGGAACCTCCCATAGACTATGTATTGTCATCTAGTAAAATATTCATGAATCTTATAGAACTAGGAAATTGGCTCTTACATCAAGAATGATTTAAGATATGAAGAGGTAGAGGAAGACACAACAAAGGTGGTAGGGATGAGAATGGCGCCCGTACACATGCGCCACATGGCTGCCCTGCTGGCCACTGCCGAGAGTTAATTCTACAATTAAATAAAATAAAAAGAGGAATAACCTTGGAGGTCAATCATCACCCTGAAGTGGATAGTAGACATCACATAGTAGATAGATAGATAGATAGATAGATAGATAGATAGATAGATAGATAGATAGATAGATAGATAGATAGATAGATAGATAGATA
>JANRMT010062856.1:18712856-18738954 GCA_026402145.1 Polypterus bichir lapradei | reverse complement strand
TTTTCTTTTTTAATAAATCTGCAACAATTTCAAAAATTCTTTTTTTTTGTCTGTCAATATGGGGTGCTGTGTGTACATTAATGAGGAAAAAAATTAATTTAAATGATTTTAGCAAATGGCTGCAATATAACAACGAGTGAAAAATTGAAGGGGGTCTGAATACTTTCCGTACCCACTGTATATGCTACTTTTTTCATATATGAAAGTCATGCCAAACAAGCCTCACAGAGACCAATAATTCATTTTCCATCATTGGTTCCTGGTTTCATGCTAAAGCAAATTGTGTCATGATCTGGAAATTTTTATATTTTCCTTAGTATTTTAATTTTTTTTAAACACTGTTTCCAGGATTTCAAAGAGCAAAGAATGCATTGGTTATATCTACTTTTTTTATTTTGAAGTATTTTAACAATGTTGAAAATAATTTATGCTCTCCTGTTTTGTTTTTTTTTTTTGTCCCATTATGAGTGCCATCATTTTTATTGACTACAAGATGATTGCATGGAATGAGTGACGTCATCATCGGGAACATATAACTGTGTATTCCCCGATCTGCTAAGATTTCAGTTTCCTCTTAAGGAAAACCTTTAGTGTTCATTCTTATTCCTCTATTCCAGTTATGAATTTTTTTTCTCGATTTAGCTCTAATTACATCTCCCCATCGTGGCTATGAAATCCTACACTATTTTCTGGCTATGATATTTGTATAACAACATGAATTTTGTTTGTTTATTTTGCATATTCACACATTTAACCTTTAGCTTGTTATTTTGGCTTCATGACTTCTCCTGATTCCCTTTTTAGTTAAAACTGTGTGGCAGACGGCTGGGACAGCCGGGACTCCTTTATACTGGAAGAACCAGGTGAGAGAGTGTGCATAGGGCATTTTCTCCTCTGGAATGCTAGATGGTAGTCCCCCTGGGTTGCTACAGCACCATGGAGAACTGCAAGGACTGTGTTTCCAGACCATGCCAATGGGCCATCGGAAGTACTCCCGGGTGTCACTTAAAAGAAGCCTGTAGAGGAAAAAGTTTACTGGAGGAGGAGTGGAGGCGGAAAGAAAGAGGGAGACGAAGGAAAAGGCAAGAGGAAAAAGAAGACAAAGCGCTGGACACTTTTTTCCCTGTGCTTTGGTGGTGAGAAACAATTGGGAAGCATTTCCCACAGCAAAATAAAAGACTGTGTGTGTTTCTGAACTTATGCCTGTCTATCTGTATTGGGTTTGGGGAGCTGAAGTGCCCCCTGTAGGCCACACTGCTACTACCCAATGAAGACAGTACAAACTGCAGGTTTGATCAAAAGAATTACCTGTTAAATGTTAATGTTACAAGTGTATCTTGAGACCCAAGAAAAAGAAATCACTTCAAACCTAATGTCCATACTTTGATGGTCTTGTAAGTCTAGTATTACAGATTATGGGTGCAGTTTCTGTGGCGAAATAAAGATGACACCTGCTCAGAGGCCACCAGCAATATAATAAAGAGAGGATTATTGCTAAAGCTGAGGGTTGCAGCTAACTCTTCCTATTAAAGCTGACTCACCTGCTAGGATTTTTCTTCTGGCCTAAAGGGACGCACAGCAGCTCAGCCTTGTATGAAAAGGAATTAGCTTCATAATTGTTAACAGATACAGTAACATGAACATGTCTGACAGGGCAGGCTACCACATTCTTGTAATGCCAACTACGTTATTTGTTGTCATAGGTGTTTAACTATGCAACAGCTAGTTAGTAAAGTTTTATAACAACTTCTGCACTGAGTTATGATAAAAGCAAAATTATCACAGAGGAAAAAAAAACTTGATTGCATACTCCGATTGCAATCTTGGAGAAAATCAAATGTTAAACCATGTTTGCCAAAACCCCTGTCCTACTGAATGTTATTAATGATATTCATGCTAAAAATGACCACCCTGCTTCCAAATGGAAACCCTAGGAATGCCATTTTTTTAATAGGTGCGTGGGTGGGCCTCCTAATTATTGCACTCGCTCGTTTCGTGTTTATTCCCATTAACTCGAGGACATCATTTGTTTTTAATATGTGAATTTTTTCAGTCAGCCTGAAAGTCATTTGTCTAAGTAAGGGAATATTTACAGAGGGGGCTGTTTGTTGTATGAAATGTAGGGGGTGTTGTGGGGAGGAAGTGGGTGTTGGTAGCCTACATATAGAAGTAAAATGCCAAGAAAAGCAAAAACCATCTTGATGGGCACTTCCAGGAAGGCACCTTCACTTCTGGACCTTAAAATTTATGGTAAGGTAAATGTTTGACCAGTAAGGAAAAGTATGGGAGAAGATTTTTCACACTATTTGCAAGTCCACACCATTAACATCCCTTTATTATTTATGTGCGGATTAAGAATTATTAGACCAAAAAGAGGTAAGAGATGAGTAATGCCACAATAGAATTTGACAAGCTTAAAGGAAATTATTGAAAAATTAATTGAGGATGAAAGAGTAACAAGCACAGGTTAACGCAAAAGGTCAGACAGAAATTGAACCACAAGAGCTCAATACTCAAACCAAAAAAACTAAGTCAAAAACATGCAAAGTCTTAACTCACTAAGAAGACTTTTAACTAGTTAAATATACCACCGAAACCCACATAGGAAAAGCAGAAAGTCTGCTACCATCTTAAATACACTTTAGACTTCTAGTAGGCACGTTGTATAAACCAGTTTTCTGAAGTGGAAAAAAAGCTCTGACAGTGTACCCTGTTTTTTGGCTGATAAAACTATTTGGTATATTCCCTTGGAGGTCTGAAAGTGTACCAATAAACAGAAACTATATCAGAGAGTGGGTGTTTGAGTTGGGTCCCCTTGGAGGTCCGAAAGCTTGTGAAAGGGCAGGTTGTTTTTCTAAATATGGGTGGGCAGGGGGGTATGCATTGTAAATGACAGTAAGGGGAAAAATGGGAAAGTCCCGAGGAGTGTCGTTTCACAAGAAGCACATTAATATTAACAAAACGGGAAGTCCTCTGTCAAAATGAAGACACAAAATTTTGGTGCGGTAACACCAAAAAGAACATAAAAACTAATAACAATCAGTACAAAAATGAATTATGTATGTTCAAAAGCCTTCATTTGTGATAATAGTGGTGATAAGGAATAGACACTAGTGGACATGCATATCCACCATGCTCTACGTCTTTTTGACAGGCTTAGAAACAAAATCACTTATTTCAGGATTCTGCTAAATTGATTTTAGCTTGTTTTTTAATACAATCTTGCCACAATAACTGGTAGAGAAGCTGAGGCTACTGGATGTGGTCACTGGCACCTAGGTAACTGTAACTAGATGATTGATTTCCCAAAGCAGAGATATACCGACAGTCAAAATTGGTAGCAGTATATCGGAATCCATCATGATGAGCACAGGATCGCCTCAAGGCTGTGTGCTGAGCCTTACTTATATGACTGCTCTGCCAGTTTCAACAACAATTACATTCTTAAGTTTGCGGATGATACCATAGTTGTAGGCCTCAGCAGTAATGAGGATGAGTCAACTTATAAAAGAGAGGTGTACCAGTTGATAACTTGGTGCAAAATTCCAAATCTTGCCCTCAACACTGACAAAACCAAAGAGATGTTTGTTGACTTCACAAAGGTCAACCCCAACTATCATTCTCCAATGACTATTAGTAGTTCTGTCATAGAGAGGGGAAATAGCATCTCAGCCATTGTCAAAAAGGCTCATCAACACCTCCACATTTTACAAAGACTGAAGAAAGTGGACCTTCCCATCTCCAGCTATAACCATCTTTTACAGAGGCACCACTTACTGCATCACCTCCTAGTTTGGTAACAGCAAAGTGGATGAAAGACACGGATTGATTAGATTAGATTAGAGTAGATTAGATAAACTTTGGTAATCCCATGAGGTATTTGAAATGCATACACCAGCAGAAACATAAAAAAAACAAGGATACAGACTCACAAGACATATAATACAGCTAATCAATCAACCAATCAATCAATTAATAAATAAATTTAAAAAATACATTGGGCTGAAACATTGAATTTCCTGGTAGCAGTGGGAAGAGGTGCCTCTTAACACACAGTGGTGGAGTGAGCTGGTGGCTGATAGTGCTCCAAGAGAGAGCCTCCTGGAGAGGATGGAGGGGATTTTCCATCTTGTAATCTAATTTTACCATCCTTTTCTTTTCCACAACAGCTTCCAGTGTGTCCACTGTGTGCTGTGTGATGGTGCAGGCTTTCCTGATAAGTTTACTCAGGCATTGTGTTTCTTTTGAGGTCAGGTTACTTCTCCAGGAGACTGCAGCGTAGAACAGCACACATTTGGCTCTGTAAAAGTAGGGCAATCGTAACATGAATAAGTAAAAAAAAATGTACATTCGGTAAAATGAAACGCAAAATCAGCAAATTCAGGAGGTCGCAAAGGTAATTTGATAAATAAGTAACTAGCTGTTTAAATTAAGAATGAATGGCTTCACTTGTTTGCAGAGTAACTGACATTGCTGGGCTATAGTGGTTAACATTATGAGAGGAAGATGTGGTAATGGGCAGATGATCATCTATATATATAATTCACTAAGGGCACGCAAGATGCACGCAAGACAGAGAGCCACACCTGGCAACTCACAGAGCCCCGCCTGCCAACTGTAAGACCATGGGATATGCACGACAGGGCCACGCCCACCAACTCACAGAGCCCCGCCCACCAACTCTAAGACCATGGGATACGCTCGACAGAGCCCTGCCCGCCAACTCTAACCCTCCTCCCGCATCATGGGATATGCACGACAGAGCCCCACCCACCAACTGTAACCCTCCTCCCGCGTCCACCGTCACTCTCGAGGCATGTGCACTGCCTGCTCATGTGCCCGCATGCAACAACTCACCAAACACAGCCTCAGTCGCTTTCATGTGTGCTACAGTCCACGTGCACCTCTGAGCCACGTTGACTTTTCATTGTTCTTTTCGGTTCCGGCTGCTTTTCTATATATATAATTGACCAAGTCACCCGACCATGGGGCACGCACGACAGAGCCCCAACCGCCCACTCTAACCCTCCTCCCGCGTCATGGGAATGCACGACAGAGCCGCGTCCACCCTCACGCCCGCCAACTCTAAGACCATGGGATACGCTCGACAGAGGCCCACCCGCCAACTCTAACCCTCCTCCCGCGTCATGGGATATGCACGACAGAGCCCCGACCGCCCACTCTAACCCTCCTCCCGCGTCATGGGGAACGCACGACAGAGCCACGTCCACCCTCGCGCCCGCCAACTCTAAGACCATGGGATACGCTCGACAGAGCCCCGCCCGCCAACTCTAACCCTCCTCCCGCATCATGGGATATGCATGACAGAGCCCCGCCCGCCAACTGTAACCCTCCTCCCTCGTCCACCGTCGCTCTCGAGGCATGTGCACTGCCTGCTCATGTGCCCACACGCAACAACTCACCAAATACAGCCTCAGTCGCTTTCGTCTGTGCTACAGTCCACATACCTCTGAGCCACGTTGACTTTTCATTGTTCTTTTTGGTTCTGGCTGCTTTTCTATATATATAATCGGCCAAGTCTCCCGACCATGGGGTATGCATGACAGAGCCCCGACCGCCCACTCTAACCCTCCTCCCGTGTCATGGGGAATGCACGACAGAGCCCTGCCCGCCAACTCTCACCCTCCTCCCGCGTCCACCCTCGCTTTCGAGGCATACGCACTGCTTGCTCATGTGCCCGCCCCCAACACGTCACCAAACACATCCTCACTCGCTTTGGTCTGTGCTACAGTCCACATGCAGCTGTGAGCCACGTTGACTGTTCACGTTGATAATTATGCGGCGTATGCTACGCTGCGAGTTGGCTAGTAAGGTTATAAAATATCAAAATTCCTGCCTCCAATTCCTAGTGGTCAATCAAGTAAGATGGTTTTATCATACCACAAACTAAATGGTTGCCAGTTTGAATTCTGTAAACGCCAGAAATCACTCTACTCTGTTCGTCCCTTGAGCAAGGTCCTTAACCTGCAATTGTTCCGTCCTGGGTGTAACGTTAATCTGCATCCCACTCTGCAAGCAGGTCCTCCAACTTACAGGGAAAAATTGGGAGTTGGTGTCATGACTAGCACTCAAGCCACCATAAAAAAACATCACAGTGTTCCAGTGTGGTGCAGAGGTGTCACCCGCTACACTCAGGTCCCAATTCAGGTGGTGCGTTGTGTGGTGGCTGCAGCAACACGCTATCAGCAAATGCTCCCAATGTCTCTCTTTCTCTCTCTATCTCTCTCTTTCTCTACCTCAGTGAGGTGCTTTGGTGTAGTGATGAGTGCTTCTACCTTACAGCTCAGCCCCCTGTCATAGGTGAGAAGCTTGAAGGTTCTACATGGGTTTCTCTGAGTGTTCTGGTTTATTCTTCCTAAAGATGGCATAATAGGTTAATTTGTTATTACAAATGGACTCAGTATGAGTAAGTATTGTTGTGTGCCCTGCAATGGACTGATGTCTCCAGCTCAGTGTAGCCTCATAAGGAAAATACAAGACGGATGGATGAATGGCATTGTCTCATTAGAAAGCAAACCATTAAAGAACAGATGTTGGTTCACTAGTTCTGTTGGGTTGCTGGGTTTCATGGCAATCCCATTTACCTCAGTGTGACTTCTTCCAGATAAAATTAATTTTTTATGCAAACAAATTGTTTTATACAGATATGGTTTCCTCTTCTGTTATCCATATTGGAATTCTTCAGCACATCTCAAACAGATTAACTTTTTTCCGGAGTCACTACTATTAATGTAGAGATTTTTTTTATGCCATGCCAGCGATTGGGATGCTTCTCCAACTTTAAATCAGAATTTGATTTTCTTTGCAAAGCTGATCTGCTGTCTAAGCCCCGGGTCAGACATCCTTGGAATGTTCTTTTATTCTTGTTCTCTGTCTTTTGCTTTAACCCTGCCTGTCCACTAAATGAGATATGGGCCTCATTTGCTTTGGCACTACTCCAGTTGTTCTTTCCTCTCACGTTAAGTAGTGCTGGCAGCCAGAAAAGAATCATAGTGGCAAAATCCAGGTTTAAACTCAAATTTGAATTCATTTAATAATTTTTCAAGGATATGGAATTACACAATGGGTGAGTAGTTTTTCTTTTACTGACATCTAAACTTTGTGAAAATGCCATTTAAGATTTGTATTAACACATTGGACCTTCGCTAATTCACAAAGAAGATCTGAAGATGAGTCAGAGGAAACCACCGACTGTCCCCTCATGGCTTTTTTTGTTTGTTGAGGAGATGAAATAATGTGTAGTGGAGCAGATGAACTTTTTACATGGCATCATCCAGCAGAATCACACTGAGCTCTGGGATAATAGGATTGCCTTAAGAACAGACTTAAGAACAAGATGCTGCAGAAAGACAAGAGCTCTCTTTTATGTTGTGACTGACTCCCATGCTACGGAAATCACTGACATTAATATGGAGGTGGAATTACGTTATCAGCAAAGCTCACCAAGATGAAAGATCTGCAAAAATCTTAGACTAGTTGGTCTAAGAATTGGCTGAGAAAGAACTGATGTGCTTGCTTTTGTTTGTCAACTCTGGCCAACTATTCACTAGATAGATAGATAGATAGATAGATAGATAGATAGATAGATAGATAGATACTTTATTAATCCCCAAGGGGAAATTCATAATCACTATAAGGAGTTCACACATGATGTAAAGCGCACAATATCACACATCTCTCCCTTCCTGATATTATAATGCAGTTTATCAATCAAGACTACTTGAGAGTTATTCAGGAGTCAAGAAGATGTCAGGACCTCTCCATGGAATGGCATAAAAAGCATTTCTCTCAGAGCTTTAGTGCTAAAATGGCCACTGCTAAAAGGGTCATTCCTTTATCTGGCCCTTTTCTGCAACTCCCAAGCTCACTTTCAGGGTTTAGCACATATTTTACAAAACTCTAGCTAAGGCAAAGAAACGTTTGGAAGATTTCAAATCGCTTGGCACTTTTTTACTTCTTCACTGGATGTCTTCAGCCTCGAGTTTTCCACTCTGAGGGGCACTGTTAAGAGGCCTGCCTGGCTATATCTATACGAATGTTGGTGTTTATCATCATTTTTCAAAAGATTTGATGCAGACTTATTATCCCTTAGTGCGTTACTAACTTTATTTTAAGTCTGTCTAATTGTCGTTTTCACAGTTAACCCTGTTGAGGTAATTCTGTGTAGCGCTTGTTAGTGTTAGTGCAGTTAGCTTTTGTTTCGCATGATCGTTGATGTCAATGGCGGGAGCTTTCTTTTATTTTTTCATCTTGCTTTTTCCTTTTCTAGAGCAGTGTGGTTGCATCTGCTTGCAGTTTAGTAATGGGTGCCATGTGCATGTTAACTCCAATGTATTGCTTCCTTGGACTGTATGCTAATAGACCTTTGCACTACATCCCCCAGGGTTTCCAGCGTAGACCTTTTTCTTCACTCAGGTGAGGTCAGAGTGTCTGGAACATGAGTCCAACTTGTTTGTTTTTCAGTTTTACAACCAACTATTTGGATGGTTGTGGCAGCAACAATCCGTAGGTAGGGTGTTACAGGTCTTACTTTGCAGAGGGGGAGTTCATGGGTGTGCACATTTCCCTTTTGGCATATCATTTATTTTCTTCTTTATTGTTAGTCAGCCAGTCAGTCATTTTCCAACCCACTATATGCTAATATAGGGCCATGGGTGTCTGCTGAAGACAATCCCAGCCAGCACAGGGCGCAAGGCAGGAACAAATCCCAGGCAGGACGCCAGCCCACCGCAGCTTCTTTACTGTTCTCTTCATTTTAGACCATGGAATGTTTAGAGTCCTATCAACTTCTTGTGCCACTGATTGTCTACACAGACATCATCAGATTGTGCTTTTTTAATCGGGACACATTTATCGAAGTGGAAATGCTATTTGGGCTGCACGTAAATGACAGTTGGTTGTCTCAACATAATTCTTGTCTGATGCTCCCTTCAACTTATGGTTCTGGAGTCTTGATGTAAGTGTAATGCTAGGTACTCTTATCTCCTGTCCGAGCTTGGTGTTAGAAAGATTGGATATATTTCTGTGTATGCCCTCATCCCCTTCTTACTTCTTACATATCATGATTATAAATTTGTTATTGGCGCACATACCAGTGCTGTCCTTGACCCAGTTCTGAATAAATCTACTTCTATCCTTGGGCATTGGCTCCCTCCTTCCACTCACAGCTTGTGTACAATTGTTTCTGATCTTAATCTGGTTGACTCATATTGTTTCATTAACCCCTCTCTTAAAGAGTTCTCTTTTTTTTCTCTCCGCTTTAAGTCCCAGTCTTGCGTCTTGCAGCAATTACATTTTTGTTTTCCCTCCCCAGCTGCTTCTGTTACTGACACTAGTCTCTTTTACTCCATCTTCTCTGATCATAAGCGTGCTGCACTGCAGATATTTCTGCCCTTACTAGTTTCTCTGACACAACGTTAGAAATGTAAGGCAACTTTGCTGCAGAACCCAAAATTCATTGCTTATTTGGCCCCTAAGCTTGAAACATGTATTTCTATCAAGGCTGGATAAACTCATGATCCTGCCTTTTGATGGGTGACTGTTAAAGGTTTCCTTTGTGATGCTACTATTGCGTTTGCCAGTGGCTTTGCACAAAAATGTCATCAAAAGATTTCCATTTGTGAAAATCATTTCTTAGTTTTAGAGGGTACATACACATACCCCATGAGGTGAACCAGGAACATAAAACTCTCATTCCTAGCATCAGAGCTGAATTAAATGCTCTGCTTCTGTGCTGTGCTAAGTTTTTAATTCCCAGCAACTCCATTTCTGGATTCAGTAAACTTCTGGATGAGGAAACGTTATGCATTTGGTACAGTTTTGGTCATTTGAACCAGAGGTTCTCAAAGTCGATCCTGGGGGCCCACTGTGGTTTCAGGTTTTTGCTTCAACCACATTCATAATCAGTGACAACTGATAACACTGATCTCAATTAATTAGCTGGTATTTTTCTTTCTCTTATTCTATATTAAGAAAGCACAGAGGCATGATTTTTACATTTATAAGACATTTACACATATTTCTGCTTTTGTTACTGTTTTAAAGCTTAACTCTCTTTTGTTGCTTTCATTATATTTTGCCCTTTCTCTTTGCAGTTTACTCCCTTGATTGTATCTTAATAATGACAATTAAAAACCAGCAGAGCAGACCCCAGGCAAACAACACTGTATAATGAAAGGCTGCAACTACTTTAGCATCAGACCCACTGATCAGAAAACAATGAATTAATTAAACAATGTCCCGTAAAACAGAATGAACATCAAGATGAAAATATTGTTAAAAAGAAATAAAAAAAAAATTCAAATATAACTGCTTAGTACATTTTAATATATAGGATGGGCCATTTATATGGATACACCTTAATAAAATGGAAACGGTTGGTGATATTAACTTCCTGTTTGTGGCACATTAGTATATGTGAGGGGGGAAACTTTTCAAGATGGGTGGTGACCATGGTGGCCATTTTGAAGTCAGCCATTTTGGATCCAACTTTTGTTTTTTCAATAGGAAGAGGGTCATGTGACACATCAAACTTATTGGGAATTTCACAAGAAAAACAATGGTGTGCTTGGTTTTAATATAACTTTATTCTTTCATGAGTTATTTACAAGTTTCTGACCACTTGTTATATATTCCGACGCTGACTTTATATATTCTAACTCTGACTTTATATATTCAGGAATAACTTTATATATTCCAACGCTGACTGTATATATTCGGTAATGACTTTATATATTCTGATGCTGACTTTACATATTCAAGTTTTGACTTTATATATTCGGGAATGACTTTATATATTCCGACACTGACTTTATATATTCAGGAATGATTTTATATACAGTAATCCCTCCTCCATCGCGGGGGTTGCGTTCCAGACCCCCCCGCGATAGGTGAAAATCCGCGAAGTAGAAACCATATGTTTGTATGGTTATTTTTATATATTTTAAGCCCTTATAAACTCTCCCACACTGTTAACATTATTAGAGCCCTCTAGGCATGAAATAACACCCTTTAGTCAAAAGTTTAAACTGTGCTTCATGACAAGACAGAGATGACAGTTCTTTCTCACAATTAAAAGAATGCAAATATATCTTTTCTTCAAATGAGTCTGCATCAGGAGCAGAGAATTTAAGAGAGAGAGCGCGCGCTCGCAAAGAAAAGCAAACAATCAAAAAATCAATACGTGTGCTTTTAAGTAAAGCGGCATTTTTCAGAGGAGCGTCAGTATCTTCTAAGCAAACAGCCTCTGTTGAAACAGCCCCTCTGCTCAAATCTCCTCCGTCGGGCACAGAGAACGTCAGAGAGAGAGCGCGAGATTAAAGCAAACAATCAAAAAATCAATACGTGTGCTTTTGTGCTTTTAAATATGCCTAGCACCGCAATAAAGCGGCATTTTTTAGAGGAGCGTCAGTATCTTTTAAGCAAACAGCTTCTGTGCAAACAGCACCTCTGCTCACACCCCCTCTGTCAGGCGCAGAGAATGTCAGAGAGGGTGAGAGAGAGGCAGAGACAAGCAAACAAACACCGCGCGGGATGCATATCTTATAGCATTGAGGAGTTTTAGTTAATATGTAATACATGCTCTGATTGGGTAGCTTCTAAGCCATCTGCCAATAGCGTCCCTTGTATGAAATCAACTGGGCAAACAAACTGAGGAAGCATGTACCATAAATTAAAAGACCCATTGTCCGCAGAAATCCGCGAACCAGCGAAAAATCCGTGATATATATTTAGATATGCTTACATTTAAAATCCGCGATAGAGTGAAGCCGCGAAAGTCGAAGCGCGATATAGCGAGGGATTACTGTATTCCAACGCTGACTTTATATATTCAGTAATGACTTTATATATTCTAACTCTGACTTTATATATTCTGGAATGACTTTATATATTCTGATGCTGACTTTACATATTCAGGAATTACTTTATATATTCCGAAAATCATTGTAATTGCCTGTTTGGCACACCATAGGCACTGTATAATAGATATATAAAAAAACAGCTAAGGGGATAGATATACTGTATAGATAGATAGGAATGAAAGGCACTATATGATTGGCAGACAGGGAAGCTGCTATATAATAATAAAATTACTGTTATTACTATATAGATAGACAGGGAGTTCAGGCATTCAGGCAGAGCGGCGAAGGTTAAAAAGAAAAAAAAAATAACATTTTCTCCCCAGCAAGGAATCGAACTCGGGTCTCTGAGGTACAGTAAGCCTGCTGCACTCTTAACAGTATGTCATGGAAGCTGTTGTATCGTTCTTGAACCTTTTGTGAAAGAGTTTATTTGATGTTTGGACTTCAGGCTTCACACATTTTATAGTGTATGCCTATATTTTCTAACATTTATTGCTAAAATATGAAAAAGTTTCTGTTTTAACAATGTGTTTACACAGATTACTTTAGAAATGGAACACACATGAAACGCATGTGTCCCAAATAACAATCTATTATTTCCACTGTAAAACTCCACTTAACTCCCAGATAATCAATCAAGGCATGAGCTGGGAGAAGTTCGTGCACATTCTAATTCGGTGGGGGGATGAAATAAGATGGCTGCTTGCAGCTTGTCTTTATCAGCACATTTAGATGACAAAAGATGCTAGCAGAGAGGTGTGAACGGATTTAAGAAGGGACGGATCTACAAGTTTTTTCGTAGGCTCTGGTAATTCTAGTGTTAATTAGCCCAGGATTCCAATTAAAAAGAGAAGCTGGTTGGAACAAAAAACTGCAGCCACAGGGGGTCCCCTCGACCGACGTTAAGAACCCCTGATTTAAATCATAGTGGGATCTTTAACTACTAACCCAGGTAAAATTAATTAATAATTGTTGGTTTGAATTTTACTTTGATCTGCTCTCTTCATCCTCCTTGTGTGCTACCACTAATGTCGACTCCTTTTTAAAATCCCTACCCCTCCTAGAGCTGTCAGAGTCCAGTGTTCTGCTGTAGATGTTCTCCATTCACTTAACAAACTGAAAAAGACTTTGGACTCTATGAGTTTTGGGAAATCTCCGGGACCTGACGGGTTTCCCCCTGAGATCTTGTCTGCCCTTCGGAAGTAGCTTTTCCCTACCACCTTAACCCTTCATTTAATTAGGCTTTGATTGCACTATTGCTTAAATAAGTCAAGGACCCTGCTGATTGCTCCAGTTATTATCTGTTGCCAGTGTGAAGAATTCTCATCTCAAGCTGGTAGCAAAGGTGCTTGCATGTTGGATGCAGATTGTTATTTGTCAACTGATTAATTCCAACAAAACTGTCTTTATGAAGTCTAATCACATAGCTGACAGCATTCCCTGCCTGCATGCTGTCATTTCCCTAGATACAGAGAAGGCATTTGACAGGATGAATTGGCGCTTTTTGTGAGAGGACCTGCCTAAAATGAGCTCCAGCCCTGCCTTTATCAGCATGGTTCGAACACTTTATTGCTCTCCTTCTTCAGTTCTTCTCACTAATGCCAACCTTTCACACTCCTTCAATGTATTCAAATACGTTTCTCTCTTTCTGTCTCTACTGCTTATCCTCCAGGTATTGTCAGCAAGGTTGCAACATTTCCAAACATGGTCCCTTTTCCATCTCTCTTCCCCAGTTATCTCCATCAGTAACAGCTGAGCTCCACCGAGCCCGGCCCCCAATTCCTGCTACAACCTTCAGTCACTGCAGGCCCAACAGAGACGATGATCACTCCTGCTCCTCTTACTCAACATAATCCCAACATAATCCCTTCTATCTACCATGGGGCATCTCAGACCAGTTTGTTTTCCTCTTGGGATTCTGCTCTCCCTCTTGCTCTCTTTCTTGCTTTTTTAACTTCTTCACTCTTTAGTCTCTCAGTGACCTACTCAGACCTTTGAATACATTTGTGAGTGAAGGTGCTTCCCTCAAGAATCCACAGACCATTAATGTGGGATCGCTCTCATGCAAGTGAAGGATTAACTAACTAGACCCTTCCTTCATTAAGCACATCTTTTTATACCCATGCTCTGCTTTACTGTCGTGCCTGAGATGCACGATTGTACCAAATCCATCATGGACCTTTGATATGCCTTGCCACACCCCAGTGTCATCTTTATCCTGTTAAATTCACTGGAACCATCCTCTGCATGTTCTGGGAAATGTCCAGCTCTCTGTTTTGTTTTTTTGTTCTGGCATACTCAAAATGTTATTTATTGCTAAATTATATTTAGCATACTGTTTTTTCATTTTGTCAAAAAAAATTTGAATAAAAAAAAATTTCAAGTACAGTCTAATGGCTTATGTCATTTACTAGTAAAATTACAAGATGCATAGAAAATGAATGGTACTCTTTATCCCTCTTGAAAGGAAACATGTTTATTTTATTCTTATATATAAAGTGCTTGAGTATCACAAATTTTTACAATTTCATTATTTTATTTGAAGACATGTTTTAGATTATCCTTTTCATGTGAACTCCACTGGTGATATTTCACAATCGAGAATTCTGAATGCTGGCTGTCTTAGGCCGTCTAAGTCAGTAACTGTGGGGTGCCTTTGTCGGCAGATCACAGCGCACTCTGCACACTGGAATGCTGTCATTTTTCACTCAGTTCTCTCACTAGAATTGCTCCAGATCTGACAAGATGATTAATGCACAGCAGTCATGTAATCAAATCTGGACACTGATTGGGTTAGCCACCTTTTTTCTTTTAAAAAATTGATTTTTTTTATTCACAGATAATACGAGTTAGTGTTTGTACAGGATCTAAAAAAGTATTTACTCCCTTGGACGTTTTCACATTTTACTGTTAAATATAACAGCATGCGTTTACAGTATTTTGGCTTTTTTTGACTTTGATCCACAGAAAAATACACTTTAATGTCAAAGTGGAAATAGATCTCTACAAAGCGTTCTAAATTAAATACAAATATAAAACACTAAATAATTGTCTGCGTAAGTATTCACCTCTATCAAGTCAGCATATAGTTAATGCACCTTTGGCAGCCATGAGAGCCTTGAGTTTGTGTGCAGAGGTCTCTATCAGCTTTGCATATTTGGACACTGACATTTTCTCCCATTTTCCTTTAGTGAACTGCTCAAGCTGTGTAAGGTGACATGGGGTTCATTAATGAACAGCGTTTGTCAAGTTCAACTGCAGCATTTTAATTGGGTGCTTACTGCTGGATAACAAATCTTCTCCATAGGTGTAGGTTTCTAATAGACTTCATCACGTTTTCTTCCAGGATTTCCAGGCATTTCACTCTCTGCCCTCAGAAGCCTTCCAGGGTCTGCTGCAGGCAGGCATCTCCACAGCATGATGCTGCTTCATTGTGGAGATATGTAAAACACTGTCTAGTTGCTAAAGGGTTCGTTTTGGTCTTATCTCACCATGCAGCCTTCTTCTAGTTGACTTTAGAGTTTCTCTTGTGGCTTTTGGCATACTCTAGCCAAGATGGCATGTGCATTTTTGAACAGTGGCCAACTCTTTGACACTTACCCATAAAGCTGCACCTCATAACTCCTTTAGAGTTATTGTAGATTTCTTGGTGACTTCCCTCACTAGTTTTCTTCTTGCATGGCCACTCAGTTTTTGTGGTGTTGTTCTACTCAGTGTTGTCCTTCTATATAAAAGCGGTCGGGATTGTCCTTCCGTCCCGTGAGTGCTACACAGGAGCGGAGTTTCACACACGCCCCGTCCATTTTGCAATGCACGATGGGATTTGCTGTTTTGTTTTTCCAGGTAAAAGATGATTTTCTACTCCAGACTGTGCGATATCTTCTTCTTCTTTCTTACTATATAAAAGCGGTCTGGATTGTCCTTCCGTCCCATGAGTGGAAAGCGTAGCGGTATTCCGCTTATCGCAGACTTACTACTTGCAGCTTGCGGTACGAAGCGACATGATGTGAGCAGAGTTCTGGTGCTCCCATCGTTCCCTTGCTTTTGTGCGCGATGCACTGGAAAAATAGACAAAATTATGTCTCTGGAAATAATTAATGTTGATGGAGTACAAATGCCTCACCGCGTAGTAAATATCAGGGGGGTTCAAAAGGGCAACCTCAATATAGAAAAAAAGTTTAAATTTCATCACAAAAATAACAGAAACTACGAGTATTAAAGTAATACCACTCAAATGCAATATAACCAAATTAATGAGTTTGTATAAAATATCAAATTGATCTACATATTGAATTGCCTTAAGAAGTGGTCAACTTAAAAGTCGGTTGCCTTAAAAGGCGGGTCAGCCTAGTGTAATAATAAAATGCGAAAACATCCAAGGGTGCCAATATTTTTATAACACTGTACTTTATACAGTGCATTGCGTCTGCACTCAGTTCTTTGGAACCTTCTCACCTTGCAGGCATTAATAATGACTTGTCCTATTTGCATTTATAAAACAATAGTAATAATATTATTTGGTACTATCTTTGAAAATTAACAGATAATGTGCTGTAATGAGAAGTCAAGTAAAATGACACCTTTTATTGGCTAACTAAAAAGATTACAATATGCAAGCTTTTGAGGCAACTCAGACATAATCTTTTTTAGGTAGCCAATAAAAGGTGTCATTTTACTTGACTTCTCACTACATTCATAATGGCTAACATGGTACAACACCCTAGAACTACAGATAATGTGCTGTAGCATAATAACACATGTAATAAATGGAAAAAGTCAAACAGTCACTATGTGTTTGCCAACATTGTCAACCATACCACTAATCTTTTATATAATAATAATAATAATAATCAGATATAAAATCCTCAAAGTTGGCACAGACCCAGAATGCAGGATATGTGGTCAATTCCAGGAAACTATTGACCATATCATGGCAGGATGCCCAGAACTGGCCAAAACTGAATACCTTCATAGAAACAATAAGGCCACCAAATACCTGCACTGGGACATTTGCAAAGAATTCAATGTCGACACAAAAGAAAAATGGTATGGGCATGAGCCCCAAACAGTAACAGAAAAAGATAGCATTACAATTCTTATGGACACGTCAATACAGACAGATCATGAGATAAAGGCCAACTAACCAGACATCATTATTGAAAAGAAAAAAGCTGCCTACTCATTGATATGTCCATCATGCCTGAAAATAACACTCCAGTAAAAATAACCAAAAAACTGTCAAAATATAGCCCTTGAAATTGAACAAATGTGGGGAATGAGAGCCACAACAATACCAATGACAGGAGCCCTCAGACTTATAAAGAAATGAATGGAGAAATATAGCCAACAGATCTCGGGTAACATCAGCCTATAAGAATTACAGAAGATCATCCTACTTGGAACATGTAATATCCTAAAAAAGTCACTGCCCATTAAGAAGACATTACCTCATTTTAACCCTAGGCCCAAGGAATGGACCGAGTTATTATGTTGTATTACGGCATGAACTCAAATGGACTAATAATAATAATACCATTTTTACTTATGTACCACACGCCCTCATGTAAGACGCGCACCCTAATTTTTACAAAGAAAATCGTGAAAATTGTTTTGCCCCGTGTATGACGCACGTTGTGATTGTATAGGAATCGTTTAGGGTACGTTTTCCGCGAAATGCCCTTTTGTTTTTGTTGCATGACAAAAGTTTTTCTTTCTTCTGTCGCCAATCTCAAACACACGACTCTGGAACACCATACTTGCGACCTGCTGCCCGATTTCCTATCTTCTCTGCTTCCAAAATCACTTTTAGTTTCTCTCCTGCTGTGAAGGAGCGTAAACGCATGCTACTATCCATGCTGAATGACAACGCCAAACTGATTCAAAAACAAGAGCGAGAGAGAGAGCGAGAGCGCGAGCAAGCAAGAGAGAGAGAGTGTGCAAGTGAGAGAGAGAGTGCGAGCGAGTGAGAGAGAGAGAGCGCAAGCGAGCGAGCCCAAGCAGAAGAAGTAAACATTACAGAATTACATTTCCTTGTATATGACACACACCTGATTTTCTAATGCTAATTTTCGGGAAAAAATGTGCGCGTGGTACATGCGTAAATACGGTAATAATAATAATAATGTGCAGCACAGTAGAACAATGGTTAGAGCTCCTACTGTATTTCATTGGAGAATTTTGTCAGGTTGCATGTTGTTGGGTTTTTGACAGGTTGCATGTCAAAGTACTCTGCACATTTGCACTACTACTATTGCAACGTAATGCTACCACCCCTGCAGATAAATGGCACCCCATGATGCAATGCCACTCACACTCTTTTTGATAGCTGATATGGTCCAAATGCATAAAGAATGACATTATGTCTTCCCAATATTAAGACACAACCAGTTAAAGACAGTGAGAAGTCCCTGTGGTTGTTTTCTTCAGATTTGTTAGTTCTATTGTTTGATGTGTATGATGGAGGGAAGACATGCTCTATTTAGTTGAACAGCATATTTCTATTGTGGAGCTCTGTGTGTTCGCTGAATTTCCTTCAAGTTGACTTGTGAGGAATTTGCAGAACAATATCCCATTGCAAGTGCTCCTGTGAAATGCATCAGTTAAAACATGGTTTGTTACTGCTTCTGTGAGCAATGCAACAAAACCTGGAAACACTATCGATCTGTACCCCAGAGACTGTTGCCAACATTGTGGCCAAACCTCTTTTTGAGCCTGGCTGTGGAGTTTGTTGTCAGGTTGCCTAGGGTGAGGCCAATTCTAGGCAGGCTAGGGAAGGTCCTTGACTGGATTCTCTGGGTCTTTTTGAAGGCCATCACCATTTTCATTAATTTTTTTTAAACACTAAACATTAACACTATGTAGTCTGTAGTCATGGCAAAAAAATGTTTTCATTCAGAACTGAGATAACAGTTTCTGATAAACTAGGAGACCAATGTTGGAAAACAGAAGACAATATAAAGATGTCCATGAAAAAAATTCACATCCCTTGGGTTACATAGCCTGAGTTTCAAATCACCCAGTTGCATGCTCACAATGGTTAAAAGGAAGTCATTTTCTAAAATTTTGCTAAAAATGTGCTAAAAAAATCACAGTAGTGCAATCAGAGGAAATGTGTTCACAGTTATTAAAACAAGCTTTGGAAATGAAGGCAGGACTCTTGGCCAACGAATGAAACATGGCATTAATTTTTTTTCTCAGCAATTGCTAACAAACTACAAGTAAAATATCATTTTAGGGGGGAGCATTACTTTAAAGGCTGGCAGTCCTTGAAAATACAAAACAAAATTTTACACCATTAGTGAGTCAATTTAATGGAAATGTTTTATTTTATTAAGGCACTTGACAAATTAGATTTGCTTGAAAAACTACAACAGGTGGATACCTGGAAACTTCCAACTTTTAAAATGTTTGAACTCACTAAACCTGTTATTTTCTCAACTCAAATCAGGCAAGTGTTTAAAAACAGCATGCAATGCTTTGATTCCTGGCTTATCATCTGTATGATGACACAACACAGGCTGACACCCATCATTCACCCTGACATCCCCATGGAGTCATTGAGGTGTTGCCAGACTGGCACAAAGTCCACATTGAGAGCAGGAACCCACCAAGCTTGGAAATGTTATATTTGATTTCCAGAAACATTTGGAAGGAATGTAATTGAAAAGCAGCAGTTGCTTCATTTGCTTTGCCATTATTGCCTTATAACTGTCTAACTGGTCATGGAGGTCAAAGATAGAGCATCTCAAACAGTCTATAAACTGATGTGCATCAAACAAGCCAGACATCTCCCTATAGGTCAGCGGTTCTCAAACTTTCGTATTTCGCGCCCCCCTTTTTCTACCTGGAATAATTCTGCACCCCTGCATAATATAAGATAGATGAGAATAACCCATAATACAACTAACAAAGGTATGATACTCGTGTCGCGGTATCCTATCATTTTTACTTCCATAAGATTTGCATGTGATCAGCTAACTTCGATGAAATATTTGCAATTTATTTTTTTTAAGTACTTTAATAACTGTTAAAATGCCTTGTATGGTTTTTGGTAGTAATTCTAATCCCAAAAACAAAGAATAAATTATTTATTCTTATTTAATTATTTTTTATATAAAGAAGCGATTAAATATGTTTTAATTTTTAAAAATCTCGTAAACAAGGACACCGATAAAGTCAATCTGCGCGAGACGAACGTATTTTCTTTTGACAAATATTATATCTCTGTTAGTTGTATCATGCAAATAGCCCAATACGCAGTAAATTATTTAACTTAATTTGGCAATATTGGCAACGCTGCCAATGTGGTGCAGTCGCGCCACATTATCACCTGATCTACTGTTACCTGAATGTTCGCGACAGATCTCGATACGTCTCGAACTTTCTGGATTGAAAATACGCGACTATAAAAGCAGCAGCAGCGGCGCCGCTCGTCATAGAAACAAACTTCAAATAGAAAAGGAGCTCAGAGTGTCTCTCGAATATCAAACCAAACCTGGACAGGCTGTGTACTTTAAAGCAGGCACATACTAGTCATTAGATCTATGCCTTAGAAATGTTTTATTTTAATTTTAATTATAATGCATTTGTTGTGATTATATGCTTGCAAATTTAAATTTGAAATAAAAATGTAAAAAATTAATTTTGATGTCTTGTTCATTTATTCGACGCCCCCCCTTGTACAGCTTCAGCGCCCCACAGTTTGAGAACCGCTGCTATAGGTGCTCACTGACATTTCACAAACTCCTCAGAACAGAGGATGTCAGAAATTAATAGCCGTGACTTCTGAAGTGCCTGCTGCTGTGCCGAATATCCTGTCTGCTTTGTAATTTGTTTTCACAAATCACACTCTTGTCTTTCCTTGTTTATCTAGGCTCAGGTGAAATGAGCCTATTTCAAGGAAAGTACACACTGTCAAAAGCCAGTCACTTCAGTGAAAGGAGATCTTTTTCGCCTCAAGTGCCTAAGATGGTTGCCTTTCACTTGTGGTGTGAGAGAAGTTCTTGAGATTTCACTTGAGACAGGAGAATAGGTGGCATTAGTGTCAGACAAAATAAACACATCCATCCCCCGAATGAGAACCACTTTCATACTTTTGGGATTATTATTATTTTTTTTTATTAAGGCTTAATGACTTTATTGCTGTACTTAAACATTTCAACAAGGATAACTTTGAAAGTTTAAAATACTGTTCCTCAAAGTGTGGTCAACAAACCACCTATGGTATGCAAGTGTGACTTAAGTGACGTGTAACCTTACACTCACCATACGGGGGCAACAGGATGTTAACACAGGGTGGTGTGGTGTAGTGGTTAAGGCTTTTGTGTGACTATAAACAAGCCTGTGCTACAATGGGAAAACCAAAAACACAGTGTAACCAGTAGTATCATAAACGTTGTAAGTCACCTTAAGTAAAGGTGTCAGCCAAATAAATATGTTTATATCAGGGGTCTCCAAGAAGTCACTCGCGAGCTACCGGTAGCTCGCAACCCCTTTCTAAGTAGCTCGCCAAAGGGTTAATGAATCCTACCTAAATTTGAAAACTTGATTAGTTAAATTAGGGATGGGCGATCTTTCCAAAAAATCATATCACAATCCATCCATTTTCCAACCCGCTAAATCCGAACACAGGGTCACGGGGGTCTGCTGGAGCCAATCCCAGCCAACACAGGGCACAAGGCAGGAACCAATCCTGGGCAGGGTGCCAACCCACCACAGCATATCACAATCCTTTTAACACAAAATCACGATCCACAATCTGAATTGCAATCTGTCTTTTCAATGTGTCAAACACTTTAGAGAATATCCGGACTCAAACTCATCAAGATCTAAGTAACACTTTATTTTAAATATCAAACAAAGTTGAATTCAATTGTTCTCTCGTTCGCTAGCTAAGCGGAGTTAAGAAACACGGCCCGAAGCTTGCGAGTGACTGAGGAACGCCTCTCCTCTCGGCCCACTGAGTGTTTTTCGGATTCATACTTATAAATAGGTACTGCAAGCAAACTCTGATACATAGTGAAATGAGAGAAGTCGCAAAATCAACCGGAATGTTTAAGCAACTTATAGAAAAAAAACCTGATCTAAATCTGTTAAGTGGTTCTCTCGTGAAAAACTGACAGACATTGGATTTTATATATTAGTAAACCTTTAAAATAATGTGCAGTTAAAGACTTAACAGCATTCTCAGCATTTCTGGAGCTTAGCAGAGCCAGATAACTATAAGAATCTTCACCAAGCAGCTCTGAAAATGTCTGCTATGTTTGGGTCTGCATACCTCTGTGAGTCTGACATGAATGTCATGAAATCAAAGTTCAGAACAAGACTGACAGACGAACATTTAAATGACTCCATAAGAGTGAACCTAAGTGGCTCCACTCCACCAGACACCTGCCTCTCTTGTTGACTCCATGCAGTGCCGGTCATCTGACTAACTAAAAAACACATCACACATGCAACTGGACATGTGAATAAAGTGACACAGTGACATGGAACAAAATGACAAATGACGAAGTCATATCTGTGTATTTGGAATTGCATTGTTTTGTTTTGACAGCATTCATGTTTTAATTCAATAGTGTGAGATACACTAGAAAATGCATACAGACATACAAAATGCACTCGCAGGTGAACTAAATATTTTTTGTGATGTTTTAATGCAAAATGGGAGTTGTGGACACCAACATTTTGTAAATGTTCAGGCAAAACAAACTTATTCAGTTTGTTTGGGTTGAAATAAGCTACGAGAATAAAAGTTAGAAAACATGAGTGGCTCTCGACCATTTTCATTTTGTAAAAGTAGCTCTCAGGGGAAAAAAGGTTGGAGACCCCTGATTTATATTGTTCAGATATGTTAGACAATTGTGAACTTTTAAAACTTAAATATCCCTGTTTATTTCAATCCAATTCTGTTTAGTTGTGTATGGTGCCCTTCTCATAGTATAGTTTCACGGCACTAGTGCAAGTATTCACCTTAATAAAAGGATGTGTCTGTGTGTCGTCCGGTTGCTTTGTCTCTGTCATTCCAAACGATGGCATATCATGAACATTTTTTAATAATAAAATGTATTGAATGTGTCATTCCAACAGATGGCACTCACAAACATTGACACTGTTTTTACAAATCCCATAACAAATGGCATACAACAGAGACATATACATTGCATGGTGCACTGCAAATAATGCCGCTGATTATTTAGATTTCAGCCCGTCTTAGTTAAGTTTTAATGTAATAACAGAAATGGTTAAACCATATATTATTAACATATATAAGCACACAAAGTAGACTGAATACACAGGGCAACAGAGCAATTTCACTTTGATTAACATAAACAAATCATAGCAGCATAATTCAGTTAGCCAGCTGATGTCAGGAGTTGGTTCCTTTTTCTGATTTGAGTTTTCCTTTACCATATTCTGCTGCTTCCCATCTAACATAACAGGGTCTGCTAGTAAGAATGGGATGAACTGCCCAAACCCAGTTGTGTACAGCTTGTAGACACTTACCCAAGAAGACTCAAAGCTGGAACTGCTATCAAAGGAGATTCTACTAAATCAGAATACTTACATGAATGACAGATTTCAGTTTTTCATTTTTCATACATTTGCAAACCTTTCTGAAAACACGTTCTTCAGTTTGTCATTGCGGCTTATAGAATGGATTGATTGCCTTGTTGCTTCAGAACTCAAATCCTTTCCTTAAGTTATCATAGCACATCATGCCCGGCAGTGTAGTGACCATAACTGATGCTTCAATGGCGCATTACAGTCTGAGTGCCCCTTGATTTATGATCAACATTTTTTACAATTTCTTTTTCAGAGTCTGGAGTGAAAAACCTAAGTGAGTTTTTATGACAATGGTACCGAGGACACAGCAACAATTATAATTTATCAAGTGCAATTCTTCCGCATCAACTTTAAAGATTTATTGCACTAATATTCTGTAGCGGATGGCCGGTAGCTCATTCCCGCTGGGAAGCCCCTGTGATGAAAGGATGGGGGAAGGCAACTTTTCCAGGACACTGCCTCCCCCCAAAACGCTAGATGGCAGCTTCCCTGGGATCTGGCAGTGCCCCAGATTTCCGCAAGGCATCCTGGGACTTGGAGTTCAGTTGCATAGCCCTGTTGGGTGCCGTGGGTGCTGCCAGGGAGAACTGTAAAGGAACAGAAGGTCTCTTGCTGTATTTATAGCCCGGAAGTACTCCCAGTCGCAAGGATGGGAGTCCCGAAGTACTTCCAGCGTGAAGAAAAATCCAATTCTCCATCAAACCTGGAAGTGCTAGCAAGTCACGTGGGTGGAAGAGCAGAAACACTTCCGGGTCAGGGACTATATAAAGGACTGTTGGAGACCCAGCAAGAGAGCTGGAGTTGGGAGGTAGAGGACAGAGCTTGCTAGGAGGTTTGGAGGAGAAAATTGTGATTATTGTGTTTATTTATTTACTTGTGTATGGTGGCTGTGGTGCTTAGATCAATATTAATAAGAAGAATAAGATTTAAAACTCTTCTTAGTACTTTTACCTGGTGTCCTGAGCGTTTGTCTGTCAGGTTAAAGGAGCAACAGTGACTTCTAGTGTTACAATTCTTATTACTTTTTTTTATTCTTAATTGCATGCAAACCGGATAATTCAGGGCAGTGATCTCACAGTGTCCTCACTCCTTGTTATTTTCTTCTCTAGCCACGTGGCTGTAATGGACCTTCTCACTTAGCCTCCCCCTAGCCTGGGGTGCCACTTCTTAGACGTACCTGTCCTCACGAAGAGGCTGCATTCAGACTCGCTCTACTTAACTCTCTCGGGAATATCTTGGAGTGAGTGCTTCACTCTTACACTCTGACTGTGTGGGAACCTACTTATTCTATTTACAGTGGACGTGGGTGTGTGCTTATGTGCGCCTGTGAGAACGTATCTACCCGTGTGTGCCGTTAAATATCCAGCACTCAGCAAGTCGGTCAAAAATGTAAGCCGCCTTTTATAAACCTTCATAATCAACTTGTTCATGAGTGACTGCAGATGTGTTCTCCAAATTTCCTGGCAAGCTGACTGATTTAATTCACTTATTTTAGTTTTTTTTTTTTTTTTTTTGCTGAGATGAGATTTCTATGGTTGCTTTAATCCTTTTATTTTGCTGACTCTACACTTTTTCAACCATTTCAGCTCAGAAAGGAAATTGTGCAGATTTTATAATCTGTCAATGATCTGCTCTTGACATCTCTCTCATACACATGCTCACAAATCTCTGTGGAGATCCCCATCTCCAATATGAAGGAGACACCTTGGCATTATATTTACACTGGAAATGGTGCTCCTTATGGCTTTGAATATGTAGAGTAATGATTTGTTTCACTTAGATAAGCTGTGCTAGGATTTGCCTGGCTCATGAAACTCGAGAGGAGGTTTCACCTCCAGGTAGCATAAATCCTTAGACTTGCCATGTAGGTAATGGCTGGTAGTGGATATGGTTTCATAGCAAGAGACAAGTATTTGGTAATATAGCTAGAAAAACAAGAAAATGCAAATCATTGTTAGTAAAAAGAGCATCAAAAAACAAGATTCCTAGTTAATATTTTATATTTGGTTGACATTTTTCGTCAAGGAAACTTACAGTAATAGACCAGGATATTTTATGACTGTACACAGTGTAATGGGCAGTCGGGATACTTACCTGGCCGGGACTCCTCCGTAACGGGAAGGAGCTTGCATGGGGCAATACCTCCCCCGGGATGACAGAGGGCAGCCCCCCTGGCTTGCTACAGTGCCACGGAGCATGGAAGCTCAACCTTACTGGGGCCCGTGGCCACCGCCAGGGGGTGTATGGAGAACGGCTGAGCACTCCTCTGCAGGGCTGTCGTCACACCTGGAGGTGTAGCCAGAAGGAGATCATGTAACACCTGGAGAACTTCCGGGTGTTTTATAAAAGGGGACAGCTGCCACAACTCAGGGAGCCAGTTGGGAGGAGGGAGACGTAGCTTTCATCTTAAAAGCGCTCTTCCTTATTTTTTGTCTCTATGGAAGATCATTAATCTTTGAAACTGTTGGCCATGAGGTTTAGGATGGTTTAGGGTATGTTGACTTGAAAGTATCCAGGGATGTAATATGAAAAATTAATTACATTTGTGGAAGAAGATACAAGATACAAGAAACATTGTCCCTTGGACAATGGCGTCTCAGTCCTCTTCAAAGTAGGCACCTTGGGACTTTACACAATTCTCCCAGTGTCTC
>JANRMT010062856.1:18675956-18712846 GCA_026402145.1 Polypterus bichir lapradei | reverse complement strand
TTGTAACATTGTCAGTTTGTGTTGAAAGTTGTTTACTAAAGGACTCTGTGGTGTGTCACAATAAGCCAAAACACCCATCGCTGAATATATCTTAAGTAAGTAAACCTCTCAAGGACACTCTCTCCACAGACAGACACACTGCAGATGGCTGTGTCTAAGAGGTCATTAAAGGCCTGGATCTTGGTCTGTATCCAGGGCACTCGCAAGCCCAGCCACTCAGAGTCCTCGCTCAGTCACTTGAGAGCCCCAATCAGAGCCTTCATTCACTCTACGAACATCACAGCATCATCATCAAAGTCAAGATCAGTGAATCCCTCTTCACCGGCAGATGCCCCACAGCCACTGGATCCCACAACCTTACCCAACACCCAGTCCATACAAACATTGAACAGAGTAGGAGTAAGAACACACCTTTGACAAACCCCAGAATCATTGAGAAAAACAGAGGTTCTGCCTCCACTCTGCACAGCACTCACAGTACCAGTGTATACAGGCTGGCCGTGATATCCAGCAACCTTGAGGGGATCCTGCAAAGTCTCAGGATGTCCCACAGGGGATCTCGATCAACGGAGTCAAACACTTTACAAAAATTGACAAAGGCTGCAAAGAAACTCTGCTGATTTTTGCATTTGTACTTGATGAAAACCCTCAGTGCCAGGATATGGTCGATGCTAGACTTCTTAGACGTAAAACCAGACTGCTCCTTTTTATTCACAGAAGGGGGTTATTGTTTCCCATTTTGTCATGTATGGTTTTTAGGAACAATAATTAAGGAAAGTTCTTTAAAACACTTTCTTCTACATGAAGGTCAGCTTCAGTTGACATAATCACATCCTTTCCCAATTAAGGATTGTTCTGAAACATATTTCTATTTTATTAGTTATCTTAATAGTTATCTGGCTGTTTATTGGTTACTTTGTGGTTTTTGTATGTGCTTACCAAGACTGGAAAAATTAGTTTAATAGAAAAGCAGCATTAAACAAGAAAAAGGAAGATAAAAGTGGGCAAGAACAGCACAGGAACCAACAAATCATTCAAACAATAAGCCAAAACACCCATCTCAGAATTAGAATACATCATAACACAACGCTTCACAAAAACGACTAAGATTCATCTTAGAAGACAAGAACATTCAATACTTGATAAATCTGTAAGAAGAAAGTTTAAGTGAACCCATGTACTACAGTGGTTCTCAAACTGTGGGGCGCGAAGATGTGAAAAAAAGAAAACAAGAATTGAAAATATGAAAAATACATGTATTGAAACCAAAACAAATGAACGTAAACTACATTCTGATACTAGAAAAATAAATATAGAGTTAGATAAATGTTGATAAAAGTTAAGTAGGTATAATAAAATATGCATCTATGAAATATCATTATTTAAAAAAGAACAAATTGGTATTAGTGGGCTCCTTTCAAAAAAATTTTAGGGGGGCGCGATTAAAACTGTTATGAAAACTCGGGTCACAAATACTTAAAGGTTGAGAAACGCTGATGTACTATATCGGAGTAAGGATACATGCAGGGTCAGGGGACGTGGCCCCTAGTCAAGCGGACTGACCCGGGAACAGCCAGCATTGAAAGAAATGTATTTTAATGAGCAAACAAGTGAAATGGCAGCACAGTCATTGCACCCTTTTGGCACTCACTGTTGTTGGCTCCCATGCCCGTATTGCTCATTGCTAATCAGCAGCATTTGGATACAATTAAGGGAGCAAACACTACAGAGCAGGGTAGATCAAAAGGAAAATGGCAAAAGAAACATAAGTGTTGGCAAAGAATTTAATGATGTATGAATTTCTTAGAGAGGTTTCCAGACTAATAACTAAGCAATGAGGTCACTTCAAAGTAAGACCGATAAACTGATCGTGAAATTGGTTAGAATAAAATCCTTAAAGCCATGGGCATCTCCCAGGTCTGAATTTGAACCCCATTGGATTACAGACCAGCCTTTTCAGCCAATGGAGTTATGGATTCTGTCCCAATGACCAACTGGGCATCTATCTGTGATGGTGTCTCTTGTGCAATATCAGGCTCCCTTTGATTTGTTTTGCTCCATTTTCCCCTCCCATTATACAAGAATTTTGATTCAACTACATGACTCGAGAATTTATTCCAGATTTTCATCATCCTTTGTGTGAGTGATGGTCTGGGTTAGCTCCATGGTTCTTATCAGCTCTCGAACCTGGGACCATTGATAGTCATAACCAAGGATGAGCCAAACAAATGAAGGAACAGTCAAGAGGCAGGTGCAAAGTGCTTAGTGTTTTTATTCATAACAGTCAGGAGATCAAAAACCCAAAGTACAACCAAGTGCAGTGCTCCTTCAACAAATAAATCAGGTCAGGTTGGCGAGCTTGCACTGGTACAGCGTATTGCCACACCCACTACACGATGAAACAGTTTGGGATCCCGGTTGGTAATCCCCCTGGCAGACACGCAGTCCAGTCCCACCCTCCGGAAATGACCATCTATCTGCTACAGCCAAGTGTTACGTGGGTGTCCCCTCGGCCTAGTGAAGCTGCTTGAGTCCCAAACAATGAGGATTTTACGAGCTGGATCACCCTTAGGGTATTGCACCACAATGAAGGTAATGTGCCTCATCCAGGAGCAACCGTACCAAAGGAGTCTAGTCTTCATCTCAGGTTACTGGATAGTGTCCATGTCTCACAACCGTATTGCAAAAGAGAAGCACCAGGACTATAAATACTCTGATCATTGTCCTTTTGCAAAGGTATCGGGAGTGCTACAAACCCCTTTCCAGTGACCGCGTGACCCCTTATGCTCTTCCAATCCGTCTACTGACTTCATAAGAAGAGTCACCTGAGACATGAATGTCACTGCCAAGGTAAGTAAACCTCTCGAGGACATTCTCTCAGTAGACAGACACTCTCTGATGGCTGTGTCCAAGAGGTCATTAAAAGCCTGGATCTCGGATTTTACCAGGACACTCACAAGCCCAGTCACACAGAGTCCTCACTCAGTCTCTTGAGAGCCCCAATCAGAGCCTCCATTCACTCTACGAACATCACAACATCATCGGCAAAGTCAAAATCAGTGAATCTTTCTTCACCAACAGATGCCCCACAGCTGCTGGACCCCACGACCTTGCCCAACACCCAATCCATACAAGCATTGGACAGAGTAGCAGCAGAACACAACCTTGACGAACCCCAGAATCAACTGGGAAAAACACAGAGATTCTGCCTCCACTCTGCACAGCACTCACAGAACCAGTGTAGAGGCCGGCCATGATATCCAGCAACTTCAGGGAGATCCTGCAAAGTCTCAGGATGTCCCACAGGGCAGCTCAACAAACTGAGTCGAACGTGTTACAAAAATTGACAAAGGCTGCAAAGAAACTGTGCTGATATTTTGCATTTGTGCTTGTAAAATCCTCAGTGCCAGGATGTTGTCAATGGTAGACTTCTTGGGTATAAAACCAGACTGTTCCAGTTGCTGGCAGGTGAGCAAGTGATCACAGATCCTACTGAGGATCATCCCAT
Organism: Polypterus bichir lapradei; assembly: GCA_026402145.1. NCBI lineage: Eukaryota > Metazoa > Chordata > Cladistia > Polypteriformes > Polypteridae > Polypterus > Polypterus bichir. The sequence continues at coordinate 18,709,338 of JANRMT010062856.1, read as the reverse complement.
CAAGGACTTTACATGGCACCAAGAGTGTTATCTCCTGTAGATAATCAAATAAAAAGAGTTGATGTGGTAGAGGTTAAAACCAATAAATTGATAAATCCATAAAACTGAGGTTAACATTCACTTGCAGGATCAATCTGTGAAAACAATCATGAGCCACAATGCTTCCTTCTAAAAAACTGACATCTCCTCTGCTTACCCCAAAAATATCTCTGCAGCCCATTGGCAGGTGCTGTTTACAATTATATACTGGTGGCCGACCAGCAACTTGAAATGATCATTCACGGCTAATCATTCTTTGAAGCCTTATCAGTAACTGACTTTATAGCCAGACCTTGCAATTGATGGCTGTACCCACCAGTAGGGAGGACATGTCAAAATAAGAATGCCCTATATGGATATCTGATCTTTGTCAAGTGAAAGACATTTATGGCTTAGTATGTGGCCCTTTCAGAATCTTCTTCTTCTTTCGGCTGCTCCCGTTAGGGGTTGCCATAGCAGATCAACTTTTTCCATATCGTTCTGTCCTCTGCATCTTGTTTGTTACACCAATCACCTGCATGTCCTCTCTCACCACATCCATAAACATCCTCTTAGGTCTTCCTCTTTTCCTTTTACCTGGCAGCTCTATCCTTAATATCCTTCTCCCAATATACCCCAGCATCTCTCCTCTGCACATGTCCAAACCAACGCAATCTTGCTTCTCTGACTTTGTCTTCCATCCATCTAACTTGAGCTGACCCTCCAATGTACTTATTTCCAATCCTGTCCATCCTCGTCACACCCAATGTAAATCTTAACATCTTTAACTCTGCCACCTCCAGCTCTGTTTCCTGTTTTTTGTTCAGTGCCACCGTCTCCAACCCATATAACATAGCTGGTCTCACTACCGTCCTGTAGACCTTCCCTTTCCCTCTTGCTGATACCCGTCTGTCACAAATCACTCCTGACACTCTTCTCCATCCACTCCACCCTGCCTCACTCTCTTCTTCACCTCACTTCCACAATCCCCATTACTCTGAACTGTTGATCCTAAGTATTTAAACTCATCCAACTTCGCAACCTCTACTCCTTGCATCCTCGCCATTCCACTGACCTCCCTCTCATTCACACACATGTATTCTGTCTTGTTCCTGCTGATCTTAATTCCTCTCCTCTCTAGAGCATATTTCCTCCTCTCCAGGGTCTCTTCAAGCTGCTCCCTACTATCGTTACAGATCACAATATGTGATCCTTTCAGAATAAACAAAGAAAATATCAAATCAAGTCAAGTTGGGGAGCATGCACTGGTACAGTGTGTTGCCACATCCACTACACGGCGAAACAACTCGGGATCCCGATTTGCAACCCCCCAGGCAGACACTCAGTCCAGTCCCACCCTCCGGAAATGACCCTCTGTCTGCCGCAGCCAGGTATTACATGGGTGACCCCTTGGCCTAGTCCAGCCACTCTGGTCCCCAACAATGAAGATCTTACGAGCCAGATCACCCTCAGGGAAACTCTTCACATGGCCGTAGTGCCGTAACTGACGCTCACTCACAATGCAGGTAATGTGCCTCATTCAGGACTCCATGAGCAACACACAGTAATATAAACAGTTCCAAACTGCATAACATAAATGGACGCTAACAACATCCGTCCATTATTATATTATCAGTTGACCAATGGCCAGTTGTCAGTGGAGAAGAGGAAAGCAAAAACTCCAGGCTGTAGCATCCCTGAAACTCTCAGTAATAATGCAACATCAAACGACAAAATCAGATACAGAGACTGTCTTGGAGACCTGGGCCAACTATTCATCTGTCCTGTTCATGTCATTCTAGAGTTTAAGTTTATACTGAGCATTTATGATTCCAAGGTTCCCAGATTGCAAGTTGGGCAGTGGAGCCAAATGATACAGAAACAGATCATTTCTTACTGTTTTGGGATACTTACAGCATGTGACATTTATGGAGTTTTAATACAAATTTTAATGTAAGGTGATACTTTAAATTAATACTTTAAATTAAATCAGTGCTTAGCAATGCAGTCAAAAGCTAGCGTTACAGTTCTGTTGATCGTATAATTTAATTTTGCTATGTTTGTGCCTACTATGCTATGCGTGTTTAAGAATTACTATTACTGATTTTGCTTTTTCATTTCAATTATAATTTATGTTGTCGGCTATAACTTCTTGCCCCCTCCCCAATGTTTAGTACAAGTTGGCACACTTAATGAGGTGGCCTTCAGTATAGTAATTATACTTTATATTTTTATATGTTTTATAGGTATAATTATTACTAATTTAAAACCCTGGTAATTGTGGCAGGGAAAGCAGACTGATGGAAACAACAAAGAAAGGCTAACTACAATGGCCAACCCTGCAGTCTGATCCCCCAGAGGTCACATGAAAAGACAATTTCCTCTTGGGGATTAATACAATATATCAAAAATCCTTGCTTATGACAAAACGTATTTGATTGTATGGTTTGCTAGTACTTTCCTTCTATCATGTCAGGTCATTTACATATTGTGCTTCTGGCCTGGGGTAGATTAGGAATTTGCAGGCTTTGACTTTTTTTTTCTCTTCCATTTCTCTCCAAATATACCATTGAAACATTTCCTCCTTCATTGTCAAAACACGCAAGGATGTAAATGGGACCTAGCGAGATGGTGAGATGCTGATTCTGCTATCATTTGCATCTCTTACTCTTCTTCTTCCTCTTGTAAATGTGCCTGATCAACCTTCTCCATCCAGCTCGGTCCTGCACCTCCCAATCATTCATGCCCTTTTCCTTCACATCTTCTTTTACTTTATACACCCACCTACACCTTGCTCCCCCTTCTTTCTCTTCTCCTGTACTTCCATTCCTATCACTCTTTTGCCTATATATTTATCGTCTCTCCTCATTACATCTCAATACGTCTTCATCATACTTCCTTGTACTTTCTTGAGTCCCACTCTTGTTGTACCTCTGATTGTCTCATTTCTTATTTCATTCTTCTTTGTAACTCCATGCATCCATCTCAACCTTCTCATTTCTGCCACATCTAACTTCTTCTCCTGTGCTCCCTTTACTGCACATATCTCTGCTCCATACATCATTGCTGGTTTTACCACTTCTTAAAAAGCATACCTTTAACCATTGTTTTAATTCATTAATCACACAACACTCCTGATAGCGTCTTCCAATTGTTCCATCCACACTGCACTCTGTGCGTGATCTCTGCATTTGATTTTCCATCTTGGGCTACCACTGATCCTAGCTACGAGGTGTGATCAAAAAATACTGTGAATGTTTTAAAAAAAGAAACATTTATTGCAGTAAATGATTTACAACTAGTAGTCACCCTCAAAATACTCTCCTCCACTTTGAATGCACTTACCCCAGTGCCCCTGCCACTTTGTGAAGAAGTTCTGGAAGTTTTTTTCCGAGAGTGTCTTTAGTTGGAGTGTCGTGGCTGCCTGGATGTCCTCAATGGATTGAAATCATTTGTCTTTCATGGTCATTTTCAATTTAGGGAACAGCTAGAAGTCAAACAGTGCCAGATCCGGCAAATAAGATGGATGCGGACACAGCGTAATGTTTTTATTCGACAGGAACTGTCACATTAGAAGGGATGTGTGACAAGGAGCGTTGTCATAATGAAGAATGAAACCGTTTCAACATTTTCTTTGGTTATTGATGTTGAAGGATGTCCTGATCTTTTCTTGTCTTCAACCCGAGTCAAACCCATTACGAAATCGATCAAACCACTTGTAAACAGTCATAATTGTCGGTGCAGTGTCACCATAAACTGATTTTAACATCTGATGGGTTTCCTGAACTTTTTGCAATCTGAAACAAAATTTCATGTTAATGCATTGCTCGATATCCGTTATTAACAACAAACTTGAAAAACACACTTGAACTCAACAGTGGCTCTCAAACGACTGACAGCATCAAACAAGCTGAAACTTGTCACAAACTCGCCTCTAGGATGGACATGTCAGAACCTGCATTGAACTGTTTTGCGTTGCTCTTGGATGGTGCTCTGCATCAATATTCAACATAATTTTTGATCACACCTCGTATTTAAATGTCTCCTCTATTTTCAATAGATCTCCCTGCCGGCTAACTTCTGAATCCTGATCATTAGGCCTCATATATTCTGTCTTCTTCTATCTTCAAATGTGCATCTCCTAAAGCTCTTCCCCAATGTTCCAACTTCCTCTCCATTTTCTCTTTTCTGGTGCTACACAACACAATGTCATCATCAGAAAGCCTGTACCCGGGGGGAGGTTTGGTCTTGTATCCCACAACTTAACCCATCTATAAACAGAAAGAAGACCCCTGGTGCAGACCTCCTCTAACTGGGATCTTATCTGTTATCCTATCACTGCTTTCAACCCAAGTTCTCATTTTTAAGAAAACAAGAAACAATAGAAAATGCAACTTTTTAAGACTATAAACACAATGAAGGATTCAAAATCTTACAAGCGAGTTTAATAAAATGAAGCACAAATATGTCAAATGAGGAATAATTGCTCCAGTGGAAATATTTGGCTTCTAATTAAAAAATTGGTTTGCCATTTTGGCCACTAGGACCAAATTTGACCCCTGGCATGGAATTTTCTAGTCACCAGCAGTACCAGTCAAATACAGTAGAAAAGGAAAAAAAATAGTTAATTTTGTTTTATTTTTTAAAGGCCTAATTTCACTTATTGCGGCTAAAATAAAACACAAAATGGTATGTAACAAAAACAGGAAGTTGTAACCTACAGATTATATATAAAGTATATACAAATGTGAAGCCTAATTTGGTACGCACGTGAAATTTGACACTTGTGGTGTTATTAGAGAGCAGACGGGCAGGAAGCTCCAGCTGTTCAGGAGTCGAGCCACGTGCTCATTTCCTCCCCCAGTCTAACAGCATGTGGGGTGCCTGACCTGATCTGAATTTGTCTTACTGATTTGTCACTTGTCACTGGAGTTGGCTCTGCCACAAGTCTGTTTACTGACCAGAAGTAGATTTCAGATAGACATACAGTACATGACATAGAAATAAGGCAGTCAGTCCATGTTGATAATCAACATTTTATTTTCAGCAGCTGTTTCATACATACTGTATTGTCTGTTTTTGGCTGCCCCAGCAATAGAGCAAAAACAGGAATGACTGAAGAAAGCAATTTAGCTCTGGCAGTTGTGGAATTGAGGTGCCTCTTTAGACCAAACTAAGACTCTGTTTGCATATCTCATTACTTTACAAAACCTTAACTTAAGAAGCTTGTCCTTGTCCTGCTGCTTCCTACTTATAACACAGTCCCTTCTCTTAATGAGTGCCATAATTTTAATCAATGCAATCCTTAAAATCAACCCAATATATATAAACTAAAGACATGCAGCTAAAATGAAAAGCAGTTTATGGTGGCCTGAAATGAGTGAATGTCTCTTTAATGGTTGGTTCCTGCCTTTAGCTCATCGCTAGCAGTGGGCTGTGGCTTCAGTCCATCCACCCATTGAAATTCTACTCCACTTATCCAGTTCAGTGTGGCAGGTGGCCATTGTCTGTCTCACCATCATTTTGCACAAGGGAGGAACTCGTCCTGGATGAAGTTCCATTAAATAGTAGGGTCTAGTCACTCATTGAGCCAAATTAAAGTTGCTAAGTAATTCAGGAAACACAGATCTGGAATGTGAGAGTAAAATTACAATCCCATAATCAGAATGTGCTCATGCACAGCAACAACATGCAAATACCACACAAGGGGCAGTCAAGCATTGGATGGGAACCTGAGAACCTGAGTAATTGTGCTGAGTGGGCTTAGAAAATCATCACATCCACAATATGATTTAATTAAGCAAACTGAAACTAATTTCTGTTAATATAGAAGTGAAAAGGGAAACCAGAATGCCACTAAATGGTACATCAAAATTCTAGACAGGCACCTTATTTGCACTTCACTTATGTACAGTAAATTCAAAAAGGATTTAGACCCCTTCACTTTCTGCACACTTTATTGTGTTGTAGATTTAATTTGAAATTGACAAATTTGCCACTTTTGCAAATCAATCTACACTCAATAATGACAAAGAGAAACAAAAGGCATAATTGCTGGTCTTACCACTGTCTTAAAAAGTTTACCTTTAACCTTTGTTTTAAATCTTCAATCACAAAATACTCCTGATACCTTCTTCCAATTTTTCCACCCACACTGCACTCTGTGCGTTATCTCTGCATCTGATTTTCCATCTTGGGCTACCACTGATCCTAGATATTTAAATGTCTCCGCTGTTTTCAATAGATCTCCCTGCCGGCTAACTTCTGAATTCTGATCATCACTAGGCCTCATATATTCTGCTTTCTTCTATCTTCAAACCTGCATCTCCCAAAGCTCTTCTTCATTCTTCCAACTTCCTTTCCATTTTCTCTTTTCTGGTGCTACACAACACAATGTCATCATCATAAAGCCTGCACCAGGGGGGTCTGGTCTTTGTACCCCACGACTCAACACATCCATAACCTGATCAAAGAGTCAAAGACTTAAAGACGACCCCTGGTGCAGAACTCCTCTAACTGGGATCTTATCTGTTATCCTATCATTGCTTTCAACCCAAGTTCCCATTTTTAAGAAAACAAGAAACAATAAAAAATGCAACTTTTTAAGATTATAAACACAATGAAGGGTTTAAAATCTTACAAACGAGTACATAAAATGAAGCACAAATATGTTGAATGAGGAATAATAGCTTCAGTGGAAACTTTTGGCTTCTAATTAAGAAATTAGGTTGTAATTAAAAACTACTGCCATTTTGGTCGCCAGGACCAAATTTGACCCCGGCATGGAATATTCTAGTAAATTCTAAAAAGGATTTAGACCCCTTCACTTTCTGCAGACTTTATTGTGTTGTAGATTTAATTTGAAATGGACAAATTTGCCACTTTTTCAAATCAATCTACACTCAATAATCCTAAATGATAAAAAGAAACAAAAGGCAAAACAATCGATGATCAACTGCCCTTCTAGGACATTGTTGCTACAGTCTCTTGTCTTGCAGATTTATTTTATATAACATTCATAAATTCAGACAGTGTATCTGTATCTGACAGAGCAGATAACACAAATTCCTGGTCCAGGCTTTAGTCTTGTCACATCCAGATTACTGCTGGCAGGAGTACCGCCATGTGTTGACAAACCACTGCAGATGATTCAAAATGCAGCGACGTGTCTGCTGTTCAGCCCAAGGTGGGTACATGTCACTCCTCTCTTCAGATCACTACACTGGCTTCCTGAGTCAGCATGTATTAAGTTCACATCCTTGATGCTTGCCTACAAAAGTAGTCAGTGGGTCAGCTCTTATATATATGGAGACACTTGTGAGGTCCTGTGCTCCACTTCGATCACTCTGGTCTGCTGGTGAACGGCGTCTGCTGGCACCTCTGTGTGCTACCAAATTTCCATCCAGGCTCTTTCCATGTATAACTCGTAGACGGTGGAAAGATCTGCCCACCTCCATTGGAAATTCTGACTTCCTCAACTTGTTTAAGAAAACTGTCTTGTTTGGTAAATTTCTGAATAAATGATCAGATAGGTTTTGTAACTTCGGCATTGTAACCAACTTATTTTTTTGTTCTGAACTCTTCACTTGTGATCAGTTTTGTACCCTCTACCTGTAACACTTGTTCCCCTAGAGCAGGGGTGGGCAATGTCGGTCCTGGAGAGCCGCAGTGGCTACAGGTTTTCATTCCAACCCAACTGCTTTATTAGAAACCAATCCTTGCCAGTCTCGCACCTTATTTAATTTTATGGGTTGTTAGTCTGCAGTGTAAGGTTCTTATATCGTACATTTTTTCCTGTCCAAGGATATCATCCAAATGATTTGAAGCCTAAAACAGATAATTTTCAGTCTGTCACATATTCTATTAAGTGTTTTATTAAATCAAACAGTGCATGATGAACACACACAGATGTAAATGAAGACAAACTGGATGGAGAACTGCTGGCTGCTTTGTGATTTACATTTTATTGCTAATAAGGAGCCATTAAAACAGTGAATGAAGCTGTTTAAGATTGAAATAAGCAATTAAGGGTGGGGAACCTTAACAAGCGAGACCACTAAAATGAAGTATCAAAATGTCAATTAACCAATAAGTGTTTCATCAGCAATAATTATTTTCTAATTAAGCAGTTTGGTTGGAACAAAAACCTGCAGCCACTGCGGCTCTCCGGGACTGACATTGCCCATCCCTGATCTAGAGCGATGTTTACTTTATTATGCTGACCTCTTTGGTAAATCAATTTGGATAAAAACATCGACTAAGCAATGACATGATAAAATGATAAATGCCGGTAATGCCATGATTCATCCACCGCCCTGAATTTCATACCCATGTAGGGTTGTTGTCTGCAGGCACTTTGTAAATTCTTGCCATGGCTACTTTGGCTTATGTCGGGGTGCTCCAGTTTTCCTCTCACATCTCTAAAGATGTGTAGGTTAGATAAACCTGGCCCTTTTGTATGTTTGAATGTGGGTGTGAACTGATGGTCTGTCCAGGGCTGTCAACCCTGAATTGGATTAAACAGGTTTGTGAATGTAATCTTCTGATCTGGAAAGAATCTGACAATAGGTGCTACATGAGACCTAAATACAAAAGGGGCTTTAAAAGTTAAGCTGCATGCCATTTCACAGATGCTGTATGAATGCTCATTGCTCAGAGCAGCTGCATCATAGCAGTTCGAGCCCACTCTGAACTGTGGGGAGGATGGCACTGCAGCATGACACCCCGAAGCTCTATCAGAGATGAACTATACAGAGATGGAGTGACACTCCTATTCCATCTGATGATCATGGACTTACAATTCATTTCTTCTCTTTGATCCACTTAAGTGGCACAACCATCTAGTGCCTGCACATCTGTAGCAGAATTTGAGGCCCCCTAGCAGAGGAGACCCATTAAGGGAAGCGCTTCAGCAGGCTGTCTGCAGCTGGCCTGCAGGTGGTCGGCACTGCAATTTCTCAGTCTACTGAACATGTACAGCTATGGGAATATCAAGTATATGTAACCTTTACGCTATGAAATATAAAGCGTGAAGTTGTTTGAAGGACTTGCAAAAGCAAGCTGCAGACAGCATGCATAATAAGGGAGACAGAGGTTTGGCAGAGGAAAAAAATAATGGGATGACTACAATCGATGTTTAAGGAGAAAAGAATAACCCTAAAACACATCCACAAACTAAGCTCATATGTTGTGGTTTAAATTGTCACCTTGGGCATGCAATTGATATTCTTTATTGTTCTTTTATATTGTAGAGTTGTGTGTGCTAGCTTGAAATCCACTGAGAATATTAGAGATGACATTTCATAAAATGGTTTCTTCACTTCAAACTTGTGGCAGCATCACAAGACTTCACATCCTTCTCTTTTTGTCCCACACATTCTGTCTGTAGAAAGCTCAATGTCCAATTTACCCCGAGTCCACAAATAATAGCAGACAGGCAGTTAGGAATCTCACTCGCAATGCCAGCTACCAAGCTTTTCATCTCCAGGTTCATCTGCATGCTGAAATTAATTTGTTAGAAAGCAAAGCCTTGGAAGAACTTAGGAAAGTGGAGAAGCTTTCTTCACACGTGGGTGTGGGATCTTTGGGAATGTGGTTTATTATTAGCGCTCTCTGTCTATGCACCGCCAAAGCAGATTTTTTCTGCAAGATGCTGAGGAGCAAATAAAAATAAACATTCAACCCCCCACACGGCTCTAACATAAAAAGAAATCTTCACCATGTTTCAGGCTAGGGTACTGACCTCTTCCATGTGGTTTGGATTTTTCATTCATCTTGCTTCAAACAGTGGGGGCCTTGTGACCTTCTTGACCCTCAATAAGCCAAAGACAAGAACAACAGATCTGGACAGGAATCCCTTTCAAGATGCACAGCACACATCACATGCCATGCTGGACCTTCTGCCATGCGCACAGTGCGAAGTGCAAAGGGTATCTGCATCTGCAAGAAAGTAAGAGGCCAGGAAATAAACGACCAGGCAATAGCCAACAGGATTCCTGGCTAAACTTTTCATTGCTGCCAAATAAGCATGTAGAAGCCTCACAGGGATGTGAAGAACAGTACAATAAGAGAATGGGAAAATATTCTATGGCTCCCCTGAGATATTTAAGTGGCCGGGAAACAGCTGAGAACTGTGAGCAGCACTTGGACTCAAATCATTCACATCTCAGCTGCCCTGTCCTTCTCTGCAGATTTTGAATGTCCTCCCCATGTTAGGTTATCTCAATCAGGGATCCCATCTCTCCTTCACAATGAAATACATGCTTGATATGCTAATCAGAGACTCAAAATTGCTTGATGTGAAAGAGTGCAGTAAGCTGGCCATTCTGAGACTATTGGATTTCAAGTTGACTCTATTTAATGTGATTGAGGAGCATCTAACTACTTAATTGATGTCATTGGGGAGTTTCATTATAAAACGTTTGTTTACCAGCAGTTACGTGACGGGTTGGAGGAGGCAGGAGAAATGGAAATGATCTGGATCAAGAGAAGGAGCCTCCAGTCTTGCTGATTTTGATCTGCTGCTCTGTTAATCATGAGGAAATGTGCTGCTTGTATAAAAGGTTGAATTGTCTATTGTTATCACCGAGTTTGTGGAGTTCCAAACGTAGGACTGGAGTTAAGGAATACAGATAACATTTCCTTTGATGGGAATATAGGGACAGTGACTTTATCCTGGAGCGCTTATTGGTGTTGAAGACATGCAGAGTGTGTAACTGTCGAAAGAGTATTTCATACTAAGTGATTCAATATTGTAATGTGTCTTTTGACTAATTATTGATATGATGATTTAGATGAGGAACTGCGGTGGCAAAGCGTCAGCACTGCTGCCTGACGATAGGGAGGCCCGTACTGGCACTCTGTCCAGAGTTTGTTCTTGCCCTATGCTAGCTGGAATAGGCTCCATCACCCCCCATGATCCTGTTCAGGACAAAGTGGTTTAGAAAATGACTGATTGATTGAATTAGATGAACTAGTGGGAGAGAGATCCATAGGCCATTTTATAGGTTCTGTTTGGTTCAGGACAGAGTTCTGATATATATGAGAGCGTACTTTGTGTTGGGTTAGCATCCCTTGCTGGCTGTTGGACAAGTGGTTGAAAATGTGCAATAACAGCATCAGTTCCAGACTACTAATTTTGTATGCACTTGGCTTCTATTGGGAAGTCCATAAGTTATATCAGCTCCTTTTACTTTTGTGGGATAGTTCGAGAAAACATGATGCAAGCTGGAAGAAAATCTTTAATAGGAGCATAAATCTGCATTGTTTTCCAGCTAGGGATGAGCCTCACATCAATTCCACATCAGATTTCAAAATACCAGTAATGGCGCACTTGACTTGAACATTCACAGTTTTCATACTCTTTCTCTGCACGCTTATCATTCGTTTGCTCAGAGGTTGATGCGCTTGCTGCTTTCTTAGCAGCTCTTCTTTTCTCCACCCTAGCGACCCACTTCTTCTCTTCTTTCGTCTGCATATTTTCACGTTAAAACTGATTAAGTCAGTGTTTGTGTTGCAATTGCTTAGTTCGTTTTCTTTAATTTTTCACTTAAGCTGGCACTTAAGTCTCAATCTGCCTCAAGAATAATTTAAGATATGAAGAGGTAGGGGAAGTGACGACAAAGGTGGTAGGGATGGCGGCCGTCCTGCTGGTTGATTCTACAATTAAATAAAATAAAAAAAAGAGGAGTAACCTTGGAGGTCAATCATCATCCCAAAAACGGATAGTAGACGTCACTTAGTATATGTGTACCAAATTTCAGGTCAATAGGTCAAACGGTTTTTCGAGCTACAGGTGATTTAAAATCCTGGAGATACAAACGGACAGCCACAGCAACGTATAGACTGATTGTTCATAGAATAGAACTAAGTTACATGACGGCATGATGTCCACTGTCTAGTGGGTCATGAGCAACTGGAAAGAAGACATTTCAGTGTTATCCACATTATTTTAGTTATTGTGACATTTGCTTGATGAACCCATGTTCTGGTTACTGCTAGCTGAGACTTTGCTAATGCTATTTCTTGTATGGTTCTACTCTACTCTACTTTACTCTATTCTACCACTTCAAGGTAGCAGAACAGTTATTTATTTTGCCACTATTTCCTGCCTTACACTTGTTGGGATTTTCAGCATAAATGGACGCAGATACTAAATAAGGCAGATTCCATAGCTACTGTGACGTATGTTATGCAATTGGAGCTAACGGATATGCTAAAAAATGTTGGTTGTCATCTGGCTTTCTATGAAATGGTGCATTCTGTTTTGCAAATTACATTGATTACATGGTCTTTTTGGCTGGGCACTACTGGTGGGTTGTTCTTGAGCCAAATTTCAAGTGTCAGAGCAAAAGGTCTGAATACTTGTATCAATGTGACGTTTCATTTTTTTCTAAAATCTGTTTTCACTTTGTTTTAAATGATTTTAGCACATAGCAAACTGTGAAAAAGTGAATACAACAGTATCTAAATCCATTATACTCTAAGGTTCCATTTTATTGTTTGAAGTGGTAGCCTAACCAAAATGACAAGTCAATCCCAACAAAATCACAAGACCGTGATCAGAGAAAGTGGAAGAATAAGTAACAAGGATTATTACAACTTTCAATTAGTGACCTCACCAAGAATTAGCTATAATGAAGTAAAAAATCTTAATAAAGTAATACTGAAACTGATGGTATCTAATGATAATGATGGGTTGATAGTTTAGGGCAGGGGTATTCAACTAAAATCTAAAGAGGTCCAATCAGAGAAAATTTCTTGAAGCAATGGTCCGGAAGATAATGTTGTCTAACTATTTAGTATCATATATATTTATGTAGCCTAATAGTTGTATCAACATCTGCATGTAATCAATACCAGACTTTCAAATCAAATGAGTTCAGTACAATTCAAAAATGTTTTGACAATATTTATTGTCACGTAACACAGAACTAACTATGACTGCAGATATTTATAATGTTCTGTCACAGTATATAATGTTCTTAAATTTACTATATAAAAGTAGGGCTGCATTTTTAAATAAGACAAAATAGATAAAATGTGAAAATTGTGCATGTTTAAGTGCTTAACTTCAGAAAAATAAAATAAATGGAGAAAAAGCTTGAATTTCCCCTTTTCTGTTTCACATCTTGACTCAACAGTCTCAATCAATTTTACAGATAATAAATCTCAACACATCTTAATAATTAAACAGTTTTAAATGATCACTTTCTTCCCCTCTTATATTCATCACCACAGTTTTTTGCTCATTGAGAGAACTGAGCTCTAGCTTGTCCTGCCAGAATTTTAATATTGGGCTCTGAGACTCGGATTTGAGTGGGTATGTTTGTTTGAAACCTTTATGTTTCGTCTCATAATGCCACGGTTTCTGAACATATGAGACACACTGGTTTAGTGCTCCCAGTGGGAAGTATGAACAGAAATGAGTTTGTCCATTCCAGATTAAATGCCTTATTTTCACTGTCCACTTTCCTTTTTTGGAGGGCGCCATTTGTTCTTTATTTTTCTGTCCCTTTCTCCGTCTCACCCATCATTTATTTTTCCAGCGCAGTCGTCTATATCTCTCACTTTCTTCGGCTTATTTTTCCCTTTGTTTTTTCTACATGTATCGCTATCTTTCTTTTTCTTTCTACCGTCTCTCTTCCTTGCCTCTATCTCTCTCATCTGTCTGCGCTGTAAAGTAAAGTAAAGTAAAGCAATGTTCACCACCTAGAATCCACAGACTTGATTGGCTGAGTGGTATCACGTGAAATAGCTTAACGCGCATACAATTAGTCTGTGCATTTCCTCGTCCACTAAAACATTACCGTAAAGACTACAAAAGCTGCACCACGTAAAATAGAAGCACCTTTTAAATCATAACCTTCTGTTTTGGCTGTAAGTCTGGGTCCATATGAGACAGCTTCTGGGTCCAGACCCAGACCGCGGTCCGCCTGTTAGTGACCTCTGGTTTAGGGTACTAACTATGCTTAATGTAATTGATTACTTTAAAAAGGGAAATTTTAAGAAGACTTGCATCTAGCGATCAATATGTACACTCTCAATGTAAATCTGGAGTAGGGGGAGGTCAATAGTAGTTAAAATCGCAAAGTGAGGGGTCAGAAACCTTAGCAAAAGAAGACACCACTTGAGGCAGAATGCTAAAGTAAAGACACAAGTCTCGTTTAAATCTAATATATTACATTACAACAGATATTCCTCAGGTGAGCTCACCATGTAGGGTTTCAGAAAGCAATGGACAAATAAGCTGTCAAAAATGGCGTGAGTAAGGGTATGTGCCAGTGCTTGGTACTTGATACGTTCCCACCTCTCCTGAGATTCTCAGCTTGGGAAACATCACTGAGGTGAATCATGAACAAGACCTTGTTGAATAACTCGTCAGCTGGCCATTGATATAAAAAGGTATTTTACAGTGCTTCAAGCAAGCAGGATATTTTCACAAAATGCTTTAGGCAGATATGTGTTTTATCTACCATTCCTGAGTCCAAGATTAGTTATCACTGCACAGACTTTAATTGGAATAAGGCAATGAGTCTGCAGTTCATCCATCCACCAATTTTCTATGCTGCCTTTCCACTTTGGCCTCTCAGCAGCACTGGGTGCAAGTCTTTGGACAGCATTACCAGCTCTCATGCACAAATTGGGTAAATGTGAAAAGACCAGAAGGGCAGTGCTTAGGCCGAGATTTGAACACAACACTGTAGAGCTGTAAGCCAGCAGTACTCATCTCTGCACCACCGCGTCATTCCTGATTACTGAAATATAAGCTTCAGTACTGGATTAAGCAGATTCATCTTGTCTTGGCGATGCTGTGTGAAGGTACCAGGCAGGAAACTGGCATGCCAATCAGATATATTAGCTGCAGATATCCAGGTGCTGTCATATAGGTGTGGCAGCTTTGCACTGCTACTAAAGGAGAGTGCAGATTAAAATCAACACCTAGAGCTCCATAAACAATCACACTGACCACTTTTAACAGCACCCATTTGCCCAAATAATTTTAGATTGTAGTGTCACTTTATTTTTACTTGTCATTGTTAGCTGAAGTAGTCATGCTAATGCCTTGCAGTAAGGAGACCAGGGTTTACATCCCGGGTTCTCCCCATGAGGAGTCTGCAAGTTTTCCCAGTGTCTGCGCAGATTTTCTATGGGTGCTCCGATTTGCTCCCACTGTCCATAGACATGCAGGTTAAGTGAATTGGTGATGCCAATTTGGGGTGCGTTGTGTTTGCCCTTTGAGGGACTAGCACCCTGTCCAGGGTTTGTTCCTGCCTTGCGTCCTATGCTAGCTGGGGTACGCATCAGCCCCCCACCCCACCCCGCAACTCTGGGCTGGATTAAGGGAGTTAGAAAAAAATTGTTGGCTCTTGAGCACAGTATGCCAAATAACAAAACCTATGCTCAAAGATTCTTTTTCATTTCAACATTTTAAGGTCGTATTTACAGTTTCAATTCTCTACTAGCGACTGGGAGCCCGGTCGAATCGGGCTACAAATTCTACGTTTGTGAAATCCATACTTTCTCTGCAAAGAATTATTTGTTTTTTTAAGTCCTTGAACTGATTTTGTTATCATGGCACTGATTTGTGCTTAAAATAGACCTTTTCGGCCGATGTAATGAAGAGCTTCCTGTTTAAATGGGGTTGCAAGACGTGAATTCAGCTCTTCGGCGCACCTCATTTGATTTTTTCCGGCAAACAAACTTTCAAAACAAACCAAAGTCGGAGTAATAATTATGTTGGCGTGGTCATTTTAGATCTGAGATCGGCTAAAATTTAAATAATGACCGTTGTTAATACCCAGCCGTCATTACTCAGTTTGCCAATAGATGTTTAAAGGACGGAAAACCAAACTGCCCAAAGATAGATTTCGACGTACCAAGCAAATAGCGATACATTCTAAATTACTTTCGGTTCCGGAGCTGTCGAAGGGTTTAAGTCAGTCGACCAAGTTAGTCCTGGAAAGTATGTCCCACCAAACCAGCGTTCCAAAAACCAACTGAACTTACTGTTATCTGCTCAAAGCAAAATCTACTTACTATACTCGGACGTCCAGCGGCGTCACTGAAGCATTTGAACATTCTTAGCCAATCATGACATACTAAGTCCTCTTTTGCCATGTTATGTTCTAACTACAGAGGCAGAGTCCCATTGCATGGTTCTAACTTGTATTGAGTCGAGGTATTGATGCGAACACCATACATACAGGGTATTGACGCGAACACCATACATATAGGGTATTGACGCGAACACCATACATACGGGATATTGACACGAACACCATACATACAGGGTATTGACGCGAACACCATACATACGGGGTATTGACGCGAACACCATACATACGGGATATTGACACGAACACCATACATACAGGGTATTGACGCGAGCACCATACATACAGGGTATTGATGCGAACACCATACATACAGGGTATTGACGCGAACACCATACATACAGGGTATTGACGCGAACACCATACATACGGGGTATTGACGCGAACACCATACATACGGGATATTGACACGAACACCATACATACAGGGTATTGACGCGAACACCATACATACAGGGTATTGACGTGAACACCATACATACGGGATATTGACACGAACACCATACATACAGGGTATTGACGCGAACACCATACATACAGGGTATTGACGTGAACACCATACATACGGGATATTGACACGAACACCATACATACAGGGTATTGACGCGAACACCATACATACAGGGTATTGACGCGAACACCATACATACAGGGTATTGACGCGAACACCATACATATGGGGTATTGACGCGAACACCATACATACGGATAGTATCAAATTATATATAAGGATAATTACTTTGAAGCTTTCCTGGATTATGGCAACACTGCTTACATGGTACCTAAGTGATAATGAATGGAACTCTCCCAGCATGCACAGAATTGAACATCAACTGAACTACAGAACACAGCCTTGTACTAGTGGATGATTCTGGCATCATTTCTCATTTTTGTGTGATATCTTAAGTTCCAAGTTTCAATTAACACTGCAACCCAGGCTTTGACCTACATAGTAATCTGACCAGGGTACTACACATCATCACTCTCCAGCGCCATAACAAACATCAGTGTTTTAAAATGTATAACTTCATTTGATTTAATAGAAATTGCAAACCAGCTCAGCTGATGTTCCCCTTACCCCTGTTCTATGCTCCCTTTACCTGATAGTACTTACTAGGTAAGTAGGACTGGAAAAGTGACACTCTTGATTATTACTGACTTGCTTCTGAAGGGCAAAAAGGTGAAGTTAATTTCATAACTAATTCATATTCTTCCTTTATTAATAACTGGAAGCAGCACCTGGAGTTGCACAGGTAAGTCATTTTAATGAGGGCGGATGTCGACTTTTGTCAACTAAAGTCAACATTCAAGTACGGAGGGTGATGAAAGCTGTAAATGTTGATAAATCTGACTGTTACGTTATAGGTAGACCCTTTTTGCTTGGAGGACTGTTAGACTAGTTGACTTGATGTCAAATCCTTGTGTGTGTGTGTAAGTAGGGTAGAGTAAACATTGTCTAGAATGGCAGCAACATCGGGCAAGAGAGCAAAGCCAATGCGCAAAGCAAAATATTATTTATTTTTTGTGTATTTTTGTTGAATCAGACTCTGACTTATCGAACTCTGATTTTGATACAAACGATCTGGAAATCGAAAATGAAAGATAGGTAACTGCATCTGCTGACCGGCACCCAGCTGACTATAGTGCTGAACACGCTCGTGTGGCTAATGGTAGAACGGAAACGTTCACCCTGGGAAGATTACACAGACATAGATTCGTGGCTACTGGACTTCATCAAACGACACAGTGTGTTGGCAGACTCTGCGGATTACCAGCCACTTGAGTACTTCAAGTTGTTTTTTTTCCAGACGGTGCCTTTCTGCTTATGAGTGATGAGACAACCAGGTATATAATAAGTATGTGAATTATGCTTATTTATGTGTGAAACCATTGCTTTTAAGAAAACTGAGTGTTTTGGAAAAATATTCAAGCCTGGGACAAAAGGAAAAAACTATAATTAGCCCTAAAAGAATTAAGCTCTGGTGTGTTTGTCTATTCAAGTGTTTCACTTGCTTGCTGTGAGCCACCAGGTGGCACTGTCTTCCAAACTTTAGTTTAGTTTAAAAAAAATAATGGTATCCCCAAGATCAGAATTTGGGGTCAGGGCAGGAGGTCCCCAGTGGCTGCAGGTTTTCATTCTAACCCTTTTCTTAATTAGTGATCTGTTTTTGCTGCTAATTAACTTCTTTTGAATTAATTTTAATTGACTTGGTTTTTAAGAAATGTTTCCCTGAATTTCTTCATTGTTCCTCTGAATTGCTTCATTTCTTTCCTTAAATGGCACTCAAACAGAAGTGAAATGTGAAGTGAATGAGCCAACAGAAGACCAACTTAGGGCTCATTTATACTTCATGCTCAGAACGCGTATGCATACTCATCATGGCTACTACGTGTTCCCAACGTTCATTTGATACATCCGCTGAGCAGGTCCTCAGAAATTAACGTGACACGTGCGCGAGTTGCAGTACCAGCAAAAAGTTGGGGGGCAGAGTGTGCTAAAAGTTGGAATGTGACCTCAGAGTCTCTGGTTACTATCTACATGTGACAGAAAGCCGCTTTGCGGATCCTACGAGATCGGTGTGCGCGTTTTCGATGTTTAATGAATGGTTTGATGTAGTGAGGCAAAATGCCGATACATTTTAAAAGTCTCACATACTGTTTTCTGTGCCTTCTTTTTTTCTAGGGCTTCTTCCAGTCCTGACAGCAGCGGCAAACATCAATAGATGTTAGATCGCCACATTGAGCACATTAAATGTATAATATTCCAACTCTCTACACATTTAGAATCCTTAGATTTATACTTGATATCACTTTCATGATGAAATGCATTAAAATATGTATGTTACATTTTACAGAAAAATCGGTAATTTTGTTTAAATAATGAATACTGTTAATAATTCCACACATGGGGGTGACTTGGTGGCGGAGCGGTAGCGCTGCTGTCTTGCAGGGAGTCACGTTGCTGATATTCCCTGCCTGGAGTGTACATGTTTTCCTGCTGGGTTTCCACAGTAAGCTCTAGTTTCCTTCCAAAGATATGCAGATTTGGTGGCACGAAAATGACGCCAGCGTGTATGTGTGTGATTGTATTCACCTTGTGATGAGCTGAGGCCCCATCCAGGGATTGTTTCTGCCTCGTGCCCAATGCTTGCTGGAATGGACGCATCCCTGGATTGATGGATTTAATCATTAAACATCATTTTCAGAGATATTGCGGTAAGGTGTCATAGGAATTTAATGGGTGTTTCAGGCATTTCACAACACAGCGAAGTCGAACCTGTTGTCACCGTCACAATAATATCTCGCACTGCCACCCGGTGGATTCCTCCAGATTTACGTAAAGTACGTGTGCAAGTATAAACAGTACAACGCTTGCGTAGCAGGAGCGTCAGCTGCAGCATTTGTCGCGTCGCGTGAAGTATAAACCCGGCCTAAGTCAGAACCTCACACCCCAACCAATTTCACTCCAACCTGCTGCTTAATGCGGCGCAAAGTCTTGTCGCTAATTAAACCCGCTCTTTAATTCCATGGCTTGTTGCTGCTCTCATTGTGTAATAGTAGACATTTCCGAAATTGTGGATTTTTCTCTTTTCTAAGAGCAGATCAGCATTCCTGAGACCTTCACCCTTCTTTATTTTCAGATATTGTATGATGGTCACAGTTTGCTGGTCCTGTTTTGGCTCATTTTGTGTCTAATTATTGTTTAGCTGCTAATTAAGGAAAAAGAAACAATTGAGGGGTCTGAGTCTTCAAAAGCAAGTCAAATCAAATGAAATCAAAAGAAGTTACTTAGCAGCAAAAACAGGTCACTAATTAAGAAAAGGGTTCGAAGGAAAATCTGCAGCCACTGTGGCTCTCCAGGACTGGAGTTGGGCACCCCTGGGTCAGGGCATAGCCTACCCGCGAAATGAGGGATGTGATGTGTATATATACACACAGTATATCACAATTTGAGCTTTTTGTATTAGATTTAGCATTGAAATCCACTAGGCCTTATCATTTTAGCCTAAAACATTGACAGCTTTGTTGTCTGTCATTAGCAATTATCCTATACATTTTAAAACCCAATTATTTAGAATGAAATAAAACATGTTTTCTTTCTATCGGAAGATCGTCCAGTATAAAACATACTTATAATGTATTGTCGGAGACATCTTATATTTTGAAATAATCTCTGCTTGCATCAATCATAATGTGCTCCATTAGGCTCCTATCCTTAGATTTGTCTTTGTTACTTTGCTTGGTAATTCTGTTCTGTGAAAGGTACACTAACCAAATATTTCCTTACATCTTCTGTTGTAATCTACCTTACAGAATGGAAAGATTAAAATTAATTTCATTTGATACCTTGGACACAATACTCATACATGAATAAGTTGTGTCTAGCGTTACCTATATAACTGAGCTCATTGCATGAATTACCAGTGCCTAAATTAACTCTCTTATAATTAAACAGCATCTCAAGATATTTTACAATTCCACAATTATAGTATAACTATTTATTTATGTATGCAATATTTAACGTGAGCACAGACAAAGACCTCAAGGACAGTGCGGTCAGTGGATGGGAACATAACTAGGAACTATATACCTCAATGTAAATTTTTTCCCAAAATTTAGCCTTTACTATTCCATGGGCTCAACATATATGCTAAAAGCAATATAACCAAAGGAACAAACAATAACATCAAACAATAAATTACACAATGTATTTATTAGGACAATTAATAAAGATTGGAAAACAAAAACATAATTAGTAACAATATTTATAAAAAGAAAACAAAAGAGTTAAATAAAAGAGAAACAACTCGAGCCAGAGATAAAACCCCGGATGACCCTAACACTTTGTTATATCAGTACTCTGACAAGTACGTTTAGTGAAAACCAGGAGATAGACATGAGACATAACAAGGGTCAAAATCAAGAGATCAAAAGATACGATCAAGAAGCCAAGAAGTAAGACAAAAATTGTAGCCAAAAAAATGAAGCAAAAAGATCAATACCACAAAAACCTAACAAGTAAAGATTTAAGGGTTTTAAATCCACAACTTGTATAAGGAAGTAACTATTAGTTTTAAATCATCACATTGATTACCTGTAGTGATGATTGTGGAAATGCGAAATAGTCCAAAATACACCAAAAATTAAAAAAACTTGTAAAAGAAACAATAGAGTAAAAAGGTAACATCAGAAATGACATCTACAGCATCAAAAAGCAAGTATAAGATCATACAAATTGTTGAGATAAACACATAAAAACTACAAACAGAAATCCAGTCATAGCACATGTATTGTTATATGACCAAAATATGGTGGCCTGCAGCAAACCTCAATCATTACACCATTCTGTTAATGCTGAATACAAGAACTATTTTCATACGAACAGACCATTCACCTCAACATACCTTTCTAGTCCATGTGACAGCAAATGTCATCTTTAACTCTTTCAGGGCTGATGTCGACTTTTGTCAAAAGGAGGAGTTGACGATGGTAATCGATTGTAAACTGTGACGAAACCAACCATTATGTTTCAGTTGGACTCTTGTTGCTAGAAGGAAAGTTAGATTCATTGGTTTTGACCGAGATTTCGTGTGCTCACATGAGTAGCAAGGCACAAACAAGTGGTCAGAAACTTGTAAATAACTCATGAAAGAATAAAGTTATGTTAAAACCAAGCACACCATTGTTTTTCTTGTGAAATTCCCAATAAGTTTGATGTGTCACATGACCCTCTTCCTATTGAAAAAACAAAATTTGGATCCAAAATGGCCAACTTCAAAATGGCCACCATGGTCACCACCCATCTTGAAAAGTTTCCCCCCTCACATATACTAATGTGCCACAAACAGGAAGTTAATATCACCAACCATTCCCATTTTATTAAGGTGTATCCATATAAATGGCCCACCCTGTACTTACAGCACGTGAAATATAACATTATAAAATCGTGTTTCGCTATAGCAAGTGCTATGCCCCTGTCTTGCAAGTGAAGTTGGGTCGGATATTGGGAGCTTTGATAGCCTAATAGCCCTGAAAGTTTTCTTTGGCAGGCCATGAGAGAGACCCAGCTAACCAAACTTTTCCACAATACTGTGATCCCAAAGGTACTGCCAGGACTACATTACTTATAACTTCAATATTTTTATGGTTCATCTTTGTCTCGTCTGTCCACAAGACCTTTTTCCATAATTCTGCTTTTTGCAAACTGTAATCTGGCCATCTTGTATTTGTGGCTGAGTAGTGGTTAGCATCTTTCAGTGTGGCCTCTGTACAGGTGCCGGTCATAAAATTAGAATATCATGACAAAGTTGATTTATTTCAGTAATTCCATTCAAAAAGTGAAACTTGTATATTAGATTCATTCATTACACACAGACTGATGTATTTCAAATGTTTATTTCTTTTAATTTTGATGATTATAACTGACAACTAATGAAAGTCCCAAATTCAGTATCTCGGAAAATTAGAATATCAATTAAGACCAATGCAAAAAAAGAAATGTTTTTTAGAAATGTTGGCCAACTGAAAGGTATGAACATGAAAAGTATGAGCATGTACAGCACTCAGTATTTAGTTGGGGCTCCTTTGCCCTGGATTACTGCAGCAATGCAGCGTGGCATGGAGTCGATCAGTCTGTGGCACTGCTCAGGTGTTACGAGAGCCCATGTTGCTCTGATAGTGGCCTTCAGCTCTTCTGAATTGTTGGGGCTGGTGTATTGCATCTTCCTCTTCACAATATCCAATAGATTTTCTATGGGGTTAAGGTCAGGCGAGTTTGCTGGCCAATCAAGAACAGGGATACCATGGTCCTTAAACCAGGTACTGGTAGTTTTGGCACTTTGTGCAGGTGCCAGGTCCTGTTAGAAAATGAAATCTGTATATCCATAAAGTTCGTCAGCAGCAGGAAGCATGAAGTGCTCTAAAACTTCCTGGTAGACAGCTGCGTTGACCTTGGACCTCAGAAAACACAATGGACCAACACCAGTAGATGACATGGCACCCCAAACCATCACTGACTGTGGAAACTTTACACTGGACCTCAAGCAACGTGGATTCTGTGCCTCTCCTCTCTTCCTCCCGACTCTGGGACCTTGACTTCCAAAGGAAATGCAAAATTTACTTTCATCAGAGAACATAACTTTGGACCACTCAGCAGCAGTTTTGTCTTTAGCCCAGGCGAGACGCTTCTGACGCTGTCTCTTGTTCAAGAGTGGCTTGACACAAGGAATGTGACAGCTGAAACCCATGTCTTGCATACGTCTGTGCGTGGTGGTTCTTGAAGCACTGACTCCAGCTGCAGTCCACTCTTTGTGAATCTCCCCCACAGTTTTGAATGGGTTTTGTTTCACAATCATCTCCAGGGTGCGGTTATTCCTATTGCTTGTACACTTTTTTCTACCACATCTTGTCCTTCCCTTCGCCTCTCTATTAATGTGCTTGAACACAGAGCTCTGTGAACAGCCAGCCTCTTTAGTAATGACCTTTTGTGTCTTGCCCTCCTTGTGCAAGGTGTCAATGGTCGTCTTTTGGACAACTGTCAAGTCAGCAGTCTTCCCCATGATTGTGTAGCCTACAGAACTAGACTGAGAGACCATTTGAAGGCTTTTGCAAGTGTTTTGAGTTAATTAGCTGACTAGAGCGTGGCACCAGGTGTCTTCAATATTGAACCTTTTCACAATATTCTAATTTTCCAAAATACTGAATTTGGGACTTTCATTAGTTGTCAGTTATAATCATCAAAATTAAAAGAAATAAACATTTGAAATACATCAGTCTGTGTGTAATGAATGAATCTAATATACAAGTTTCACTTTTTTAATGGAATTACTGAAATAAATCAACTTTGTCATGATATTCTAATTTTATGACCGGCACCTGTATTTCTTGTGATATGGATGCTATATAGCGCCCGACCCGACACAGATTCAAACTGAGGCACGTGTAAAACACTAAGAACTTTTATTTTTCTTCCCCTGTGGGGCACGTCTTCCCCATGAACCCCACTGGCAATACACAGTCCCAAAAGCACTTTAAGGCAACACAAAACACTTTTCTGGCGGCACCACCACTCCTCCCGTCGAGCTTCGTCCTCCACCTCCCGACTCTGGCCCTTGAGTAGTGGCTGTAGGCTCTTTTTTTAGCCCTCCCAGAAGTGCTCCAGGTGGTAACTGGCCAAATTAGGCTGCACTTCCGGGTGTGGCTGCATTCCAGTCCACAGAGGCTCATTAAGCCGTGCAGCTCCTCCGCGTGGTGGCCACGGAGCCCAACAGGTCTGAGTCCTGAAGTCCCACACCTGTGGCCCCAATGTAACCCAGGAGGGCTGCCACCACACATTCCAGGGAATGTAGAGTGCATCCCCTGGCTGCTCCCCTCGATCCAGTGTTGAAGAGGCATCCCGGCCGGGCATGGGACCCGGCCGCCCGTCACAATCTATTCATGGTGTCTTCTTCTGATAGTCGTCTCTGACACACACACACACACATCTGCCTCCTGAAGACTATTTCTGATCTGTTGGACAGGCTTTTGGGACTATAGTGAGGATTCTTCTGTTGTCAGCAGTGGAGGTCTTCCTTGGCCTACCAGTCCCTTTGCGATTACTGAGTTCACCAGTGCCTTTTTTTCTTCTAAATCTTCTTAATATTCCAGACATATTTAGGTAATCCTAAGGTTTTACCAATGACTCTAATGGTTGTATTCTTGTTTTTCAGCCTCCTAATGGCTTCTTTGACTTTCATTGGCACAGGTCTTGTCCTCATGTTGAACAATGGCAGCTACAGACTTCAAAGGGTAGAAGCAATGAAACACACCTGAGTGATTAGAGACACTTGTGACACCAATTATGGCAGACATTACGGTACCCTGAAATGGGTTGGGCCATGCAGAAAAAGTGTTGTCATTTCTACATATGGTGACCGAACTGTATGTAGATAACCTTAAACTAAAGTCGAAATGAGCACTTTAATCGTGTCCAAATTTTTTGATTTGCAACTTTGAACGTGGAACAAAGGGGTAAATCAAGGAAAAATGTTTCTATGTCCCAAAAATTGTGAAGGACACTTTATTTTGTTTCTGATGGAGGCTCACATTTATAGAGCGAATATGTTAACAGTGGTATTTTTGTTTTTTTTTTCACTTTGAATAAGTTTTGTTTGGTAAATGTTGTACTTCCAATCTACTCTCTATATATAACATCATAAGCCTAAAAGTGCAACAGTGACTTTTTTATGTCACTTTTTTGTCACTCTTTAAATCTGGCTTATTTTAAAACCTAAATATATATATATTTGGTATCATTCTTTTCAAAATGTATCGAAATTTAATGTGATGTTCAGATTTTCAGATTTTTACTCCATTTTTAAATTATAAACTTAAAAATAATCAAGAACTCACGTCCCGTGAGATGAGACTTTGTGTCAAGAGATTTAACCACGCCCAGGGTTTGAAATAAAAGACAAAGAGTAGGACAGCTGCTGTAAAGGCTTTTAAATGTTCGAAGTGCCGCATGAGATGCAGCAATCCAGCAGCTCATCAAGCAAAGAGGAGGTAAAAAAAAACTGTATTTGTTTCCCATTGTATCACCATTTAAGAGGGGGTTTCGGAGGAGCGACTGTGTCTCCTTGGGTTGCGTTCAGGATCCCACTTCAAAACCTGAGATGCAGAGATGCGAAGTGGCTGATGAGTGAAGCGAGCAGGGTGGAACCCCCTAGTACAATTATATTTAGATTAAAGATTTTCTGTAAACCATCATAAAAATAACCATGCATTCTAAAGACGACCTTTAACAGAGGCCTGCTTTCTTGTAAACCACTTTTGTATGATTGCTTCAATAATAATAATAATATGTTTTACTTAGGGCGGCATGGTGGCGCAGTGGGTAGTGCTGCTGCCTCGCAGTTAGGAGACCCAGGTTCACTTCCCGGGTCCTCCCTGCATGGAGTTTGCATGTTCTCCCCGTGTCTGCATGGGTTTCCTCCCACAGTCCAAAAACATGCAGGTTAGGTGCATTGGTGATTCTAAATTGTTCCTAGGGTGTGCTTGGTGTGTGTGTGTGTGCCCTGCGGTGGGCTGGCACCCTGCCCGAAGTTTGTTTCCTGCCTTGTGCCCTGTGTTGGCTGCGATTGGCTCCAGCAGACCTCAGTGACCCCGTAGTTAGGATATGGATGGATGGATGGATGTTTTACTTATATAGCATCTTTATCAAGCTCAAAAAATTTCACAGAAATTCAGGAAGTACATCAGGGCATACTGTATATATCATACTGTAGTATGGTTGTTCGTCAGAAGCAAAAAAAATAAAAAGAATCCATTTTTCATTTTTTCCTTTATATTTTCCGTTCATACTACTTGATATATGTTTACTACAGACCTACCATCTTGCCGGACATGCAGAAACACCTCGCATTTCACACACACCAAGCTAACACAGCCTACACCTTTTCATCGACAAGAAATGTTATTTCCCCTTCTGGAGGCTTTCATTAGAAATGGATGACAATACAACTTAAAGAGACATTC
This sequence comes from Polypterus bichir lapradei, assembly GCA_026402145.1. Lineage (NCBI taxonomy): Eukaryota > Metazoa > Chordata > Cladistia > Polypteriformes > Polypteridae > Polypterus > Polypterus bichir. The sequence goes on along the minus strand of JANRMT010062856.1, from coordinate 18,682,690 downwards.
TGAAAATAATGAAGGTGTTTCCTTTAGTATGTGTTATTCTTTTTTTTTAAAACCAGTGTCTGTGAAAGATAGGCATCCAAAAAAAAAAGCCTGATGCCATGACCTTTTCAGCCTCCTTGAAAAGGTGTCTTTTTGTTTGTGTTATCTTATCAGTTGCTGTAAACTCCAGTTGAGTAGGCTATTTGTTGCTTTCAAATAAAGAGTTCTCATAGCCGCAGTCAAAAAGCTCAAACTGACAGCCTCTTTTTATGCTCTAGCGCTTTGTGGAATTACTGGCATCCCGCAGATATTTCTTTAAGTGTAAGGCCTATCATAAATACTTCACTTAAAGTTCAGTTTAGATTCAGACGGGATTACGTTCTCAGTGCCTTTCTTTATGGATGGTATGTAAAAGTATGAAAACTTTGCAAAGCAAGGGAAGCGAAAACTATCCTCATTATAAATTTTATCTCTAGGTCATGAATTTATTAACTGTGTAAATAGCTAGAAACGGTGATCTTAGTCATCCACAAATTCAAAATGATGTATACAAAGAAACCAAACATACTCAGAAATGGTGGATTCAGTGTGAAAATATACATATATAGTACACATATATAGAATATAATATATATATAATACAAAATAAAGAGAAAGTAAATATAGGACTATTCTGTAAAGTCAATGTCACATTCTAATTGAGGGGTATGTCAAGTTTGCCACCTGGCATTGTTGATCTTGTCACTGGACTGTATCAATTTAAATAACTGAGAATTGCTGCCCACCGACTGAGTGCCGACTTTCCAGGACTGTCAAGCTCAGCCCTCATCAGGGTGTCAACATTCAGACATTCTCTGAGAACGTTTCCACCCATGTCCAAACTCACTTACTCTACTTACAGAATTGTAAGGAGCGAGATCTCAACCTATCAGTGTTAGACACAAAGCTGTAACAAGCTCCTTGGGTAATGCTAGTCCATTGCAGGGCAAATCAGTATTAATATCCCAAGGGAAAAGCAAGACGTGACGGTTTAGGGGGAAGAAAAAGCACAACTCAAGTGAAACAATGTTCTTTCAGTAGTCCCTAAGTGTTTAACTAAAGGCTAAGTCCACATTACTATATTTTCATTTCAAAACAGCATTTTTAAATGAAAATGATTTCTGTTCACACTAGAGTTTTCTTTCTTTTTTTTTTTTTTTTTATAAAAGTATCAATGTCGACACTAAAATGGCCAAAAACGAGTCTGACATGGCATGCGCGCAATGAAGGGACTGTTTAATTAAACTCATTTTTATTTTTCAATTTTGTTGATTTTATTGTAATCATTTCATACAAATAGATCAATTTTTACAAAAAAATAGGATTGAAAACAAATCAACCCCCACCCCTGAGAAAGAGAGCATGGCCAACGGACTAAAACTTAAAAATAGTAAAAATGAATAAATTGGTGAGTTTATTAGGTGGATCCAGATTAATGGAGAAGAAAAAGAAATGGGGAGAGAATCTGCTTCCTCAGTGCTTTAAGGGCTTATTCTAAAATATTATTGATTAGATCCTGCCAGGTTTTGAAAAAGTTCTGCACAGATCCTCTATGTGAGCATTAGATTTTTTCCAATTTCAAATAATATAAAGTAACAACAGAAACATTTATTTCTATAGCACATTTTCATACAAATAATGTAGCTCAAAGTGCTTTACATGATGAAGAAAAGAGAAATAAAAGACAAAGTAAGAATTAGAATCAGAGAACACTAATTAACATAGAATAAGAGTAAGGTCCAATGGCCAGGGAGGACAGAAAAAACAAAAAAAAAAACTCCAGACGGCTTGAGAGAAAAAATAAAATCTGCAGGGGTTCCAGGCCACGAAACCGCCCAGCTCCCTCTGGGCAATCTACCTAACATAAATGATCCGTCCTCATTGTATTCAGGGTTCTCATGGAAGGACTTGATGATGATGGTCATGTGGACTTCTGGCCTTTAATCCATCAATGCAGGGACATCACGGTGCTTTGATTAGGTGGTGGTGGCGCAGATTGCCACCACAGAAAACCGAGAAAAGAAACAGAAGAGAGAGTAGGGGTTAGTATGGATTTTAGAGCCACCATGAATAGTTATTATAATGAATTGAATATACAGAGTATCAGGATTAAAATGAAGGTGAAGTTATCAGAAAGCGATTTTAAAGTAATGTGTTTTCAGCAGTATTTTAAAGTGCTCCACTGTATCAGCCTGGCAAATTTCTATTGGCAGGCTATTGCAGATTTTAGGTGCATAACAGAAGAAGGCCGCCTCACCACTTCTTTTAAGTTTTGCTCTTGGAATTCTAAGCAGACACTCATTTGAGGATCTAAGGTTACGATTTGAAATATAGGGTGTCAGACATTCCGATATATAAGATGGAGCGAGATTATTTAAGGCTTTGTAAACCATAAGCAGTAATTTAAAGTCAATTCTAAATGACACAGGTAACCAGTGTAGTGACATCAAAACTGGAGAGATGTGCTCGGATTTTCTTTTCCTAGTTAGGATTCTAGCAGCTGCATTCTGCACTAGTTGCAAACGATTTATGTCTTTTCTGGGTATTCCTGAGAGGAGTGCATTACAGTAATCTAGTTGACTGAAAACAAAAGCGTGAACTAATTTCTCAGCATCTTTCAATGATATAAGAGGTCTAACTTTTGCTATATTTCTTAAGTGAAAAAATGCTGTCCTAGTGGTCTGATTAATATGTAATTTAAAATTCAGGTTACAATCAACAGTTACCCCTAAGTTCTTTACCTCCGTTTTGACCCTTAATCATAATGCATCAACTTTAATTCTAATAATCTCATTATCTCCATTATTGCCAATCACTAACATTTCTGTTTTTTCTTTATTTAGCTAGAGAAAATTACTATTCATCCAATTAGAAACACAAGTAAGACATTGTGTTAGTGAAATAACAGCGTCTGGGTCATCAGGTGCAATTGATAAATACAGCTGTGTGTCATCAGCATAGCTGTGGTAGTTCACGTTATGCCCTGAGATAATCTGATCTAACGGAAGCATGTAGATTGAGAAGAGCAGTGGATCCAGGATAGAGCCTTGTGGAACACCATATAAAATATCATGTGTCTTTGAGTTATAATTACCACAACTAACAAAGAATTTTCTCCCTGCCAGGTAGGATTCAAACCAACACTGCCAGAGAGGCCCACCCATTGACTAAGGCGATTTCTAAGAATGTTGTGATCAATGGTGTCAAATGTGGCACTCAGATCTAAGAGATATCAGTTACCCACTGACTTAAAAGAGGAGAGTTAGGATTCTTCCAGTTTAGCAAAATAAGTCTGTGTGCCAATAGTGTAGTAAAGGCGATCAGTTTGTTCGTCCTTTTCCACTTTAAGCCCCTCCGTGAGCCCACCAAACACAGCTGTTAATGAATTAGAAGGGATTGTGACACCAAGACTGTCTGAAAGGCACTTAAAAATTTTGTCCAGAATGATGGTAATTTGGTGCAGGCCCAAAACTTGTGACCCAGTGAGGCTGAAGTTCGATTGCAGCGTTCACAGGTTGATCTTGCCCTGGAAACATTTTGGACAATTTTAAGCGAGACAGATGTGCTCAATATATAATTTTAAGTTGAATAATTGTATGCTTTGCACATATGGAGCTCGAATGAATTCTCTGCATTGCTACCTTCTACTTTTTTTCTGATATGTTGAGTGAGAGATCCTTTTCCCATTGTCCTCTTGGATCTTTGAAAGGGAGGGACTGTAAAAAATTTTATATATTGCAGAAATGCTGTCCGAGTTCTCAAGACTGAGCAATATTTTTCCAGCATAGAGGAAGGTGGGAGATGAGGAAAATCAGGCAGGTTTTGTTTGACAAAGTTTCTGATTTGAAGATAGTGAAAGAAATGTGTTGGTGGAAAATTAAAATTGGAGTGTAAATGTTCATAGGATGCAAAGATGTTGTCTAAATAAAAATCTCTAAGCAATTTAATCCCAGATGTTTTCCAGATATTAAAAACTGCATATGTTTGCGAGGGTTGAAAAAGGTGGTTCTCATGCAGAGGTGCCACAGATAAAAGATTCTCCATCTTAAAATGCTTTCTACATTGGTTCCATATTCTCAGTGAGTGAAGCACAATTGGGTTATTAGTTTATTGTCGATAACTTGCAGGATTTTATTTCTATTGCGGACCAAGCCTGTGTATGTTCATCTATTTGTGTCCAGGTTTTTATAGCTGGTATGTTTGCTGCCCAGTAATAAAACTGAAAGTTAGGTAGAGCCATGCCACCTTCTGCCTTAGGTCTTTGTAGGGTCGCTCTTTGGATACATGGATGTTTTAGGTTCCAACTAAATGAGGTTATGGTTGAATCTAATTGCTTAATGAATGATTTATTGATGTATATTTGAATGTTTTGAAATAAAAAAAGAATCTTAGGAAGTATATTCATCTTAACAATGTTAATTCTTCCAGCTAGAGTGAGATGGAGGGATGACCATCTATGCAAGTCTTGCTTAATTTTTTCCATACAGACGGGAAACTTTTGTTGCTAAAGAGCTTTATGTTTACTTGTGATATTTACCCCTAGGTATTTAAACTGAACTCTAAAAATCTGATGCCCTTGCGCTTTCAAAAGTGCAAAGAGAAAGTAATTCATTCAGAAAATGGGTCCAGTGTTACTGTTATACAATGATTACAATTGTAAAATCAACTCAATTGAAAACATAAATGAATAAATAAATTTAAGCATGCACGCGTATCTCTGTATCTTTACTTTACTGCATTAGGCCTGTATGCTTGTGAGCTCAGCTGCATTCTACATTCACCCACTTTGTTAAGCACCTTGTTATTCATTTTCCTTATTAAATGGCACTGAGATTCATCACAAAAACGTGTCAACCGGTAAATTATTTTCCTTTTTCACATTTATGCAATATTCACACTGTACAAAACTCAATTTAGATGCTTACAGGTAAGCAGCACAACAAGTGCTATGAAAAGCAACGTTTCTATGCCTGCTAAGATGGAGAATGTTTTTCTTGCATGAAAGTTGACCAATCAGTGAATGAGACATTGCAATCAAGGAAGAGCCAAAGCTGGACCACCCAGAGCATGATGGGATCGCACTATAAATAAGTGAACAGTAGATGAGCTAACTAATGTGAAATTGGGCATGTAATGTAACATGAAGTGTGAGAAAAAGACTTTCTCCCAGATTTACCTGTGCACTTTGTGTCTGACTATGCTTGACCGGTATGTTGTCCACCTAGTAAAGCTGCTTTACAGATGCTGAAACACAGTGCACCAGTATTGTGTGCTTTTTATTATTATTATTATTATTATTGTTACTAGCAAAATACCCGCGCTTCGCAGCGGAGAAGTAGTGTGTTAAAGAAGCAATGAAAAAGAAAAGGAAACATTTTGAAAATAACGTAACATGATTGTCAATGTAATTGTTTTGTCACTGTTGTGAGTGATGAGTGTTGCTGTCATATATAAATATATATATATATATTTACACACACACACATAAACATATATATATACATATCTATACATATACACATATATATACACACACACATATATACATACATATATATATCTACATATATACACATACATATACATACACACATACATACATACACACACACATATATACACAAATACATATATATATACATACACACACACATATATAAACATATATATACATATACATACATATCTACATATATACACACACAGCTATTTCGTATCAGTGCAAGACGCTGCTTGTTAAAATGGATAACTCCCGCTCTTACGTGCAAGTCTGCGTGGATATTATTGTTCAAGTTCTATTTAAATTTTAAATAGAAGGAATTTTTATTTAGTCGACAGAAATATCTTTGGTAGGAATGGTAAAAACAGACAGGAATATTATTCCTGAATAAATCAACTCAAACCTTAAACAACTTATAATATTTTGCTCTCCATAAAAATATATCCTGTCTAAATTATACAAGTTAGAAATAAAGTAAACGTTAAAAGAAGAAACATTCAAATTTCTTTACTCTTATGTAATTTTATATAAAAAATAAACTTAGATTTTAAATATCCCAAAAGATTTTGCTCTGCATAAAAATATATCCTGTCAAAATTATACAAATTCAAATATGAACATGCTGCATAACAAAACCTGGAAATATAAATAAAATGTGTTCCTTTCAGCAATAACAAATCAAATCATTCAGTTGTCTTTGCTCATATGTCATTTTAGAGCTGGACGCCTGGCATCTTTTTTTGGCAACAAGTTCGTTTATGTTTGGTGTGAGGTTCTGTGTTGTGGAGATTCTCAGGATGGACTGCAGGTGCTCATTAGTGAGGCGACTCCTGTGTGCTGTTTTGTTAGTCTTTATCACTGAGAAGAGCTTCTCACACAGATATGTGCTACCAAACATGCACAAGGTTCGAGCCGCATGTAGACGGACTTTTTTTGTTCTTCAAAGTCACCAAAGCGCTGTGTAAACTCAGTGCGCTCAGTTTATCAGCAAAGTGCGTATTTGGGAACACCGTAGTGACGACTTGGTTCAACATTACTTGGCAACAGGGAAAGTGGGGCAAGTTGCACTGGTGCATTTGTGTCTCCCATAAAAGCAGCTTCACTTGAAATCACTTTGTGATTGTGCATGGGTAAAAACGTCCGCTGAAGTGTCAGATTCTTATTTAATTCTTCTGCTTTCTGTATCTTCTGCATTGCATTCAGGTCTTTCAGGTTA
>JANRMT010062856.1:18650752-18670956 GCA_026402145.1 Polypterus bichir lapradei | reverse complement strand
AAATGAAACCTGCCCAACTTTTGTAAGGAAGCTGTAAGGAATAAGCCTGCCAAATTTCAGCCTTCTACCTACACGGGAAGTTGGAGAATTAGTGATGAGTCAGTCAGTCAGTCAGTCAGTCAGTGAGTGAGTGAGGGCTTTGCCGTTTATTAGTATAGATTAATATTATTATTATTATTTCTATGTTCTATAATGGATTCTGCTTCAAGAACTGATAAATGCTTCAGCACATTTTTGGCTTCTACTGAAACAAACAAGCAAAAAAAGCTTTGGTTTGTCTTGAAATATCAATATTCAGGGTAGTCAATCATCAGATGAGCAATGGCATTTACACTTTTTTAAAAATGAAGGTGCCAGAGCAATGCCATTTTTGTTTCCCAAAAGTACCATTCACGTGATGGTTCAGAAAAAAACATTTATGTATTTAAATCAATGACAGGTTCCATAAATAACCCTGAACAGGGTTACCAGTGGGGTCCTGGTTTTAAAAGGACTTTTGCTGCTTACAGTAACACGGGCTCAGTTCTGGTTTTCTTGATCTGTTAACATCCTGCTAGGTAGCATACTGCATATTAAAGATGTCTGTTTTATCCACAAATTAGGAGCCTTTCCAAAGCTCCAAAGAACCAGTTTCATACCCAATGTACCCTTCACAGAACAAAAGGGTTCTTTGTCAAGCAAAGTTCTACAAGGAACCTCACAAGCAAAGTGCCATTAAAGAAGCAGTATGGATGGATTGTCATCTCACTTAGCATCAGCTAATTGGGTATTTTGGAGATATCAATGTTAAACTGTTATACTGAGGTGAAGGACTTGGAAGGAAATTGTTGAATTGAAATAGACACAGTCTCAGACTAAAATCTGATGAATGTGTTAGCATATATTGAAAAGTAAGAATTAGAGATGGAAGAGCTAAGGACTAAAGCAGACATCACTATGGCCTAACATAATCTTTTATTTCTAAACGTTACAATGTTCTAACATGTAAATTACAAATAAAGTAATATAAAACACCACAGCTCTCTTATTCTTATGGGGTCCCGGAGTCTACCCCAGCAGCTCTGGGCACAAGGCAGTCCATTCCAGGTGCCGCTTGTTCACATTGCCACCCTCACTTCACCGATTCAGCTAATTTGCTTGTCTTTGGGGATGTGGGGTGGAAAGTCAGGGTACCTGGCAAAAACCTGTGCAGTCAAACACCACCAAGGTATTTGGCCACTGGATCTGTGAGGCAGCAGCCCTAAATAAAACACCAGTGGGCCATCCTGATGACAAATACATGCGCATCTCAATTCTTTACAATATTATGCTCTTCTACCCAGCCATGATCTCATTTTGCATTAACCAAGTTTCACTTTTAATGTGGATGTTCCTGTAAAATCTGCGTGCACAGTGTAGACAGCACTTCAGTGTGTGACACTTGACAGATCGATGTCTGGTTGGGCAAGGAAGCAATATGACACAGGCCATATGCCAGCAGCATGACAGGCTGAACAATAGAAAAGTACACTTAGCATGTCGGTCAAAGAAGATGTGACATGAGGCAGACGAGCTGTAAGCACCCTGAAAGCCCCGGCACTGCAGCAGCACAAGGCCACTGACAGTAAAAGCAAACAGAATATGAAAGCGGGCTTTGACCTTTTTTAGCCCATTTGACAGACAGATATATTTTGAAAAGCAGAAGCTTGTCAAGCATAAGAAAGACTGAATGAATCCATGCGTGTGCGGCCCTCGAGAAAGGTTTCCGTGCTACATGGGGCATGTCACATAATGGAAGCGCCATATCTCAACATCTCCTTTTCTTGATCAGCTAAAGCCATTCTCACCGTCACACCTGCCTTGCCTAGTGGTCTTCAATTAGAACAACTTCCCAGCATCTGTACATGATTAAAACATGAAATCAAATGCGTGCAAAGCGGGTTTTTACTAGTTTCATCTTTCCCTGATCCTTTCAAGGGCGCTTAAACCCAATCTATTTTTTAACTCTGCAAACTCTTGCCAACAGAAGCTTTACTTTTATTATGGGTAATGAAATCTGTCTAATCTAATTTGAGATGACTAGAGTATATGAAAATAATAAAAAAAAAAAAGTACAAAATTACTTGTGGGAGCACCTGAAGAATCTGTCTGGTGCCTGCAACTGAAGGCTAATGCTTTCCAACTATGAGAAATTAATTTTGACATAATTGGCACAATTATTATATTCCTTCTGTAGTTAATTTTATGGTTTAATTTTTAAAGCAAGTCCAAAAACATCCTGCAAAATGATTTCTTAAATTCAATAGTAGCATTCACACGGAATTAGTATCACCAGAGGACATCTGTAACGTAATTATTACCAGAGCGCATCAGTAATTTGAGTGCACAGTTCACACAGGATTAAAATTTACCATGGGATATTTCTAATTATTGTTATTTTTTTCAATACAGGGGTTATTCCCTGATGGCTACAGCCAAGATGGGAGAGAACCCAAAATATGTAATAATTATTTTATTCATTTAGGTATGATGAATATTTCTGCTTTGAAGGAGTTTTTTTTTTTTACATTTGCTTTTGCATTTAGAAAAGAAGAATAAATTTGAATGGAAACAATCCTTATTAATTACAAAGCTCAATATAGTCACAATAAAAAAGTAAAATAAAACTAATTGCATTTATTAAAAGCCACCATTAACGTAATTCAACATAATGTAACAACTGGCAGTTGGTAGTGTGCATTGAGGTAAAGGCTACTAAAAATACTCTTGGATCTCGCTCATTAGTTATTAATTGTTCCTTAGGGATTTACTGATTACACTATTTGTACTGACAAGTCAACACCACTTGGCTTTTCCAGCCACTGCGATAGAACATAAACATTTTAATAAAAATGTGTTTCAGGGTAGAACTCATATATCACAAAAAACCGAGAAGAAAGCATTGAGAAAGAGAGATGAATATAAACAGAAATCTCCAAACCCCTCAGATGCAAACACTCATTCATTAAAAAGGAATCAAGAAACAATTGCTACACTCCATTCTGAACAATAAACATCCTCTTGGGATTTGGCACATTTAATTATCTTATGTAATGGATTTGTAATGCATTGCCAATGATAAATATAAAAACCCGCAAGATGTCCAAGTGTAAGAAAAATAAATGTATATTTGTAAATTAATTCAAACCTCTAAACAGATGCAACCACTTTTGTTTAGAAGTCCATCCATTCATTATCAGTCCTTTTTAATCCTTTTCAGCGTTGTGGGACACAACATCAGATTCAAAGGGGGAACCGAAAAGGTGCTGTTTAGGTTCATTCACTCCTCTGAACTGAGCTGTTCATTCTGACACAGATTGTTGCTTCATCTATGATTGACTTTCCTTATGTGCCTGTATTTTTTAATTATATGAGGCAACTATTATTTTGAAATGCTCTGTGTGTTGATCAGTTAGGCTGCTGTATATACAGTACATTGTCTACAGAAAGTATTTAGACATCTTCACTCTTTTCACATTTTGTTATGTTGAATACCTTTACTAAAATTGTTTTTTGCACACATCACACAACACTGAAACCCCAGAATGACAAAGCAACAGCAATATAATTTTTTTCTATAACACGTTTTCATACAAATGATGTACCTCAAAGCGCTTTACAAGATGAAGAAAGAAAATTTTATAAAAATAAAAAAAATCTCTCTATTATAATAAAAAAAAATCCTTTGACGAGACAAGACTTTTTAGCCTGGGACGAGACGTAACTTTTTCAGAGAGATACTTTCATGTCCGCGAGACGAGACTTTGTGCCAAGAGTTTTAACCATGCCTGGTGCTGGAAATAAAAGACAAAGAGTATATGACAAATTAGAATGTCATAAAGAATTCAAAAACGTTGGGGCGGTACACATGCAGAGCAGGTTAGAGATAATGAAAGTACTAAAATTAGAAAGTCTCAAAAAATGATAGTAAAGATTGCATTAGCGCAAACAAACGGAAATTATTACCCGGTGAAACAGCGAACAGCAAAAAGAGATCGAATATATTGTTCGGATTTAAACGTCTAATTGGTGTTGCCATCAGGGAAAAGTAGTATTTCTTCCCAATGAAGATGCCTATCCGCAAGAATTTAAAGATTTGTTGTTTGGTAAAAGTGAAATCCACATACACGAACGACAGAGACGTGAATTGGCTGGCGCGTAGCGCAGACTGGGGGGGTTGGCGAGCGAAGCGAGCAGGGGGCAAAGCCCCCTAGTAAAAATATAAAAATAAGATTAGGCAATACTAAGTAACAAAGAATAAAGTAAGGTCCAATGGCTAGGAGGACAGAGAAAACAAAAAAAAAGAAAATCTGCAGGGGTTCCGAGGCCATGAGACCACCCAGCCCCCACTGGGTATTCTACCTAACATCAATGACCTCAATCAGTCCTCATGGTTTTCAGGCTTCATGTGGAATAATTAGATGATGACAGTCATGTGGACTTCTGGCCTTAAATCCATTAATGTAGGGACTGCACGGTGCTTTGATCAGGTGGTGGTGGCGCAGAAAACCAGTAAAAGAACAGCAGAGACAGTAGGGGTTAGTATGGATTGCGGGGCCAGGATAAAAACGATAATTAAATGTATATACAGAATATCAGGGTTACACTAAAATGAAGCGATGAGAAAACCATGTTAAAATAATAGGTTATTAGCAGTTTTTTAAAATGCTCCACTGTATTAGCCTGGCGAGTTTCTATCAGTAAGCTATTCCAAATTTTAGGTGCATAACAGCAGGAGGCTGCCTCACCGCTTCTTTTAAGTTTTGCTCTTGGAATTATAAGCAGACACTCATTTGAAGATCTAAGGTTATGATTTGGAGTGTAAGGTTATAGACATTCTGAAATAAAGGATCAAGGCAGGTCAAGTTGGGGAGCATGCACTGGTACAGTGAGTTTCCGCACTCACTACATGACGAAACAGCTCAAGATACCGGTTGGCAACCATCCAGACAGACACACTGTCCCATCCCACCCTCCGGAAATGACCCTCTATCTGCCACAGCCAGGTGTTACTTTGGCGACCCCTTGGCCTCATCCAGCCACTCGGGATTCCCAACAAGGAGGATCTTACGAGCTGGATCACCCTCGGAGAAACGCGCCACATGACCATAGTGCCGTATTTGACGCTCCGTCACAATGCAGGTAATGTGCCTCATTCGGGACTTCATGAACAATTGCTCATTTGACACAAAGTCAAACTTAACGGTGCCAAACAAAACCAAAGAAGTCCATGCCTCGCAACCATATAGCAAGACAGGAAGCACCAGGATTCTAAAGACTTGGACCTTCGTCCTTTTGCATAGATATCGGGAGCACCACACACCCCTTTCCAGTTGACCTCATGACTCCCCATGCTCTCCCAATCCGTCTACTGACTTCACAGGAAGAGTCACCAGAGACATGAATGTCACTGGCAAGGTAAGTAAACCTCTCAACAAGGTCATCACTCTCTCCACAAACAGACACACTGCTGATGGCTGTGCCCAAGAGGTCATTAAAGGCCTGGATCTTGGCTTTTATCCAGGACACTCGCAAGCCCAGACACTCAGACTCCTCACTCAGTCTCTCAAGCGCCCCGATCAGAGCCTCCATTGGTTCCGCGAAGATCACAGCATCGTCAGCAAAGTCAAGATCAGTGAATCTTTCTTCACCAACAGATGCCCCACAGCAGCTGGACCCCACAACCTTGCCCAACACCCAAGCATTGAATAGAGTAGGAGCAAGAACACAACCCTGACGAATCCCAGAATCAACTGGGAAAAACGAACAGGTCCTGCCACTCTGCACAGCACTGACAGTACCAGTGTACAGGCCAGCCATGATATCCAGCAACCTTGAGGGAATCCCGCGAACCCTCAGGATGTCCCACAGGGCAGCTTGATCAACTGAGTCGAACGCTTTGCGAAAATTGACAAAGGCTGCAAATAAACTCTCCCGATATTTGCGTTTGCGCTCCATGAGAACCCTCAGTGCCAGGATGCGGTCGATGGTAGACTTCTTAGGCGTAAAACCAGACTGTTCCAGTCACTGGTAGGTGAGCAAGTGATCAAGGATCCTATTGAGGACGACCCTAGCAAGGACCGTACCCGGCACCGAGAGCAGTATTATACCCCTGTAGTTGCTGTAATCCAGGTGATCACTCTTCCTTTTCCAGATAGGGACAACAAGTCCCATTTTCCAGTCAGTTGGGATGATGCCAGTTACCCAAATAGAAGCAAAGATTGCTTGTAATGCCAGGAGGACATCCTTACCACCATCCTGGAGAAGTTCACCCCGGATACCACAGATCCCTGTTGCCTTTCCCCCCCTCAGCTGGTTCACCACCTGTGCAATCTCAGGGAGATTGGGTGGTTCACAGCTAATTGCAGGATCAGCCTCAAGAACCGTGGACCCAGAGATATCCAATGTCCTAACTGGAGGATCAGCTCAAAGTAGCCAGCCCAGCGGGTCACAACTGCAGTGTCATCCGTAATGACCAGGTTTCTAATGAGTCTGCATGCAGTTTGTGTGTGAAACTTTCATATTTGGGTATATCTTAATGTGATGAGGGAAACCTGACAAGACCCTGAAGGTTGCTGAGGGCTGTGTTGGTGTTTCCGGTGTTCCCAGAAGGAGGTGTTCCATCTCGCAGGGCACCCTGGATATCATAGAGAGGAGTCGCAGCACACGGCTCAATGACAACTGTGGTCTGTACCGGGAACTAAGAAAGACGGCTCCGAGGGCTCTGAGGGTAGATAAAGAAGCTTTTGTTAGAGGAATCTGTGAACAAGTGACACACCATCTGTGGTCTAGTGACCCACATCCTGCTTACAGAGGAATCAAAGCATTACGCACATCTGAATCTGTTCCTCGGAGAGCCGCAGTCAGGACAGCTGATGGAACGGTCCTTACGGATGAAATATAGGATGGAGTGAGATTATTTAAGGGTTTGTAAACCATAAGCAGGATTTTAAAGTCAATTCTAAATGGCACAGGTAACCAATGTAGTGACATCAAAACTGGAGAGATATGCTTGGATTTTCTTTTCCTAGTTAAGATTGTAGCAGCTGCATTCTGCACTCGTTGCAATCGATTGATGTCTTTCTTGGGTGGTCCCGAGAGGAGTGTGTTACAGTAATCTAGTCGACAAAAAACAAAAGCATGAACTAATTTTTCAGCATCTTGCAAAGCTATAAGGGATCTAACTTTAATTAAATTCACTTAGAGGAAGAGTAGTTGGAAGGAAGAGTAGAAATAGGAAGGATTAACCATACTGGCATATACAGTGCAATGTAAGGTACTTGAATGAAATTCAAATTATTATATATGAACCTATGACTGTTCGCGTTAGTTGTGTCCAGGGTTTGGGGCTCAGTGATGCTCCCTGTTTTCCACAAAGGATTTCTCTCTACTTTTCTCCTTCAGATTTTTCCTCTCAACCCTTTCTACCCTCCCAGACTCTACTGCTGAAAAACAGCCATACAGCATGATGCTGCCACCACCACATTTCACCCTTGGAATGGTGCCGCATAGATGAGGAGCGGTGCTTAATTTCCTCCAGACATGACAGTAATCTTGATTTCAACAGACCAGAGAATCTTATTAGTTACAGTCTGAGAGGTTTTGGGTGTCTTTTTGCAAACTCCAAGCAGGCTTTCACGTGTCATCTGGCTACTCTGCCTTAATGCCCAGATTAGTGGAGTCGTGGTTGTTCTTTTGGAAGTTTCTGCCATCTCCACACAGGTTCTCTGGTGCTCAGAGTGTCAATTGGGTTTTTGGTCACCTCTTTTGCTATTGCCCTTCTCCTCTGGTGGGATGGCCAGCTCTAGTAACAGTTGTGGTTGTTCCAAAGCCACGGGAATTTATGGTAGCCACTGTGTTCTTCAGAACCTTCAATGCTAGAGGAACTGTGCCTAGACACAATCTTGTCTGTAAACTCTGCAAGCAATTCCATTGACCTCATGACTTGGTTTTTGCTCGGATACAAATTGGAACTTGTGGGACCCTCTGTCTGCGGCTTCTCTAACCAGGTCCAATCGATCAAGTTGACCCCGGGTGGACTACAAACAAGGTGTATCTCAATGATGATCAATTAAATGAGATGCACCTGAGCCAGAATTCTTGTGTCATAGCAAATAGTCTGAGTATTTGTGTCAGTGTGATATTTTGGGTGTTTATTTTTATTAAATTTGCAAAAATTTCTAAAATCCTGTTTTCACTTTGTTATTCTGGGGCACTGAGTGTTGTCTGATGTAGGGAAAATTAATTGAAACAACTTTAGTATAAGGCTGCAACATAAGAATACGTGCAAAAAGTGAAGGTGTCTGAATGCTTTCTGAATCCACTGTAGATATGTGTATGCTGGGTAACTCAGACATGTGGAAGGTAACGAGGAAGGAGCTCCTTTTCAGTTATGTCGTTGTCTGCTCTACTGAACAAAAGATACTATTTTAATGTTATTGTCTTTTAAAATGACACCGTAAGGTTCCCAGGACATTACAGCACCCATCCCTGCTGGAACAGGATGGAGCCTTTGTGACTCTGAACTGGATTGAGCTGTTCAGTAATAGACGAAGAGATGCTTTTAGAAGTCACTCGTTTAACTGAATAGAATATATCTGTGATCAGTTATGATGTTTCATCCAAGGTCAGATTTAATACTTTAATCCATTAGGATGTCTAGCTATTATATACATAAAATTTACTGTTATTACTATTATTATTGTTATTATTATTGGGTATAGAGCTTCTAAGAAAAACAACACATTAAAGATAAATAATCACACAAGTAAATCTAGCATCGTTCTGACTTCTTGCAAAAACAACTCCCTTTATATGCCAACAGCTGAACAATAGCACAAAGTATTGAACAATCTGGGGTAAGAATCTGCTGCCATCAGCAGGGGGTCTGGTGAAGATTATTTTTTACGCAGGAGAGTGAACTAAATTAACATAACATATTATCATAACATTCTCAGTCACCACACTTAAAAGGTTATAAGTCTGTAATGGCGCAGTTAAGGCTCAGACCTTAACAATATGTGTGAAAATTGCTCCTCGCTAATGATTTCCTTCTGATTCCTTAAGCAATTTTCCCAAAGGATAACAGAGAAAAAAGTTACAGAGTGCCAAGCTGACGGCATGAGGGCTATGATTTTTGCCAAGGGTGTCTCTATAAAATATTGATTTTAGATTTTGAGTGCTTGCAGAATCAGTCAATTTCTGGATTTCATTTATACTTAATTTTGAATGATTAATTTTCTCTTCACTTTGACATTATGCAGCTTTTATGTGTGTAGCCTCGGTTAAATACATTAATATTTTATGTTATAACACAATAACATGTGATAAACACAGCAAAAAGTAATGTGTGTCATAATCCAGATTTTATTAGCGTTTCTTTGGCCTTAAAAAAATAATGTGAAAGTATATATCATTTTGGAGGGTTAGAAGCCAAAGAATTTAATGGTCAGGTTGTTTTTTATTTAAAATGTTATTGAAGATGTTATTTTTGAAATACATCTTACTGCAGTGCCATTTTTATTTTGTCATGGGCACCACCATCGTTTACTGTTGGTGATGCAGGGTTGCCAGGCTGTTGCTTGGCAGGATGACCAGGTGTCTGTGATGCATGACGTCTTTGCCACAACAGTATTAAGCTCAGTGTCATACACTTCCTGGCTGTCTATGTTTGTGGATAACACAGCTTTAGCTGTGTGAAATATTCTAGTTAATAGAAGGATAAAGTGGATAGGGCTGGTGAGCTTCGTTGGGCTGAATAGCCTGTTCTCATCCAGATTGTAATAATGTTTTCTTGACTCTTCACTGAATTTCACATTCTTTGATTTTGTAACATCCTTGCCTTCGTTTCTTTGATTCCTACTCCAGATATAACATTGGCTAGTTATTACACATACAGTCCATGTTCTGATTCAATTTTACTTTATACTGCTGATGTCCTGCGTATAAGCACTGAACATTTTATTAAATATGTGAAAAATGTGCTACCACTAAATGGGGAACTGCAGATTCTTTGGTGAGTTTTTCTGAGCTTAAACTTATGCCTTGATAAAATGATAATACTCTTAATAATACTTTTGCAATTATCTTCTGAAAGGTCTTTAATCAATTTACATGAATTTAAAACTCTTATCCTATCTTCTGAAACACATCCTATGAGTCATTAATTCTGTAGCTCACTTATGAACCCTACGCTAATGCTAGCTTTTTGTGCGAGTTCTGGGCACAAATTTTATTCACTTAAAAGGTACTTCTATTCACATAATCCTAAATAAAACCACAAAAAAACACATAAATTAAATATTGAGAGCCATATTCTGCAAACTCTACATTTTGTATTGTGTAGACCAGCCTTGACACAGACAGGCAGACACCAATGTTCAAACCCACCACACTTTTATTTAGAATATTTACAATAATTCAGTCCCGCATACAACCCAGTGCCCCTGCACCACACACCCTCAGTCCGGGCCTCTTCAAAATCCTGTCCGCCTCCAGTCCTCTCCTCCGAGCTTTGTCCTCTTCCACGTGATTCCAGCTGATGACTGGAGGGAGGCAGCCCCTTTTATCCCCACTCAGACGTGCTCCAGGTGCCTCCTCATGTCCAGGGCTTCACAGTCTTCAGGGTCCTTCTCGGCATCCCTGCTGGGCACAGCCATCCACCATAGTATCTTTGTTACTGTAAGTGGAAGTAGAGAAAAGTCATATGCACACCAAGAGATCAAACAACATTACAAACTGACAAAGTTTAAAGTAACTTTCTGATAAACAGTCCAGTGCAAGAGTTGTATGTGTTGGCATGAATAATAAAATGTCTTACACACAAAAAAAACATGCAACAGTAGGCTGTGTGACGAATGTCATCCTCATGAAACTTCCATTCTAAAGTACTAGGGGGCTCTGCCCCCTGCTCACTTCGCTCGCCAACCCCCGGGCAGACACTATACGCTAGCTACTTCACGGATCTGCCACACGCATATGGGGAAGCGGATGTACAATTTAAACAGATTGTCATTTTCATGGGAATTGTTACATATGCATAATAAAAATAATAACTCATTACATTGATATAGCCCTTTTCTCAGTACTCAAAGAGCTATCCACACAGGGAGGAACCGGGAAGCAAACCCACAATCTTCCACAGTCTCCTTACTGCAAAGCAGCAGCACTACCACTGCGCCACTAACTATTTTACATTACAGAGAGTAATTAATCATAGTAAAAAGTAGTAAAACATAATAAATTGAAAGAAAATTATGTTTCATGTAGCTTTAGAGGTATTCGTTGCGTTATATGTAACACACAAATACTTTTTAAACTGACACTTTTACTGTAAAACTTAAGTAAAAGTAATTTTTTGAATTAACTGTTCATCAATATCGCTTTGAATTGTGATTACGTGTTTGGAGTTACATCGTGACAACGCAATGTGTAACTAATATCATTTCTTTCTCTCTAATAAATAAACCGACTTTTTCTAATGATTGTCCCTGTGATTTATTAATTGTCATAGCAAACGCTATTCTAATGGGAAACTGTAAACGTTTTAATATGAATGGCATATCAAGATCACCTTTGGTGTCTAATGTTATTCGCGGAAGACGTACTACATTACCTTTCTTGTCACCTGTTAAAATTTTACATGTCAGAATTGTTCAACCAATTTTGAATACAACTAATCTTGTCCTATTGCATAGCCCATCACTCATACATAAATTACTCAATAACATTACGATTGATGGAAGACCGGACGGTGTTAACAGTTGTAGATGTTCTTTGTGATATTGTAAGTTAATGTTTACATCTTCCGCAACATCACCACCAACTGTTTCAGCATACTCTATTGATACGCACTTTTCCAATTAGCCATGTAACAGATCGACATTTTTCTTGTTTATTCATTTGACTTCATTGCTAGGAATGCCTGTGTACTCATTTCTTCTGTTTATAACCCTTCGGGATGAAATTCTTCAATAAGATTTGGACTATATAAGTCTTCTTTTATTGGGAACTTAAAGTGAGGAAAACGTAAAAATTTATAAGAGCTGAGAATGCAGGAACTGTGTCTGACAAAAGCATTCACACGAATGAGAGGCAAGAGGACCGTGGGCGTGGGCCGTTAACCGTAAATGGTTGAGAGGAGGGCAGGAGTTGAAAAAAATCTCTTGGCAATAGTCTTGTCTCAAGATTTTCTTTTATAATAGAGAATCGATTCCAGGAGTACTCCTGAATTTCCTAATCCATCTACCTTAATGTGGAGTCAAATGCTGCAAAGCCCTGCTCTACACAAGGACAAGACAGGACTGGCTGTGATTCTCTTCTGTTGCTTAGCAACGTGCATAATGCACCATCACAGTCATGTACCAAAAATGTCCAATTTAAAACCTGATTTTATTGATGAGGCCTAAAATATCATACACCCAAAAAATACAGATATGTTTATCGTCACCATGGGAATTTAATGTTTTTTCAGTTGTTTAAGCCAATTACGAAAATTATTAACCCATATGTGTGTTCAGAGATGTTAAGTATGGCCCAGTCTGGATGAAAGTGTATCTCTGGGGCAGATAACACAGTGACAAAGTTCCCATTTACATCAGCGCTTAGGCTGTCCCCACAGCCCGTTTATCTTCAGCATGGAGGTCATTTTCAAGGCCATGTGTAATTTAGCCCTGCCTTTTTTCACAAAGCAGTGTTGAGCAATCAGGGACATTTCCTTTTGAAAAGAAGCAAACATACAAGACTTTGAATTTTCCCCAGAGATGAAAAGAATGATGGTGGGTGGGCACCCATCTAAGTTTGGTAAGCCCTATTAAATATTTTTATGCACTTGGGCTTATTTTTTCATATTTGTAAAAGTAAACATATGATGGCTAAGGGAAACAGGAGTCTGAAATGTCACAGTCTTTGAGTTGTGTCTCTTTTCTTTGGCTCGTAGTCATACATAGAGTAAAGCCAGAATTGGGGCAGAGAGACTTGATTAAAAATACACGACTACATTGCACATGGCCTCGAATGCGACCTAGGACATTTGCACATTCACGCTTGACATAAGCTGGCTTTGATGACAACCTGTATACTGGTGTCAATGGGGTCTTTGTCACTTTGTTATCTGCCCTGGAGAGAAAGTCTGAGCCTTGATTTTACCATTCTTCCATTCATCCATTATCCAACCCTCTATATCCTAACTACAGGGTCACCGGGGACTGCTGGAGCCAATCCCAGCCAACACAGGGCGCAAGGCAGGAAACAAACCCCGGGCAGGGCGTTAGCCCACCTCAGTTTACCATACTTGACATCTCTTTTTTTTTTAATTGCAATCAGCGTTTTCTGTAATAAAAATCTAGAAACAGCCATAGAGAAATGCATGTATTGTTACTGTGTTAAAGTACACCATGATCAACACAGTGTTACTTTGCCGGAAGACAACCTTGACAGTAAATGAGTCTCCCAGGTTTCTGATAAGAAATGGCAACTTTACATCAATTATGTTCTTCGGGCTGAAAGGCCACTTCTAAATGGATACAAAGAAAGTTCGGAAAAATGGCCTGTCATTTTCTAGAAAGGGCTACTGGCAAACATCTTAGTTTTCTTTTGTAGGAAATTAATTTTCAGAAATATGGAAAGAAAATTGAGCCATCGTACTTCACTGTAACATGGCAGTACTTTTGTGAGATAGCCCAGGAGCGTTCCGGATAATGTATGAACATTTATCATCATCAGGCTGAACTGGACAGTCTGAGTTAAGCCCGCTTAGGCTCTTTACCATTCATTTAAGGTCGGTGCAGCTTGGATCAGTTACTTAGGGGTCGCCAAAGTTGTTTCAACACACTTGTCACTTTCTAGACTGCCCTCCCACAGACATTCAGTCTCACTGGGGAATTCATGCTTGTTGTCTCTCTTTGCACCATAACAGTGAGTGCTGATCGGCAGCAGATATCCCAATCTGGTATCATGCACAGCAAGGCTGCAAGTGTTATAAATACAGGGAGTGGACTTTAGATCTTGTCTAGATTTGTACCCGATATAAGCCAAAGACATACGTGATATTTGCTTTGGTTAATTTATGGACATTTCCCACAATCCCGGGATGCCTGAAGTTAAGCTCTTTTTTTTACTGCAGTCCTGGATAGTTTACTGAAGATTATTTGTGGTTATCTGCTGTTTATCTTTAAGAGCGCAGATTTGTCTTTTTGAATGATATATGGACAAAGTCAATCCTAACTCCACTATAAATATCACCAGCTGATTTGAAGATTAGAAATAATGAAGCAAAGTTTTGTTCATGTCAGATTTTCTGCCTTTATTTTTCTTAATGAAGATTAATTTAATCTGATGTCATGTAAAAACTACATTGAATTAACTAACAAAATTGAATGTTGATTTAAATCCATGCATCCATCCATTATCCAACCCGCTATATCCAAATTATATTATGTGATGTCATCCACTGTTAAATTCTGCTACGTACTTCTAAAATTTTTATTTTTATACTGCATTGAGGATTTGTTCTGTTCTGTGTATTGTGTTGTATTGACCCCCTTCTTTTTGACACCCACTGCACGCCCATCCTACCTGGAAAGGGGTCTTTCTTTGAACTGCCTTTCCCGAGGTTTCTTCCATTTTTTCCCTACTGGGGTTTTTTTGGGAGTTGTTCCTTGTCTTCTTAAAGAGTCAAGGCTGGGGGGCTGTCAAGAGGCAGGGCCTGTTAAAGCCCATTGCGGCACTCCTTGTGTGATTTTGGGCTATACAAAAATAAATTGTATATCCTAACTACACGGTCACAGTGGTCTCCTGGAGCCAATCCCAGCCAACACAGGGTGCAAGGCAGGAAACAAACCCCGGGAAGGGTGCCAGCCCACTGCAGGGTGCGCACGCACACACACACCAAACACAATTTACAATCGCCAATGCACCTAACTGCATGTCTTTGGACTGTGGGAGGAAACCGGAGTAAACCCACACAGACACGGGGAGAATATGCAAACTCCACGCAGGGAGGACCCAGGAAGCGAACCCAGGTCTCCTAACTACGAGGCAGCAGCGCTACCCACTGCGCCACCGTGCCACCCTTGATTTAAATTTTTTGCACAGATCTCAAACGCCATCCTTACATTTTCTAACTTCTTTAAACTATAATTTTGTCTTATGTTTTTGCTCTTTTTTAGAATGACATGGCATGACGTCTGCCTGCTTTACTCTGGATAGCTTTTCCCTGATTATTTTAGGTAGCTTCAATGAGCTCCTACCTGTTTTCTCTGATATTGTGTTGTGTTATGACTTTTGTTTAGTTGTTGTTCAAGTTGTCTTGTCTCGCACGGCACTTAATGATGGAAAGCCCAACCTAACAGGGCGTGATCTTCCCCAGCATTCTTGCAGTGTGACTCCTAAGTGTTATACTGAGGGCAACCATCCCTGAAGCTGAAGGAATGCTTGGGCATTGCATTTCTGACAACCGCTAAACTTGACTTCTGAAATTATGTTTCTTATTGTGGAATGCAATTTTAACTTTTTCTCCAAATGTAGCAGTGCTTGTGTTTGGCAAACAGTTTCAGTTTGACTTATCTGTCCATAAAACGTTGTTCCAGAACACACTGATCATCCAAATGTATTTTGGTAAGCACTTGTGTTTATATTAGTAAGCAGTGTTTTTTTTTCTGGCTACTCAGCCATTTTTACCCAGCGTACTTCTCAGGGTACAGTCAAGAAATTGCTGACCTTAGCTGATGTGAGATCTCTAAATCCCTAAAGATCTGCAGATTGCTACATGCTGTTCTGGAGGGTTTTCTTACTTTATACAAAATTTTACATGTTACTTTAGGGTCCATTGTAGCCAGAAACTTGGTCTATGTGGTTAGTATGGCTCTGACTATCACTCCGTTGCCACTCTGTCAACAACTCATTTTTACATTTTCTCAAAAATTTCCATTGACTGGCATGATGTGACTCTTCAAGCAGTGTGCTGACAACTTTGCTCCTGTTGTAAAGGTCATAGGTCATATTTCAACTGCTGAACTTAATTTCCATTTTTATAGGATTGACGTAGTTCAGGAAGATAACCTATTCACACTTCTGTGGTGCCCAAATTAAAATCCATGTACAATCACACAACTCAAAACAAAAGCCAAATTTTTGGACAAAAAAATGTAATAAAGGAAACGGTACTGTAAGCTCAGCACCATCAACTGTTACCTTTGAAACCGTACTCCACTCCAAGGCCTACAGAATATTATCTTTGGAACCCTAGACCAGTCAAATGTCTCCAACAGGTTAGAACAGGACTTTAGATCTGCAAACATACTCCTCTAGTTTGCTAGCAGCTGGTAACAAAAACTAAGATGATGAGCAGGAAGGTTCATCTGGGGATAACAGGATATTATCTTTGGAAATGCTCTCCCTTTAGATGTTCTCAGTTGGTCCATAAGCAGGGGTAGTCTGGAAATTGAAATTTCACACCACATAATATTATCTTTTGGATGATACTTGACTTACATATCTCCCACTGATAGTAAGTTTGAGACAGACTAGCTGTGCAAGATCAATACTTCATGATATTATTTTTAAAAACAAGCTTTCACTTTGATGTCTCAAGCA
Source organism: Polypterus bichir lapradei (assembly GCA_026402145.1). NCBI lineage: Eukaryota > Metazoa > Chordata > Cladistia > Polypteriformes > Polypteridae > Polypterus > Polypterus bichir. The sequence continues at coordinate 18,654,345 of JANRMT010062856.1, read as the reverse complement.
AATTTTACAGATAGTTCATGGCAGAATATCACTATTTCATCAAGATCACAGAATAAAAACTTTGGGACCAAATCATCCTGCTGGTCACGTAAATATTGGCAGACTAAAATTGCCCACGTCGGACAAAAGCACATCAATCAGTCTTGTCATGGTTGTAGAGAACCACAGTATCAAATGAAATAACTCTGTAGATACTGCACCAGTCCATCATGGAGGACAATTAGACTTAATCTTCGAGTCTCCAGTTACCGAAACCTGCATTTCTTTGGGATGTTGGAGGATAGCTAGAGTACCAAGAAACCAACTCACACAGGCACAGGAAGACTGTGCCATCTCCACACTGGCAGGAATTTAAACCCAGACTTCTGAAGCTGTGAGACAACAGACTTGTCCATGATGCCTCCTTATTCTCCACAAAAAAAAGCAATACCTTTGGAAGAAACTGCTTTGAGTTGTCTCCATTGAGTTTATGTCTCATAGAGAAACAGATTTCTGAGAATCAAAAAAGATGTCTGTGGTATAGCGGGTCTGCGGCTTCAAAAAAAAGAGCCAGGTTTTAAATCCGCAAAGCCGTGTCACTCTCCGTGGGCACGATTGTACAGCCGCGGAGAGTTAATTGAAGTAGTCGGAGCAAGTTGCACCTGCACGTGTGGGTGCGATTGTTCGCGATTGCGTCCTGCGGCGTGTAATTAATGCGCTGTGTCCAAAGAGAGGCGGGTGTATATATACGGGTCGGCACCAGGAAAAGGGTGGGGGGGAGATGATTCGAGAAACTGAGATGGATGGATGGATGGATGGATGGAGGAAAAGAGGAACAAAGAAAGTGGTTAAAGGACAAGAAAGGCAATCTTAAAAGTTGTGATCCGGCCACCTGGAAGGAGGAGACAGCACGAGCTGCGGCCCCGCGCAGGAGCGTTAGCTGGTTGAGCTCTAGGGGCTAGTTCGCCCCACTGAATGTTCAGTGGAGTGGGGTGAGCAAGACGGGTGTCCTTGTGAAGGATCTGAGGAGTGCAAAGAAAGAAGGGAGGAGAGCTGACCTCAGACGGTCTGGCCGTGATGTCTTTAAGACAGCCAAGACGGAGGTCGGCTGAAAGGAGCTCGTGGCTATTGGGTCTCTGCCGGTTACGGGAGTAATGGGTGAGCTGGGGAGGATGAGATGGAGGTGTGCTGAGATCGGGATTAGAGAGACTGCATTTTAACCGGATTTTTAACCTCAGATTTTAAAGGATTTATTTATTGTTTTTTATCCCTACTTTTCACTGTTTTTATGGATTTATATATTGGAACTTTGGAGCACTGACTGCTTCTGTTTGGACACAATTGTTTGTTTTAATAAAAGTACATTGGCACTTTTTGAAAATATCCCCTGGCTTCATTTGAGAATTATCCTCATTTGTCAGCTCATCTCCGTGACATTACCGACGGTGTTGGGTTCAAGAGCTCCCGGAGGTCGGATGGGAGCTTGGAGTGAACCCACATCGTCACAATGTCCTTTAATAAACAGTCCTCCTGGTTGCTAACAACTGTATGGAAGTAGATTTCTTGTGGCAAACTATTTTCTGAAGTGTATTTTTATTCATAATGTGAAACCATCCACATTGGTCATGGGAAAAATTCCATGCTGTGTTTTGCCCAGATCCAACTGATTTCATATCCTTCACAACTGTTCATGTCCACATGATCCTTAACAAACGGTATGGTCTCTTATCCCAGAGGGAGATTTTTCAAGGTTTCCTGCAGACCCCTTTTGTGGCTCTCATGAAGGTCACTTATTGTGTTCAGAGGCTTAAACTAAATCATTGACCATTCTTCTAGTTTCAGGAACTGGAACTGTAGCATTGCTGACATGTACAGTGTATGGCATATGAAGAAACCTCAAAAGCACCACATGTTGAAACTACCCATCTTCCTTTCTTGGGAATCAGTTTCCCTGAGTATTTCAGTTAAGCATAAAATGGGACAAGCAGCACATGCAGTCCAATCAAACTGATTTTAGAATGCCAGATTTTCCTGTCCAGAGCCAACTCAATATGCTGTCTTTTCAGTTTGAATTCAGATGTAAGTAAAGGTGTCCACAACTTATGTAGTATCACCAGAGATATTTTCAACAGTGCATAACCACGAACATCATCTATGCTTATTACTTCCAGTATAAAGAGTAGATCTTTCAACATCTATGCTAACCAGGAAATACCACCTGCAAAATTCACTTCCATGAAGATCTCCCCACCCACTGTTGTGACCAGCTTACCTCTGCATGCTATATGTTCTAAGATGTCATCTATGAAAGGTGGAAAAAGATCAAGAGGTATTCTGCAATCGTGCCTGATGCCCCTTTCAGTCTATGGTTCCTCCATCCTGTCTCACATAACTTAGTGTTATTTTGTAGAGTGTGTGTGCATGAGGTCATTGAGCTTAGTCAGCTAACAGCCACAGTGGTTCAGTAATGGCTGATGAACAGGAACTCTCACTTCTACATATCGACTTGACAGTAGACAGTAGACTCTGGGGCTCTTTCTGAGCTTTATATACAGTGTTATTATTCTTCCCAAGGTGAATTTGCTCCTTTTTGACATTTAAGGGAAAAGTCCTTCACTTGTTCTAGTACTGTGCTAATGAAAGAATTCACCCAGGGCTGTAAAAAGGCAGTATGACACCTCTGTCCCATTCTGCAGGGATTTCTCCTGAGTTCAAGGCTTCCTGTATCACTTGATCCTACACTCACCACTTTCTTCAACATTTTCACTAGTAATGCTGCATATCCCAGGTGCCGTCCCATTCTCTGATGACTTCTTCCTGTGTAGAAGCCTCTTAATTTATGAAACAGTTATTGATTATTGAAGTTGGTGGCACACCACATCCATGCTCACAAGCAAATTAAATTGGGATGGACAACACTTCAGAAAGATGCCATATAAAACTAGAATTATTGCTTTCTTATTTTTACTGTTATGTTTACATAAAGTACAGATGATAATGTTATCATTCCCTATTGTTATTCAATAGTAAAAGCAAATGTCTTATTAAAAGTCACCTTTTGAAGGACCTTGTTGGCATTTGAGAACAAAAGATTTGATTTGTTTATAACATATTATTCTTTGCAGTGCAGTGGGCAGTGTTTCTCTGTTTAATGCATTTTTCAACATTTGGGTATTTGCATTTACTGGTGTTATTTAGAGCAAGCTGGTGTCAAAACCACCATGTCAAAACCTGTCTGTGCAGGTATTGTTCTAGTTAATGTGGCGAACAGAAGCTAAATTCCACTTGAACTGTAAACAAATAATCTATTCTAACACATAGATTTCTATCACATGAATTTATCTTGCTGTGAAGCTTCTCCAGTTTGAGTTGCATCATTTATTTCTAAGCATCCCAACAATTAATATTTAGGTGCCATATAATAGATAGATCTGCGGTGGGTTGGCGTCCTGCCCGGGGTTTGTTTCCTGCCATGCACCCTGTGTTGGCTGGGATTGGCTCCAGCAGACCCCCGTGACCCTGTAGTTAGGATATAGTGGGTTGGATACTGGATGGATGGATGGATAATAGATAGATAGATAGATAGATAGATAGATAGATAGATAGATAGATAG
>JANRMT010062856.1:18631516-18650742 GCA_026402145.1 Polypterus bichir lapradei | reverse complement strand
GATAGATAGATAGATAGATAGATAGATAGATAGATAGATAGATAGATGTACTTGATTCCCCCAATGCGAAATACATTTGCAATGTCCTTAAAGAAATATTTTCCCTATGCCAATGTGTCTATTACACCAGGCTAAGGTTATGATGGGTATGATAGAGGAGCTATTGTACAGTCTAATGGCTGAAATCATGACAAAACCCAGCAATGTGTCTTAGCACGCCAAGGTGGAATGAGACTGTGACTAAAGGTGCTCTAGGACAACATATCATGGAGAGAATGGGCAACTTCAGTCATGATGGCCTCTAATTTTGCCACCATCCTCTTTACTGCCAGTGAGTTTTACTGAGAGGTGTTTTTTTATGGGGTTATCATGGGCACTGCTTAATTAATGGGATCACTGCTGCATTAAAATGCAAAAACAAATTACACATTAAACAACAAACCTTCATATCTCCCTAGTATCCCTGGCTCTTTAATGGAGTGGCCGCCTCTTTGTCATCTTTATACCACCGTAATCACTCTCTCATCTTCTGTACCTCCTGTAAGTCTGAGGCTACGTCCACAATACAACATTTTTATTTAAAAAACAGTATTTATAAATGAAAATGAACTCCATCCACACTATCTTTTTCACATAATTTACAAAAGTATCTCTGTCCACACTAAAACGATCAAAAACGCATATGACACCTACACTGGAGGTGCACTCAGCACAGACCCAAAATCGGTGATAGGTGAAGGGAGGGCAGCACGCCAGGCCACTGGATTTAGCATAGAACTGAAGGGACCAGTAAATTATTTGCCTTTTGTGAATGTATGCAACATTTAATCTGTACCAAAGAAAATTTAGATACGTACAGGTAAGCAACACAACAAGTGCCATGAAAAGCAACTCCTTTAAGTCTGCTATGTCAGAATACAGTTTTCTTCCATGACGGGTGACCAATCAGGGAATAAGTCGTTGTAATGAGCAGGATTTAATCAAGGAAGCACCACGTAATAAATTAAACAAATTAGAGTCTGTGTTTTCAAAAAGATGCATTTCGCCCTTTCACACCACAGCACTAAGTCTGTGTTTTCAAAAGTATATGAGACTGGAGAGCATTTTCAAAAGTGTCTATTGTCAGGGGTAGTGTGGATGAAAGATGGAAATGTAGTAATGAGAATGGGGCCCGAGCCTTGCTGTGACCCTCCACTGACTCCCAACACCCCGTCTTTCAGAATTACTTTATGGATACTCTGTATGGCTATAGATTTTATAGCCTCCTGATGGTATTCCATTTCCTGTCTTGGCACAAACCCGAGATGAGTCTAACTGCAGCATGCAATAAGTAAGACTCAGGTCATGCAACAACCACCACATTACGGAATGCCCACAACGTCAGTCACGAAATGCCCCCTGAGTCAGATAACCGTCCCACAACCCTAAACTTAACCACGGTGCTCTCAATGGGCATTTTGTGAGGGATGCTGGGGCGTTACACGACTGTCCTCACAGATAATGTGGTCTTTTTTTTTTGGAAGAGCCTCATTTTTTCCCCGATTGTCAGGACTTTGAAAGGTGCTGCTCTTGTCTTGTAAAATCAACTTTATCCTGTTAAATCAGTTGTACTAAACTCTAACAATAAAAAAGAGGCATATTAAATGTCATTATTTGCTGAGAACAGAAATTCTGTTCTACATACTGCATGCAACGTGGCCCACATCCCTTTTTAAGAGGATTTTGGCAACTGTTAGCTTCAAAACTCTTCAGCATCTTTGGCAGGTTCACTTATTTTTCAAAATGAAGTCCTATTTTGATTTTACAAAATGATGTTAAAGGAATTAAAATCAGGCCAAAGTCCAGCTTGTTTATACTTAAAACAAAAAAGAGAATTATTTTCACCATTAAATGCACGCTTCACATAACCTTAATCAAAAAGCAGGAACTCTGACTCGGCTGAGTGAACATCTGGGGAACCAAAGCTTCTGCTGCCTTACTCAGAATAAAGGCCGCCCGGTCTCCTTTTTACTCTTTCTTCCTTTCCTACCATTTCAATTCTCTGATAATTTAAGTCTAAAGCACTGGTGTCATTATTTTAATTCTTTAATGGTGAAAGAGCAGCATTGTTTTAGAGGAGTACAATGCTAAACATTACAGAGTTTAAAGCTTAGTCCCTTTTGCTGTTTTTAAATGAAATATATAAGAATAAGTAATGTGAGCTGCTGTGGAATTTGCCAGGGGGGGTTTGCCACAAAAAGCAAGAGTACAACGGAAGGGAGCAACAATTATATTTTTTGACTTGTATATTTGTAGGACCAAATCCTTTTAAATTGTGCGTAGCGGAAAGCACAAGCAAGAAAAAAATGTTAATGGAGAAGAAAATAAAGTTAACAAAAGGATGTTTATTTTGAAAGTGTCACTACATTTTCCTGCTTGTTATGCTTCTCTCATCGATTTGACAATCTGAGGTTCACTAATGGGTCACATGTAAAAGTGGATACAGTTAAAATAATACATTGGGGGGGTTCAATGCTTGCCGTGTGAGTTTGGTGATTGTGCTTGAACAAATCTGAGGAGTGAAGACGGATCCAGTCAACACCTTCTCGACGTCCTGTGTGTCGCCGACTACATGAGTCGGAGTATCTGTGCGTGAGGAGGGGTTTAGGTGAGCATTCACCTTGAAGAATATGCGCTTGTGCATGGATGTGTTTGGGTTTTTATGTGTGTGAGCATTTAGGAATATGTATGCTATAGGTGTTGGCATAAACATATATAAAGTATCACTTCATAGACTGACATGATCTGAAGGTAAACTGTGCTCTGAGTATTACTTTCACACTGGCCACTCACTCCATACCTGTTGTCTCCTCCTGCAATACGTTTTTCTTAATAGAGGACTTAAATCATCACACAATCGTTGAATTCGGAAGACTGTTATTCTGACTTTGTTTTATCACCACTTTATGTATTATGCTTGTAATATTTAAAAGTTTATTTTTCAGAACCACCTTTTTCAACCCTCGCAAACATATACAGTTTTTAATATCTAGAAAACATTTGGGATTAAATCACTTAGAGATCTGTGCATAGACAACATCTTTGCATCCTATGAACAATTACATTCCAAATGTAACTTTCCAGCAACATATTTCTTTCACTACCTTCAAATTAGAAACTTTGTTAAATAGAACCTGCCCGATTTTCCTCATCTCCCACCTTCCTCTATGCTGGAAAGAATATTGATCAGTCTTGAGGACTCAGACATCATTTCTGCAATATATAAAACCATTTTACAGTCCCTCCCTTTCAAAGATCCAAGAGGACAGTGGGAAAAGGATCTCTGACTCAGCATCTCAGAAAAGGAGTGGAAGGTAGCAATGCAGAGAATTCACTCGAGCTCTATATGCACAAAGCATTCAATTATCCAACTCCAAATTATATATCGAGTGCATCTCTCTCGTTTAAAATTGTCAAAAATGTTTCCAGGGCAAGATCCAACCTGTGAACACTGCAATCAAGTCCCAGCCTCACTGGGTCACATGTTTTGGGCCTGCACCAAATTACCATCATTCTGGACCAAAATTTTTTAAGTGCCTTTCAGACAGCCTTGGTGTCCCAATCCCTCCTAACCCACTAACAGCTGTGTTTGGTGGGCTCACAGAGGGGCTTAAAGTTGAAATGGACAAACAAAGTGTGATTGCCTTTACTACACTATGAGCATGTAGACTTGTCTTGTTCAACTGGAAGAATCCTAACTCTCCTATTCTGAGTCAGTGGGTAACTGATGTTATATACTATTTGAAATTGGAAAAAAATCAAATCCTCACTAATTCCCACCTCACTACCATAATATCATCTATCAAAATTTGCATTCCTTTCTCCCACCTCTGGTAACTTCATCTGAGATTCTTTGACAACTCTTCCTCCCACCAGACAAGCCCTTGTCACTCTCCTCCCATCTCCAGGCTTATTTGGATAGAACCTTTCATCTACAGCTTTGGGGCAGCTTCCAGAATAACTTGTTGGACCTCACTCTGTTGGTCCCAGTTACTTCTTCAACCATCAGTCATAGCTTGCTTTTGAAAGGCTAGTCAACCTCCAGGTAGCATGCCCTCCATAATATGCAGTTGTGGCACATAAATATTTGCTCCCATGTGGGGCAATTCTATTAAAATTACCCATCATATCCAATACTATTGTATTATTATTTTTGTATTAATTGTATTATTGTAGTATTATTTAGTCCCTTAATTTCCAGGGCATTCTCTTAAAATGTAGATGTGTCATGGATTTTCTTTTAAGTAACAACTAAGATCGCTCTACAAAGGGTCTAAAAATCCAGTTTTATTCAATGGATCCAAAGGAGCATGGCATATGAACTGCTGAGTTCCTAATGGGAAATGCTGACTAATACAAGGAGAGCCAAGTTTATTAAGACTGAGATATCTGGTATAACACACTAGCATATTGCAATTTATACTATGTAGCAGTGTAAGCCTGTGTTGTAAAAAGCCTGGGGTCCTAGAAACTATTGAAATCGTCAGAAAACAATTGAAATTTAGAGATGTCAGGTAATTGAAAGGAATTAATTGGGTGTCTCACTTGTAAGAGGATTCATTTTACCGACATGTTCGCCTCACTTGTGCATTAGCAGCAGGAGGAAAAGTAAATGGGATAGCATTTTGCCACTAGCGGCTAAGCGACTTTGTCTTTCTTCTGATGTTTCGTTTTGCTGACGTGCTCGCCCCACTTGTGTTATTACCGGCTAAGCGAGTTTTCTTCCTCCTCGGAGAAGGAGCCCGTACCCCAACTCCACCTCTCACTTCCAGGCCGGACAGACACACACACACTTCCACAAGTAGACGTTTATATATGAGATATGGATAATAATGTTACTAAGACTGGTATGACAGCTTAAAAGTATTTGGTATATAACTTGTCATTGGACCGAGCTACTGCCATCTTAGTATGTGTCTGGCATGAAACCTTAGTTACATAGAAAAAATATGGAAAACAGAGGTTCTCTTTCAAGAATCTCAAAAATGTCCTTTATGAAGTCCATGGGCTGACGCAGTTTATAAAGTACAGTGTGAGCCCCACGTGCAGTTCTAAGTATATCTTAAGGCAGTGGAGGGCCGCAGTGGCTGCAGGTTTTCATTCTGACCTTTTTCCTAATTGTTGACCAGTTTTCACTGCTAATTAACTCCTTTTCCCTTCATTTTAATAGCCCTGTTTTTAAGGATTCAGTCCTCTGAATTGATTCGTTTCTTCATGAAATGGCAGCCAAACAGAAATGAGATGTGAAACGAGCCAACAGATGAGCAATTAAACTGGGATTTCAAACTCCAACCAATTTCACTCCAACCAATCTAATAATGAGAAGCTGATTCTTGCTGTTAATTAATTAAGCCCGTTATTTAGTTTTGTGGTTTGTTGCTGCTCTCATTCTGCCACAGCAGACATTTCCAAAACTGTTGATTTTCTGTTCGTCAAACGTTTTGTTGACCTGAGAGATCAGCCTTACTGAGACCTTCACCTTTCTTTATTTTCAGATATTGTGTGATGGGCACAGGTGAGCTGGTCATGTTGTAGCTTGTTTTGTGTCTCATTATTGTTTGGCTGCTAATTAAAGAAAAAGAAACAACTAAGGGGCCTGAGTCAAGTTAATTAAAACTAAAGCAAAAGAAGTTAATTAGCAGCAAAAACTGGTCAGTAATGAAGAAAATGGTTAGAATGAAAACCTGCAGCCACTGCGGCCCTCCAGGCCTGGAGTTCGACACCTGTGTCTTAAGGGATCTTGATGTTGTCACCCATCAGTGAGGTGAACATGCATTAAATTACCCATCCACCTCTTTGCCTCTCGACCAACTAATAGTAATGACATTGTGGATACTCTCTATGAATACAGGACTTGTACCCCTGGTGGTATCCTGTCTTATGACACTCATTTCATCATGCAGTGCCAGTCTAGATGGTGTGCTCCAATACATTTAAGCCATGAAAATTAAAAACACTCATATAAAATAACATTATATGCTAGAAAATTAAAATGTTATATACACCATTCAAATTGGCCACTATCATTCCTTAAGAGGTTAGCTTTGAAACTCTTGATGCCAATATTCTATTTTTTGCTGTGAGTGTTATTGTAAAGGTTCCATGGCTTCATCCCAGGGTTTTGTTTATTTATATTTTGTTTCCTTTATTTCCTTTAATCTTCTTTAATATTGTTGCTTCTTTGTTGGTTATTTTATTTTAGTGATTGTCCCTTTATTAATGTGACAAGTCTAGAAACTTTCAAAATTACTTTCTTGTCTTAGGAATCTTTCTTTGGGCTCGGGTTGTGTTTCTTGGAAATTATTTAGTCCACAGAATATTCTAGTAATGCTACTTGGTATATACTGTATGTTCTCCCTGGAATAACCTTGATTTTTATTTTCAAATTACCGTATATACTCACATATAAGTTGGGTCTTGAAACCTGAAAAATCGATCATAAAATCTGACCCTGACTTATACACCCGTTCAAAAATACGACATTTGATTTTAAATTTTTTTTTAGATCTTCTTGCTTCCTCCAATCTCGCACCAGTTTCACAGACACATCGAATTTTGTTGCAGCAGCGTAGTTACCAATTTCTTTCGCTACTCTTTCATCCCAATACCTAATGGCAGTCAAGGTGCAGTTGTCTAACCTGTAGAGGTCTGTGTGTCTCTCCATGGATATGCCTTCCCAGACCATCACTGACCCACCACCAAACTGGTCTTGTTGAACGATATTACAGGCAGCATAATGTTCTCCATGCCTTCTCCAGACCCTTTCACGTCTGTCACATGTGCTCAGGGTTAACCTGCTCTCATCTCTGAAAAGCGCAGGACACCAGTGGACGCAAATGCCAATCGAGCTCCACGGTGCCAGCCGGTCAGTGAGCACAGGGCCCACTAGAGGATGTCGGGTCCTCAGGCCACCCTCATGAAGTCTGTTTCTGATTGTTTGGTCAGAGACATTCACAATAGTGGCCTGCTGGAGGTCATTTTGTAGGCTGTGGTTGTGCTCATCCTGTTCCTCCTTGCCCAAGGGAGCAGATACCGATCCTGCTAATGGATTAAGGATCTTCTGCGGCCCTATCCAGCTCTCCTAGAGTAACTGCCTGTCTCCTGGAATCTCCTCCATGCCCTTGAGACTGTTCTGTGAGACACAGCAAACCTTCTGGCAATGGCACGTATTGATATGGCATCCTGGAGAAGTTGGACTATCTGTGCAACCAAACTCTGTAGGGTCAAGGTATCGCCTCATGCTACCAGTAGTGACACTGACCGTAGACAAATGCAAAACTAGCAATGTGAGGAGGGAAAAATGTCAGTGGCCTCCACCTGTTAAACATTCCTGTTTTGGGGGTCATCTCATTGTTGCCCCTCTAGTGCACCTGTTTTTAATTTCATTAACACCAAAGCAGCTGAAACTGATTAACAACCCCCTCTGCTACTTAACTGACCAGATCGATAGCCCAGAAGTTTCATTGACTTGATGATATACTCTGATGATTAAAAAGTGTACCTTTCATTTTTTTTTTCAAATGTTACACTAACTGAAAGAGCTGAATTCATCTTGTGAGGCATTGAAAAACACCTAACACACGCTTTCTTCTGTGTTGCAGCTGGAGAACGTCATTCAAGAGAGTATCCAGGCCGAGATGGTGCAGATCCAGGCAAAGGCTGTGCAGAACCAAACAGCCACCATGTTGGAGATTGGCACAAACCTCTTGACGCAGACAGCAGAGCAGACTCGCAAGCTCACCGATGTGGAGGCTCAGGTATAGAGAATGGGGAACATGGTCCTGGAGGCAGCTTGGAAACGGGGTCTTCTTCTGTTTTATTAGTCCTATTACTGTCTCTCGTTCTTTCTGGCTACTTATCTGCCCTTTTCTCATTTCCACCATTTTCATCTTGACACTTTTTCTTCTTCTATTCCTCTCATATCCTTTTTCTCGTCTTCCATTCCTCTAATTTCCTCCTTCAAATAACACTTTTATATAATAGAGAGGCAAACATTTCCCTCACATTAAAATTCAATCAAACCTTCATACATTCATACATCCACGTGTCAAGTGTGTTTAATGTAGTTGTAGGGTTGTAGGGGCCTGGAATCAATTCTTGCAGCCACCAGAGGTACATGATGTCCAGTCCAACACTCATGCAATCATACACAACAGGATAATTAAGAATCGCCAATCAGACTATGACACCTATCCTTCAAATGTCAGTGGAAAGCCCAGACAGACAGTGAAAGGTTCAGAATCAAACGCAATGTCCTGGAGTGGTGGGACCAAAATGCTAACACCTCAGCAACATGCCATCCACAATACATTTAGTAGCATATGACTCTGAAGCACATTTAATCCAGTTCAGGGTCGCAAGGGGCTGGAACCTACCCTGACAGAGTTGGGTATAAGGCAGGAATGGTGCACCAGTCTATCACAGAGCTCACCAGGGCACACATCCACACTTACAGTGGCCAGTTTAGGACTTCCAGTCTACCAACATTGCAATGTTGGAAAAAATACTGGAGGTAAATGGAGAAAAACTCCTGCGGATATAGAGGATACAAACCCTGTAATCTGGAGTTGTGAAGCATGTGGACTAAAATCCAAAAATTCAAAATCAAATCTGATGGTCCAGAATGGAATTATATGTGTCATGAGTTGTTGGCATGGGAACACTCACTCGGGTTAGACATGGAAAGGACTGACAGAATGGTATCTCCTTCTTGATTTTGAAGATGATGGTGTGTAAGTGTTCTCAGCTGATGGAGTGATTTATTTGCTTTATTCTCATAACAAACAAAACTGCAGCTAGGTAACAAGTTAAATGAACTCACTTATGATGGTTATCCATCTTTTTATTACAATTTGTACTGTATCTAGGTAGTTAAAATAAGTAACTGCATTAGACGCCAGAAATGACTGTAGCTGGCCAAACTACAATCAAGGTCCATCTTTTGTTATGTCACTTACCTCTAGGTAATTAAATTATCTTTTCAGTGCTTCACCAGAGGCAACAAACAACCATGGCAGATCAATCAGATGATCTAAAAAATCTAAACATGCATACAAATGGCAGGGCCTTAATGCAAGCTTATGCACACCAGAGTCACCAACATGAAGAGGGTTCAAAGGCTTATCCACACCTCCTGATCTTGAGTAGAGATGCCTTAATCCATTTAGTGCATTTGAATGCGGCCCAAGATATCTCAGGGAATTGTTAACCTGTTACTGCAATATTTCACAGGAATGTGCGTCAAGTAGGGTGACAAAAGGTGTCAGGGTATCTCCAGCCAAGCACCTTGTAATCCCCCCTACAGGGAAGTAATAATGCACAGAGGGCACTCAGCAGACTAGATGTGTCAGCCCAGACATGCTTATTCACAGACATTCCTGGGACAAGGCAGTCATGTGTGACTGGAGTTTGTGCTAATTTAATATCGTACCAGTCAGGCCAGCTGAGTCAAACTGCCCTCTCAAGCATCAGACTTTTACAGAAATGTCATTCCATAGCACTTTGCTTTTTGGCCTGTGTGGCACTCAAAATTGCTGTCCAGACTACAAAGTTTGTCTTATTGTCAATGAACATGATGGTCATCATCTCACACACATCCCCACAGAGTCAGTTGAAATGCCTAATCAATATGATGAACACACCTTTGGAGATGTGGAAAGAACACATAAACAGAGGGAAAGTAGGCAAACTCCATACAGGCCACAACTGGGCATAGAATTCAGACCCAGGATGCTGGATCCATGAGGAAATAATGCTAAATACATGAGCGGTGTTTGGGGGTGGCAAGTGGGGCAACCACCCCAGGCTCCACGCCTAAGGGGTCCCTGCTTCTGAGGTCCGCATGTCCCGCTCCAGCAGATTTATCAAGATATATTCTCCAGTATAAATATACTCAGCAAAAAAAGAAACGTCCCTTTTTCAGGACTGTGTATTTCAACAATAATGTTTTAAAAATCCAAATAACTTTACAGATCTTCATTGTAAATTGTTTAAACAATGTTTTCCATGCATGTTCAATTAACCATAATCAATTAATTAACATGCACCTGTGGAATGGTCGTTAAGACCTTAACAGCTTACAGAAAGTAGGCATTTAAGGTCACAGTTCTAAAAACGCAGGACACTAAAGAGACTTGTCTACCGACTGTGAAAAACACCCAAAGAAAGATACCCAGGGTCCCTGCTCATCTGCGTGAACGTGCATTAGGCATGCTGCAGGGAGGCATGAGGACTGCTGATGTGGCTAGGGCAATAAATTGCCATGTCCACACTGTGAGACGCCTAAGACAGCGCTACAGGGAGACAGGAAGGACAGCTGATCATCCTCGCAGTGGAAGACCACGTGTAACAACACCTGCACAGGATCGGTACATCCGAATATCACACCTGCGTGACAGGTACAGGATGGCCACAACAACTGCCCGAGTCACACCAGGAACACACAATCCCTCCATCAGTGCTCAGACTGTCCGCAATAGGCTGAGAGAGGCTGGACTGAGGGCTTGCAGGCCTGTTGTAAGGCAGGTCCTTACCAGACATCACCAGCAACAACGCCGCCTATGGGCACAAACCCACCTTCGCTGGACCAGACAGGAGTGGCAAAAAGTCCGTGAGTTTCTGCATGACAGCAATGTCAGTGTTCTGCCATGGCCAGCGAAGAGCCCAGATCTCAATCCCATTGAGCACGTCTGGGACCTGTTGGATCGCAGGGTGAGGGCTAGGGCCATTCCCCCCAGAAATGTCCAGGAACTTGCAGGTGCCTTGGTGGAAGAGTGGGGTAACATCTCACAGCAAGAACTGACAAATCTGGTCCAGTCCATGAGGAGGAGATGCACTGCAGTACTTCAAGCAGCTGGTGGCCACACCAGATACTGACTGGTACTTTTGATTTTGAGCCTCCCTTCATTCAGGGACACATTGTGAAACATTTTTAGTTTATGTCTTATGGTGTTGACTCTTTTAGTGTTCATACAAATATTTACACATTAAGTCTACTGAAAGTAAAAACAGTTGAAAGTCAGGGGACGTTTCTTTTTTTGCTGAGTATATATTTGAGATGCTTCTAAGAGGAATCCTTTTAAAAACGCTCTTCAAAGGCAAATTCTGTACATGTACATCTTTGAAACCATTCCATAGTCTAATGCACAAAAACATGTATCACTAATGATAACTGGCTGACGTGACATCACACGTGAGTTATGACTATGATATCCTACATATCGAGACTCAGAGTATACTTGCAATTTGGGTACTTTTCTAGAAGAGGCCCTGCTAATTTCCGCATGACACCTCATCACATTTTGCACTGTCATGGTATTGTCATGAATTATGAATTGCACTTTTTTAATAGATTATATCATTATATTTTGATGAATCCACGTGTTATCTTGCAAACATTTAGCTGATTACTGTAATGAGAAAATCCGGTGTATGATAACATTGCTTTTATTAAATTTACGCACGGGTTTATACAGTCCATACATACCAATAACAGCGTTTGACGTAATCGGCCCCGCATGGGATTGGTCAGCCCTAGGTCCTGCACACCCCTAAGGCTGCCTCTGATTGAATAGTACACTATTCTGTCGTGACACTATTAGATGTCCTACTAGTGGTGCTCATAAGCATAATGGCAACATTATACACATCTGAGCAATTTATTCCAGGTCATATCGGTCTCCCATAATTGTTTTCATGCATTCTGGACCCCTATGTCTTTCTTGGGTGTAGCTGTTTTAAAAGTCCTTCTAGTGGACAAGTTTCTACTTGGCTGAGGATGGAAAAATAAAGCATGTAACCTGCCTCGCAATCTCAAAATTGTCCTATGCACTCCACTCTATATTAGTTCCCATGAGAGACTCACCTTCCACTTGCATGTAACACTGCTTCACTGTCTATTTCAGGGCTGCTGGCACTAGAACTTATCCCAGCAGAACTTATAGTAAGAGTGGTCCTTGATTCACACACCCTCACTTCTCTGATTTAATTTCCTGTTAATTATCTGCCATCTTTTACAAGAATTGAGCTTATCCCTGCATGCAAGTGATTTTTTAATAAATAAATGTGACTGTTGTTGTTTTCTTGATTATGGAGATATTCAAACATCTAGTTCTTCAATGCACCAGATAAGACTTATAAAATAAAAAAAGTAAATATTTGAATTTTACAAGTTACGAAACACTGTGCACTTTACTTAGATTGCTGGCTGGATATCCAATTATTTCACTTGTTAGCTGCCAAAGGATCGAACCTCCCATAGACTTTCTGTTCATCTCCTGAGGAGATGCAGGCACTTCCAGGTGGTCTCGCTCTCTGTTTATGTCTGTGGTTATGACCCCGCTCTTTTCTACCACTGCTCACTTGACAGCTTATGTTGCATCTCCAATCTATAAACGTCTTAAACAAACCAATAGTCAGCAGGAATTATTTAACAGATGCCAATTTTCACCACTTTACCCATTTCCTTTTAACAAAAGAGAAGTCATTCCATCAGGTAAACAGAAGACAAGTCTATGAACTAGGAGAGGAATACAATTTTTAAACTCAGCAGAATATGTCATCGCACAGGAAATCTTAACATATTAAGATACCGTATATGTCGGGGTTTGATTTTACCATATAATTTCTGGTATTTTATAATGTCGGTCATATAAGTCGAATGCGGAAAACCCACGCTATTGGTCCAAGAGATTATGATATGTTAACACCCACCTGAGAGAGTAACCACGGAGCACACTGCCTTTTTTTCTATGCATTGTGTCTACGTGACCACACGGTAATACCCAAACTATTCTGAAGCGTCGTTTGCACCGTTTTGTGTTTTTTGTATCTCATACCCTCAAACATCTTTATCATAAGAGCATCCCTTATCTACGACGGAGTGTTCGATCTGAAGAAAATATGAAGCTGGTTTTAAATTAAACGTCATTGAAGTAGCTAAAAAAAATTAAGTGTTGTATTTTTGAACTTACATATAAGTCAGGGTTTGATTTTATGATCGATTTTTTGGGTTTCAAGACCTGACTTATATGTGAGTATATACAGTACAGTATGAAGCAACAGGCAAAGATTTCCAAATATTAGAAAAAGATGGCTGTTCAATGGCAAGGTGAGATG
This sequence comes from Polypterus bichir lapradei, assembly GCA_026402145.1. NCBI lineage: Eukaryota > Metazoa > Chordata > Cladistia > Polypteriformes > Polypteridae > Polypterus > Polypterus bichir. The sequence goes on along the minus strand of JANRMT010062856.1, from coordinate 18,637,587 downwards.
ACGTTTACAGTATCTTCCAAGTCTTTGGAAATGGCGTGCCTGTTTTCTTACAAGTCAGTTGAATTTGTATTGCTGTTAACTTTCAGGGTGATGAAATTCTTCGGACACAAATGTATGCTAATTTTGACAATAATCACTCCAATTTGACTTCATCCAGGTGCTGAACCAAACATCCAGAATAGAAATTCAACTACTAGAAAATTCACTTTCCACCAATAAGCTAGAGAAGCAGCTTTTACTGCAAATCAATGAACTCTCCAAGCTTCATGACAGAAACAGGTAGGTGAAGAGCTTTTTAAATAGTACTATACTGTTTTCTCTTGTCAGGTCCTATGGTGGCTCTGTTTTCCCATTTACACTCTTTATTGTATAGACCTTAATATAATGTCTTCAATCCCATACACTTACAACTCTGTGATCAAGTACTTCAGCGCTTACTCCTCCCTTCCCTTCTTTATCAAACAATTAGACAGAGTGAAAGAACAAGCAAGGGAGAGCTCCACTTTAAATTAATTAATGTATTATAGATAATATGAGAGAGAGAGGTAGGGAGTATTCACTAATAGTGTGTTGCTGCACCCACCACGCGACGAACCACCTGGATTGGGACCCGAGGGCAGCGGGTGACACCCCAGCACAACACTGGAACACTGTGAGGATTTTTACGGTGGCTAGAGTGCCAATCCTGCCACCAACCCCCTAGTTCTGCCTGTAAGTTGGTGGACCTGCTTTCAGGGCTGGATGGAGATTAACGTCAAACCCAGGACGGAGAAATTGCAGATTAAGGGCCTTGCTCAAGGGCTCAATGGAGTAGAGTCACTTCTGGCATTTACGGGATGTCCAAAATAATAAGCAAAAATATAACGAGTGTAAAAAAGAAACCATTACAGCCTAAGTAGCAGTATATCTTGCATCCAAAGGCAGCTTTCGGCTTCCTTCAGTTCAGGTTTGTCTTGTCCCAACATGGCCTATGTCACATACGTGTGCATGGGAGGCAGCTAAAAGGTTTGAATGAGGGTAATTTCGAGCCAGACTGGGATGGGGCAGAGTGCACTGACTCTTTTTCTCACTTTTCTAAAAACCGTTCACGGGAAATTCCGTGTGGCCCTGATGACGTCAATTCTGATTCCGACCCCTTTGACGTCACTTTCAGGTCTGAGCCTATAGATGAAGACCATTCCAGTATCGGCCCCTCTGATGTCATTTCCCATACTGGTCTTTAAAAGCCGCCACCTTTCCCCTGTCCCCTCAGTTCTGTTTTGGACTCTGGTTTGTGCACATCAGTGCTATCACTTTATTCAATTTTGCAGCCAGAAACAGTATACAGGTGGCTGCCCCAAAACTTGCTATGGCTCTTTATCGAGTTTGTGACACCTATAAATGGGGGATTGAAACAGGCCACATGTCTGTGTCAATGTGGCTGCCAATATTAGTTGGCTTCATCATGGAGAAATTGCCAAAGAAAGAGGTGGTCATCTCTTCATGAGAAAGAGTGGTAAGGCGTGATGAACCAACTTGATACCATTCTTACCATCAATCATGAACCAAACTAGTCTTAAGATGCCATACTTTAGATCAGCGGTTCTCAAACATCTTTAGAATTTCTTGCGTGGCGGTCCCTTTAAAAATTGTTCGATGGCTCGCGGACCCTTTTATTAAAAATTAAAAAATCAATATGGGATAGGCTCCAGCAGACCCCCGTGACCCTATAATTAGGATATAGCGGGTTGGATAATGGATGGATGGATATTATTTTAAGAAAATTGGGGGCACCAAATACTTTGCACAAGGGTGTCACATACTCACTGCGCGGCACTGCATATGTACAGGCTGCTGTGAATAAAACATTTTTTGACAAACAATTATTTATTCAGAAAATATTACATTCATCCTAGTTATTAAATTTAAGTTAAAATTTTAATGGGATGGATGCATCTGCTTTGCCTTAACCAGTTCTTCTATGTTTGGCTTTGTTTTGGCCAGTGCAACTCTCATATCATTTATCGTATCATCATTACTAATAATGTTAATAATTATAAAAATATAAATAATATAAATATGCAATCATTTCTCATGGTCCCACCAATCCAGTTTGAGAACCGCTGCTTTAGATCAATAGAATTAGTCTACTGTCCCTTCCTGGGCTATTTGTCAATGGAAGCACTCCAGTTCAACTCATCTCCCAGTTGCATTGTTTAGTTGTAGATGGTTCCTGCCAGCTAGGCCTTCCTGTGGTGATGGCTCATGTGAGTCCAAACGCAGTTATAACAAAGCCCCTTGCCAAATCATTTTGGTGCCTGTGCCCACCATAACAAGCAGTAATGGCATACATAAAATATGGCGGTGGTGGGGGCAGTAAATAACTATGACTTACTTAAAAATGCTGCTATGCATGATTTCAATATAAGCACAAGTAGACATTGGCCTTTTGAAAGTTCTTAAGGGTTTCTACTCCTCAGATGGTGCTGCCATCTTGATATGTTCAACCACAATGAAAGTCTCAGTTGAGAAGAGATGTAGAATGGCTCGGGCTAAATGGGATCAGCGCTATATACATCTTTCACCAAAAAAAATTGGAAACATGCACAGTCGAAAACAAGTTATGAACACATAAAACGAATAGTGACTGGAAACTTTATTTTTACGTATGTCATGAGACATAAGAGAGCAGAAAAGGTTGTGGGTTATGACGTCCATTCATTGCAGCTAGAGTTGCTTTAGTATACAAAGTGCTTTGTAATTTTTGTCACTGTTGACTTTAAACACTGAAGTGTTTACATTTTGCTTTCTTTCCTTCATCTTCATTTGTCAGAATTGGAACTCCTTTAACTATTTTAGCAAAGGCAGCAATACTGCAATTTAAAGAAAAAAGGGTCTAGGGGATAAAACATTGTTGAAAAATTGGGCTGAAATGAATTAACGGGAAATCTAACAACCGAGACATCTAAACCAAAACACTAAACGCAACAGAAGTCACATTTAACTAGTAGCAGATTGAGAACTAGGAGCATTAAATCAAAGCAGAAAACATGTTCGAAGTTTCTTGGACAACGATGAAGGGTATAGTGCTGACCTGAACACTGTCACGACAATGACATCAAGTGTCACTCACTCCCTACTGTCCCGGTGTAGCTTTGCAGTAGCAACCACAATCAAATAGACTTTAAAATGGTAGCCACCCATTAAAAACAAAATGAAGACATGAAAATAATATAATTAGCAGAAACCAAAAGTGAAGTAAGTACACATTCGATTTCTGTGCAAAAAAAAAAATCAAAAGATGCATTGAGGAACGTAAGAAAAATGTAAACCTAGGCTAGATTACAACACTAAAAACTAGAAAACAATCATCATCTTTGCAGAGGTTTGACGTCCATGTTGTCGTTGTCAGAAGCCTCAATTCATTTTTTATGCTTCTTTGATTTTAAAGTATTTTTTCTCTTCTCTGTTTCTATGGTACTTAACACTAAGAATCTTAAAGCAAAGAGTTGCCAGAACTTTAACTAAATCAAAAGAAACTGAATAAAGTATGGTAAGAAATAATCAAGTATGGCTTTGATTAAGAATTATATATTCACAAAACAGGTCTCCAAGCAATAATTTCCATCTTTCCCACTAAGTTTGATTGAACCAATTGTCCTATAATTAAAATTCCAGTGTGTGTCCAAACCTTAATAATTTAAATAAAACTGTAACTGTTTATGAAGATGTATTTACTGGTCACAAACCCAGTTTTCGTTGTGTGTCAAGTCTCTGTCCTTCAGATATTTTCATCATTTTGTTTCGTTTGCTGTTTGAAATCATGGTGACACCTATGAGACAAAAAACAAATGAAACCTCTAAAGTTGTTAATCGTACTGATCTTCATTTGGTTGCATTTGCCTGAAGAGCAGAATCACACTAGCTGTCATTTCTCTTTGCACCATGGAAGTCAGGTGACATGTAAAATAAAAAGCACTTGGTGATTTTAGTGGCTTGAAAAATGCAGCCACTTAAAATAAAAAGCCACAGGGGAAAATGGAAAAGAAAGCCTTTGGACGTGGGCCAAATGAACATTTTAATGATAAACTGTGACAGAAACAGGGAACAAAAGAAGCCTCCACTGTGGAGATCTTCTACTTGCCGGAAAATAAACATCAGGGAACAATGTCCCTGTATGACCCCTAAAGTGTAAACAGATGCTAATCCTTATTTATTAAAGCCCTGGTTCACTGAAACAAGATCCCTGGCTCTTGGCTTTAGGCTTCGAGGCTTCATTCTGTTGCTGTCCCCATTTTGGACTTCAGCAGTGGATAGTTTATGTCACATGTCAATGCATGGATATACTGTACTCTAGTTTAATAACGAAATACAAATGTGTCTTTACACATCAAAGCACTTATGGATGTTATGAAGCAATCAGGCCTCTGATGTTATACGCTTCTGCAGCCTGGTGTTGTAAGGATGTTTGCCTGCTTACCTGAAGACCTGTCAGCTTCAAGCCTAGCTATAATTCAGCTCTGTGTCCTAACTAACTCTTAGACATTTGCACATGGCCACAAACCCTGGGTCGGATGAGAGAATACAGTGGTGCTTGAAAGTTTGTGAACCCTTTAGAATTTTCTATATTTCTGCATAAATATGACCTAAAACATCATCAGATTTTCATTCAAGTGCTAAAAGTAGATAAAGGGAAACCAGTTAAACAAATTAGACAAAACTATATCATACTTGGTCATTTATTTATTAAGGAAAATGATCGAAATATTATATATTTGTAAGCGGCAAAAGTATGTGAACCTCTAGGATGATCAGTTAGTTTGAAGGTGAAATTCGAGTCAGGTGTTTTCAATCAATGGGATGATAATCAGGTGTGAGTGGGCACCCTGTGTTATTTAAAGGGAACAGGGATCTATCAAAGTCTGCTCTTCACAACACGTTTGTGGAAATGTATCATGGCACGAACAAAGGAGATTTCTGAGGACCTCAAAAAAAGAGTTGTTGATGCTCATCAGGCTGGAAAAGGTTACAAAACCATCTCTAAAGAGTTTGGACTCCACCAATCCACAGTCAGACAGATTGTGTACAAATGGAGGAAATTCAAGACCATTGTTACCCTCCCCAGGAGTGGTCGACCAACAAAGATCACTCCAAGAGCAAGGCATGTAATAGTCGGCTAGGTCACAAAAAACCCCAGGGTAACTTCTAAGCAACTGAAGGCCTCTCTCACATTGGCTAATGTTCATGTTCATGAGTCCACCATCAGGAGAACACTGAATAACAATGGTGTGCATGGCAGGGTTGCAAAGAGAAAGCCACTGCTCTCCAAAAAAAGTTGCTGCTCATCTGCAGTTTGCTAAAGATCACGTAGACAAACCAGAAAGCTATTGGAAGAGTGTTTTGTGAGACGAAAATAGAACTTTTTGGTTTAGATGAAAAGCGTTATGTTTGGAGAAAGGAAAACACTGCATTCCAGCATAAGAACCTTATCCCATCTGTGAAACATGGTGGTGGTAGTATCATGGTTTGGGCCTGTTTTGCTGCATCTGAGCTAGGACGGCTTGCTTTCATTGATGGAACAATGAATTTTGAATTATATCAGAGAATTCTAAAGGAAAATGTCAGGACATCTGTCCATGAACTGAATCTCAAGAGAAGGTGGGTCATTCAGCAAGACAACGACCCTAAGCACACAAGTCGTTCTAACAAAGAATGGTTAAAGAAGAATAAAGTTAATGTTTTGGAATAGCCAAGTCAAAGAAGTTCTGACCTTAATCCAATAAAAATGTTGTGGAAGGACCTGAAGCGAGCAGTTAATGTGAGGAAACCCCCCAACATCCCAGAGTTGAAGCTGTTCTGTACAGAGGAATGGGCTAAAATTCCTCCAAGCCAGTGTGCAGGAATGATGAAAAGTTACCGGAAACGTTTAGTTGCAATTATTGCTGCAAAGGGGGGTCACACCAGATACTGAAAGCAAAGGTTCACATACTTTTGCCACTCACAAATATGTAATATTCGATCATTTTCCTTAATAAATAAATGACCAAGTATAATATTTTTGTCTCATTTGTTTAACTGGTTTCTTTATCTAC
>JANRMT010062856.1:18603790-18626516 GCA_026402145.1 Polypterus bichir lapradei | reverse complement strand
TTTTAAAATATTTCCTTTTCTTTTTCATAACTTCTTTAACACACTACTTCTCCGCTGCGAAGCGCGGGTATTCTGCTATATATATATATAAAATGTAGCAAAAGACAAAATAAGATCATAAAGGGTTGGGGCACTGAAGTGACCCTGCATAATTGGGTGTCTTAAATACTAAAAGAAATGTGAGAACATCTTCTCAGACTTGAGCCGTGGACTGTCAATCATGGCATTGGATCCTGTTTACAATATCCCAGGAAGCAAGAAGCTGGTTCAGGAGGTCATATGACGGAATTGATGTCATACATGGTCTGGCTGTCAACCTTCCATTCCGCAGAGGGAAAAAAGATGAAAAGGCAACATCGCCAACCCCTAGCCTGGAGGATGATTCCCCTCAAAAGGGCCCTTAAGCTGTTCCCCATGCACACGCGTGCGACAATATACATATAGTAAAATGGCGGGGAAAGCAGACATTGGAAGGCAAAAGGATGGAGCCTCAGCTGGCTCACCCCATTTTATTTTAACAAAAATATAGTTAAAATGAAAACAAATATGTCTCTTAACAGCCTCTTCTTTAATAGTGATAGTTGGCTATGGAGTTGGAGCTCTGTCCTACTCTTTAGTGGCCAAAGTCTGACGCCACATTCCCTGATTGGTCTCTATTTGTGTTATGGGCAGTGGATCTCTTGGCGAAACTAAATATTGTCCTTAGGCAGCCTTCCAATGCTACGAAAAAGAGAAAGATACTGTTAGTATCAGTGCCTCCTTTCATCCTGGTCTGAAATTGCTTATCTCACAGGAGCCAGGAAAGTGATCTGCAGGCACACATGTGACAATATATATACAGTACATTTATTAAAAAAGACAAAGGATAAAAGAATAACAGTAGGGGTTTCATCTTTTAAATGTCCTGAACTGAAAATCAAAGAAAAGAAATGAAATTAGATACTTGTTATCATTGATGCTGCTCCTCTGAGCTGCTGTCTATGATTATAATGCTTTTAAAGTTGGGGCTCTGTTCTCTTCTAAAGCAAGTTTCAAACAGAATGCTGATTTCAGAGTGAGCAGTGATTTATATATCCGGGCGAGTGAAAGAGCCGGAGTTTGTTGTGAATATACGTGAAGCGAGGTCATTCTTCTTTCAGAGGCTTTTCCTCCACTCTTGTGTAAATGGCAACTATGGTAATGACAGAGTTTCACTATCTCTGTTTTCCTCATGATAACCCAAACCAGTATCCATGAGACTCTCCACAAGGTCATGCACACTGATGGCTTCATATTGCTTCAAACAGGAAAACGTAATGGGGACACCTTATGTTGTAGCACATACACTACCCTCTCTTCCAGTTTGCGAGTGGAGGAGGAACACCCTGAAGACTATTAACACCACGTCCGGCACCTCTCCTGGAAGACCTGGCCCTTCTGGCCCCCAGACTAGAAGTGGGCATTCATTCTTGGACCCACAACTGCTGGAGCCACACTAACTTGCAGAAGCACTGACCCACAAAGCCTTGGAATGACTCCTCAGGTTCCGTTGCTATTTCTTCTGTTTCTTTTTGTTTTTTCTTTATAATAAATTCTGCTAATAAACAGGGATCTCCAGGAGACTCTAATACTTTTTTGTATTTAGAGTCTATCCAGGGTATCCATGAGTAACAATCCCTCCAGTGTGTTCCAGTTTGCCCCTCGGTCTTACCCATCGGACTGCACAAGAAAGAGAGCAAACTGCCCAGAGTGCTGGTGTGTAGGGCTGACGTCTGAGTGTTAATTTTTAACTTAGTCTTATTTGATTTTCAAATCAAGTCAGGTTTATACAGGCTTAGAAAATAAATAATGTTATAGATACTTAAATGCAAAAATAATTTTTCACCTTAAATGTTTCTGGTATATTAAAGACTGGTATGGCAGGTCACTAGCCAACCATACTTAAAACACTGATCTTTACAACAGTGTGCTTGATTACAAAGTCTTTTAAAAGTGGCTCTTAAAAATTTAATGGAGCAGTGTTTAAATCTCACGTAAACTATAAAAATATAAGAGGTGCATAAACATCCTAATAAACTTTCTCCTGGGTTCAACAAGCTTTTTGGTTATATTTCAGCTATGTTGCTTGTAGAGCCTCTTTCCAATGTTTTGTCTGCACTGGTAGCCTCACAGCTCCAGGAAACTTGGAATTAATCTCAGCTTGCTTACTTTGCTGAAATTTGCACAGTCCCTCCTTGTGCCTACCTGTGGGTTCCTCCTGCACACCAAAGATAGACATGAGGCCCGGTGTGCACGAACTGCTGAAACAAGCACAGTGAAGAACCCAGAACTGGACATGGCACAAGTCCGTTCACACTCAAGTGAAAACTTTGCTATTGTTTGGCAAATTATGTGGTTTGCCAAACCCAAACTTTGACATAAAAGGACAAATTTAAAGTTGTTTATTATATCAAGTATGTCTTTGGGACAGGAAAGGAAAACAGGGACAATGAATGACCTGGGAATCAAATCAGAAAGAGATAGGAGTGAGAACAGTAGTGTTAATAAATACTTTACTATTCTATATACACAAGGTGAGACACAAAAATAACCAGACTGGGCTTGAGGCTTTCCTGGAAAACCGTCTGGAGGTCGGCCGGACGTGAATCGTAGAACTACATCCCATCCTACACACCCTCTCAAACCGCTGACTGGCTAGGTATATCCTGTGAATAGCACACTCAGTATTCGCACAACAATTGCTACACGAGTTTCCGTGATAATGTCGGGTGAAAAAATCGAACAGCGAATCAACATCAAATTTCTTGCGAATTTTATCTTTTTCCATAAAGCAGTTTATGACTGACAAAAACATTTCTGTCCTCGATCATCCTCCCTATTCGCCAGATTCAGCTCTCTGTGATTTTTACTTGTTCCCAAAAATCAAAAGTGACCTGAAGGGAAGACATTTTTCTTCAATGGATGAAGTGAAGACAGAAACAGCAAGCCTGTTGAAGAGCCTCAAGCAAGAAGAATTCCAGCACTGTTTCAGTCAATGGAAGATACGTATGGAGCGGTGTAGAGATCAGGAGGGGAGTATATAGAAGGGGACAATGTTTAGAATGCTGTAATTCATCAATACATATTTTTAAATTTTTTACCAATCCAGTTATTTTTGTGTCTCACCTCGTACATACAGTATATACTAGGGAGGTGTGCCCCCTGACAGTCTATGACAGCTCAACCTCACTCGATAGCGCGCTTATCTTATCATCAGGGTTTAAATCTGGCCCTGAGATTTACAGTATTTATAGTTATAGTAAAAGCTATCGGACGTTGTTGTCTATGCAAGATGAACGGTAATCTACTTGCTGAAATACTGCCAGTATTTAACTTAATACCCACAAGGAATACGACTTCTCCTGCCTCTATAAATGGCAGGCATAAGAGGAATGAACATTTGGACTGCTCCTTGTTGTTATTGAATTTCTGCTAATGATTTGTGTTTTCTCTGGACTTCTTCTTCCTTTCTTTACAATGTTTGTCTCCATTAACGGTTTACCCTTTGGGTGTTATTTTTCATTTTATTCTACATTTTCATCATCCTGTTCTTTTTTCATTCTCCTGGTCATACATGGCAGAGTGGTGGCTCTGAAGATAAGGACCCGTGCCAGTATCTGGAAGGTTGTTGGTTCAAATCTTGTTGTTGCCAGAAGGGATCCTACTCTGATGGATCTTTGAGCAAGAACCTTGACCTGAATATTGCTCCGTGGGTGTTGTACAATGACTGATCCTGCACTGTGGCCTCTGAAGGTCATGTGAAAAGACAATTTCCCTTTGGGGATTCATAAAATATACCAACATAAAAAAAGCATTTCATTTCATTTAGGTCCTTTTTCTCAAAGAAGGGCTCCTAAACATCTACCTAACCAGGCAGAGCTCCGGGTTGTTCTAAGACCATAATCTTCTCGCTCCAGTTAAGAAGAAAGAAGCAGGCTTTACTGCTTGAAATTTGGAAAAAAAATATTAAGCAAAGATCAACCCAGCAGTTTGGTAAAGTACCATTGCCTGCCTCGGGTTCAGGTTTTGTTAAGACCTTGGAGCTTAGATCTTTCTCTTGTATGCTTCACTTCTTAATATTCTCAAACTGTGCTAAAGCCAGTTCAGGTTTGCTTAGTTCACAGTGCCAGTCCATCTCAATGCCCACTCATGTGTTGCATCCACCTTGTCCATGGGGATTTCTTAGAGTCACTAATAGATGTGACCATGAGATTCATTATATATAAAATGAGATCCAGACACATCATTTGACATATTTTTTTCTTTTGCTGTTATTTATTTCTCAAAAAATAAGCTAATATACAGAAAATAAGTCTGTCATAACCTTCATACACAGTATTGTGGCATAGAGGGCACAAAATAACATTCCCCAGGACCGCAGTAGAACATATACATAGACACAGGACAGGTGCAAGACAGGTAAAAAACTAAGCTATAGTTTAAATAAATAAACAATGGGGTAAGTAAATAGCTAGTAATAATGTGAAATATATTATAATAAATAAATAAAAACACCTCCTAGTAATATAAAACAACAGTAGTAACAAGTGTAACAAAAGTACAGCATTTAAATAAACTATTAAGAGCAGATCTTTCATCTTTCTCTGGGTTATTCGTTGAGGTCTTTGGTCATCCAGCTTGTTGTCCAGTGACTAAACATTTAAGAACAGGATAGAAGGGAGCACCAGCTTGACTGAAGTATTTTCTGTCTTGATACGGACACCAGGTCACTCACTCACTTACCTCGCTTCTGTTTCTGTTCAAGTTGTTTACAGCGGAGGTTGATCTTTCTTTTGATAGCCGATTTGTGTGAAGCCGTGTTCTCGCAGCCAGATCTTCGCAGATGCATAGGCTGCTCCTTTAATGCTAGGGTATTGTGGTATGTTGTATTGTGACAGCAGGTTTTCCACATACTATATGCAGCACAACTCACATGAGAGATACTTAACACATTTTGCAACAAATTGCATGGACTCGGAGCAGCCACAGTGTCTACATGAGTCCTCACAGGTGGCACAGTGGTAGTGCTGCTGCTTGGCAGTAAGGAGACGGTGGAAGATTGTGGGCTCGCTTCCCGGTTCCTCCCTGTGTGGGTAGCGCTTTGAGTACTGAGAAAAGCGTTATATAAATGTAATGCATTATTATTATGAGCTACCATCAATCCTGAAGTAATCACTTTCTGAATGAGTTTATTCGTTTCTTTACTTATATTGAGGGAGTTTTGCCCTCTCCTCTTTTTATAGTACTGCTTCAGTTTAATAATGTTTTAGGGGCTTCATTTTTGCACAGCTTTCTTAATGTTCCAAGTCAGTGTGGTTGAGATCTGGACTTTCACTTGCTTGTTCAAATTAATTTTTCAGCATTTCTTCTATAAATTTGCTGGTATAGTTAAAATATTCATCTTGCTACATGATGTAGTTTCAGCCAAGGTTTAGCTGTCTGACAGATGACCTAACAATTTTCTTGAAAATATTCTGGAACACATTTATAGTGTTTTCAATATTTCAAGGTCCCCGGACTACAGAAGAATCCCACACCATCACCACTCCTTCACCTAATCTGACACCACTTGTGAGGTTCTTGGGATGATATGCAGTGCATAATTTTGGCCAAAAATGGTTGTTAGGCAATAGGTAGGATCTCATCCCAGGTGCAGATGTGTTTTCTTTTTATTTGATTTTAGTCCTTTAAAAATAATGTTGTATAATTTATTATTAAATATATTTTTGTTTTCTCCTTCCTTGTATTTTAACACTCTAGTATTATTTTGTCTCATTATGTTAATCATGTATTCATTAACCTTTTCTGGTATGTACTTTAACTTCTTTATGTTGAACTGAAATGGGTGGGGCCACCTGTCACTCAAACTGTGGGATCGCCCCAAGGACTATAAAAGTCTGAGTAACCCATAAACTAGCCACTGAGCAATTCACTTTCAGCCGTTGATGTTCTGCTTCCATCCTTACAATACTTCTATTTGTTGGTTTGATTTTTATGCTCATCTTTGGTTTTGATATCTGGATTACTGAGTTGGATTTTGTTTGGTTTTGGATAATTTCTTTTAGGCTTTATCTTTGTATTTTGAAATTCATTCCTGTTTGACTTTTTTTATAATGAGCATTATCATTATTATTAAAAAGAAAATGTTTTGTTATTTGTGGCAAGGGTTTTTATATTAGTTAGGGGTTTGGTTTCTGATTCTGTACATATAACAGTCATCTTAGGGGTTTTTGAGATTTCTGAATATGAATGTAATGTATAGTTTTTGAAGTTTTTAACACTTTAACACTAGAATCCCTAAAGCCTGCAAAAATATTCGTAATGCTGGGCCACCTTTTACTCACACTCCTCATCACTGCAGCCTGCTATCCCATCCCTCACCAAGGCAGCTGGTCAGACACAAAATTCTCAAAGCTGAAGTCTGTTTATCTGGTGGTGCCGTATCTAGAATTGTACAGGAAAATAATACATAGTTATTTGAAATACATACATTTCATGTGTGTTCAGTGTCTACAATGATTTGTGTAAATGTAGGATGACATTTCAAGAAATGTTGAACACTGTTTTGTCTTGGTAGAGTAATGTATTACTGTACTTTCCCCTTTAGTATTACTAATGTGTAGCCTTTGTCAGAATGCCTCAAATCTCCCAGACTTACCACTGTTTATAAGGTATTGTACCATATAACTTCTCCCCACCTTCCCTTCTACATGTATAACCTCAGGCAATTAGGTGTAGTAAAAGACAAGCAGGAGTTAAGTTACACTTTAAATAATGTATTATTGATAATATTCATAAATAATAACAATAGGCAAAGCACAAGTAAATATTGGCAAACATACAATCTTGATAAATGCTGATGTGTAGTTTCAGGCGGCACACAACTTATTTGTTACTTTAAATGTCTCTAGTTAAGTCCTCATATGGCTGCCAAGCTTTGCTCTTTATTGTGTTGTCCTTTTCTGTTCATGGTGTGTAAGGTGCTCCTTCATCAGTTGGTAAGAGAGAGAGAGGGGGGTTAGCAGATTTATAGATTCTCTGTCCAAACCCTACAGCCAATAGGGCATCATGGTACTTAAAGGCTTCTGGTACAAGTCAATTCCAATCAGCCATACTTCAGACCAATAGGGCATAGAATACCTTCACACCTGCCCTCCAAAACCATTTGTTAAGGTGAAGCTTGCCAGCTAGATAGTTGACAATCATGTGGGGGTTGATTGAAAGAGTCCTGCAGAGAATCACTTGCCAAAGTTGTTTGAGGCACTTCACCCAACCCTGTCGTAAAATTACAAAGAGACTTAATCCTAAAATGTTAATGTTGATGTAAACTGTGTAATGTGTGAAGACTGAAGTCCAAATATCAAATAAATACTTTCACAAAAGGTATAACAAAACAAGTGTGCTTTCATTCAAGAATAAAACCGAAGAAAAAAGAAATTGTTCAATGTACGTGTTACTGGTAGTGTGTAAAAACTGAAGCCCAAATATCAATCGATACGAAGTCAAGATGTTTCCATGAATGTGTGTGTTTGTGTCTTTCACAGTAGACACTGGTAAGAACTGCTGCTTTGTAATCAAGACATTGCTGGTTCAATCCCAGGTCCTCTCTACACACAGCACTTTGAGTGATGGGCTGCTTTTACTGTTACTATTATATAATAAGAACTTACATTTGATTTGAGTCTCTAACAAATAATTGAAACAAATGTGCTTCTATTCAAAAATAAACATGAATAAAAAGCGAATTAAAAAAAATCGCACATACTGTAAGTTAAAGTCTTAACAGCTTGTGTAAAATTATGGTACTTGTAAAAGTTTGCATTTTTTTTAATTAAATTTTATTCTGTCAGTTACATTCACACTCCCACTACCCCGATGTGAAACTGTTAGTTTTCAAATTAAGACGTGGTGTAATGAAACAGGTGTTTTTTTATGTGAGATTGTTTTTATTCCATTTTATTCTTTAATAACAGCACACTTATTTCATTGATTTGTTAGAGACTCATATCAAATCTATGTTTTTATTATATAATGGTAACAATAATAGCAGCCCACTACTCAAAGCACTAAATACAGGAAGGACCCAGAATTGAACCAGCAACACCTTGATTACGAAGTACCAGATCTTACCCCTGCACCAGAAAAGCAGGTATAAGTAAAGCTGCCATGTTTCCACTGTGAAAGACGCAAACACACACATGCATGCAAACATCTTAACGTCATAATGATTAATGTTTGGGCTTTGGTCTTCACACGTTGACAGCAGTCGATTGACACATTTGCTAAACAAAATATCGGTGCACAATTATGCCATGATAAGTTGGCCAGGCATTACAAATATTTTTGCAGGATTCAAGGATTCTACTGATAAGACATATATTTTTTTGCACCATTTCACTTGCCATTTTGTATTTTCTTGATCGCCTCCATTTTGGGTTTTCATTTTCAGGCCCTCTTCGTGTATTTCTAAGTGTGTCACGACCTTCAGGTAATGATGTAACAAATGAAATGGCATCCAGGATTTCACCGCCTTATCTGGGTTTCAGATTCAAATCACCTTATTAAATCACCCTTTCAAAAAGAATCTGTTTTTCTAATGTTTTTCTGGTTTTTGACTTTTTTGATCTCAGATTTTTCAACGTGGTTTTTGTCTCTCATTTTGGCTTTAAGGAAGAATCCTGTATTTTTGATCCTTCTCTGCATACTTGTCTATCTCTTGATTAACTCTTAAACCGCCACATACTTGGGGTGGGTTAATGAACCCCTGGACACCGAATACTTTTTTGCTGCACTTTTTAAGGAAGTGTCACAATTCACCAAGAAAAAGTGAAATTTTAATGGAACACATATTTTTTTTCATGCAAAGAGCATCACAATTACTGCAACACTGATCATTTTACACACTGCCAATGAACTGTAAAACCTATAAAAAAACTGCTTCAACAATCCATTATTATATGTACAAGGTGCAACTGAGGCCATTGATGAAATTCAGTAAATCACCAAGCCAACTGCATTTGAACTGGCTGCACGCAATGCACACAGAGTCCAACGCTGATGCTTGCAGGCTGGTGTAGTGCAGTGGCTGAATCCTAGAAACAGTGATGCTGATTCGCTTAGGGGGCGGCAGTGGTCATGAGCTGGCTGCTCAACGAATGCATGGCACTGACTGATCAGCTCCGGCGTGCTGGAAAATTGCACTGGGAAATGACTATAGCCGGTTGCGGTGTTCAACGAACATACGTCACCGAATATACTCGGCTCCGCCGTGCTGAAAAATTGCATTGGGAACTGATTATAGCTGGTTGCGGTGGTTTAAGGGTTAACAGTATGTTTCCTCTTCCTTTAAACTTGGGCATCTTTGTGGAGTGTATGCCTTATGCTTGTTTTTTCAGTTTGGGGGCCAGGCTTACTTTGGGCATTGAATCTGGCTTTACATTTCTAGTTTTGAGGCCTAGTTTTTGGAGTGAAGTCTTTTGTGAGTGTTGACTAGCTGGCAAATGGTGTTGTACATAAGATCCAAATAATTTCCTTTGGTCTTGTCTATCTAAATTAGGGGTGTAGAGCTCCGGTCCTGGAGGGCCACAATGGCTACAGGTTTTCATTCTACTCACCTTCTTAATTAGTGACCTGTTTTTGCTGCTAATTAACTTCTTTTGTCTTAGTTTTAATTAACTCAACTCAGACCATTTAGTTCTTTCTTTTTCCTTAATTAGCAACCAAACAATAATGAGACACAAAACGAGCTGCCACATGACCAGCTAACCACATTATCTAAACATAAAGAAAGGTGAGGGTATCGGTAAGGTTCAACAAAACATTTTGATGGTGTTCTTAGAAAAAAACAGAAAATCAACCATTGTGGAAATGTCTGCTGGAGCAGAATGAGAGCAGCAGCAAGCTGTGGAATTAAGTAACAGGTTTAATTAACAGCAAGAATTGGCTTCTCATTAAGGAGCTGGTTGAAGTGAAATTGGTTGGAGTTGGAAGACCCAGTTTAGTTGGTCATCTGTTGGCTTGTTTCACGTCTTATTTCTGTTTGGCTGCCATTCAATGAAGAAAAGAATCAATTGAGAGGACTGAATTCTTAAAAACAGGGCTATTAAAATGAAAGGAAAAAAAGTTCATTAGCGGTGTAAACTGGTTAATTGTTAGAATGAAAACCTGCAGCCACTGCGGCCCTCCAGAACCGGAGTTCGACACCCGTGATCTAGAGGGTGTTACTTCAGAACTTACGGTTCATACAAATGCAACTTTACACACCTCGACGATACTGCCGTGTTCTTTTTGGAGAGAAGGGCCATGTCTCTGGCTACCATTGCAAGCCATGCCTTTTCAGTTATTTTCTGGCAGCGTAGTCAATTCAATGTAATATTTGCAATTTTGTGGGTGCCTAAATGCAGATACTGAGTTCATTGCACTTTCTCTGAGAAGTATCTGATTTTTAGATGAATTTTCTGGGGCACCCACTAATGGAAATTTTGTTAACTGTCTTTAATGTGCTTCATTTGTAAATAATCTCTCTTTCTCTCCCTCAAGGACTGAGTCTGGTGCCACAGAGGTCATAACTCAGTAAACTTTGATGACCAAAGTCAGTCACTTCGGTGTCCCAGTGGACTGAAGCTGACACCTAAGATACTATTATTGACATTTGGCTTGGAATTCTGGAAGAAAAGCCACATTAATTTTCTATCCTGTTTTTTTTTTTTGTTTTCTTTATTTGTAGTGTTTTGGAAAACAAAGTCTTGGAAATTGAGGCAAAACATCGGTCAGAAGTGGAAAGTATCAAATTAGAGAAGGCGAGACTCCAGCAGATTGTGTCCCGCCAAACAAACACCATTGAGAGCTTGGAGAAACAGCTGCATTCAGCCAGTAACAACAACAGCGCCCTGCAGAAACAACAGCTACAGCTGATGGACTCGGTTCGGACACTAGTAGATCTGGTCACACAAGGGAGAGGTAAGCCGACAGTGTGAGATACTTGTCAAATCATGTACTTGGCACACAGAGATGCGTGGCATTGCCAGAAGTGTCATCAGGTACTCTCTTGTAACTGATGTGCCAAAGACAACATCTGGCATTGACATAAAGGCCTGCTCATTTGATGCAGCTGGTTAAACTTACATCTGGGAATGTTAGCCACCAAGACTGAAGATGGTGGCAGTGTGAGTACCTGTCAGACTAAAAGAAGCTAATGAATCTCTCGTTAAAATACTCTTCCATAATATTTCATGCAGATCCTGTCAGGTGTTAACTTGTATGGCTTGATATGAGGGAGATTTGTGGTTCAAGCACTCCTTAATCCGCTCCCCTGTCCAGGAAAAAGAACTTTAAAGAATCCATCAAGAAGCACCAAACTAATGAGAACATTTGTGAACATTTTGTTCTCCTCTGATGTCAAATCTCTATGTTACAAAAATAAATTATATGGAAAAGATTATTTCAGACAAGATCACGTCCATTAACATATAAAATGAATTTGCGCTGAATCAGAAGAATGAAAATACTCAGTGGAGTTCTCAAACAGCTTTAAAAGGAGACCTCGGAAACAATAATTTTTTGAGGGTCATGGATCCTATGTTTAATAAGGACTGAGTATGTGTCCCACACACTTTTGAAACAATAATACTAAAAATGATACATTTATTTATATCGCACATTTCCCATATTCAAAGCCCTTCACAATTATTCGAAGGAATACAACAGGAATGGGCGGCACGGTGGCGCAGTGGTAGTGCTGCTGCCTTGCAGTAAGGAGACCCGGGTTCGCTTCTCAGGTCCTCCCCACGTGGAGTTTGCATGTTCTCCCCGTATCTGCGTGGGTTTCATCCAGGTGCTCCGGTTTCCTTCCACAGTCCAAACAGTCCTAAATTGTGCTTGGTGGGTGTGTGTGTGTGCCCTGCAGTTTGTTCCTGCCTTGTGCCCTGTGCTGGCTGGGATTGGCTCCAGCAGACCCCCGTGACCCTGTAGTTAGGATATAGCAGGTTGGACAATGACTGACTGACAACAGGAATAAAAGGAAAGATGACATTAAAACCTAACTAATACCAAACATTGAATAATAGATAAGATTAAGAAACAAACAGAGAAAAAAAGAAGAAAGCCATCATCACATAACACAATTTGTGCACACTCACATGCAAGACTATAAATGTAGATGTTACAATCACCCACGATGATAAGGAACAATGAATAGAACAGGGTCCTCAATCACAGTCCTGGAGGGCTACAGGTTTTCATTCCAGCCAGTTTCCTAATTAGAACTCAGTCCTTGCTGATAATGAAACTTGGGATTTAACTGTATGATTTGTTAGCAGTATAATTCATCAAAGAAAAATGATAGTTAAATTGTAGATCAGAGGTCCTCAATTACGTTCCTGGAGGTCCACAATGGCAGCAGGTTTTTACTTCAAATAATTTCTTAATTAGAATCCATTTATTTACTAGTAAATGTCAATGTCAATTTATTTATATAGCACATTTAAAACAACATAGTAATGCTGCGGCCAAAGTGCTTTACAATAATAGAATAAAAGAAAGTATTTGGGCTTAGTTTTAGTTATCTTGCCTTTTACAATTCTGAACCTTTAATTGCCTATTTTAGTTTAAGCTTTAATTGTTGCCATTATTTCATAATGAAATGCAGATAACCAATAAACCAGCAGCTCTCCAGCTAATGAGCTTCCTTTCAAACCTGTGTGTATGCACCATGAAGAATCAGTGCTAAAAAAACGAGAGGTGAATTGGAAGGAACATTAAGTTTAAAACTGTTCTGGTCCACAAAACACATGAATAAAGAAGGAACCTCTACAGTGCAATTAAAATTTAATTTGGCTGAATGAAAGTACTAACAAGCCAAATAGTTCAATCTCAAGTTTCATTGTCAGCAAGGACCGTCTTCTAATTAGCAAATTAGTTGGAAGGAAAACCTGCAGCCTCTGCAGCCCTCCAGGACCGTGATTGAGGACCCCTGGAATAGAATAAGGGCGGATTCGTTTTACAGCCACACGCTGGAAGGTAGTAGGCCACTCGCTGGTTATTGCTTTGACGTTCAGTTGAGATGTTACAATTTGAGCCAGATCGCCAATTTGAACTGAGCTGCACGCCACTGTAAAGTAAAATCTCAGATGCAGTCGCCTTATTTAGAGAGACAAGCTCCTCAAATTCTTTTTTTGTTTGTTTGTTTTGCTTGTTTTTGTGTGACATATCAAGTTTGCAATCTGCAATGAATCAGATACGGTATGATTGAGAAAACATCATCAACAGAATTTACATTTAAAAGACATCGTCCATTCGTATTTTGTTTATACTCACCAAGATTATAAAGATTCACAGTGTGATACGCATCTCCTTTACTGTTCGACAACTGTTGTATTAACTAACAAGGAAATCACAGTGTTCCCAAGTGAGAGATTTGTGTGGCTACGGTTTGGGTTGCTTTAGCTGTGTATTTTGCTAGACAAGGAAGTCTATACTGTAAAAATAAAAGCAACAGAAATTTAAAGGGGAGGCAGTGGATGGCAACGAAAGATTGTGTGCAAAAAAGCTAAGTAAAAATAACACAGAATATTAGTTGATGAAGAGTGAATGGAGCTTTGCTAATATCATGGCATGCTGAGACTTAAGAAAGCTATTGAGTACTCTATTTATATTTGAAATGCCTGCAAACTGTAACCAGTGGGGGCGGGGGGGGGGGGTCACCGAGCCCCAATCCTCAGACATAATCACACCCAACCCACTCGCGAGTCCAAATACAGCCCCTGTCATTAGGCTCAGTACCTTAAAGAGCAGGCAAGCACAGCCAAGATACCAGAGTCATAGCTACAATACATTCTCTTTCCTTCGACTCCTCTGATGAGCTTCGTCCTCTACCTCCCGACACTGACTCCTCGAGGCTGCCGAGATTCATCTTCTTTTATCTCAGACCCGGGAGCAACTGAAGGAAGCAGTTCCAGGTCTTACGTAGATTATCTACTGTAGATAATATAGTAACTCACTGATAAAATGAAGGCAAATCTCCACACATACATCTTTGTATCACCTTGAAGTTCCTGTTTCAACCGATCTGATTTCGTATGAATACATTGCAGTGTATATAAAATGGTGCAGGCTTTTTTATGTTACGTTTTACAAACCAAAACATTTTTGTTGACTTTAGTAGCACATAAACTAAGAGAGAGACATTGCTAGATCTTTTCTAAGAAAAGACTGCTCACCTCTTTGAACCTGCACTGTATTGGTTTGTGTTGTGTAAAGCTAAGCTTCTCCTTTGTTCACATCCTCCAAATCACTAAAATGCTTTATCTTACTTCTTCATTTTCTGGGTTCACTAGCCTGCCTTATTTTCTCATTTCTGATTAGGATATATATATATATATATATATATATATATATATATATATATATATATATATATATATATATATATATATATATATATATAGTAAAAGGCGCTATATAACGCCCGACCCGGCACAGACCATGCAGAGGCACGTGTATAAAACACACAGGCTTTATTCTTTATTTCTTCAGCCGTAGGGCACGTCTTCCACGTGTCCCACAGGCCCAACACAGTTCCCAAAGCACAAGATACAGCACAAACAACCCTTCCTGGCACCACCACTCCTCCCAGGCAACCTCATCCTCTTCCTCCCGATTCTGGCCCAGAATGGAGGGAGGTTGCCTGCTTTATAGCCCACCCAGAAGTGCTCCAGGTGCCTGACCAGCTGGTCTTAATTGCACCTCCGGGTGGAACTGGTGAGTCGTCCACTGTGGCGGCTGGCCCTCCGCAGCACCCCCTAGCGGCCACCCCATCTCCCAACCGGGCTGTGATGGACTCCACGGGGGAGACTGAGGAAAGACCCACGGCCAGGGAGGCTGCCCCCAGTCTTTTTGCACTGTCCATGGTGGCATGGGACCCGGCTGTCCGTCACAATATATATATATATACACACACATACATATCTACTCTATATATATATAAAATCCTAAGCCTAAAAGTGCAATGATTTTGTGCAACGATTTTATGTCACTTTTTCGTCACACTTTAAATCAGGCTTATTTTAAAACCTACATATATGTGTTTGGTATTCATTTCAGAATTTATCGAACATTAATGTGATGTTTTCAGATTCTTATTCCATTTTTAAATTATAAACTAAAATATCAAGAACTCACGTCCCACGAGACGAGACTTTGTGACAAGAGATTTAACAACGCCCGGGGCCGGAAATAAAAGACAAACAGCAGATGACAAAGACAGCTGCTGTACAGGCTTTTAAATGCACGAGATGTAGATCACAAGGCACGGCAGTAGCAGCAAGCCAGCAGCTGATCGAGCAAAGAGGAGGTTAAAAAAAAATCTATATTTGTTTCCCATTGTATCACCGTTTAAGAAGGGGTTTCGGAGGAGCAACCGCATCTCCTTATGGTTTGTTCAGCCCCCCTCTTTACGATATGAAGTGGATGGCGTGTAGCGCAGGCAAGGGGGGCTGGTGAGCGAAGCGAGCAGTGGGTAAGCCCATAGTATATATATATATATATATATATATATATATATATATATACATATATTGTAACAAAAGGTGCTATATTGGCGCCTGACCCAACACAGATGGACACAGAGGCATGTGTAAAATAAATAAACTTTTATTTTTCTTCACCTGTGGGGCATGTCTTCCCTGTAATCCCCACAGGCACAACACAGTCCCAAGTCACAAACACCAAATTAAACACACCACTAAGCACTCTTTTTCTTCCTCCACCACTCCTGTCAGGCAACCTCGTCCTCCTCCCGATTCTGGCCCCTGAGTGGTGGTTGCTGGCACCTGTTATAGTCCACCCGGAGGTGCTCCAGGGTAGTTGATCGCCGAGTTCTGGCTGCACTTCCGGATGTGGCAAATACGCTGCCCATACGGGCTCAGGAGTCCCAGCTGCAGCAACCCCTGGCGGTGCTTATGGAACTCAACAGGGCTGCATCCAACTCCAATTGCCATGGTGTCCTGCTGGAAACCAAGGTACCACTCCAACCCAGAGGGGCGGCCATCTAGCGTCCAGGGGGAGGTATTGCACTGCCCAAAGCTGCTCCCCCTGAATACAGAGTGAAGGGGTATCCCGGCCAGGTATGGACCCCGGCCATCTGCCACTATATATATATATATATATATATAAACTGCTCAAAAAAATTAAAGGAACACTTTGAAAACACATCACATTTCAATGGGGAAAAAAAATTCTGCTGGATAGCTCTACTGATAAGAACTGGATAATGTGTTAGGAATGAAAGGATGCCACATCTTTTGATGGAAATGAAAATTATCAACCTACAGAGGGCTGAATTCAAAGACACCTCAAAAATCAAAGTGAGAAAATGATGCGGCAGCCTAGTTAATTTTCCCAAAATTTCATTACAGAAACTCCAAGTCGTGCTCAGTAGTTTGTATGGCCCCCACATTCTTGTATGTGTGCTTGACAACATCGGTGGGGCCATGCTCCTAAAGAGACGACGGATGGTGTCCTGGGAGATCTCCTCCCAGATCTGGACCAGGGCATCACTGAGCTCCTGGACAGTGTGA
The DNA here is from genome assembly GCA_026402145.1 of Polypterus bichir lapradei. Lineage (NCBI taxonomy): Eukaryota > Metazoa > Chordata > Cladistia > Polypteriformes > Polypteridae > Polypterus > Polypterus bichir. The sequence continues at coordinate 18,609,924 of JANRMT010062856.1, read as the reverse complement.
GGTGTCACCTGGCAGCGTCAGATGGTCCAAAACATAATGTCACACCCAGAGGTGTTCTATTGGATTTGGGTCAGGGCATTTCTCTCACCACATAAGGCCGGGCATTGTTGTGCACCAGGAGGAACACAGGACCCACTGCACCAGCATAGGGTCTGACAATGGGCCATAGGATTTCATCCCGATACCTAACGGCAGTCAAGGTGCTGTCTTCTAGCCTGTAGCCATGGTTATGCCTCCCCAGACTCTCATTGACCCCCCACCAAACAGGTCATGCTGAACAATGTGGTGGAGATGAAGGTTGAAATGGAAGAAATTGCTTCTATGGACAGGTGTGCTTTATACACATAATGAGTTGAAATGAGGAATATCTGTAATTGACTGATTGATTGCAATCTGTGTGCCACATGGACACACAGCCAATCTGTGGGAATCAGAATTCTGGCTGGGTTGTAGGGGATCAAATACTTATTTCACTCAATGGCATGCAAATCAATTTAGAACTTTTATGTAATGTGTTTTTTCTGGATTTTTGGTTGATTTTCTGTCTCTCTCCATTAACATGAAACTACCATAAAAATTAGAGACTGTTCATTTCTCTCTAAGTGAGAAGATTTAGAAATTCAGCAGGGGATCAAATACTTTTTTCCCCCACTATAAATATATATAAATATTATATATATATATATATATAATCCGACTAGTTCTTGCAAATTCAGTCCTCTGCAATGGGGCTTCATAGTCCTCCTACTCAACTTAGTGATTGGTCTTTTGGCACAATATGTACATTCCAAAGAACCTAGTAGAGTCATTACTGTAAATCTTTGGGAAAAATATGGTAACATAAAAAACACTACATTTTGGAAAAGACCACCTGTTTATATGAAAGTAATTTATGTTTGAGCTCTTGCTGTATGTGCTGACTGACCACAGTCATTTGCACCTCAGCTTTGCCAACAGCAACTTCGTCTAAAATGTTCAATACTCCCATAAGGCATGAGAATTTTTGCTTTATTTTTATTTTTTTCCTAAAGTAAGCTAATGTTCCTAGATTAGGGTAAACTGACATGGGCAAAATAACAATGCAGGAGGTGGGCAAGCCATATTGTACATTAAGAAAATAAACACAAAACTAAATATATAAAGTATCTGATAGTTTTCTGTTCAGAGGGCATAGTTTATTTAAATTATTTTTGGCATAAACTCGTGAAATGATTTTACTGAAAATGTCATCTGTGTAAAGTAACACACTCAAGAGGAATGAGATTTTAGATTTCCAAGAGAAAAGCCATTTAAGAATGGGAAAACAAATATGGTGAACTAGGATGCCACCAGCATTGCCTTATGTGCAGGCTTTATAATGAGCACTGCAAGGATTTATGGACATCACTGATGACATTGTGATCCAGAGCAGTCTTTAAAGCAGCTTGAGGTTCTCCTCCTCCTGAACTGGCAACTCCAGGGCGGGAAAGGAGACGGACTGACGCATGAATTCTCTGACCTCTCCTAAAACCCTTCCTGGGTCTCCACTAACTGAGTCACAGTGGGCTTGTGTAAAAAGTTACCGTTATGCATGTGGGGTCAAACTTGTACCAAGACAGGAGATGAAGGGTGTTAATCAGGAGTGGACGAAAGAATGGTAAAGAAATTAAATTGGGGTCAAATATGCTGAGAAGACTTTCAATTCCAATATAAGTAAGTTAAAATTGTGAAAGTGTCTTTTGTGAAATGCAAAACCTTAGATGCAAATAGTAGTGTGCTGCCATGTTTAAAAATCTGACATTAATGCTGTGTTCCATCATGAAATGTTAGTAACGTGACATAAAAACTGATGTCGTTGCCAACAAAATGTTAAATAGAAATGGTGGCACCAATGCCAAAACAGTTAAACAAAATTTATTTCATAGAAACAATGAGATTGAAAACAGAGAAAGAAACAATGCAGAAGCAGCCATTACATGAATTGCTGGCCTTTGAACAGTATGGGGTTTGGGGACGGGGAAGGCCATTACTCAGCTGCAGCATCAGGGGCACAACATAAAGACCACAGAGTAAACAATTTAAAGGACAGCAAATCATAGTTTAGTCATAACAAAATAATACTAAATAAACAAATATCAGTCACAACGTGTATAATAATACATAAAAAAGAAAAAAAATAAAAGGAAAAAATATCCGAGCTAGGGACGGCCATAACAAACATTAGCTTTGGAGCGTGAATAATATCTGTTTAGTTTGGTTCATGTCAAACCTATTGTTATTATTTTTTTATAATTTTTAATTCTGACATCATCACATCACTATTTTGGCCTTCATTCTTTGTTCAAATTATGTTGTTTGTAGCAATGACACTAACTGTCAATGACACACTTTGATAGTGCTATGATATCCTCAACAAAAAAACTGTCAAAAAGAGGGTGCAGGCCTTAAAATATCACAAAAAGCAAGACTTCACTAATCTACCTAATATATAGGCTTTACCCAGGCTGCACAGGCCCAAAAGCTCAAGCTTAAATAGTTCAAAAACACTTTAGGTGTTCAAAATACACAAAAATGCCCTTCAAGGGAGAGGATAACACTAACCTCTGGCTAGAGACAACAAAGACACATAAAGAATCTTTACAAATAAAGAATTTACTTATAATAAACAAAAGGAGAACAAAATGTCCATCCATCCATCCATTTTCCAACTCGCTGAATCCGAACACAGGGTCACGGGGGTCTGCTGGAGCCAACACAGGGCGCAAGGCAGGAACCAATCCTGGGCAGGGCGCCAACCCACCGCAGACAAAATGTCAAATAGAGGTAAAAATGCCAACATAAAGCAAAAGACTGTGTCTAAAAGACAACTCAAAGTCAACAAACCCAAATATGATATCCAAAGGCAATATTCAATAAACAGAAGCAAAAATCAGCAACCAAGAAATCCAAATATATATATATATATATGATTTGATCTGAACTACTGGACACCCAATGAACCTCTGAGGGACCTAAATCATCAACCAGAATAGAAAGGCTCAGGGTGGTCTCTCAGCAGTAAACTAATAGTGATCCGACTTCTTGATGTTCCACCAAGAGAACACAAGGAGAATAGTCACAAAACATAAATACACCATACATAAAAACTAAATAGTATTTCAACAAAACAATATTAACAAAAGATACATGAAAAATCATAATTAAAAAATAATAGAAAACACAAGAAAAACAAACTTCATTCAGGGAACAAGCCCCACAGAAACATAATGGATTGAATTGTTGCATGTGGTGTTTCCTCATGAATGCTATTTAAAATGGCAGCATGGTTGGCTTAGTCTTCAACTTTTTAGACAAAGTCTCTTAAAAATGAACTCACTAGAGTATCGTTTAGTGAAAGAAACTTTAGTTAGCCAGGGATTTTGCTTTGACTTTCTGACCTTGAATTCTTGACTTATGCATTAAAGTTGATGATTGATTTTTTGTATTTAATTTTGTGGTTTTCACTCTGCTTGCCCAACAACAATTATTTTGATTCTCTTTGTGGCATTTCCTGGTCCATTTCCTTTGTTTTTCTGTCCTTTGGGATGGGTAATTTCATATTACTCAGAAAAGTGGCTTTATAGTCTTCTCAGTGTACTCGGTCATGTATAGTGCCCAAGGATTGTTGTGAGTGAAGTGAGCAGGAGATGTGAAAAGGAAGCCAAAATACGTGGTAAAATGAAGTAGCAAAAGGTCAAAACCAGGAAAACAATCAGAAATGAGTGACCAATGACGAAAGGAAAAAAAACAAGCAATTGTCAACGTCAGAAACAAGTCATAACCAAAATATTAATCCTACGACTATTGTGTAATTAAATAAGAAACTAACTGCTGTTAAGAATACTCTCACACATAAATAATAATAAAGTGATGCATCGTGACTTGTGGTGTCAGAAGTGTGATAAATGTGAACATGTGACCAAACTGCAGAAGCCAAATGTAAAACTGATTTTGAAAATAAAAAGCATACATAACAACCCCCCACCCCAATAACTAGCAAAAATATATGCATGCTAACTATAACACTCACATTGCAGCACCGGAGAGGAATAATCCATGTAGTGGCTTTTTCCTTGAATAAATAGTATAATATCGGGCATAAATGATCACAAAAAAATAACAATACAACATGAAATGTAGAGAACACAAGAAGAAGCACTGATGTAGTCCTGGCACTTCTGTTTCCCCAGGTGTTTTGAAAAAAGAAGACAAAACATTCAGAGATTGTGCAGAGATCTATAAGTCTGGAATTGTTATCAGTGGGGTGTATTTTATACACATCAAGAATATAACCGAGCCTGTTAAGGTACAGTAAAGACCACCCTTCATTCTATCTCAGAAGTAATTGTGGTTGTTATTCCTGAAACTTTAAGCTCAGGTCTGGAACCTTCTCTTTGCAGGTTTTTTGTGACATGGAGACTGGCGGAGGTGGATGGACTGTCTTTCAGAGGCGAGAAAATGGAAGTGTGGAGTTTCAGAAGACCTGGAGAGAGTACAAAATGGTGCATACTGCAGTTCTTAATGGAGAGTGGAATAAATGTTTAATAATTAATTTAGAAATAGAAATGACTGATTTTCTACTCTAACTGAATTAAATTCAGAAAACTGGTGTTGAACTCTACTTTCTTTGTGTTGGCCCCCATGTAGAGTTGGTTTAATTTCCATTCCCTCACAAACTTACACTGTAGTTGGAGATGTCTGCCTCTTTAAGAGCAGACCACCCATACCAGAGTCCTAGGAACACAGAAACAAGTTAAGATGAATGTCAACCTGCACCTCTACTGATAGCTTATTTGAACGATAACAGTACCAAGTGCGTGGTCTCTGTGCAGCTTCAAGTAACTTAAAAACAATTAGCCATACTCATTATACAGCACTCAGTAGCACAACAAGACAACCAAGTAGATATACTGTATATACTAGTTTACATATATATACATACATTCAAAAAGTTTATGCACTTTTATATTTTCGTTGGAAGTGGTGAAGGCGGGAGGACTAGGAATTGGTCATGTCTGAGAATGTCATGTGACTGGGAAAATTGCTTCACATAGGAAATGTGACTATTTTGAAAAGTGATGTAATTGTTTTTTGAAATTCGTAATAAATAGAGTTAAAAAAGTGAGGAAAGTTTTTGAATGTCTCTCATGTCAGGGCGGATGTTGACTTTTGTCAAAATTCAGGTGTAGAGGATGGTAATCGGCTGTAAACTGCAACAAAACTCGCCCTTACGTTTTAGTTCGACTCTCTTTGCTTGAAGGAAAGTTAAGTAGCTTTGCTGATTTAACCTCGATTCCCTACATGTGGATGAGTAGCAAAGAGCAAACAACCTCTAAAATGGCATCGACATCTGTCAAGAGACCAAAGCGAATGTGCAAAGCAAAATAACCACGAACATTTTACGTGATTTCGTTGAATATGACGCCGAGTTTGATGCAAGTGATCTGGAGATGGATATCAAAAACGAATGTGAGCTACCAGCATCATCTGATTGGTCCCCAGCTGATCATGGTGCTAAACACTTTTGTGCAGCTGATGCACCTACAGCAGCGTCCACCTGGGAGGACCACCACTTATGATGGCAAGCGGGACAAACCATATTGCGTCACACTGCGACCATTACCCAACTGCTGTGCGAAGGCAGCCGGCCCACCATGCATTCCTGCTGACCATCGAGGTGCGATCGCGCAGCCACTGCTGCCAGAGATGCCAAATATGTGCCAACAGCAGCCACAATACATAGCAACAGACATTTTATGTTGATTTATGTGTGAAGCCATAGCTTTGTTTGTGAGTTTTTTGGAAAAAATATTCAGCCCTCAAAGAGTTAAAGGGGAGTGAAGGAAGTGACGTCATCACTGTGGGTGGAACTGGAAGTGATGTTATTGGGCCTGGGGACCAGAAATTATATCATCAGTGGGGCTGGAAAAAGAAGTGACGTCATATTAGGGCCAGGCGGAATTTCCTGTAACTGGTCTGCTGAGAAATGAGAGAAACACTCTGCCACCTCCTGGTCTGGCTTGGAATTACTCTCATCCAGCTGCCTCCCATGCACACGTGTGTGAGTATAATATATATATATATATATATATATATATATATATATATATATATAT
>JANRMT010062856.1:18564492-18603390 GCA_026402145.1 Polypterus bichir lapradei | reverse complement strand
ATCAGCAACAGTTGCTTGCAACCCCCTAGATTACATTGTTCTTACTCCTCATTTTATTAATTATTATTGTTCAGCTGTATTGTATATTTTGATGTGACTATGGCCTTTATTAAATGGACTCACTGCAGATTGCACACTATCAGTATTGACTGAATTTTAATATTAATCATTTAAAGAGCTTAATAAATCCTTTATAAAGAAACTTTCATTTAGTGTATTATACTTGTACATAGTGTACATTTTCCATAATGCTTAATTGTTCATTTTTGAGCACAAGAATCACAAAACTGAAAAATGTAACAACTTTTGCCAGTAGTGATATTATATCTTCTGATCCAAATCATTGTCGTTAGTTGTTATCCCAAATTCTTTGGTCCTTAGCCACGGTTATATGGGACACCTCACATCCAGTATCACTCTATACACTGAACTTAATTCACTTTTTGTCTCTGTGTCTTCTACAGGGCTTTGGAGATCCTGCAGGTGAACATTGGCTGGGGAATGAAGCAGTTCACCTACTCACAAACCAAGCCTCTTATTCTCTACGAATAGAGCTGAAGGACTGGGAAGGAAATCAAAAATATTCACTATATGAGCAGTTTCAGCTGGGCAGTGAAAAGCAGCTTTACAGGTAAACATGGCAGATTCTTAGAGACCTAACTGCAATGATTCTTTTCAAAAGATGCATTGACCGAAATTAATTTGTCTTGAGCATCAATAGATTTTGTAACTTATGAAATAGAACAAGCACCCATTATGTAGACAATAAAGTGGCTACTTGTGATAATGTCTTTATTGATTTCAAAAGCAACAGACGTACACTTTTTGAACCAATGCATTACATGCAGGGTGACCAGAGATTACATATTTCTTAGGATAGCTCCCAATATTAACACCAATTTCAGTGTTCTGACACATTCTTCTTCTTTAAGAAATCATTTCAGTAATTCATGGAAACTTTACATCATCCATATTCTTGTACATCAGTAGACATTATTTAATAGGCAATCACATTTCCCAGAAAGCATATTGCTTAAGGCAGGAATAATCACCTGAACAGGTCCATCCATCCATCCATTATCCAACTCGCTATATCCTAACTTCAGGGTCACGGGGGTCTGCTGGAGCCAATCCCAGCTAACACAGGGCACAAGGCAGGAAACAAACCCTGGGCAGGACGCCAGCCCACCACAGGGCACACACACCCACACACACACACACTAGGGCTTATTTAACATTGCCAATACACCTAACCAGCAAATAAAATGCAATATTGATACTTAACTGATTACAGTACAAAAGCAATGAAGCTATAACTGACTGCTAAAAATGTGTTTTGTGAAAAATGTTACATGATGGAGAAAAATGGTTTTCATGTTTGAATTCAGCACTCAATAAAATAAAAATCACATGAAATAATTAAAACAGTTTTTTCAGTGTATACCTGTTTTTTGTAAATGAAGTTTATATCCAAAAATCATTGGAAAATTCATCCCACACATGCTATTCCATTGTAGCATAGAGCCACCTTGTCTCAGCTGAGTCCATGTCGTTGGCCTTGCCTTGGGCCAACTTCTCAAGTCATGCTTGATTTTCCAGGGACAAGCACCAGCTGCCATGGGCTGAGCTGTTGGCACTAAAAGTCCATTCAGATCAAAGATGAAAACAATGGCCAGTGAAGAATGATATTAGTGTGGCTTCAAAGTTGGATGCATAGTGAGCGAAAGTCAGCAGGTGTTTAAGGTGCAGTTTTGCCTTGCATTCGTTTCTCATTATTTATTTCTGCTTTAACGCCTCATTTATGTTTTACTTTGTATTGTTTTAGCCTAGCCTCAGGGAGTCTCTGATTATTGTGCGTGTCTCATGTGCTGCTGTCATTATGGTGACAGTTAGCTGAGGGCTATTTGGCAGGCAATGTGGTGTAGTGGTTAGGGCTTTCTACTTCAAACCCTGAGGTTGTGGATTCAATTGCCACCACTGACACTGTGTGACCATAAGCAAGTCACTTGACCTGCCTTAGCTCCAGTTGGAAAACCAAAAGAAATGGATCCAATTATATCGTAAATGTTGTAAGTCATCTTGGATAAAGGCGTCTGCCACATAACTACTGTATATACTCACAAATAAGTTGGGTCTTGAAACCCGAAAAATCAATCATAAAATCAGACCCCGACTTATGCTTACATTTTTTTTTTTTACATCTTCTTGCTTCCTCCAATCTCACATCAGTTTCTCAGATGCATCGAATTTTGTTGCAGCAGCACAGTTACCAATTATTTTAAACCAGCTTCATATTTTCACACACGATCGAACGCTCCATCGTAGATAGGGGATGCTCTTACGATAAAGGTGTATAAGGGTGCGAGATACAAAAAACACAAAATCGTGCAAACATCGCTTTGGAATAGTTTTGGGTAGTACCGTGTGGTCACATAGGCACAATAGAGAGAGAGAGACGTTAGGAGCACACGCTGATACAGCGCATTACCGCACCCACATAGAAAAAAAAGGCAGTGTGCTCCGTGGTTACTCCCTCAGGTGGCGTCAGCATATCATAATTTCTTGGACCAATAGCGTGAGATTTCCGCATTCGACTTATATGACCGACATTAGAAAATACCAGAAATTATATTGTAAAATCAAATTCCAACTTATCCGCAGGAGAACTTATCCACGAGTATATACAATAAATGTGTTTAAGGTACCTGCTGCCACATTCATGTTGCGGTCTTCTTAGGCTCCCTTTTGTGCTTCTCCTAATTGAGCTTAGCAGTCTGCTCTATTTCTGTCTATTGACTTGAGATTTAGTGCTTGCATTTTGGTTTACAGACTTTTAATATCTTGATTCATTTCTTTGAAGTTTATTTTTATTAAATCATTTTTGTCTTATTGGACTATTTTTATATTTGACTTTTTCATGTGTTTTGAATTTAGCATTTGATATTTTATTGGTTTGAATTCTGGATTTCTGAATTCTTTATTTAATAAATTAAATTAAAAAAACTAAACTATTGTAGGGCAGTACAATGGTGTGACAAGGAAACAGGGTCAAGTCCCAGGGGCTGGGAGTCTGCATATGTCTGAGTTTCCTTCGGATGCTCCAGTTTCTTCTCGCAGTCCAAAGTTCTGCAGGTTATGTGGACTGGTGATGTTAAATTGAACCTAATGTGTGTGTGTGTGTGTGTGTGTGCGTATTCACCCTGTGATGACCTAACGACTTGTTCAGTGATTCTTCCTGCCTTGCACGCAAACCTTGCTGGGAAAAGTTCCAGCTTTGCTGTGACCCTGTTCTGGATAAGCATGTTTGGAAAATGGATAAATGGATGAATGGATGAATAAAGTATTGTGTGGGCAAGGTGCTTGGCAGTTTCAACCTTCCCATTTGAGAACAATTAGAACAACTGGAACAAGTTGCAAATAAAGTTGTAATGGAGGAAATAAATAAAATTAAAAAAAAAACAAACACATAGAGTGGATTGACCACAGTTGGGAAAACACAGGCGCCCCCAGCATCGCTCCCATTAAGCCCATTCTTCATACAAGTTTTTGATCTCAGCTAATCTCCTCCAACATCAAGAGCTTTTAATAGATTGGTAAAAGGTGACAATTTATATTAATCATATATTTACAATTAAAGAATTTACAAGATTTTTCAGTTCTACTTGCATCAAAGCAGATGCTCATTCTCATCACTTGCAGATCTCTTACCTTTGTACTTCACGTCCTACCATCTCTGCATGTGCTCAAAGTCTCTTCTGTAAACACTTGTTTCAGTACAATGGCTATGCAACATAGCCAATGTAATAAAAAAACAAAACATTATTATTTTTTTAATGTTACTGCCTGTGAGATGAAGTATGTCTAATTCTGACTCCTGTTTCACTCAAGGCGCCCCTGGTAACTGGCAAAGCAGGTCTCTTATAATGCCAAACTGGACTTTTTTTTTTTTTTTTTGCTGTTTTCTCTAAACTACTACAAGATGTTTGCTGTAAAATATAAATAAATTTAAGAACGCTCTTTGAGGTAGAAGTCCAAAAAAAAAAAAACCCAAAAAATTCAGATGTATTGCATCAAAGCTACCATTATGGTTTCCTGAAATATCGCTAGCAGGAATCTGTCCTCTGTTCCCAAACAATGACAGCTTTTGCGTGACCTTCATCCTTAGCTCCATTTATTCTATGCCAGCTCTGCTTCTGTGTGGCCATGGAGTTTTGAATAGGATGGGCACACATTTTCAAAGGAAGACTTTCACAGATTTTCTTTATTAACTTTTGTGTCAGGTAATTTCAGTTTGTTCTCATCTCGTTTCATATATTTACAAATAAAAACAGAAACAGAATGATAAAAATAGCAAAAATGCATACATAGAAGCAGTGTTGTGCACGAACTAGCTCAAAAGAGAGCGTTCATTGAACAAACTCATGTTTCTAAGAACGGTGAACTTAAAGTAACGTATTTGCAAGTGAAGAACTTGAACGTGAGCTTGTTCAGTTTTAGGCGACATTCTGGATCTGGTTTAGGTCCAGATTAAACGTTTTGCCTTACCCTGTAATGTAGGGGCGGAGCTGAATCCAAATACGGTATTCGGATAAGCACAAATAGTGGATTTTTACAAATATTTATTTCACGCGTATTTTTTGCCATTTATTTGTATTCTGAAAAAATAATGTAAAATCAAATAGACACTGTCTGTGTCTGCCTGCTTATACTTAAGCTGCACCCCTGTTGACACGAACACGCGGTGAAGCTCTGCTTTCGCTTTTAGGAAAATGTTGTACTTCGCGGAACTACTTTACATTTTTCCCTGTTGGACATGCAATATCTGATGCAAATTTTGACCGACAGCGTAATAGGTTAGTTCACCTACATGCTGGTTCCACAGTCACCATTTGTGTCACACGGTTGGAAATAAAGCGGTAATTTATATGTAAACTTGCATCTGTTAAATTTCTGTTTTGACCGGGAGGGTATTAGCATATATGGTTATATGTGTTTGTTGCTGGGTATAACTCAATAAAGCGAATTTAAATAAAAAAAGCCTTCATAATTATTGTATTTTATTCAAGAACACTGTAATAGCCTAATATAAGGCACACAAAATTGAAAAAAGTAAACTCATGGGTCACTTATTCTCACTTCTTAAAAATACAAAATGAACTGAACATGAACTAGGTCAAAATTGAAATGGTGAAATATGAACGTGAATGTATTCATTTTAATCTGTGTGAAATGAACTTTGAGCTGGTTCTTGTGAGGTGTGAACTCGCACAACACTGCATAGAAGGACATGTGCCTTCTTAGGGCCTTAGCTACAGGGCCTCAGTGTGCGGGGAATGATCTGCCCACTTGTATAAGAAAGAGATGCGCCTTCAGTCTCAGCTTTTAACACCAGGCTGAAAAACTGCTACTTTAGGTTGACATACCTTGCCGATTAGTTCTCCATATTGTAGCTAAGTTTGCTACTCATTTACTGACAAGCATTACAATCATCATGGACTGCTCCTATTGTCGGTATTCTGCTCTAGCACTGGGTGACACCACTTCATTGCAATGCATATACCATATATACTCGCGGATAAGTCTGGACTTGATTTTAAAGTATAATTTCTGGTATTTTATAATGTTGATTGTGAAAGTCGAATGTGGAAAACTCATGCTATTGGTCCAAGAGATTATGATATGCTAATAACCACCTGAGAGAGTAACCACGGAGCACAGTGACTTTTTCTCTATGTGGGTGCGGCAATGAACTGTATCAACGTGTGCTCCTAACCTCTCTCTCTCTTTTGTGCCTATGTGACCACACAGTAATACGATCCGAAGCGACGTTTGCACTGATTTGTGTTTTTTGTATCTCACACCCTCATACACCTTTATCGTAAGAGCATCCCTTATCTACAATGGAGCGTTCGATCAGAAGAAAATATGAAGCTGGTTTTAAATTAAACATCGATGAAGTAGCGGAAGAAATTGGTAACTGTGCTGCTGCCACAATATTCGATGCGTCTGAGAAACTGATGCAAGATTGGAAGAAGCAAGAAAATGTAAAAAAAAAAAAAAAAAATGAAGAGTCGCATTTTTGCACAGGTGCATAAGTCACGGTCTGATTTTATGATCGATTTTTTGGGTTTCAAAACTCGATTTAAATGTCAGTATATACGGTACACCTTCCCATGGAAAGAGACACCAGAAATATTGGAAGCCTTTAGATTCAATAATAAAAGGATTTTATCTGCTTCGTAATCTAAGATGATGTTAAAAACATATTAGAGGAAGGGCTGCCAGCTGGTCTGGTCATCAGAGCTATGAGCTTTTCTAATTTAACTGTACACATTATCCATTTTAAACGACTGCAAACCTCCACAGTTACAGTGTCCTCCATAACATTTGGAAGACAAAGACACATTTTTCTTAATTTACTCCTCTGATCCTCATTTTAAAATTACAAATCAAAATATTCAGACGTGGTTAAAGCGCACCTTGTAGACTTTGATTTAAGGGTATTTTCGTACATTTTATTTACACCATGTAGAAATTACAAGTGTGACCACAAGGGGGCACCAGAGAGCCCCAAGCCCCAGATACAGTAAAGCACCACACTTTATTAGGATAAAATAAAGGCTCTTTATTCTCTTTAGGCACTTCTCTACAATCCACTCTCAGTAATCAGCCACAAAGTAATACAAAACAATAAATCTTTCAAAACTTCCTCCTTGCGTCCTTCTTTGAGTGTTTCTTGCTGCTTCACAACTCTGACTTATTGATGTGAGGCTGCAGGCCCAATTTTTAGCTGAATCTGGAATTGTTTCTGGTCTCTTATCCAAGTCATCTGGAGCACTTCCAGGTTGTGTGGAAACCAGGGCAGTCCTTCCCTGAGAGTGCCCTCTGGCAGACCCCAAAGACCCTGTCAGGGTTTTGTTTGACCTGCAAGTGTCCTAATCTGCTACCTGCCATATGGGGGAATGACCTGTTCCGGGTGAATCCATTTTCCCGGTTCTACCATTATGGCCTCCTGGCCAGTTATGAAACCTTCCTTTATTCTGGCCAGAATGCTTGTCCTTCCTCCAGGGCACCTACACTGTTAATTACCAAACATGCTCTGGTTTATTGTTTGTGCAATGTAATTTGTGCATACATTACTTGTTATTTACTGCTTCCTCATTATACTTCTAATTACGTGCAAGTTCTGTGAGCCTCTATTCAGCAAAGAGCACTATAAAGAAATACATTGAACTCAACTGTAGTAATGCTACTTGGTGAAGAAGCAACAGATCCTTGCATCATTGAAAGAAGAGCTCGACATTGTTGTCTTACCTCACAACAAGTTTTTAAGCACCAGGGATATGCATATAGAACTAAAGGTTGTTGGAAAATTGATCATATTTACAGATGAACATGTGCAATGGTTAAATAAGAAAGGAGTAACATGCATAGCACCTAGAGATGTGAACTGGTGCCTTGCTCATCTTATTTGTACTGGTTAACAGTTCATTTGCTCACTAATTTGAATAAGACAGCATGTAAAAACTCTACAATACCAGAACAGAAACCAATCACTTGATAATTAAACTTTATATAGTTAAAAATATTTTTAATTAATTCCAATACTATACTGACAGGAAATCACAAAACATAACATTCTCCAACCAGCTTAAAATAATTCTGCGTCACCAGAGTCTGAAGCGTAACTCAGCAGCAGTGGGCACAAGGCAGGGACCAGACCTGGACATCAAAGGCCCAGTCAGAGGTACAGGGGCACTTTAGAGTCACCAAGTCACCGAACCTGCACATCTTTTAGTTATGGGAAGAAAGCCAGAATTAAAATGTACGCAGATGCACAGAGAACATATAAAGTCCACCGAGACAGTGACTTGGTGTGGGACTCGAATACATGACACTGGGGACAAGTCAAGTAAGTAAAATGTACTTATTAAGCACATTAGCCTACATTTTAAGATAGTGTTAATAATAATAATATTTATTATTTTGAATAATAATAAAAAAGCTACATTTAAGAATATAAGGAAGACTTAAGTGTACAAATAAGCCTTAAGGCTAGTTTCAAAACCACGAGTGGAGGAAGCACAGCTAATCCACAACCGTGGAGCCACAACAGAAGTCACCATTTTGTTTTAATTGTGTCCATGGCACATGCAGGACTTGTTTGGTTGGGGATCTGGAAGACTTGAGAGCTAAATAAGGGTAGAAAAAAATCTGAAATATACATACAGTAGGGCTAATCCTATTTAAAGCTGTAAAAATAAACAAGAATATTTCCTATCAAATTCCATACTGAACAGAAAACCAATGAACAGAAGCCACTGCTTCTGGTACTGTCAAAAATTTAATTAATGAAGTTATGTTTTATTCAATAATTTTAAAAAATATATAATTATTTTTTTTTGGATTACTGACCACTGCCCCGCTTTTCCACAAGAATTAACGAAACAATGTTTCATTCAATAATTAAAGAAATAGTTGTTTTTTTTATTTTTTACAAACTTCAATGTATAAAGCTATGCAAACACAAACCATGTCATAAAATATAAGAAAAATGTTATCCAAAACATCAGACTACTAAACGTTTTACTGACTCATTTCTGCAGTTGTGGCATGTTCTACTAAAACTTCAAATGAAGCTGATAACATAAACGTAAGGCATTCACTGAGCCATCATGAAGTCAAAGTTCTGGGTTTGCAGGCATAGCTTTGCTTTTTGTTATGTCACTAGGTTATGTCAAACGTCTTCGGAGACTTTTCAGATAAGGAGGACAGACATTTTGAGTTGTACTCTCTAATCATGGTGCCTTAGAGTGACGACGTGATGCTTGTTGATTAGCACACTCTATACACATCCCATTATGGTTAAAAACTGCAATAATCTGACATCATTTGTGAAACTATATAAATTGTAAATTGCTGAGAACAGCTAACACGGACATAAACTCTTAATTAATGATATTCCTTAAAGTATTGCAGGCTTTTGACAAATTCTGGATAAGGACAACATAAACACTGCATTGGCTCCAGACTGCACTATGTACATATCAAGACATAAATAAACCAGCAGAAATTCTAATCAGGCTTTAAATAGTTGTATGCGCTTTAATTTCTGGCAATGCAAGGTACATGTAATAATAAATCAAAAATATGTGGTATAAAATAATCAACCCAAAGATGCAAAATAAACAAAGAATAACATCTTTATCTCCCAGAGTATATACAAGGCAATAGAAATGTTAAATATCATAAAACTGCGAGGTTGCCCCTAAAAACTTGTTTATACCACCCCTTTCTCAATGATAAATTCAAACGTTCTTACCGTATTTGGAAGAAGCATTAAGATGGAATAAACAACTATCTCCATCAAGAAATGAAACTCCCATCAACCCTCCAACTCTTCCCCCAGTGTTTATCGATTCAATAGGTGGCAGGGTCAGCAAGGCGTCTGGGCAAACCTCATCCTTCGGATATCCAAAGAACAATGTGATCTTCCAGATGGTCCACTTGTGCTTTTAAAGACAGCTCTCTGGCACTCAACTCTGACTTAACTGTTGAGTTATTTCTGGTTTGTTCCCTCACAGCTTGAATAACTGCCTTGCTCACAGTGAATATTTCCCCATCCAATTCCAACCGACTTTTTGTTATTATTTCACATTGGTGTGAAGTATTTTTCAAGTGTCATGAGACTGGTTCTACACACAAATAATCTGCTCAGTACTTCTGGCGCATATTTGAGTGCTCTGATTAGACTTATATATTATCACGTTTGGACTTTGAAGCTGTATTCTTCTTTGAAGGACATCCATTAATTTTCATTCACCAGAAAAAAAGGGGGCAATACAGAGCCAATTAATGTGATTGGTTTTATGTTTTTGGGCAGCGTAGCAATGTAGTAGCTCTGGCTTTGGTTCCCAACCTTGCTATTTTCTGCACTATTCACATTCTTTCGATGTACATGTACATGTACATGAGTATTCTCCAGATTCTCTCAACTCTGTCCACATGCCAAAGAGATGAATGTCAGGTTAACTGACAAACTTCATTTCACCCGGCACAAGTGAGTGTGGGTGTACCCTGAGAAGGTTTGTCATTCCTGTCAGTACTGAATTCCCAGAACCTTGTAATGGAAAGGGGGTTCGGGAAAAGGAAGGACTGCTCTGTCCTGAGATTCAAACATATCTATATAAGAGTATTGATTGGACTGAATTGATTGGACATCACTTAGAAACACACACACCTGTCTATGTATGGTCCCACAATCCACACTGCATTTTTAGGACACAAAACCAAGCGATAATATTCAAGGAACTCCCTGCAGACCTCTGAGATAAAACTATTGTGAGACATAGATGAGGACAAGGGTACAAACCCATTTCTAAAGCTTTGAGTGTTCCCAGGAGCACAGTGGCCTCAATAATTGTGAAATGGATGAAGTCTGGAACCACCAGGATTCTTCCCAGAGTTAGCAATCAGTCAGACTTAGGAACCGGACAAGAAGGGCCTTGTTCAGGGAGATGTACAAGAACACAATGGTCATTCTAATATACTGTCGAGTTACGAGAAGGAGAACCTTCTGAGCAAGTCTCCATCAATCAGGTATTTATGGTATGGTAACTAGATGCCAGCCACTCTTCAGTAATAGGCATATGACAACCTGCCTGGGGGTTGCCAAACAGCATTTGAAGACACTCTGGTCTGATGAGACAAGAATCGAAGTTTTTCTCGGTAGAACTCCAAGCATTATATCTGTCGAAGACGAGGCACTGCTCATCACCTACCTAATTCCATCTTTACGATGAAGCATGATGGTGGTAGCATCATAATATGTGGGTGAATTTCCATGGCAGGGACAGGAAGAGTGGTCAGAATTGAGGGAAAGATGAATGCAGCCAAATACAAAGAGGTCCTTGGAAGCTAAAAAAAATTGTTTGGCTGTTTAATTACACTGGCAGATAAGACAAAAGAGAAGACAATTTAGCTCTAAGTGTGTAATTGATCTCTTTACAATATGTCCTTTTCAACAATTAATGTTTGTGTTTACACACAAAGGATGAAACCCAGTGATAAATGAACCATTTCCTATTGTTGATTGACACGTCTTCTCTCAATTAAGTCATGTTTTTCACTGTGCAGACGATTACAGAAGGAGAGGAATGCTAGACATTTTGCAAATTGTGTGTCACAAGTTTTTATACGTTAGAGAAGTACCTGCAATTATGTCGGGATGACATGTTTGCTGAAGGGATCTGAACACTTTCTAAATGTGTGTTGCCTTACATGATGTGTTTATGTATGCAAATTTTGTATCATTTAGAAACTTAACTGTATTATGGTTGTAAATATGTACACTTTGCCTGAAGCACTCTTTACTAGTACTGTATATTTTGTATTATAAATGTTATTAATTTCAAAAAAAATACCCTATAAGAGAAGTATTAAAATATAGTTATCAAGCATGTGTTGTTATAAACAAAAAATAAAAAAGTAAAAAAAATCATGTAATATAAGGTATAATTTTCCTATTTAGTTAGGGAGAGTGTATTAGGATTCTCTCAGCTGAAGAACATTAGTTGACGTGTACAGTAAAAATGTACTGTAGGAATAAGTACCCATCTAATTAGGGGTTTTGAACTCCAAAGATTCTAAATATGCTTTTTTTTATTTGTGGGGGGAATGAAAAAGTAGAAAATATTTACAGTATTGCAGTGACTCCATATTTGTTTTATTTCAAGCGGCATCAGCCGCTAATCCTAAAACCACCCAAGAATGTGCAGGGCATTTTGTCACTGTAAAGACCACATAAACAGCGACTCTCACATCGTTTTCGATCTAAGTCTTGGATAAAAACAATATTGGTGTGCAAATCTACTTTGTGCTAAAAGATTTTGCAGTATTTTAATTGCTTTGTTTCCTTAGTCCAATGGTCTTTAACCTTTTCAAGAAAGAGATCATATTTAAACCTGAAATACGGATCACATAACCCAACACAATGATTAACAACATTTTCCTGTTGTTATGCATGTGCATCAGAGGGTCACCCTTCAAGTGCATCCCAGGTATGTAGTTCCACCCCAGGCCAAGAGAGGTGCTGCCACTAACTAAATTGTCTTCCTTTTCTTTCATAGTACTAAGAAAGTGCCTAGAGAAGGCATTTCTGGTTTCTGGGCCATAAAATCATGGTAATCCGGAAATAGTTGTAACTTCATGACTTTCATTACTTTGCCCTAAGCCTGAAGGAGGCTATCATTTTTTTTGGTTTAGACACCATTGTGTATCTGTTTTCTTTATTTTAATTTGAAGTAAATGGGGATTGGCATCCCAACATTTATTTTGTCATGACCTGTCATTCCCTTAGATGAACACACAGTATATTTAGTTTCAGTATTGTGCTACATATTAATATCTCAAAATATACTTTGTTACTATTTAAAATGTATCATCAGATAGACTGGTAGCTTTAACAGATTGCTGACCACTGCTTTAGACCGTTGATTTTTCCTTGCAGTTTGAACTTGAATATTGATCGGCATGCATTCTTTGGTGTCCACTCCCTACGATGTTCTGATCTCATCGATACGTCTTCATAAGAAATACACTATCGTGTTGTGAGTCAGTTCAGTCATGACCTTTAAAGTACTTGGGAGACTGTAAACCAAAGAATTGTGTGCAGTTAAGTACATTGTGTCCTAGCACTTGAAATTGGTTGAGAAAGAGCAATAACCAAGAGCATCCCAGAACTAAAGGGTCTGTCCTGCTCTAACAGATTAAAAAAACAAACCTCTTGACCCTCTGGTGGTGTTCAGAATTTTCTCTGGCATTAATAAGTGTGATCACACACTCTGGTAAAGTCGAATCGCATACTCACAGACACCAGTGATAATGAAGAGATGGTGTGATTATATCTAAAGCTACAGAGCATTATCTCAGACAAAGCATTGGTGGAAATCCAGGAAAAAGGCATCTTGTTGACGTAGAGACCAATAATATTCTGATTGAGTCTTTCCTCAAACAGTCAGATGATATTTGGTTGGTTGGAGGCTCATAATTGGCCAGGAGTAGTAGACTTGCGACCCATCCATTTGTTTGTGCTTCTTGCCTGCTAATGCTGAATATTACATTAGAGGCCTTCCTTGGAAGGATCATATAAGTGTTTGCTGCATTTGTACTTTTACAGTAGATGTATTTTTATGTGAATTTATCTCTTGATGTATGACATTTTGCTGACTGTGCATTGCATTCCCATTTTACAGGATGGTTCTGAAAGGGTACAGTGGAACTGCGGGTCAGCAAAGCAGTCTTTTACTCAGTGGAGCAAACTTCAGCACTCGGGATTCAGACAATGACAACTGCAACTGCAAGTGTGCTTTCGTGTTAACTGGAGGTAAGAATTCTTCAAGATTTATAATATTTGTGTCAGTTTCCAATCACCATTTAACACATTGCATTAGGTCTACTTATTAGGTAAGAACTGCTTGCTTTGCTTTAACACCGGTATACCAGATGGTATACTGGCTTTGGCTGGTGGGATAGGAGTGGTCTCTTTTTCCCTAATTGAGGACCTCTGCTTCTGTGTGGTGTGTAGAATCATTTCTCTAAGTGTGTGTGAAGGAGGGCCAAAATGTAAAAGTATGTTGGATTGGGTTAATATAAAAGTCAGTAAAGCAATCTAACTCTCATTTATGGGTGTATCTAATCTAAAAAGATAATCCAGTATGTGCACAGCCATTAATCTCGGCCACTGACATAAAAGTCTACACTCTTACCCTATGTAGACTAATCAATTAAGGCACTGTTTTCTGTCTACTGACACATTTTTTTAATTTATATTTATTAAAACCTCCTCCTAAAAGTTAGGCTCTGAGTGCATGCAGAGGATTTTGAAATGTAAAACATTTAAAAATTGCCAATAGAGTATAAAAAAAATTAAATGTGCCATGCATATGAGCCTGAACTAAAACTAATATTTTACTTTGTATTAACCCTATGAATTATGTTTAGAAACTTGGGGCCTCATGCATAATGCCGTGTGTGGAATTCACACCATAACATGGCGTACGGACAAAAGCGTCAATGTGCGTACGCACAAAAAAATCCAGATGCATAAATCTGTGCCTTCGCCAACTTCCACGTTCTTCCACTACATAAATCCCAGTCAGTGTGAAAAGTAATGCACATGCACGCGCCTGTCGCCACTCCCCAACTCCGCCCAGAATTAAGCCTCTTTGAATATGCAAATCAATATAAATAGCCCTTAAGCTCAGCGTTCTGTGAAAAGGCAATTGCAAAAGCATGGGGGGGAAATAGAAGAATTTCAGCAAATACCAAGTGGAGGCATGGAAAAACTTACTATTTGTTGGTTTAAACAGTGGTATAAACAACAAAAGGAAGTTGATCGATTGACATAGAGTGTCGGAAAAACTCAAAAGCTCAAGTTCACAAAGTCGCACAGTGCCCGAAATAAAAAAGAAGTCACAGTTAAAATTAAGCTTATATTTGAGAGGAGACATGTTGTACAACAGCAAGAATGGGTTCATTTAGCTCTAGGTTCTGGCTCTTTAGAGTAAATGTGGATATTAATGCTTAAAACAGGACGGCATCTGATGGAAGTGCAAAACAAAATAGCACTATATAGTCTCATCCTGCCGGTGAATCGAGACAGCCACAAACCTATCTTTAGGTTCGATTTAAAGCAGGCATGACTGGCTTCAAAATAAAACCAAAAGTGTTATCCTTGGTGTTTTCTGGGCCATTCTAGATGCCGCAGAAGAGCAATGGATACTCGCATTTCAAGTCTCATAGCACTTTCCCCTTAAACACTTCTAGGAAGGCTTCGCTTCTGTAATCGACTTCATAGTTAAAACTAAGTCTATATTTGAAAGGAGACATGTTGCTTAACAGCAGGAATTGGGTTCAATTAGCTCTGTTTAATGCAAGTTCCAAAATTATAGTTAAGGTCAGTAATTGTTATGTGATTATAAGAATTTAAACTGCAACACGTTACACTACTTCAGTATGCTGCCAGATCTGTGGAAATGTGCCGTAAGTAGTTACTCTCATTACTCTTGGCTGTGGACATTATATGTCACAGTTTTAGGTTGTGACATAGTAGCATCTGAGATGGAAACCATATACAATACTCTTAAAATGGTGGCGCACATAAGAAAATAGAATGGTGGCATGCAGATTGGCTAAATATTTTTGACTAGGTAAAAAACGCCTCAAATCACAAAACTAATTTTTTTTTAAATGTTTTATTGAATTTATTTAAACCAAATAACATTCTATAGTATATAAACAAGTAAAATTTTACAAAACTAGGTTTGAATCAAATCAACCCCCACCCATTCATGGATGGAAATAACAATAGCATCATACTTACAAGATTTAATTGTAGGAAAGAAATTGTTATCTATAAAGAATTAATCAATTCTTGAGTAACAGTGATGCATTGGTGAGTAGAAGAAATAAGTTTTTGAGTGTGGGTTTAGAAATCTCCAGGGGTCTGATAAGTTGTGATCAGTTACAAACTGTGGAATTGTTTTTTCAGTGTTAGATTTCGTCGCCCCTGTGGCAGGTGACCTATCTAGGTCTGGATTTAAAACACAATTAAAGTCACATGCCATTTTAATTTTATGATTGTTCACATTGGGAATGGATGCAGTCCCTATCATCCACATTGGTTATGTAGATATTTATCAAAATCACTTTACAGTTAAATAAATTACCCATGACGATCATATATCGACCTATAGTACTACATCTGATACTACAAATGAGATTGTTCTATGTATTAAAATTCCCACATCGCTAGATTTCTTTGTAAAGCTAGAATGGAATATTTAGCCAGTCCAGTCTCTGTGCAGCTGAAACTGATCCTTGCTTAATAAGTGTGTCTCCTGTAAAAATACTATTTCAACATTTAGACCTGTTAGGTGAGAGAATACTTTCTTTCCCTTTAATTCATGATTGACACCTTTAACTAAAGAAAATAATTCCACATATTCAAAAACACCCAGACAGAATAAAACTATTAAAAATATGTGGAGTAGATGTGAAGAAAATGATAAAATGTTTTAAATCATAACATACCTGGCTTAATAACTTCAATGTATTCTATCCAAAGGCAGAAAGAGGACCAGGAGATAAAACATAGTCAAAACCAAAAAATTGAAATATTTTGCAAAAAAGCCTAACCGCTAAGCAGGAATCAAAGCCAAAGGGAAAACAGAAGGGTTGGAAACCACAAGAGAAATTCACACTCTGTTTGATCGTGTTTATATCCAAATAATGGATACTGAATGACTCATTACACCAGAATTTAAGGTGTCACGTTGATGACGTAAGACGCAGCAACAACTGAAACCACATTCAATGGCAACATAACAAAAATCAGTGCCAATATGCAAAACAAAGTAAAATTGCAGCATCACAAAATCAATAATCACTGTGTTCTAAAAACATTAGAGTGCAATGTTACCAGACAGAAATGTTCCAGATTAATTGAAACCCATGTTCCTACAAATACATTTGCTTAGAAAAATGTATTTCAATAAGAATGTTTTTTTTTTTTACATGAATAGCTCATAACAAAATTTAGTGAAGAAGGCCTTAGTCTCTGTCACATTCATACTGTCATTTCCTCTTCACTTTCCCTTTTAGGTCAGGCTTGATATGCCATTTTTGGCACGTTAAATAGACTAATGCTTCATTCCCTTAAAAGTTGGATATCAGAACTGGGAATGACATCACATCTGAGTTGATTGCATTCCAGTAAAGCATTTGGAAAACCAATATGGACACTTCCAGGAAAATATTTGTTGTGCTGGCTCCATTGGAATAAATAGCAATTGATAACAACACGTTATGCTGTATTTCACGTATCCAAACACTACAGCAGCATGTCCACAGATGGAAGTTGGACAGTACTGTATGTACGACTGATTTAATGAAATACAATTTAACAGAAATCCTAATAAACAGTATGTTCTCACTAAAGGTTGCGGCATACGTCGTGATTTTGGATTGATATCATGATCAGAGGTTGGACAAACTCTGACTTGACAGACCAGCCCTGACTTTTCGAGTTGAAAATCCGGCTTCAAGAAGTATTCCAATTAAAAATTCTGACTAGGAACTTGGAAATTCTGATTTTCCACTTTAAATGGAACACAGCATTATAGTGTAATGATAATTTCATAAAAAGCTGCTCAAAAAATGCTGAATTTGATCAGGTTGGGGTTCTGTATAATTAACCTTCAACCAATCAGCTTTAAACTCAAACTCTGACATCAGAACCAGGAAGCACATGGAAAAAAAATCCCAAATCCTCCATTTGTAAAAATAAAGTACATTTCCATTGTTATTCACCAAAACATAAGAAATAATCTGTTATTAAAATTTGTGATCATTAAGTCCATCCTTTAAAGTTGACGGTGAATGATAGTCCTTCATTTTTATTTAACGAATAACAGAAACCCGACAATATCAGATCAGCCTCAAAGATATTTCACACTAATACTGTATTTTTTTGCATTTTCCTCCCTATTTTCATAAGTAAGTTTCCAGTACGTCTTTCACCAGTTTTTAAAGACACTCCTGTATAATATAATTTACAGTAAAGTGGTAACAGGTTGAGTGACTCTCTTATCTCTTATCTCTTAGACCTGTCTAATCTGAAAATTAGTAATGCTGCAAACCATATCACACTGTACATGGCTAGAAACGGGTAGACTTATGCTTGCTAAAGTCATAAATCTGAGTTCAGAAGTCGGGCATACAATTAGACAAACAAAGCACATCCAGTAAATCATAGAATTGGCAGCAAATTACTGTTGCCATTTCTGAGAGAGCAATAAACATCACCGCAGGCCCCTATAACCTCAGTCCAGACTTGAAACAAGCCAACTTTCCAGCACTTCTTAAAAGTGATCAACAAAACATATCTGAACAGTCCAGCATTATATGCACTTCAGCAGGGTAAGTTATTTCATCTGACCCTCATGTCAATGTGCAGACAAGTAGATTTTTAAAATTCCAAGTATGATTGCTTATAGATGTTCCTGGAGGAATACAAATGTTTGATTTAATAACTTATGCACAGCTGGCACTCTTTGAAGTCTCTGCTTTTGCACTGCATCCACAGTAATTACTTATCAAATTACACTGGGCAAAATCTGCAGGGTTCTCTCCAAACAAAACAATGGCTGAATAGTGAAGTATTAAAATAATCAGCAAAGAATGACAGAAACTTATTTTATAAATCAATACATTTCAGGATTTTTATTTTTTAAATAAGAAGCATTTTTTATAGCAGATTCTGTCAGACAGATGAGCCTTTCCAGCTGCTTGTATGAACTGCTCTGTCTGTTGTCTGTCTGACAGTGCATGCAGCAGAGATTCAGAGAATTAACACATTATTACTTTTACGCTTCTATTTGTTTGCTTTTAACAAATTCTGGTGTTTATTTTTCTCTGCAGTTATTGCCTTTTTGCTGCCCAATTGACTGATGGCCATCACAGTTTAACTAATAAAAATGTCATTTGATGGTGAATGGCAATTTGCCTTTATTATGGCCTGAGGATAATGCTTTTCTTAAAATTTTAAAATATTGGATTTTGGCTCTTCATGCACTGCATCTTCTCCAGCAGACTTCTAGTTCTGTTAACAGTTCTTTGGCATTAATTGAATGAAAATAATCTTAAATAATAAAGAGCCACTCCAAATACTACTAGACTATCAGGCAAAATAAGTCCTCTTCGGCATGGTCAGACATAATCAAATATTAATGTAAATGTGACTCTGGTTCTGTATAGTAAAGATATTATTCAAAAAAGAAAACAAATCATTACTAAAATACTCCTGAATTCATCTGTTTTAAAATGAAGCCTAGTAAGAAAAAACAGGTTACATTTTGAAATATAGCATCTTGTGGGGAATAAAAAGTCATCCGTTTTGGGAACGTTTGTCATGATCAAGAGTTCTAAACATGGTGATAAGGGAATGAGGCTTCCAAAGACCTGTAAAGCAGGCTAGGACTGTCACTTGTCAGCTCAGAAGAGGAACCATGCCAGGACGACAAGTCCGTAAACTGCTACCTGCAGGCTGCAGCCCAGAGAAGAGTAACAGTGGGGAGTTTGCTTTTAAAGTTGAAAATATTACACATTACACATGTTTCAACAGAGTGAAACCATTAAAACCCTGCCTTTTAACTAAGCAGGCAAAAAGGTATATTTAAAAAAGGAAGTTTTGCAAGAGAGCACAAAGTTGGCAAAAATATTTAAAATGTCAAAAAGAGAAGTTAAGGAGTTACCTATAAGGCAATCCAAAGCTAACATCCCAATACACTAATCTGAAAACAAAAATGCAGAGACAGATGCAGAATAACACAGAAAAACAGAAAATTCAAATGAAAAACAGTATTTACAATAACTCCTATTAAACAAACTCAATGACCCGCTGCTGAGTCCTTCTCATTGTCTGACATATAAAGACAAAGGGAGAACCAGAAGCAGTGATGTCAGTGTGGCCCTGCCTTCTGGGGCTCCACCATGGGAACAGCCTAATATTTGAAAAAATAAAACACAAATGAGAAGCAAAACTGACACAAATATGAAAAATAATAACTCGGATTTAACAAAAGCAACAAAAAATACAAGCCAGGGAAAAAATCCTGGCTGAAACAAATCAATATTTATTGATTCCCTTTGTCCTCTTCTGTCCCCACTTACCTAGTGTGTCCAAAGGTCCTTCATTTTTGTGTCAGTCCCATATATCAGACACAATTTAGCTGTTTCCAGTTATTCTTCCAACAAATGTTAATTTGTTCTATATGTATGGTGTTTATCATTTCTCATTGCAGTTAATTTAGCTGCTATTACACAGCCCATTCTATACACCAGTGTGTTGTTTTATCACCAATCATATCAACTCTGCTTAATCAAGACATGATCTGACCAATCGGATGCCCCGTGATTATGACGATTTGAACACTTACAAGTCCATACCCCATAAAAGATCACTCAAGTGAAATACAGTCTTCAGCTAGCGGAAGAGGAGCAGCATATTCAGACAAGAAAGAACCAATTTAAATTATGTGAATTATAGTACACTCTCATTAATACTGTTGTTTAATTAAACCTAATTATATTTTGTAGTTAATTTAACCCTTTTCCTTTTTGGTTATTACTTTTGATTAGATGTCAGTTATCAGATTTTCTGCAGTGCAGCTTATAACCTGCATTGGGCCTTCGTCTTGTGAAATTGTCGTAGTTAGGAACAGTGTTATTTTGCATGAAATATGATTGTGCCGACATTATAGCAAAGAATTCTAATGCATGAAAAAAATGTAACTCATGAAGGTTTTTCATTTTCCTGGTGAAGTGGAAGGGGAGCAACCTCCACATTACTCTTTCTTCTGGCATCTTGAATCCACATGGGTTCAACACACCCTAGGGATGGGGCAGGTGGTGAGTTTTACTGGTGTTGTATACAGTACCTGTCTCACCATAATGCAGATGTCTTAAGGTAAGCTCAGAAAGGGTACAATCCTCCGATGCAGGAGAAAGGCAAACCATCGATTGATCTTGATTTGCAGTACGAATGCAGAGACTAAAAATGATCCCTTTGGCTTTTTGGGGTTTAAGCACAGGGTTGTCGGAGACGTTACCATTGGGGTAGCTAGCTTGTGCTGGTTCTGCTTTTTAATTGACTCATTTTGAAGGAAAGTAACCAATTGCTTGATTTTCCACCTACTAATTGTGAACAGGAGTTGGGTATGGACCACCATGAGACGTTAGCTTTATGCTATTGAGGAGGTGTTGTCGTGAGAACACTCCTTCTCAGCATGAGAGGAACCAGTGTCCACAACCTCGGACACTGACCCAACTGAGCATCACCACCCCAACTGGCCACTGCTTCAGCATCCAAGACATGTTTAATGAATGAGGCAACATTCAACAACCAAACTTTACCTACATCTGTTATGCCACATTTTATGATTACTTTATGAGTTCTGTGATATTTTTTACTTGTATTTCAGATTTTAATTAAGGTTTCAGTTTGTTGATACTGTATGTTTATGACCAGTCATTAAGATGACTGATCACATACCAATAATAACAAGGAATATTTTATCAGGAATAAACATTCAATTCATGTACAGTACACCAGTGTATTCAGTTACAGTCCTGCATTTCAGATGCTCATCCTAATTCACTTGACAAAATGAAGATACTTTGTGTATTTGTACAGTAGCAACACACACACTATGTCTGTCACATATCAGTCAGTTGCAGACTCTCTCGCTTGCCATCTTAAACGTTCCAGCTTTACCACAGAGTGGTAAAATGAGTAGAAGTGAACTGGGAAGACTGGCTTAACAGACCACATCTACGGCACAGGTGCTCTGAGGTAAAGTCTGACAGGCATTATGAAACTGGAGTAAGTGTACCACCAAGACACCACATAAGAGGGACAGGTGAGAAATAGCTTCACACCAGCAAAACCAAAGGTCCTCTGTATGGCAATTTAGACCCTGTGGGGCTCAGAACCCTGGTCATGTAACAGGCAGGACACTAGTAAAAGAAAACGTGTTATGGACTAACTCAATGTTCATCCAGGAGGTTGGATGCCAAATGACCAGAATAGTGCCAGAAGTATCTGACCCTCCATCAGAAAAGACTGAGGCCAGTGAGAACTAGAAAGAGGCAAGAACACCTCCTGGGTGACTGGTAATGCAGAGGGTCACTAAATAAGCAAGCCAGGGCTGGATTACTTATTTCAGAGCAACCTGATGAAGGACTGCCTTTGGGCAATTGCTCACACACCTTACTGCTAGGGGCAGTACATGGTCCCTGACTTAGAGATAGCGGGACCATGTTGATGTTACCAAACTTTGTCAATTGTTTTTCTCTAATCATGTTATATTCCCCTGGAAATTTTCAGAGAAAAAATCAGAGAATCATAATTTATTAATCTTTTACTTTTTACTTAAACCTTTCTGTGAAATGACTTGAAATTTTATTAGTGTTATGTTTTTAGGTTTCTTGTTCGTATAATTTTGTTTTTAGTGGGCGCCACCATTTTGTAGCTCTACCAATGTTGGTAGGATTTCAGGAAATCGTGTCACATAATGTTATTTACACAACACTTTAAAAGCCAGTGCTGCGCCGTCCAAGATGGTTCAGAAGATTTTGAAGACTATTGCGAGGGTTTCCTCTTTGCATAACTGACCTCTGTACTGACTGAGCAATGTGGCAGCAATTTTGAATGGTTTGAAAGTTTATATAGCACGCCATAGGTCATAACCAGGAAGACAAGATTCAGATTAGAAAAGCCCAGTATATGTAACTAAAATCATACTCAAGCACAGGTGCAGAGATTTCATAAAACAATGCATGAGTATGTAACCAGAGCCATATCGTAAGTCAGTGAAGGGAATATGTTTTATAACCAAAATATTCATAACCCAACAAAAGAACAAACATTAAAAGTCTGGGGTGAATCCACACTCCTGGGCTAATTGTCCCAGAATGGAGCCATCTTCTGTATGGTCAAGATGATAATGTCATATTACTCGACCTCCTGGACACAACCTCTAACAATTGGTCATCACATTAAATGGCACAGAAAACTGTGACGGCCATAAGAAAAAAAATGGCATGGGGGTGGGGTTACACTATTCATTTTTAAACTCATTAAAAACATTTTAATACGCAAAATAAATATGACCAATGAATTCCTTGTTCTTTAAAATCCCAAAAAGAAAATTAGAAGACCAAGGAAAGGACAGAAAAAATTTAATTTGTAAGTAAGATCTTGACAAGTTTTGGCTAGCGTTTTGGTTGTGACAACAGTGTTATAGTCACTTATTTGGTTTTGAGCAGCTCAACATTATGGTTTAATTTAATGATCTCCAGATCACATCCTCAAACCTTGTTATTTGCTAAGGTCCGTGTTTCTGGCATTTGATGAATGAGCAACAACCATGCTACCTGGAGTATAGGAAGTCATTGGGTAAGTTCTAACCTTGTGTCCTAAACACAAATGAGGGTCTTTTTCTGGCCCAAGGATTGTTTAGGCCTTAAAAACATTGAGGGTTGAAGGATATTTCAGATGAGGACAGTTTGGGGAGAAAAGGTGCCAAGATCTATAAAAATTGGACCAGGTTTTATGGAGAGAGAGAGAGGGGGAGAGAGAGAAACAGATGGAAAGAATGTATGATGATATTTTTGAGGTGGGTAAATATGTAAGCAACCTTACCTAATAGACAGGGGTTGAAGACTGATTTAGGAGGCCCCATGGCTTATTTTATAATCTTCTTTCTAGGTACTTTTTGTCTTGTATTTGTTTTATTATGTGTTTAAGATAATACACTCTGAATTTGTTATATTTTGGCCTTTTTGGCAATAATTCAGAATAGGAGAGATGCCACACGTGAGGTCCGTTCTGTTTCACTGCATACAGTGTGTCTGCAACACGCCCTTTTCAAAAGAACAGAAGAAAAGAAAAAAAATCCTAAAACACTATAATCAAGATACAGTTCTTCATTAGTATATCATCCTTTATGTTCACCAAACCCCAGTCTATGTGATCCCAACCTTCCCCAAATAACCGAACAAGCTGAGCTAAACAGAACCTTTGGTAACCCTGACATTTAACCTCAGTAATATCTGCAGGGTGGTACCATCACTGATCCAAACATCTTTGCCCTTTGAACTCTGCTTCTGCATATATTTTTAGCATAATCATCAGCCAAAATGTTTGCTCCTCCATTGGTTGCCAATAGATTTTATGATTTCTAATAAAAAATAAAAATGTTTATTCGGCTAAGAAATTTCTGGCATACTGGATTATTGGAGCTAACCTTGGTTTTGGTAGACTTGTAGGACGTTGTGTCCCAGACACATTCTCTGAGAACAGAGAAATGTTTGTGGGAGTTGGATTTTGTTGCTATTTACAATATCTGCGCATCCAGCTGGCGTGTTAAATCTACAAAATGTGAAAAAGTTGCTCCTTCCAGCTCTGGAATATGAAATAGGACCAACTTCTGGATTTTGTTTGCACACCTGTTCTCACAACTTGATCCAAGTGTAATCAAATAAAGGACACTCAGTAGAGACACACACACTCTGCTTGGAAATTGTGGTGAACTGCTCCCAGTTCTCCATTACTCTGTGGTAAGCCGTAGTGAGCTTATTGGCTACTTCAGTTTCCTTAGGTTATGGATCTGCACTCATAATGTGAGGCCCCATTTCCAACAGCTGCATGTCCAAGTTTTGTATTGTTCTAATTCTGAACTGTATGAACTGTGTATATAAGATTAGATTAGATATAATTTATTTGTCCAAAAAGTAAAATTAAAACTAATTTTACTGAGGCTTAAGAGAAGAAAACGGTATAAACAGTGAAACCTCGATTATCCATCAGGGGTCAAGACCAAGACCATGACGGATAAGGGAAAAGATGGATAAGAGAACAGCTACTTTAAAAATGATATACAGTAGATTAGTTTAGCAAATAATCATATTTATTTACAAAAAAAAAAAACTATTAACAAATTATAATATAGTATTAACAAAATTGTGATATAGCAGGTCCGTGATTTCAAAAATATGGCCAATTTTAAACCAGACAGCCGTGTCAGTCTCCCTGAGTGCGATTGCACAACCGTGGGGAGTTAATGAGATAATTGGGGCTACTCATCATTCTCAATTGCTTCATTGGCTTCCTGCGGCGTGTGATTAAGGTGCTGCGCCCACGGAGACGTATAAGTACAGGCCGGCACAGGGGGATCAGAAGGAAAAATAGGAAAAAAGATCAAAAGAAAGAGAAAGAGGTTAAAGGATGTGAAAGGCAGTCTTGGGAGGACAATCTGGCCTCCTGGAAGGAGAAGGCAGCACAAGCTGAGGCTCCGCAAAGGACCACAGGCTGTGGCGCTCTAGGGGCTAGTTCCCCCCACTTAGTGTCCTGGTGTAGTGGGGAGAGCAAGGCAGATAACCTCCCTAGGCATCCGAAGTGTGACTGAGTGAGCGCGAAGGAAGACGGGAAGAGAACTGACCTCGGACGGTTTGGCTGTGCACTTTAGAGGCAGCGAAGACGGGGGTGGGCAGAAAGCAGTTCGTGGATGCTGAGTCTCTGCCGGCTACGCAAGTCATGGGTGAGCTGGGGAGACCAAGATGGAGGTGTGCTGAGATCAGGAGGAGTTAGAAGACTGCATTTTAACCTCTGGTTTTAATGGATTTATTATGGTTTTTATCCCCCCAGTTTTCTCCTGGTTTTATGGATTTATTTATGTACTGATTTTTTTAGAATACTGCACTGTGGACTCTTTTTGGTTTTGTTTTTGACTGTTTTTTAATAAAAGCACCTGAGCACTTTTTCCACCATCCCCATTCTTCATCTGAGATTTGTCCCCATTTGTCAGCTCAGCTCGGGCATAACACGGTGTTGGGTTCTAGAGTCCCCCATATGGAAGGGGGAACCTGGAGAGGATACACACTGTCACAAAAATTATTTAATTTATTTAATATTGTAATGACCAGCATAATAAGCAAATACAACTAAGAGTTTAACAAGAGTAAAAAAGTGCTCTGTCTTATACTCTGTTATCTGAGTTACAGAGAACATCTCCAAAACAATAAAAGAAAGTTTTCCCTACCAATAATTATCTCCAGCCACTCACGTTCTGTCTTTTTCTATACCACAAATACTCCTGCTTATTGTCTGCTGACTCCCTACTAAAAACTTCCTTACACCGCGCCTTCCTTTTCCCCCTAAAATCTCCTGTCACTTGACTTCTAACGGACATGTCCACCCGTCACAGAACAGAAGCCCTTCATTCAGTCCCATCACTCACACAGCATTCCACCCTTTCTGCTCCTGCGTAGAGTATCACAAACTGCCTGCATGTCACAATATATTAACAAAACATAATATAACAGTATTTAAAAAGAAAATTACATTGCAGAAGAACATTAACATTAATACTGAATAACGGTACCATCAGTGGTTTCCATTTTCGATACGTTTTTCATTTTTGTCGGCATCACACTTTATATCGTTCACTGTTGTTCTTTCTACTCCATAAATCGAAGCAATACTTGCTTTTGCTATTTTGTAAACATTTGATAATTTCAATATGTTATTACAATTCCAACACCACACACATATGTTTATCAGCCATAGCAATGTATACTAGTGTAACTAAATTAAAAGTGAAAAGCTACAAAATGCTATTAAAACTGAAGGCATGTAACTGACAATACGGCATGATGTAATCGGATGTAACCTGTCCAGCATTAGATAGCATGTGAAATACGAGCAGGTTTAGGTTGGTTTAGGTTGGTTCTCCGTAACACCCAAGTTCTCCATAATTTTTCCATGAGATGTGATAGTTCTTCCCTCTTAAGAAGCAATTGACGCTGCACAGTTCTGAGTTATTTCCAACTTACAGTTATTTCACTCCAGATCTTCACCCTTATCAATCTCAGACAAGCTTTCTCTGATATGGTGAGAGAGCTTTTTCGACAGTAGTGATCACAGTGCTTCCATCTGAGTACAGTAATACTTGTTATATCCCACTTTATGTTCCTCAAAGTCTCTTAAATCGACAGATACTGTGGCTGTAAGGTTGCCTTCAGATTCTCAGCGCTGAGTCTATGACATTTCTCAAGTTTGTAGCTCATCCGCAAGTCAAATGAGACAAGCTGAAACTCAGGTCAGTGATGACAGAAGCATATCCTCAATTTAAAAAAAAAAAAAAAACTTTTTAAAAATATATCATAAGTTATAGTATAAAGGCACAGGCCAAATCTCAGAACGAAAAGAAAAGAGAGAGTTAGATGTCTGTCAGATATAAAGATATGTAATGTCCCTTTTTAAATAAGCTAAGTGGTATAACTGTACTAACATATGGTACGAAACGTAGGGAATGCCAGTAGGAATAGTGGTATAATACTAGCGTAATGGTTAGTACTGGCATTAAAGACATCAGGAAAGAGTACAATGGCTGTTCTAGCACTTGCCTAGCACTTTTGAGACAATTGATACAACATGATAGCACAGACAGCAAGATTCTAACACATGACACGTAATACGAGTTTGAACTTATAAATTGAAGACCCGTTTCCCTGATATGAAGCCATGAGATTAAAATGTTTTTCAGGCCATTTCTATAAACAATTTGGGATAAGTAAGATATAATTCTTATAAGGCTTTGGTGATACAAAACGTATAAAACTGCAATGATTTTTTAAAGATGTGAACATGAATCAGTGGATAATAAAGGAAACGAATCTGAAGAAGTCTTGATTATATTAAGAGAGGAGGATGGCTTTCCTTTATATGCAATTTTATTGGCATTTAGAAAAAGTTCAGCAGTTGCTGGGGTTATAAATAGCTACGGTACAGATCCCATATGGGTAATGCAGCAAGTCTCGTGGGTTTAAGATCAGAACACTCAGCTTTACAGCTGGCTGTCATGTTCAGGGTTGGCATTTCTGTGCACACATTGTAACTTGTTTATCTTCAGCCTAAAGTATGTTTAAAGGTTAACCTTGATATAAGCAGATAACAATGGAATATAGTGTTGTTTTAAACAGATGACTAAACCTCCATAGCTGCTAGATATGTTCTTTAGGTAAAGTGTACATGTTATCAATTAACTGCAGATAATCATTTCCACTTAATAATGATTTTCTGATAGCTCAAGCTTTAATATGCTCACTCATTTTCTTGTTGTCTTCCTCAGGCTGGTGGTTTGATGCGTGTGGCTTGTCCAATCTCAACGGAATATATTACACTTTTGGACACAACATAAGGAAGCTCAATGGAATCAAGTGGCATCACTTCAGGGGTCCAAGTTATTCTCTCCGGTCCACTGCAATGATGATCAGACCCAGTGACTTCTGAAATTTCATCCAAGGAATCCATGTATAGAAAAGTTACAATGCTGAAAATCTTTGGTGGGAGAGTGCCAAATTTCACCAAAGACAGTGACCCAAATGCACCACATCATGGATCATGTTTCTCTGTTTCTTTCCAGCCCCTTCGCTCTCAAAAGAAGGAAAAAATGATTGCATTTGTATATATGGTTGCTCTGGTAGCCTACAGGTTGTTCGAAACTGTAACATACAAAAAAATTATATTGACGTGGCAAATGTGAAAGAGCAAACCATTAAAATGTCCATAGCCATTCAGTCTCTTGATGTCCAGAGTGTCATTGCCCAATCCACTTCATAATCTTCAATGTTCTGGTCCATCCAGATGGTTGTAATGTCAAACTAAGTACTGAAAGTTTAGAAGAATGAGAGACATATTCGTTCTTGGCTCAAATGCTAATGCCTTTCACTTTCACAACAAAGAAAAGACCTGAACTTTTTGGGACATCACTGCAAGGATGCCTTATTTCTGATCCCTCTTGTTGTTATAATAACCAAATAGACAGAATCAGTAGTAAGAAAACAATGCTCACTCATATAATACTTGTCTCGTTTTAGTTGTACTGTCTTCTTTCCACTATTAAACCATCCTTTCAAGTCAAAGGAATTGAACTTTGAAGTGTGACTTATTTTTAGAGATTTGTAAATCCATAATCTTTACATTTTTCTTGGGCTGAAATGAAAACACTCTCTCACAGGTATATTTTGCCTATACAGCAGCACCTTCCATGATAAAGTTCCCAGTTAGTACCTGTCTGTTTACCCTTTACACTTGTCAAGTTTTTGTTAGATTGGTCTACTCCCACACCCTAAGTAATAACACACATATACATAGATACACACACACTCAGACCCTAACCACAACAGTGCCCTACTAATGACACACACACAGCTGGCTAACTTTTAGCACTTTAAACCACACAAGTGCTATAAGAATAACACAACTTGTCACTCTCTCAGCCCTTCAAGAGACTTATTTATTATCGACACGAACAACATACAATGTTTTAAATAGATCTCAGACCAAACTATTGGTCTCCAAGAAAATATTCAAACATACAAAGGCTCAGCATCCCTGACTATAGGCCATTTATCAGCCAAGAATGCCTTACTTTACGTACTGTTCCCTACTATTGAATGGAGCTCTCACTCGCAGCCTTAATAAACCTCACAGTACAGAGGTAATTGCAAATCTCCGGCTGCACCAGGTGCTTAAAGAAACCTACCTTATTATTTCAATCACTCTAGACATTAAGATAAAGCATAGAAAGATGAAAACAATTTAATATTTTATTAAATAACAATAATAAGCAATAGAAAATAAGATCGATAGTAAAGTCTGGATAAAATGGTCTTAAAAAAAGCTTACTGAAAGGAATCAGTGATGTCAAGGATGAATGTTCTAAGGCAGCGTTTGATTTAGCAATCGATGTTCATGAAAATGCTGTTAACTGACGATCGGATGAAAACTGGTCATACGTGTCTTTGCTTTCTTTTCTGACGTCGCTCTTCCTTCGTCGCTGTTTCTCTTCTGATGTTGTTTTCAAATGAGGCATATTTATTATAAACTTTCATGCCGTGGTTTCACAACACATGATTGTTGCATGCACCTGATTGGCTGGCTGTCAATATGATGGATGAGTTTTTGCTCAAACTCTTTAATGTATCTTTTCCCTGATAATAAAGTTTTTGATGTTGCCTAAAACATCAGCATGTCCTCCTTTCCCAGGCTGTAAACCAAATTGTTGTCCCAGATGTCCATCCATAAAGTAATCAATAGCCTCAGGTATCGGCTCAGTCTTCCTTTTGCAGGCTGTAAAATCAATTTAGCACTATGCTGTGAACAACTGTTATAAAAGTGAGGTATAAGGGAAGAGGATATGCCTTTTTTATCATAATGCCTATATAAAAGTGTCCTGCATCTGAATTCATCTTGTTGGGATTGAGCAAAATATAATAAAAATATAAAGAATAATTTGTAGATTTTATACACAAAAATATAAAGAATAATTTGTAGATTTTATACACCATAACAGCACCTTAAACAGTAATGATTATCACACAGTGCAGTTTACAAGTCTGTAACAGAAGGGTAAAGTCATTGCTTGAACTGGGCTGCTATGCACTGATACTCCATACTAGCATTTCCCCATTCTGGCCGTATGAGTGCCGGTAGTTAATTTACGTGTACTGTTGCATACTATCAGAGTGGACCACAACAGCAATCCTTATTTAAAACCATAACTAGGGGGCTTTGCCCCCTGCTCGCTTCGCTCGCCAATCCCTTTCCCCCTGCCAGCACTACGTGCCATTGTAAAGAGGTGGGCAGAACGCACTCCAAGGAGACACGGTCACTTCTCTGAAACTCCCTCTTAAACGGTGATGCAATGGGAAACAAATAACAGTTGTTTTTTTTACCTCCTCTTTGCTGAATCAGCTGTTGGCTTGCTGCTGCTGCCATGCTGGGTGATCTGTATTTTGTGCAGTGCTTCGAAAATTTAAAAGCCAGTACAAAAACTGTCTCACTGCCTTATCTCTCTTCTCCCAAAGACATCCTCAAGCACTATTTGATCTTTTTTCGCTGTTCCACTATTTCACTGAGTAATATTTTCCATTAGTTTGCGCTAATTCGATCTTTACACTAATTATTTTGAGACTTTTGAATTTTCCTACTTCCATTATCTCTAACCTGCTCTGCATGTGTATCACGAGACTTGATTCCAAAGATTGTAAGTATGACATGACTTGACCGTCTCGCGGGACGTGAAAGTGTCTCTCTGTCTCTCTTCAAAAGATCTCTCTTCCAAAGATCACATCCTGTCGCAGGAAAAAAAGTCTCGTATCGTCGCAAGTTTTTTTTTTTTATAATAGAGAGATGTGTTTGTTCATACCTCCTAGTGAGTGTTTCAATACAAGTTGCACATATCGTGCCTTCAGAACTCCGAGGGGACACCTCCTTTCCCCATTATTCTGAATGCACAACAAGAAGCACCAGTGTAGTTGTTTTTTTTCAACTTCATATACTAAAGTAATTATTAAGGGAGAACCTCTGTAATTTTAGACCCATCTGAATCACTCAATTTATGGTTTTACTGACACATCAATCCGTATAGGATTAGTTTAACCTGGGGTTATTTTTTACAAATGTTTTTTGTGGAGGCTCTATAATCTTTAATGAGACGTGAACATACAGTCTGTGAAATGTTACTGCCATGAGTGGTTTGATGGAACAAAAATTATAGATGGCCCCCGGCAATAATTATTTTACCCCACCTCCTGGTGTAAAACTAATTCACTCCAAATAGGGCTTTACACATAGAAGCTTGTATCAGCTACTGTAGCTTAATTTAAATTCACATTCTGTAAGCTAGTATTATTACTTCCAGTCAAGTTCATATTTCAATACATTTGCCTGAATTCACTTTTATAATTGCAGAATTGCTGGGAACTGAAATTACAGCAGCCTTCCTGGCTTGATAAGGGACTCCATCGAATTTGATACAGTGATCCCTCGCTATATCGCGCTTCAACTTTCGCGGCTTCACTCCATCGCGGATTTTAAATGTAAGCATATCTAAATACAGTATATCACAGATTTTTCGCTGGTTCACGGATTTCTGCGGAAATCTTTTAATTTATGGTACATGCTTCCTCAGTTTGTTTGCCCAGTTGATTTCATACAAGGGACGCTATTGGCAGATGGCTGAGAAGCTACCCAATCAGAGCACGTATTAAATAAAACTCCTCAATGATATACGATATGCTTCCCGCGCGGTGCTTCGCACACTTCAAAGCTCTAACAGCCCGTATTGATTTTGATTGTTTGATTTTCTCTGTCTCTCTCACTCTCTCTGACATTCTCTGCTCCTGACGGAGGGGGTGTGAGCAGAGGAGCTGTTTGCACAGAGGCTGTTTGCTTGTAAAAAATGCTGAAAGACTACCTTCACATTGATTCCTTCATTGCGGCCGCTTTATCGCGGGTGCTTCGTATACTTAAAAGCCCATCAGCCCTATTGATTTTTGCTTGTTTACTTTTCTCTCTCTCTCTGACATTCTCTGCTCCTGACGCCGCACTCCTTTGAAGAGGAAGATATGTTTGCATTCTTTTAATTGTGAGAAAGAACTGTCATCTCTGTCTTGTCATGGAGCACAGTTTAAACTTTTGACTAAAGGGTGTTATTTCATGTCTAGAGGGCTCTAATAATGTTAAAAAACGTATTTAGAAGGTCGTAAACAGGTTTTCTATGCTCTAACTGCGAAAATATTAGATTTATAAATAAAGAATACTACTTCGTGGAAATTCATTTATCTGTCTGGAGCGGATTAACCGCTATAAACAAGGGTTTACTGTATAACTGTGCGGAGAATATTTATAAACAGTGTGGGAGAGTTTCTAAGGGCTTAAAATATATAAAGATAACCATACAAACATATGGTTTCTACTTCGCGGATTTTCACCTATCGCAGAGGTTTCTAGAACGCAACCCCCGCAATCGAGGAGGGATTACTGTACTCGAGTGCACACAAATACACACACATACAAACTATTTAAAACAAACCTAGCACCAGATTTAGTCCCAGAGCAACTTTATCTCACGATTGGACAGAAGTGAACCATGGAAAAAGAGAAAAAGATTAAATTTACTTGTGATTGGATCGATTAAATCATATACAGAAGTGATGAATAATGAATGCCCTGTGTGACCGGTGATCAATCCCCAAATATTACACCACAATAGTGATGCCCCATCCTCTTAATATGATCGTTTTTCATAATTAGGACTCTGCAGAGATTGTATAGGAAATGTGACAAATGAGAGAAAAGCATTCAGTCCATCAGACTTGTTTGTTTCGCTAATAGCTAAGCTGTTCCATCATCTCATCCAGATTTTTCTTTAAGGCTGTTAAGGTTTCTGCTTTAACTCCATGTCTTGGTAGTTTGTTCCAAAGTCCCTGACTCTTTGTGTAAAGAAGTGCTTCCTGGCTTTAGTCCTAAGTGCACTTCCCCTTAATTTCCACGGATGTCCTAGAGTATGTGATTCACCCTTAAGCTCATTTAATGTTGCTGGATCTACTTCATCAGTGCCTTTGAGGGTTTTAAATGCTTGAATTAGGTCATCACACAGTCTCATCTACTCGAGACTAAATGGTTTTCATTCTCTGAGTCTGTCACACTAGAAAGTGCCCTTAAGTCCAGGGATGCACTTGGTTGCTCTCTCCTCCACAGCTTCAAGTGTTGCTTTGTCTTTCTTGTACTGTAGTGACCATAACTGCACACAATTCTCCAGATGCGGTCTAACAAGTGCATTATATAGTTAGCATACCTCGATTTACATTCAACAGTTTTAAAGATATAACCTAACATTGCTGTAGACACTAAGTAGTACATGTTAATCAAATATCCCCAAGTGAATATTATTAACAAATATGTATATGCCAGTAGGTATGTGATTTGAGATAAACCGTAAAAAAAGGTTATGTTGATATGCAAAAATCATACAAAGAGATAAAAGTCACCTGATACGTTCACTGTCTAAATGGAAATAGTGCACATCACTGTATGCCCTCAGCAGAACTATCTGACCTTTAGCACAAAACCAGAACCAGACAGATTCTGCCAGGCTGTTTATTGCATTATGTGGATATCTTTTGGCTCATTCTTGTGGGAAAGAGAGGTTCTTTTCTTTGCTGTTATGCTGGACATACATACATTTTAAAAAAAAAAAAATTATTTAACTATTCTTCCTTCCACTTCTTTCAGTTCAAACGTCTTGAATGTGAAAAGCATGGCACACAACTTTTCCTTACAGGTTCAATGCCATCAGCCAAAAAAAGAATATTTTTTTAAAACAATCACTTTTTCTTCTGTACACATTTCCCCCTCATCACAAGGTTGTGATTATCAATCATTTGCTACACTTAATTTAAGAAATACCAGTTTTTTTTCTAGGCAATTTACAGAATTATTTAAAACAGATAAATAAAATATTAGATTTTATATGCTGAATATAAACAAAGGACACTGTATTTTGAATGTATAATATGCTGGTGGGACACCATCTGGAGAACTGCATGCATTTCTGGTCACCTCATTTCACAAAAGACACAGCAGCTCTAGGAGGCGTGCAAAGAAGGGCAAGCAATTATCCTTTTGCAAAAAAATTAGAAGTGGCGCATTGATGGGTAAATCTACTTCTTACTTTCTACAGATGGCATTTTTTTCCACGTTTCTACTCTAATGGTCTGTTAACTTTCTTATGCCAGTGCAATGGACAGCAAGACTGGAAGGGCATTCCTACTGGGATGGGACAAGTTTCGTGACAAAGTACCAAAGGGGCAGGAAGAACGGCAGAGAATACCCTGCTTCAGCCAGGAGATTGGCAAGAGGTAGCCACATAGAAGTGGATGTGCTGACATCTCTGCTGGCATGATTCCGGGATCCTTACCCTGTTTGGAAGCCAGTTTAATGGTGGGATGGGAAAATCACCTGCTTGGACTGCGTATTCCCCCAACACAATACATGGCAGAATCCCTGGGCTGTGATATCCATTTGGGCACCTTCAGGGCATGCTAGGAGCTGTAGTCCCTTGGAGAACTCATGTTGGTTTCCATGGGTGCTTTCCGGGTGTGCTCCAGAGAGTTGTAATCTCTAGTTTATGAGGCTTCCTATGGGCAATGTCCTGGCACCAGAAGTAACT
Organism: Polypterus bichir lapradei; assembly: GCA_026402145.1. Classification (NCBI taxonomy): domain Eukaryota; kingdom Metazoa; phylum Chordata; class Cladistia; order Polypteriformes; family Polypteridae; genus Polypterus; species Polypterus bichir. Next base: position 18,568,750 of record JANRMT010062856.1, on the reverse strand, counting down.
CCTGGGTCATATATCAAAGGAGCTTCTCTAAGGTGAGATGCAGTCTGGTGGAAGAGGACGAAGCTTACCTGGGAGGAGGAGTGGAGAATAAGAAGAGAGAAAGAAATGGGAGAGAAGCATTCATTGTCTTGTATTTTTTTACATGTTGAAGGTACTTTATTGTAATAAAGTTTTTTATCTGAACCTGGGACTTGTGTCTGTGAGGTTGTCTCTGGGGTTTCGGCTGCTGTTACACTCCCTGGTGGTCACACCACTATGCCAACTTCCATCCATCCATCCATCCATCCATCCTCTTCCGCTTATCCGAGGTCGGGTCGCGGGGGTAGCAGCTTAAGCAGAGAGGCCCAGACTTACCTCTCCCCGGCCACTTCGTCCAGCTCTTCCGGGAGAATCCCAAGGCGTTCCCAGGCCAGCCGGAAGACATAGTCCCTCCAGCGTGTCCTGGGTCTTCCCCGGGGCCTCCTCCCGGTTGGACATGCCCGGATCACCTCACCAGGGAGGCGTCCAGGAGGCATCCTGATCAGATGCCCGATCCACCTTATCTGACTCCCCTCGATGCGGAGGAGCAGCGGCTCTACTCTGAGCCCCTCCCGGATGACTGAGCTTCTCACCCTATCTTTAAGGGAAAGCCCAGACACCCTGCGGAGGAAACTCATATCAGCCGCTTGTATTCGCGATCTCGTTCTTTCGGTCACTACCCATAGCTCATGACCATAGTTGAGGGTAGGAACGTAGATCGACAGGTAAATTGAGAGCTTTGCCTTACGGCTCAGCTCCTTTTTCACCACGACAGACCGATGCAGAACCCGCATCACTGCAGATGCCGCACCGATCCGCCTGTCAATCTCACGGTCCATTCTTCCCTCACTCGTGAACAAGACCCCGAGATACTTGAACTCCTCCACTTGGGGTAGGATCTCTCCCTCAACCCTGAGAGGGCACTCCACCCTTTTCCGGCTGAGGACCATGGTCTCGGATTTGGAGGTGCTGATTCTCATCCCAGTTGCTTCACACTCAGCTGCGAACCGCTCCAGAAAGAGCTGAAGATCACGACCTGATGAAGCAAACAGGACAACATCATCTGCAAAAAGCAGTAACCTAATCCTGAGTCCACCAAACCGGACCCCTTGAACACCCTGGCTGCGCCTAGAAATTCTGTCCATAAAAGTTATGAACAGAATCGGTGACAAAGGGCAGCTCTGGCGGAGTCCAACTCTCACTGGAAACGGGCTCGACGTACAGCCGGAAATGTGGAACAAGCTCTGACACCGGTTGTACAGGGACCGAACAGCCCATATCAGGGGGTCCGGTACCCCATACTCCCGGAGCACCCACCACAGGACTCCCCGAGGGACACGGTCGAACGCCTTTTCCAAGTCCACAAAACACATGTAGACTGGTTGGGCAAACTCCCATGCACCCTCCAGGACTCTGCTAAGGGTGTAGAGCTGGTCCAGTGTTCCGCGACCAGGACGAAAACCACACTGTTCCTCCTGAATCCGAGGTTCGACTATCTGACGGACCCTCCTCTCCAGAACCCCCGAATAAACTTTTCCAGGGAGGCTGAGGAGTGTGATCCCTCTGTAGTTGGAACACACCCTCCGGTCCCCCTTTTTAAAGAGGGGTACCACCACCCCGGTCTGCCAATCCAGAGGCACTGTCCCCGATGTCCATGCGATGTTGCAGAGACATGTCAACCAAGACAGTCCTACAACATCCAGAGCCTTGAGGAACTCCGGGCGTATCTCATCCACCCCCGGGGCCCTGCCACCAAGGAGTTTTTTGACCACCTCGGTGACTTCAGTCCCAGAGATGGGAGAGCCCACCTCAGAGTCCCCAGGCTCTGCTTCCTCATTGGAAGGCATGTTAGTGGGATTGAGGAGGTCTTCGAAGTACTCCCCCCACCGACCCACAACGTCCCGAGTCGATGTCAGCAGCGCACCATCCCCACCATATACGGTGTTGACACTGCACTGCTTCCCCCTCCTGAGACGCCGGACGGTGGACCAGAATCTCTTCGAAGCCGTCCGAAAGTCGTTCTCCATGGCCTCTCCAAACTCCTCCCATGCCCGAGTTTTTGCCTCAGCAACAACCGAAGCCGCATTCCGCTTGGCCTGCCGGTACCTATCAGCTGCCTCCAGAGACCCACAGGACAAAAAGGTCCTATAGGACTCCTTCTTCAGCTTGACGGCATCCCTCACCGCCGGTGTCCACCAACGGGTTCAGGGATTGCCGCCGCGACGGGCACCGACCACCTTACGGCCACAGCTCCGGTCAGCCGCCTCAACAATAGAGGCACGGAACATGGCCCATTCGGACTCAATGTCTCCCACCTCCCTCGGGACGTGGTCGAAGTTCTGCCGAAGGTGGGAGTTGAAGCCCCACCTTCTGACAGGGGACTCTGCCAGCCGTTCCCAGCAGACCCTCACAACATGTTTGGGCCTACCAGGCCTGACAGGCATCTTCCCCCACCATCGAAGCCAACTCACCACCAGGTGGTGATCAGTTGACAGCTCCGCCCCTCTCTTCACCCGAGTGCCCAAGACATATGGCCGCAAGTCCGACTACACGACCACAAAGTCGATCATCGAACTGAGGCCTAGGGTGTCCTGGTGCCAAGTGCACATGCTTGAACATGGTGTTCATTATGGACAATCCGTGACGAGCACAGAAGTCCAATAACAAAACACCGCTCGGGTTCAGATCGGGGGGGCCATTCCTCCCAATCACGCCCTTCCAGGTCTCACTGTCATTGCCCACATGAGCATTGAAGTGTCCCAGCAGAACGAGGGAATCCCCAGAAGGTATGCCCTCTAGCACCCCCTCCAGAGACTCCAAAAAGGGTGGATACTCCAAACTGCTGTTTGGCGCATACGCACAAACAACAATCAGGACCCTTCCCCCCACCCGAAGGTGGAGGGAGGCCACCCTCTCATCCACCGGGGTAAACCCCAATGTACAGGCTCCAAGTCGGGGGGCAATAAATATGCCCACACCTGCTCGGCGCCTCTCACCAGGGGCAACTCCAGAGTGGTAGAGAATCCAGCCCCTGTCTAGGAGATTTGTTCCAGAGTCCAAGCTGTGCGTCGAGGTGAGTCCGACTATATCTAGCCGGAACCTCTCGACCTCGCGCACTAGCTCAGGCTCCTTTCCCTTCAGAGAGGTGACATTCCACGTTCCAAGAGCCAGTTTCTGTAGCCGAGGATCAGACCACCAAGGTCCCTGCCTTCGGCCACCATCCAACTCACACTGCACCCAACCTCCTTGGCCCCTCCCATAGGTGGTGAGCCCATGGGAAGGAGGACCCACGTTACCTCTTCAGTCTGTGCCCGGCCGAGCCCCATGGGTGCAGGCCCGGCCGCCAGGCGCTCGCCATCGAGCCCCACCTCCAGGCCTGGCTCCAGAGGGGGGCCCCGGTGACCCACGTCCGGGCAAGGGAAAACGTTGTCCAGAGTTTTTGTTCTTCATCGGAGGTTTGTTGAACCGCTCTTTGTCTCATCCCTCACCTAGGACCAGTTTGCCTTGGGTGGCCCTACCAGAGGCATAAAGCCCCGGTCAACATAGCTCCTAGGATCATTGGGACACGCAAACCCCTCCACCATGATAAGGTGACGGTTCAAGGAGGGGAATATGCTAACTTGTTTTATTTTTTTAATTTAACATTAGCTTGCTCTGTTTCAGCAGATGTCACTATATTCTTATACAGACTACACAAAGTAACTAATAAAGTAACCACATATGATCTATGTTTCCCTTGTAACTATTTATCATCACATTGTTTTCAAAAGTTTTTTCATGTTTATTGTATGAGAGTTGTTGACATGAAACAAGTAGACATACAGCATTTAAATGTATGGATCAAATTGTTAGTCAGAAAAAAAGAATTTAATAGCACTGCAGTTACATTAAATTGTATGTACTGACCAGGGGCCTCATGTATAAACGGTGCGTATGCACAAAAATGTTGTGTAAGAACGTTTCCAAGTTCAAATCGCGATGTATAAAACCTAAACTTGGCATAAAGCCACGCACATTTCCACGGTAGCTCATACCCTGTCGTACGCAAGTTCTCTGCTTCTTTGCAAACTGGCGGTACCCAGCGTCAAAGCAGTGCTACTCTTCCTGTGTGGTTATCCTTTCTTTTTTAGATCCACATCACTGACTCGGCTTTATAAACACACTGAAATTAACCACATATTGTTTATTAGTTTGATGCATCTGATTGTAATTAACCTGTAACGATATAATAGTCCACAGA
>JANRMT010062856.1:18531309-18544492 GCA_026402145.1 Polypterus bichir lapradei | reverse complement strand
AACACACGTTTAATATACATAATATTTACAAATAAGTGCAACACAACCCCAAAACTCCCCCAAAAGTCCAGGCCTCACAATGCCTTTTGTCTTTTTCTTCAGGCCGCCTCCTTTCCTCTCCTCCAAGACCTTGTCTCGTCCTCCTGACTCCAGCCATCGAATGGAGGGAGGCGGCCCCTTTTATAAACACCCGGACGTGCTCCAGGTGCCTCCCGACTATCTTCCGCCGGCACACCCCAGTGCGGCAGAAGTACCGGCTGTGCACCCGGAAGCACTCTGGATGTTCCTGGTCTTCTTCCCCTCAGCATTTCCGCCACACCAGGGCTCTAAAGGCATTGGGGTGCCTCCTGGCGGTGACCATGGGCCCCTATAGGGTTGAGCTTCCAAGCTCAGTTCCTGTGGTACCCAAAGCCACCAGGGCGGTTGCAACCACGTGGTCTGGGGAAGGCGTAAGCCGTCCTCTGGGGTGTCCCGGCTGGGTATCCCCCCCAGCAACCTGGCAACCTGTGACAATATATATATATATATATATATATATATATATATATATATATATATATACATACAGTATGTGTATATATATATATATATATAAATAGTGGAATATTGGGGCACATACAGCCACCCTATCCAAACACAGACAAGAAGAGCTGGGAAGCATTTCCTCTTCGCTCCCCAAAGTACACTATAGTAAATCAGGTACCACAACACAGTTCTTTAATCAGCTGGCAATTCCCAGTCCTTCCACCTCCAGTCCTCCTTTGCTAACGTCATCCTTCTTCCTCCCGACTCTGGCTCTCTGAATGGAGTGAAGCGGCTCCTTTTATGATGGTTCTAGGAGTGTCCCAGATGGTTCATTAATCAGACCTGGAATCACTTCTAGGTGTGGTGAGAGGTCAATGTAGGCCTCTGCAGCTCCCCCTGGTAACCCCCACTTAACCCAACAGGGCTGTGCCAAACTCCTACTCCCAGCATGCCCTGATGTCAAAGCCATCCCAGGAGAGCTGCCTTCTAGTATCCGGGGGACAGTATCATACTGTCAATGCTGCCTTCCCCAGGTTCTTCTATGCAGTTAGTGTCCTGGCCAGATAATGGCTGTTGCAGCCCACTATATACCGTATTTACTCATGTACCACGTGCCCTCGTGTAAGATGTGCACCCTAATTTTTACAAAGAAAATCGGGAAAATCGTTTTGCCCTGTGTACGACGCGCGTTGTGATTGTATAGGAAGCGTTTAGAGAGAAAGCGCGAGAGCGCAAGCAAGCGAGAGAGAGAGAGCGTGAGTGCATGAGTAAGTGAGCTAGAAAGTGCGAGTGCGCAAGAGAGAGTGAGTGAGCGAGCCCAAGCAGAAGAAGTAAACATTACAGAATTACATTTCCTCGTGTATGACGTGCACCTGATTTTCTAATGCAAATTTTCGGGAAAAAATGTGCACGTGGTAGACGCGTAAATAAGGTATATACGATCGATATATATATATATATATATATATATATATATATATATCTGTGTATAAAATATAGATAGATAATAACAAACAACGCAAAACATAAATTTACAGAAGTTTAGTTGAAGTTTTCCTTTCCTATAGAAAATGCACCTAACTGATGAATTCTGATCTTTCAATTCATGTGGCTAACATGGATAAGTTCTATAATTGGTTATAAAGATTCTATTGCCTGTAAGTGCCGTTCATTGACTCACAGCTTTTCTCTATGCTTGCTTAAGCAAACAAGCAGTTTCTGTGTGGGAGTGCGTGTATATGAGATGCTGCTCTGCATTTTGTGCAACATTTCATACGAAACTTAATAACAACTCAAACTTATCCTTCACAAGATTATTACCTATAGCTACAGTTAATGTAATACGGCAGTCCATTAGCTGGCTTTGTCCTAACTACTAAGTTACAATTAATAGTTCTCAGAATCAAAGTGGGGGTGCTTATAGTTTGGATGTAAGCAATGCTTTCTTCCTTTCCTGGTTAGCTTTGTCCAAACATGTGGAAGGATCTTTAGCATACTTTCTTTCTTTTGTTTTATGAGCTTATTGCCTTCTTTTCCTCTGTCACAACTTCTGGTTATAGGCAGTGCTTCAGTTTCTATTGAGGTACAACGCACCATGTCTGTCCTGTTGTTTCTGGCAAAATCATGTCTTCTGAGCACTCTGGTGATCAGCCAGCTGCTTTTTCAGCAAGAGGAGTATGTGACTTTATGCATACTGTGCCTGCCTCCCAGCTTTGCACTTGCTATCCTTTAGCAAGGTTTGGAGAAATAGCGCTCTGTTTCAAACTCCAATACAGACAAGTCTTCTATCCTTCCAGTCCAGCACAGTTGCCCTTCAGAGTAAAGGGAATGATTTAACCTCTGCTAAGGCCACACCATATAAGCTATAGGTTCTGGGTATGGACAGCCAAAGCCACAGCCAGATTGAGAGCTGTACACTTGATGAGAAGAAGCAATGAGTTAAGATGTGGTAGGCTGTTGTCAAGGCAGGAGTGTATACGTTGTTTCTTGGGTGAACATAAGCCCATCATTTTAGGTACACCATTTGTGCAATGTTCTGTCCTTCAAAGTTATCAGTCCTTGGGTTACTGCTCTTGTGGAAGATTCAGCCTCGGATCACAGACAGACACAGGACACCCAAGTCCAAAACATGCACGTTTATTATTCTTCTGCCTTCTACAGCACCATACAGTACACAAACCCACAATGCTCAGACCTTTCTTTCCTTTTCTCTTTCTTCATTACTGCCTCCACTCCTTTCTCGCAAGCTCTGTCCTCCTTCACCCGACTCTGGCTCGCTTGCTGGGTCTTCAGCAGTCCTTTATATAGTTCTTGACCAAGAAGTGCTTCTGCTCATCCATCCACGTGACTTGTTAGCACTTCCAGGTCAGACAGAGAATTAAAGTTCTTTAATCAGTCCGGAAGTACTTTGGGGCTTCTGTCCTTGTGACATCCTAGTACTTCCAGGCTATAAGGGAAGCACGATTCCCCTGGGCCTTCCACAGCACCCCCTGGTGACACACAAAGGCACCCAACGGGTTGAGATAGTGAACTCCAAGTCCCAGGATTCCCTGTGGGAATCTGGGGCACCGCTATACTCCAGGGGTGCTGCCATCTAGCGTCTTGGAGGAGGCAGTGTCAAAAAGTAGCTGTCTTCTCCCATCCTTCAATTCTCAGAGCAACCTGGCTGGGTTGAGCTGCCAGCCATCCCTTACACTCTTTATTTGAGCCAAATGTTTAACTGCTACTCCAAGAGGATGACTCTGAAATGTCATTTTGTAAATGATCATTTTATCAGATAAGCCACAAACCCTGCATTCCAAAGAGGAGGCCCAGTGACTAAGCAGCTGATATTTAAGAACGTCTGGCAGTGGCTTGCTAAGCCACGACTTGTATTCCAGCCTAGCAAAAATGGATAAAGTCACTCTGTCCTACAGCAGTCACATGTGAGGCAAACACGTGAAGAGAGATAGAGGTAATTTCTTCAAAAAAGTAGAAAGGAATAAATAAATAAATAATGTGTAATTAAAATAGTGATGTATGAGTAAAGGAGTGCAGCAGGGTCAGAGAATAGAAGTAATCAGCGTGTTTACTGTGACTGCTTACAATGCTGAATAAGACGTAATAGTTCTATCATAACACTCAAATTAATAAACGTTTTAAAGGGTTCACTAATCAGTGACAGCAGTGGTAAAAGTATGCTGAAAGTTTAGGAAAATGGTGTTAATGTTCAGTGTTAAACAACATGACATCATTCTTAAAAAAACTATCTTTGTTTTTATTTCCACTAGTGATCTAAAATGTTCTATGCGTTATTTTACAAGGAAACCAAGTGTGGAGCGGAGTTAACATCAGCGAGCACACAGTTAACAGAACTTTAGTAAAACTAAAATTTAATGTTTTCATGTGTTAGACCCTCGTAGCTTCTTATCTTTTATCAAGGTTCAGCAAAGTGCAACATCTGCAGAGCAGCAGAGCACAGTTGGTTCTGAGGCAGGAGGACAAAGCAGCTGCAGAAGTATCAGAGAATCGGGGGGCCGCGCACAGCCTGTGCTTCTATGTCAGTCGATACGCTGCAGTGCTATTTTACTTATAATCAGTAGAGGAATATTAGGGCATATGCACTGAACAAGGTTCAAGTATGGGTGGTGTCCAGCAGATTGCGGTGGACTGCCTCTGCAAAGGCTAGGTTTAGATCTCAGTCTGATTCCTGCATGGCAATGTGGAAAAGTGGGCAACCCATCTCACTGGCCTGAAAAAGCCCAGAGTGGCTGCAGGAGTTATTGGTGTTTCTCCTCTGCTTTATACCTCATTTTATCCTTTTAAAGCAATTTTAAAATCAGTTATTTAATATGGTACAGTGGTGGATAAACTGATTTGCTTATGGGGCACACAGCAATCCATTGATTTAGAGTCTTCAGCGTTTTCTGTAGATTCGGGCTTGCTGAGATGGGCACCCACATTCTTCAGAAGCTCTAAACTTTCTTCATGCAAATTAGGTCTTGACCTGAAAAAATACTAACAATCAAATGGAAAAGTATCAATATATTAAGTTAACACCACTTGATCATGGAGAAGACGTAATCAAAATTGCTGTCTAGACAAACTACGTACCAAGAGGGGCAAATATTAATGATTTTGGCAAAACAGGATGGAGTTGTGAAGATGAGAGATGACAAATCCACTCTGAGGTCTTATTTCTAATCTCAAGAGGGCAAAAACAGCAGTGATGCCAAGTGTCACCACAGGACATAAATCATAACACATCAGCTCAGATATGACTTTAGGTTAACTAAGAATTAATTCTGCCTGGATAAAATCTCAAGTGACATGATAACTCCATAAAACACAGAAACTGACTTCAAATGACAAGATAGTGACATACAGTACATCAAGATAAGACCCAAGTGATAAGATGGTAAAAAACAGTGTGACAGAAAAAGACATTCAAGGAAAATCTACTGACATTTAACCCAGTCGGTGACATGGAACTGTCATTCACATGATGAGGTAAGTTCTTGCATTTAATTATTTAGCTGACTTTTTTATAAAGAGCTGCCTGAAATTAGTTGTTCAGTATGGAGCACTGTTGGGCAAGTCGGCTGTGACACTCCATGTAATGGCAAGGTTGGCACTAGACTACACTCTGGGAGTCAAGTAGACCGGGATCAGACTTGAGGAATGTTAGATATGGAGACACAGATATAAAAAGATGGTATTTCTAAGAAAAACAGTGGGTTTCATTTGCAGGTGCACCAACCACAAAAGCAAAGTCCAAAAAAAGTGAATAATATTTACAGTGATTATTGCCAGCCCCAAAATTGAAGCCAGTAGTGGCAGAGAAGTACGTAAAAGTTGTACAGGATATGTACAAGGGAAGTATGAGTGGTAAGGTCTGTGGTAGGAGTGACGAAGGTGGGATTACATCAGGGATTGGCTTTGAGCCCTTTCTTATTTGTAATGGTGATGGACAGGTTGACAGACGAGATTAGACAGAAGTCCCCGTTGACTATGATGTTTGCTGATGACATTGTGATCTGTAGCGATAGTAAGGAGCAGGTTGAGGAAACCCTGGAGAGGTGGAGATCTACTCTAGAGAAGAGAGTAATGAAGGTCAGTAGGAACAAGACAGAATACATGTGTGTAAATGAGAGAGAGGACAGTGGAATGGTAAGGATGCAAGGAGTAGAGTTGGTGAAGGTGGATGAGTTTAAATACTTGGGATCAACAGTACAGAGTAATCAGGATTGTGGAAGAGAGGTGAAAAAGAGAGTGCTGGCAGGGTGGAATGGGTGAAGAAGAGTGTCAGGAGTAATTTGTGACAGATGGGTATCAGCCAGAGTGCAAGGGAAGGTCTACAGGGCGGTAGTGAGACCAGCTATGTTATATGGCTTGGAGACAGTGGCACTGACCAGAAAGCAGGAGACAGAGCTGGAGGTGGCAGAGTTAAAGATGTTAAGATTTGCATTGGGTGTGACGAGGATGGGCAGGATTAGAAATGAGGACATTAGAGGGTCAGCTCAAGTTGGACGGTTGGGAGACAAAGTCAGAGAGGCGAGATTGCATTGGTTTGGACATGTGCAGAGGAGAGATGCTGGGTATATTAGGAGACGGATTCTAAGGATAGAGCTGCCAGGGAAGAGGAAAAGAGGAAGGCCTAAGTGAAGGTTTATGGATGTGGTGAGAAAGAACATACAGGTGGTGGGTGTAACAGAACAAGATGTAGAGAACAGAAAGATATGGAAGAAGATGATCCGCTGCGGCAACCCCTAACGGGAGCAGTCGAAAGAAGAAGAAGTTATGAGATGTTCCACCAGCTGTTTTTTTAAGCATTACACAAATTTCTCAGTTGTTTGTTGCCCCATCCCAACTTTTTTGAAACATGTTGCCTTCATCAAATTCAAAATGAGCATATACAGTATTTTACATAAAACAATAAAATTTCTGTGTCAAAATTTGATACGTTGCCTTTGTCCTATTTTCAAATAAATATAGTGTTTCCATGATTTGCAGATCATTGCATTCTGTTCATACATTTTACACAACATCCCAACATTTTTGGAAATGGGGTTGTTGATTTACACCTGCAGGTGGTATAACATAATTATTAATGGAGGGCCGACTATTATTGTTTAACTCTATTTGGAGGGGATTGGAGCTTTTACACCAGGAGGTGACATTGTGATCTGTAGTGAGAGTAGGGAGCAGGTCAAGGAGACACTGGAGTGGTGGAGATATGCGCTGGAGAGGAGAGGAATGAAGATCAGTAGGAACAAAATTGGGACAGAATACATGTGTGAAATGGTGAGGATGCAAGGAGAAGAGTTGGTGAAGGTGAATGAGTTTAAATACTTGGGATCAACAGTACAGAGTAACGGTTATTGTGGAAGAGAGGTGAAAAAGAGAATACAGGCAGGATGGAATGGGTGGAGAAGAGTTTCAGGAGTAATTTGTGACAGATGGGTACAAGAAAGAGTGAAACGGAAGGTCTACAGGACAATAGTGAGACCAGCTATATTATATGGGTTGGAGCCGGTGGCACTGACCAGAAAGCAGGAGACAGAGCTGGAGGTGGCAGAGTGAAAGATGTTAAGATTTGCATTGGGTGTGATGAGTATGGACAGGATTAGAAATGAGTACATTAGATGGTCGGCTCAGGTTGGACGAGTGGGAGACAAAGTCTGAGAGGCGAGATTGCATTGGTTTGTGCAGAGGAGAGATGTTGAGTATATTGAGAGAAGGGTGTTAAGGATAAAGCTGCTAGGGAAGAGGAACAGAGGAAGACCTAAGAGAAGGTTTATGGATGTGGTGAGCGAGGACATGCAGGCGATGGGTGTAATAGAGCAAGATGTACAGGACAGGAAGATATGGAACAATATGATCCGCTGTGGCGTCCCCTAACGGGAGCAGCCAAAAGAAGAAGGAGAAGAAGATTGCCAGTCCCAAAATGAAAATAATCAATGAAAAAAAATGTATACACACACTAAACTGTATCCTTCCTAGATAAAGAAAACAGAATCAGGAAGAAACTACACAAAGTAAAGTCATTTCAATAAATGTCAAAAATATTACTAAGAAGAAAAAAAACAGTGTATATACAAGAAAAACAAAATTTGCACCGCAAACCCAGATGATATAACTACCTACAACAAAACTATACTTTAACAAGGAGCTATCTATATCTATTTATATACAAAAAAGAAAATGTATACAAATAAAGTACAAGCCACTATGCTTGGTATACTGTACTATCTGAATCATCTATACCAAACGCACTCGCCTCCATGACAGAGTCAAAAGAGATGAGCCCCATAGGCAGAAAGTGCCTTTAACTCCAGGGATTGAAGCCTTCAGCCAATCCTGCGTCCCGCCGCTCTCTTCCACCTATAGCGGCTGACACAGGTGCATTCCCCGCCTATGCTACGCTCACCTCTTGTAAGGCCAGTAAGAAATAACACAGCAGCCTCACATGTGCATTTGCACGAGCGCATCCTCGACATGTCTCGCCAATGCCTTTCTCTGAGATACTTTTCATAACTTTGCCTTGGGTTTTTATCTAGGGTTCCCTTTCTCAAACCAATGCATGCATGCCTGAAATTAATTAAACGAAACGCTCCGCACTTCTTTGTTAACGGCAGGTGGCTATGGAGACGCTCGACTTTTTGACTGGGCACCATGCGCACCATTTGGCAGGCCTTTTTCCAAGATGCACACTTATCCCACTTCCAACAAAGCAGAACTGCTCAAAACTGCCAAAGCAAAAGTTAAACTGTCACGGATGCACACACCTGCACTTCAACAATTTAATCAGGTAAGTGCTTGAACTTTATTAAAAGTCAGTCATTTGCACACTGTTCTTAAGACATTTTCCTTAAAATTGGTAATGCCTGACAGACAGATTACCACATTGGCTTGAATTGGAATCAAACCATCAGTCATGTGAGTTTGGGTCTCGCATCAATTCCCACTAGGCCACAAACACCTCATGGACAAAACTCCAGCATTTGCATACAAACAGACACCAAGTAAAAAAATATGGCATCAGAATCTGCTATCATCTGATACAAGGTGGTCAAGTCTGACTGAGTCAAATGGCAGGTGACAAGATGTCAAGTTCCAGTAACAAACCTCAGGTGAACAAATCCTGCCATGATGGGGTAATTATTTTAGGACTGGATCTCAAATAGTTAGAACAGGAATATAAAAGGAACAGACTCAAGGAGACAACACAAAGGTCGATGTTGAATCAAAGCACTAATGTCACAGTTTGCCAAGTCAAAAGGATAGTATAGTATAATATATAAAATGAATGACTGAGCATTGACCTGCACACTCGTAACTGTATGCTTACCACATGACGCAGCACATACAGTGGATTCAGAGAATATGCCCACCCCTTCACTTTCTGCACAGTTTTTTGTGTAGTCAATTTAATTTTTAAATGGATAAATGTATCATTTCTGGCCATCACTTTACACTAAATAGCACATACATAAGGTGAAACCATATTTTTAGAAAGATTTGCACATTTATTAAACTAAAGTCTCTCATTCACATAAGTTTCCAGACCCTTAATTTGGTAGTTTGTACAATAATCATTGGCAGCAATTACTGTTTCGGCTCCAGTATTGTCTTGGCGGTGTGCTTCAGGTCATTGTTGTGCTGAACAGTGAGTAGCCACGCCAGTCTGAGGTGGTGTGCACTCTGAAGCAGGTTCTCTTCAAGGACTTCTCTGTATTTGGCTGCATTCATCCTCCCCTCAATTCTGACCGCTCTCTCGATCTCTGCCACTGAGAAGTATCCCATAGGGATGGTACTAGGCAGTTGATGAGCAGTACTGGTCTTTGCCAGACATAGTGCTTGGAGTTTGGCCCAAAGAGTTCATTTTTTGTCTCATCAGACTAGAACGTCTTGTTCCTCATACTCTTAGAATCCTTTAAATGCCATTTGGGAAACTCCAAGCAGGCTGTCATATGCTTTTTACTCAAGAGTGCTGCTGAGATAGGTGTCCTTCCGACAGGAGCTCTGTTGTAGTGACCATTGGGTTTTAGTCACCTCTCTTACCAAGGCTCTTCTTGCCTAGTTACTCAATTTGGCCAGGTGGCCCTCCCTAGAAAGAGTCCTGGTGTATCCAAACATCTTCCATTTCACAGTTATTGAAGCTACTCTATTCATGGGAACACTCAAAAGCTTTAGAAATGGTTTTATCTCCTTGCCCTGTCTATGCCTCATCATGATTTGATTGAGCACGTCTACAGAAAGTTTCTTGAACTTAATGAATTTGTTTTTTTCCGGACATGCAGTGTGAATAATGGAACCTCATAAACCTATATTGCCAAAAGTATTGGGACGCCTGCCTTTACACACACATGAACTTTAATGACATCCCATTCTTAATACATAGGCTTTAATATGGAGTTGGTCCACCCTTTGCAGCTATAACAGTTTCAACTCTTCTGGGAAGGTTTTCCACAAGGTGTAGGAGTGTGTTTATGGGAATTTTTCACCATTCTTCCAGGAGAGCATTTGTGAGGTCAGGCACTGATGTTGGATGAGAAGGCCTGGCTTGCTCGCAGTCTCCACTCTAATTCATCTGGTCAGGGCTCTGTGCAGGCCAGTCAAGTTCCTCCACGCCAAATTCACTCATCCATTTCTTTATAGACCTTGTTTGTGCACTGGTGTGCAGTCATGTTGGAACAGGAAGGGGCCATCTCCAAACTGTTCCCAAAAAGTTGGGAGCATGAAATTGTCCAAAATGGCTTTGTATGCTGAAGCATTAAGAGTTCCTTTCGCTGGAACTAAGGGGCCAAGCCCAACCCCAGAATAATCTCCATAATAATAATAATAATAATCTCCCTCCACCAAACTTTACACTTGGCACAATGCAGTCAGGCAAGTACTGTTCTCCTGGCAACCACCAAACCCAGACCCGTCCATCGGATTGTGTGATTTGTCACTCCAGACAACATGTCTTCACTGCTCTAGACTCCAGTGGCAGTGGGCTTTACACCACCGCATCCGACGCTTTGCATTACACTTGGTGACATAAGGCTTGGAAGAAGCTGTTCGGCCATAGAAACCCATTCCATGAAGCTCTCTACGCCACAATGTTCTTGAGCTTTTGGAGGTCTGTAGCTATTGACACTGCAGAAACTTGGCGACTTCTGCACACCCCAGCATGCGCTGTCCCCGCTCTGTGATTTTATGTGGCCCATCACTTCATGGCTGAGTTGCTGTTGTTCCCAATTGCTTCCATTTTGTTATAATACCACTAGCAGTTGACCGTGATACATTTAGTAGCAAGGAAATTTCACGATTAGACTTATTGCACAGGTGGCATCCTATCACGGTACCAGGCTTGAATTCACTGAGCTCCTGAGAATGACCCATTCTTTCCCAAATGTTTATAGAAGTAGTCTGCATGTCTAGGTGCTTGAGTTTATACACCTGTGGCCAAGGAAGTGATTGGAACACCTGAATTCAATGATATGGAGGGGTCCCAATAGTTTTGGCAATATAGTTTAGGTGTGTGACACAGGCGAACTCTAATCAAGATCTGAACACGTCACAAGGAGAATTAAAGCAAATGAGATGCCCCTGAGCACAATTTGAAGTGTCACAGCAAAGGGACTGAAGACGAATGAGAGATTTCATTTTTTGATTTTTAATACATTTTCGAACCTTTCTAAAAATACATTTTCAGTTTGTCATTATGGCTTATTGAGTTTACACTGATGGCCACAAATGGAAAATTTGTCCATGTAAACTTAAATCTACAACAGAATAAAGTGTCCAGAAAAGTAAAGGGGTCAGAATACTTTCTGAATCCACAGTATAATATTGCTGGACTCTGAGGAGGTAAAGCGACAGAATGAAGAAAACTGCAATTCACAATAATAGCTAAAACTACAGCAGGCTCACCGACTAATGCAGCATTGTCGGAAGCTTATCTTTTATTTACTGATTGCCTTTGCAAATTATGGCTGCAGACCACTGGCACCCTCTTGAGGATTTCTGCAACACTGTAATGTCAGTAGTTAATTTCTATACTTATAACTTTATAAGGTAATTTTTGTCAAGTGTATAGTACAGTGAAATTCTGACACTTGTAATATGTTTTTTAAACAAGATTGTGGAAAAAGCAAATGTAGCGTCTTTCCTTTGTGAACACCATTGTTAGAGGCATTACAGAGGAATTATTGGCATTGACCTCTTAGGTTGCTCTGATAGACGAAATATTCAGTCATACCAGCTTTGATGATCACCATCAAGATATTAACCATAGCCAAATGAAAATCCTTCATCTCTGTGCCTATCACCCAGCTCATCCAGTAAAGCATGTTTGATCATTTTTGCTCCAGGCACTGTCATTTCCCATCTGTTTGAGACGTCAGGGACATTAGAACACCTTCCCCTCGACACAGAGCATCTGCTGCATAGCTGTGGGGTTTAGTGAGCCAGCATGAAGAACAAATTAACAGACGAACAGCACAATGAGAAATCCCAGGCGAGCCTTAACATCGCCACTCTCATCCTGGCTTTAAAGTATATGCTGTTGATAAAATTATTTCTGTGTTAATAATCAACCTCGAGCAGTAGTGGATGAATTACCTCCGTGCACGGATGTCTATTAAATGAGAACATAATCCACCATAGAGATCAGGAAATAAGGTGTGAACGGAAACACAGGGCTTATAAGAATCTCCAAGTAATTAGAGAAAGATTTTGTACTCCTTCACAGGACCGTAGAAGACCCAGGACATGCCAGTACATGGAAAGAGGCCTGTGTGTCCTTCTACAGGTTGAATTATCATTTAATGCCATGAACTCCATAACTAAGGGTAGAATAGCCTGTGTATCTTTGATTTGAACACTGATGCTCCTGCAGTGGAGCAGCCATTCTTGGGCAGAATTTGTGTCATTTGAGTGGATAGTATCTCTGTTAATCTGAGGCTGTGGTACCACCATATAAACTTACAACATTCTATGCCATTAATCCATTTCAAGGTAGCGGGAAACAGAAATTAACCATGGATGGGGTGCCAGTACAGTCCAGAGCATGGTTACACTCATACACTCACCTACTGAAAGCGCATGCCAGGCCAATTTAGAGTGTCAACCTAAGCTGCAGTTTTGGAATGCAAGAGGAAAATACACTCTTCCAATCCAGAATTATGAGGTGTTATTAGTACTGCTATTATTACAGCTGCCGTGTGATTAAAAATGTAATTGTGCAGTTAACCTTTTTAATCAAAGTTAAGTGCAAATTAATCACAATTTGTCATTCTTTCAGACATACTGTATGACATGCATGCGTGCCAGAGGGTCAATTTCCATGCTCATCCAGAGGTCAGCATTACCAGTCCAGGACACGAGGGGACACTGTCGCTGATGGCATTGTCTCTTTTTCCACTCACAGCTCAGAGAAATTGCCCAATGAGGGCAGCTGACTCCACCCCTTCCAGTCCAGCGACTATAAAGCTGAGATGCTCTCAACAGGGGTCATCTCATTCCTGGAAGAGCAAATTGCTAGACAGAGCTCCAGTCTGACATTGTGACCACCCCAATAGAGCCTTGAGTTGATATCAAGCCTTACCTTGCCTTCTTTTGTTTCTGTTATAGATAGATAGACAGACAGACATGTGAAAGGCACTATATGATAGATAGATAGATAGATAGA
>JANRMT010062856.1:18485451-18531299 GCA_026402145.1 Polypterus bichir lapradei | reverse complement strand
TTATGCAGGCATATTACTGTTGGTATGAAGGAGACCCCATGATGTTTCCTGACACACTTCTGTTGAATAATTTGTTGGTTGAAAGTCTTCAGTGTTAGTGTGCCATGGAGAGGATGGGCAGCATTGTTCATAATGGCACTCAGGTTTGTTTTAATTCTCTCCATTGCAACTACCTCAAGAGTGTTCATCATGCACTAATTCTGCATGCATGTGCCATTTAGCATTTAAATAAAGATTGCTAATGAAAACTAAAGGTCACAGCACATTTCTTCTCTTGTCACGTAAAGACATTTCATTAAGCTGTCAGCTGTGTATTGTGGTTGCTCTGGTAGTAGTTCTTCTTCTTCTTTCAGCTGCTCCTGTTAGGGGTTGCCATAGCGGGTCATCTTCTTCCATAACTTTCTGTCCTCAACATCTTGCTCTGTCACACCCATCACCTGCATGTCCTCTCTCACCACATCCATAAACCTCCTCTTAGGCCTTCCTCTTTTCCTTTTACCTGGTAGCTCTATCCTTAGCATCCCTCTTCCAATATACTCAGCATCTATGATGATCATTTTTGTCAGTAATGATGAAACTCTTTGCGATCACCATCCTAAAGATGCTCCAGAAACAGAAAAGAAACTCAGAGCTCAACAGAACATGAAGCGGCCATATCCATAACCGAGGCAGGGTGGTTGCTATGTAATGAGATTTGGGTGAATGGTGATGAGGGTTTGGCTTTCTGAGTAGTGAGATTTTGAGAAAACACGATAATGTGTGTAATGGTTCATTTTGTGTGTTTTCATGTGTAAAACATGCAGCATGTCACATTTTTAACAATATAATGAACTCCTGTGTGATGATCTGAACAACTGGCATAAACAGAGTGGATTTTACTGCTGTGTGATTGATTACATGTATTATGCACCTGCAGAAAAGAACAAAGGAAAATACAGAAACGTGAAGGAAGTCCCTTGTCTGAAAAACTTTCAAAACCTCAAAAACTCATTTTAAAGATTTACGTTTTGCAATTGATAAATCACCAGTGACACAAATTTTAATGTCAGTTTCTTGAAACTGTACGTCAAACAAACTTACCTATTTTGCTCATCACTAGCTGGAACCACACGGCCAGTCCATCAGCAGTACCACTCACATGCTGTATACAATATATGAGGTCAATTCTGAGTCAGAAATCCACCTAACATATTTATTTAATTTATTATCTCTATCACAAGCATTCCCATCCATTTCGTTAATGTATTTATTTTTAGTAAGCATCACATCAGAGGCTTTTCTTTATAATGTATGCTGTAAGCTTTATGTTAGCACTCTCTATTGGGCTCTAATACAAGAATATGGGCACAGTTAAAGTCATATGCATTGAAAAACAATCCTCAGGTTTTCAAGTTTCATTAATAATTATACCTAATTGCCACACCATGCTAAAGCTACAAGGAGAAACAGTCTGATCACACCTATGGCCATTTATCCTCAAACTGAAAAGAAAATGATCCTGATAATAGATTGGTAAGCACTTCAGAATTGCATGAACATGCACAAGTATATACAGTAAAAGGTTTTCAATAGTGTGACTAAATCCAAAGAAGAACCAAGATATGCTGTAAATATTAAGCTCATGTCTGCTAAGGACTCCTGGACAAATGGGACCACTGTTTCTCATCTTCTGTGCTGTATTTGGGAGCTGAGGGCGTCTCAGAATGAGAACTGCTTTATTTATTTAATAATTGTCCATACTGAATTGATTACTTCAGGACCAAATATAAATGAGGAGCTGCTTAGGAATAATAAATCAAGAAGAATCAGAGAATTGTCAAAGCTTTATCTACTTACTAGCATTGGAGCTTCTGAATTCCATAACCTTTGTAGTTATAAATATATGTTTGTAAAGCCTTAACTTATTAATGTCTCCTTTAACTCAACACTTGGCGGAGGACAGCAAAGTTAAGAAAAGGCTAGTCCCTCTGTGAGTGCCACCACTGCCCCTTAGCCAGCACCCCTCAAGCAGTGTATGAGCTCATCCTCTGGGCAGGAGATGACAGAATCTGCACTTGGCGTTCCGTTTTGAGATTATCCCTAACACACCTGCTGAAGATCACGGGATTCAACAGAGTGAGAGATCAGTTGTTCCCAGGAGAGAAGAATCTATTTTTATTTTATGCTATAATACATTAAGCCATGCAGACTCATGTTTTAATTAACTATAATAGAGGTGCTTGCCTCCTCATTGTGTTTAAAAGTAATATACAGGACATGTAAATGTGTACAACACACTGAGCCTGTGTCCTTTATAAAAAGAAGCGTGGGATATTGTGGCATTTATTATCAGTAGTCAAACAGCCCAGTGCCTTATGCAGTAGTTTATATTCTGCTTTATTTGTCATTGAATCAATGTGTCAGCTGCATATCACTTCTTGAAAGTTTAAATATAAACTATACTTCTTCCATTACATTATCCTGTTATGTTGACTGAGGTGGCTTTCTTTTTTAATTTACTTATCAACATAATAATTAAATGTCATTTTCTCCCAGTATTCCTAATTCCTAATAATTTTTTTACTGCTGGGCAAGTTAACGCGTTATTATTGCGTTAACGCATTAATTAATTAACACCGACAATTATTTTATTGTGCGTTAAAACAGTTTTTGTTATTATTATTATTTTGAAAGCCTCAGTCTCGCTAGTGATCTATAGAGATTAGTGATCTTCTTGTTACAGCACTTTTTGATATGCTTTTGCTAGAAGGAAAGTTAGCTTTGTTGATTTGACCTCGATTCCCTGCGTGTGCATGAGCAGCGAAGAGCAAGCAGCTTCTAAAATGGCATGTGAAGAGAAACCAAAGTGAATGCTCAAAGCAAAATAATCTGTGGATGACTTTTTCCGTATTATCACTGAATCGGACTCTGATTTGTCGGACTGCGATTTTGATGCAAGTGATCTGGAGATGGAGATCGAAAGCTAGGTACCAGCATCAGCTGATTGGTCCCCAGCTGATCGTGGTGCTGAACACGTTCGTGTAGCTGATGCACTGATGGCAACGTGTGCCAGGGAGGACAGACACTTACGATGACAGGAGGTATAAACCATATTGCGTCTCACTGCAACTGCCACCCACACACACCTGTCTCACTAAGACACCCCATCATGCATTCCTGTTGGCCATTGAGCAGCTGCTACCGCAAACTGCAAACAGGCACCAAAAGCACGCACAACAGGCAGCAACAGACGTTTTATGTTGATTTAATATGTGAAACCATTGCTTTGTGTGCTTTCCAGAAAACTGAGTTTTTTCGAAAATATATTAGCCCTCAAAGAGTTGCTTCTGAACATAGACTGTTTATGCTGCTCCCTGATAAAAGAAAATGTTTCTGCTGGTATCTGTTCAGACAAAAAAGAAAACAGATTTAGAAATGTTAACTTGCTGTTACTCAGAAGGTGCCTGTTATAATGTTATGATCGTGGCTCTGGACTCTGAGGGTAACTTGTTTTTCTATAACAAACTAGAGAAAACGTTAATGCCCTGGCAGTGGCAAATAGCTTTGGTTTTATGTTTGATTTGATTACATTAATGTTTAAGTTGAGATTTACAAGAAATATTTTAACTGCTACTATGTAAAGGGAATACTGCTGTTAAAAAGCATCTTATTTGTTTAAAGTGTTTGTGAACCGAATGCACTCAATACACCACTTTTGAGTTTGTTATTGAATTTTGTGCATAACAATGTGATTGTTGTGATTATCGATTAATCGCGATTAAAAATTTTAATAGTTGCCCAGCACTAGTTTTTTTTTTATCCAGTGATGACAGTCAAAAACAAGCTGATCCGTGTCTCCATACTGTACAACTTCGCTAAGAACAAATAACATGAATGTAATGCCATATTTCAGATGGCATATACTGTAGCTGAAAAAGCACCTACTGTGGTTGTCATACTTGACTATCTGTCTGTCAGTCTGCATAAAACAGCTCCAATCCCAGTGGACTGATTTTTTTGATATCTGACACACTTATTCTTAAATGAAATTTGTCAACAAACATTGCATTTTTGTTAAAGTATCTCCAATACAGCACACTGTATGCACTTTTTCGAAATTTCAAAGTCTCTGTTTAGAAGAGTTGATGAATTTGAGAACTCATCTATCGTAACATCGAGAAGAAATTTATGCAACTCCATGTATGTACTGGTTTACAGTTTCAGATTCCTTTAGTTTACACCTTCAAATTTACCTTCAACCTGTATAATTTGTGTATTTTTTTTTTTTTTACTTGTGAGACAGCCATTCCTGATAGCAAAAAATATCGGCATTACATATTAATCAAATGTTATGAGAGGTGCATGTGCAAGCCTTTCACTTATCCTGCTGCTTAAAGTAAATTGACTGAAAAAATTGTAAAAAGTCACTTATCAAGAAATGAATGTACAGTAAGAGGGAAGAAATTATATAAGCGTAACTCTGTAAGCAGAGAGTGAGCAAATGCATACTCAGTATTTACACTACATTAAAAACAACCTGGCCGCTTCATTACAAGTACATTATAATGATTCAGTATTTCTCTGACACTTGAGACTAATCAGAGTTTGGGTACTTGATTCACAAATGTTACATTTATAAAATTTGAACTAGTCATAGATTCTCCACAACAAAAGCTAACAACAGCACATGTATCAATGCCATTTTCACATCATTTAAATTTAAATCTGCTGTCCGTGAAAGCTACCGTGCCACCACAAGCCTATTTGGACTGTGCTTCTCACTAATTATCATTGTAAAGTGCTGTGGTGTATTTAAATGTTCCAATTTTCAAATCAGCTAGCTAAGTCCCCATGCGGTGCTGTCAAAGGTGTATTTACTATTTTTTACTATTAATGTCTTTCAGGCAGAACGCAGTTTGTCAAATTCAGGGACCCTGTCTCTGAGGCGGATGTAAGCAACACTGGAGCACCACAAGGAACAGGTCTGTCTCCTTTTCTCTTCACTCTGTACACCTCTGACTACAAATATAACACCAGGTCATGGCACTTGCAGAAAGTTTTAGATGATTCTGCACTTATGGGGCGTGTTGCTAAAGGGGATGAAACAGAGTATAGGAGTCAGGAGGAGAGCTTTGTTTCTTGGTGCAGAAAGAATTGTCTGCAAGTCAACATCAGCAAAACAAAAGAACTGGTTATAGACTTACACCACACCAGAGAATCTCTATGTCTGGTCACTATCCAGGGAGTCGATGTAGAGGTGGTTCACATCAATGAAAGACTGGACTGCTCTTGTAATACAATGGAACAATATAAGAAACAGCAGAGCAGGCTCTTTTCTCTTCGGTAACTGACAAAACCTTAATTATTTCATACGGCCTATACCATTCATTGTAAGAGCAATGATTTGTTTAGGACACTTTCACACACTAAGTCACCCTAAACATCTATAATTCTGTATCATCTGAACTATGAACTTCAGAGACAGCTAGAAATCACTTTGTTGTTAACAGTGTTCATGATAAAGACAGCATTATTGGAATTATGGTGTTTTCATAGTGCATTTAAATCTACCTTTCTATTATATGATGCTTTCCATATCTATCTATCTATCTATCTATCTATCTATCTATCTATCTATCTATCTATCTATCTATCTATCTATTGTGATGGAGGGCCAACACTGCTTCCCCCAAGACGCTAGATGGTAGCTCCCCTGCAGTGTGGTGGTGCCCTGGATACCCACAGGGCATCCTGGGACTTGGAGTTCGGTTTCTCAGCCCTGTCGAGTGCCAGTCAGTCACATGGTTGGAAGGACAGGAGCACTTCTGGGTCAAGGACTATTTAAAGGACTGATGGGAACCCAGCAAGTGAGCCAGAGTTGGGTGGTAGAGGACAGAGCTTGCTGGGAGGTGTGGGGTGGAGAGATTTGGAGATTTAAATATTATTGTGTTTATTTGTTTATTGTGGTGGAGATGCTTTGGGCACAATTTACCTGAAAAAAATAAATTAAACAGCTTCTTAGTGTTTTAATAACGTGTTGTTAGTGTCTGTGTGTCAGGTTAAGCGCCAGTATAGTGCCAACTATTGTTATACTATCTATCTATCTATCTGAAGTGCATCCATCTTATTGTTATACAATTAATTAGCGACTCTAAATCATCTCTCTTTGAGCAAGCAGCAGGTAAGTGTGGTCTGCAATGAACCAACCTTCTGCCAAGCACTGGTTTCAGGTTATCGGATTAAGTAGGTTTCAGAATATTATGTTGTATAGAAAATTTCATTATTTATCTGTCTGTCTATCCATGATAGTGCATCAATGGACACATACATAAGCAGATTGGGCGCATTGAATAATGTGCATTATTGCAGCTCTTTAACCACATGAGATGATTCACTTAGTTCACATATATTAAGTACTGCTATACAGTCTTCAGGATACAGTACTTTCCCTGAACTATGGACAAAACATAAATATTTTACTTTTGGAAAAAATATACAATAATAAAAGATTTGCTTTAAAACATCCATCCATCCATTTTCTAACCCGCTGAATCGGAACACAGGGTCACGGGGGTCTGCTGGAGCCAATCCCAGCCAACACAGGGCACAAGGCAGGAACCAATCCCGGGCAGGGTGCCAACCCACCGCAGTGCTTTACAACAACAAAATGCAAAATAAACATTTTATATAACAAAATAAACAATTCAAATGTTTATCCTGAAACTGAATACAAATTAAAATTTGAATGTTCCCCTCATCCCACAAGCTTGTCTAAACACCATTGTTCATGCCAGACTCCTTCCTGCAACTAAAAGGCATGGTGCAAACTTATGGGACTCTTAACAAACATCAGTTGTGACTCACACCTTAAAGGGACTCCAGAAATTAACAAAATTTTTCAATATGGCATCATCAGAATATATGCAATGTGATATGCATTTGCGCTAACAGTGGTGGGGTGGAGAACAAAAATTATACACTATAACATGTTGATAATAATCCAGCAGTAATAGTAAAAATAATAATCCTTAGACATGCCAACGTAAAAATAAAAAGAATGCACAACTGTAGACTCTGAATGCTCTGTTAAAGACGGATTTGATTCAAAGTATAAGCATCTCATAAATGGACTTACATTAAAACTTATGTTAAAATTTTACAAATCCTGTTGTCTATTGTTTAGCACTATCAATGAGTTGATCATTATAATCTTCACATTCTCTCTTTCCCATGCCATGCTGAAAAAAGCTCTCCATGACTGGAAAAACTGACACCATGTATTCATTGGATAATAAAATCACATTATTTGTATACATTAATAAAGATAGGGTAAAGAGGAATCATGGGTAAATGTTACAGATAATTATTATAGTTTGATTTCATTGCATTTATGAAAATATTTATGCTAAGTAAGTTTAGTTTAAAGGCTTAAACTATGTATTTTTCATGGTAACAATTTATGGAGCTGCAAAGTTTAAAAAAAAAGGAAATTTATATCCGGCTGGGAGAGACAAGCACTGGACAACAGAGTTCAGAATGAGGTATGTGCCAAAGCCGGGGCGGACATTCCCTGGGAATGTTTTACATGTGGTTAATGCTCATGCCTTTCAAATGGCGAATATCTAGACACCCTTCGGAAGCTAAGTCACATCCCCGGATGAGATGATGACGGTGCATGTTTGAACTGCATGAGCGAAGAGGACCTTGCCCTGGTGTTTGCCAAGGAGGGCCACAACTCCTGCATCAAAGAACGTGAGGAAGGCCGGAGTAGACCGTGGCCAATGCAGTTCCTGGATCCCAACTACATGGACAGGAACCCACAGAAGGGAAAGGTAGCGGGTGAGCGTCCAAACCATCTCCTCTGGGGAAGGTAAGGAGTCGCAGGGTATCCAATGATAAATTGGTTCAGATGGGATAGACGGTCCCAGGAGTCTTCATAATTCCCGACTGAGCGTGCACTAGAGATTACCATGCCACCTGACTTGTGGCCGCTGGACGGGATTGCCCAAAGCCAGCTGGAATAATGGTTAGTCAGATGTATGGGAGTTGGAAAAGGCACTGCAGCTTATAAAATCTTTATTGCAGGTGACTGAACTGCTGCAGCAAATGATTGATGGATGTGAAGTTAGTGGAGAACTACTCTGAAAGGCTTAGTCTGGGACTCTCCACCAAGGTAGATTTGGCGGTACAGGTAAGCGTATTCTGTACTGTACATCATAAAGGGGCGCAGAGCGAAAGGGCTCTCAATACTACTGATGGATGCTAAGTAGCCACGATCTCGACAGTTAAAAAGGGTGTGATGACCGAAAATAGTCTGGTAGTAGAGCCTTCTGTCAGGAAGTGGTGGCTCTGAGACTAAGGATCTACGCTGGTATCCCATAGGTTGCCGGTTCGAATCCCCGTCACTGCCAAAAGAGACCCTACTCTGCTGGGCCCTTGAGCAAGGCCCTTAACTTTCAATTGCTCCAGGGGCGCTGTGCAATGTGCTCTGACCCCAAGGGGTATGCAAAAACGAACAAATTCCTAATACGAGAAATTGTATAAGGTGAAATAAATAACACGGTGGGGGAGAAAATAAAAGGGCTGAACAAGAAGGACTAGCTTATTGGTGCCAACACCTGGGCTTTCCAGTCTCACACAAGGCGAAGGAGATCCAGACAGTATGGGGTCTGCCTTTAGCTCACAGAGAAACCCAGACTGTCGTTGCGCCACAGAGCAGAAATATACAGTTGCAATGAGTTAAGGTGTGGCGCAATACTTAACTCCAAGTTTGAAACTTTTAAAATAAAAGTATTTCTCAACATTCCCCCTTGGAGAATCACTGCCAACAAGCAGAGCAATGCTGATTGTTCATGTTTCATTTCTAAAACTATGAATATGGTGTGACACAGTGTCAGGGGACTGGGTGTGAATTGCGGCCCTGTCAAAGTTGGGGTGGTGTTTACATGTTCTCTCTGTGCCAGTAGAGGTTTTTTTGCCAGCTGTAGTGTTTTACATCCCATATCCCAAAGACATACAATTTAGGGTTTGAGTGCATGTGGGTGTTTCTTAGTGACTCACAGAACTTTACAGAAAATAGTATTGCTTTTATAATCACAGAAATAAATTACTGTTAAGATTTGTTAATCTTAAACAATACTGAAAACTCCACCCTTACCGGATGCATAGCAGTAATGAATACCATATTGTTTTGTACTGTAGAGAATTAGACCTCCATTTTGCTCCATGGAAGTGCAGACCTTAAGCTGGACATTCTGCATCATTTTGCCTTGTATGTAAGTTACAGCTTGATGCTGGTAAGGCAATATTTTTTGTCTCTGCATTCCAATTTTCTTCTTGTCTAATGCTGCATAAATTGGGCTTGCCCACCATCATATAGCAGTGCTTTGCTTTGCACCTGTCCAAGTGACATGGGCTATAAAAAGCAGTGTGCTGTGAATGCTGCCTGAAATAGCAGCTCTCTTCAGGTGACTGTCAGCACCACCATAAATAATAACATGCTGCTTCTTTTTACATGAGTGTGTCTTCCGCTACAGTATTATGTACTTCATCGTATTGTTGAAAACAGCAGGTGTTAAGCAGAAATGTTGGAAGCGGCCCAGCAGATTTTATTTTAGAATAACATTAATGCATTTTTGCCAGATTCTTTTTTTTTTTTTTTTAAGTTTTATTAATTTTATTGCAATTATTCCATACAAATCAATCAATTTTTACAAAAAATAAAATTGAGTTATGAACAAGTCGACCCCCACCCCTGAGAGAGAGAGCAAGGCAAACGGCGTAAAATTTAAGGCTTGTAAACATACCTAAATTAATAAGTTTGATAAGCCAATAGAGATGAATGCAGAAGACAAAGAAATACAAAAATATTTGCTTCCTCTGTGTCTTAAGAACTTATTTTAAAATATTACTGATTAGATCCTGCCATGTTTTGAAAAAGGTATAAATAGATGCTCTAACTGAGTATTTGATTTTTTCCAACTTCAAATAGTATAAAACATTGGTTTCCCACTGACTTAAAAGAGGAGAGTTTGGATTCTTCCAGTTTAGCAAAATAAGTCTGCGTGCCAAAAGTGTAGTGAATGCAATCACAGTTTGTTTGTCTTTCTCCACTTTAAACCCATCTGGAAGAACACCAAACACAGCTGTTAGGGGATTAGGAGCGATTGTGGCACCAAGGATGTCTGAAAGGTAATTAAAAATTTTGGTCCAGAATGATGTTAATTTGGTGCAGGCCAAGAACATGTGACCCAGTGAGGCTGGGACTTGATTGCAGCGTTCGCAGGTTGGATCATGCCCTGGAAACATTTTGGAGAGTTTTAGACGAGACAGATGTGCTCGATATCTATACAAATAAAAGGCAAAGCCCTCACTGACTGACTGACTCACTGACTGACTCACTGGCTGACTCACTCACTCACTCACTCACTCACTCACTCACTGACTCATCACTAATTCTCCAACTTCCCATGTAGGTAGAAGGCTGAAATTTGGCAGGCTCATTCCTTACAGCTTCCTTACAAAAGTTGGGCAGGTTTCATTTCGAAATTCTACGTGTAATGGTCATAACTGGAAGCTATTTTTCTCCATTTACTGTAATGGAGTTGAGCTCGAAAGCCGTGGGGGGCGGAGTTTCGTGTGACATCATCACGCCTCCCACGTAATCACGTGAACTGACTGTCAACGCAGTACATAGAGAACCAGGAAGAGCTCCAAAAAGCGCTGAAGAAAACATGCATTATATAATTGAGAAGGCAGCGAAACAATAAGAAGCGAGCAAGTGACATATACTACCATATTTATGAGTGCTGCTATTTCGGAAACAAAGCACGGTGTAAACCTAAAGTTTAAATTAAGTTCATAGACACGCTGCCGCTGCCGTTTGTCATGCCCACGGGTAATGCAGGATACAAGTTTAATGAGAGGACGCAGGATATAAACGAGAGTTTTGAGCACTTTGTAACTAAGTTAAAATTGCAGGTGAAGGGCTGTGCTTATGCAAATTCTGAGAGACTGTGTTTGTGGGGGATTGACAGTTAAGACGGGTGGGGGAGTCACGTCATCATCTCCCCTCCCATTCACCTCATTTCGCTCTGAGCTGAGCTCCGCAGCTAACGCAGTGTTACGGAAGCGAGTTTGTGACGCTGCCACCAAATACTCACAGAAAAATCAACAAGTTAATACACACGCTGTCTCTACAGTTTCTCCACACTGAATCCTCCAGGCACTACTTACAAAAGGTTACATTGACAATCGTGTTACGTTATTTTTAAAATCTTTCCTTTTCTTAGCACAAGCACAGCTGAGAAGCTTTGATGCATGTGCTCCATAACGCGTTAAAAAATAACGCATTTAATCACACTTTGCATTACAAGCAAAGGGGAACTTCTGTCAATGCATGATTTCCTGGTACACCGATTACATTGATCAGCGCTTCCCGATTCATTTTACCCTCGCACCCCCTTGGTTTGAGAACAAGTATGAAAAAATATGCGGTTAACACAGAAAAACAGATCACCAATTCAAGCTTTATGAATAATCCATTCGCCATCAATAATTGTTTTGGTAAAGCCATACTCAGTGTAATCCTCCTTCCATTTTATAATGTTTCTGCCACTAGCCATGATTAAATGAACGGTAAAAAAGTAAGAGCGAAGCGAGGGTGACTTATTCAGGCATGCAGGCGACAGCTCAATAGCTTGAATTTGGATATAAGTAGGTTCTGTTTAGTCGCCAGAAATATCTTTGGTAGGAATGGAAGTTGAATTTAGTCTTTAAATTTCTATGGTAAAGAAAAAGTTATGCAATGATGACTAAATTTAACTATATAAAGTCAAAACTTTTATATATAAAGTCATTCCCGAATATATAAAGTCAAACCTTGATTATATAAAGTCACTGTCGGAATAAATAAAGTCAAAACTTGAATATATAAAGTCAGCGTCGGTATATATAAAGTCAAAACTTGTTTCTGAATATATAAAGTCAAAACTTGAATATATAAAGTCAGCGCTGGAATATATAAAGTCAAAACTTGAATATATAAAGTCATTCCCAAATATATAAAGTCAAAACCTGAGTATATAAAGATGGCGTTGGAATATTTCTGAATATATAAAGTAAGCGCTGGAATATATAAAGTCAAAACTTAAATATATAAAGTCAGTGTCGGAATATATAAAGTCAGCGCTGGAATATATAAAGTCAAATCTTGAATATATAAAGTCAGCGTCGGAATATACAAAGTCAGCGCTGGAATATCCATCCATTTCCCAACCCGTTGAATCCGACCACAGGGTCACGCGGGTCTGCTGGAGCCAATCCCAGCCAACACTGGGTGCAAGGCAGGAACCAATCCTGGGCAGGGCACATGCATCATTTTCAAAACATTAACCGAACAGTGTTTTTTTAATTTATTTTTCTGAATACGTTTTTGTTAACTTAGTTCAGTTCAGAGTCGTTTCAATCAATAGATTTTGACTTTCACTTTATATATTCAGGAGTGAGTTTATATACTCCGATGTTGACTTTATATAATCAGGAATGACTTTATTAATTCTGACGCTGACTTTATATATTCAGGTTTTGACTTTATATATTCCAGCGCTGACTTTATATATTCAGGTTTTGACTTTATATATTCCAGCAATGACTTTATATATTCAATATTTTTGACTTTATATATTCAGAAACAAGTTTGACTTTATATATACCGACGCTGACTTTATATATTCAAGTTTTGACTTTATATATTCCAGCGCTGACTTTATATATTCTGACGCTGACTTTATATATTCAAGTTTTCACTTTATATATTCCAGCGATGACTTTATACATTCAAGTTTTGACTTTATATATTCCAACGCTGACTTTATATATTCAAGTTTTGACTTTATATATTCAGAAACAAATTTGACTTTATATATACCGACGCTGACTTTATATATTCAAGTTTTGACTTTATATATTCTAGCGCTGACTTTATATATTCTGACGCTGACTTTATATTTTCAAGTTTTCACTTTATATATTCCAGTGATGACTTTATACATTCAAGTTTTGACTTTATATATTCAGAAAAAAGTTTTGACTTTATGTATACCGTCGCTGACTTTATATATTCAAGTTTTGACTTTATATATTCTGACGCCGACTTTATATATTCACAAAATCAATGCATTTGCCTGTTTGGCACCCCATAGTATATGTGTGTGTGTGTATATATGTACACATGTGTATATATATATATATATATATATATATATATATAGATATGAGAACAACACTCATATCAATGACAAATCAATTACATTAACAATCATGTTACGTTATTTTTAAAATTTTTCCTTTTCTTTTTCATAACTTCTTTAACACACTACTTCTCCACTGCGAAGCGCGGGTATTCTGCTAGTACAGTATAATTTTGAGTTGTATAATTGTATGCTTTGCGCATATGGAGCTCAAGTGAGTTCTCTGCTTTGCTATTTTCCACTCCTTTTCTGATATATTAATTGAGAGATTCTTGCACCATGGGTGAAGCAGCAGGCTCCATTGTAGCCGGTGTCCCCGATGTTCCCGGCTCACGTGGAGTAATTGAAACAAAAGGCCTTTTCCAGTTTCAGGTGATCTTCTCCAATCAGCGAGCTATCGAGACCTGCTTCACTCACGCTCCCCATTTCGCTCTCAGCCGGCGACGATGTAGCGGACCGTAGTCCCGAGGAGTCTGGGCTTTCGCCCATTTGATCCAGGTCAGTCTCTGAAAGGCCGTATCTTGAACTAGGGCTTGCCGATCTCAGCTTGGGTGCAGCTTTAGTTTTCGGTTCTTTCGGACTCCCTTTCTTGTTGGCCATGTTTATATATGCTTACATATACTGTAGCAGATACAGTGGATTCAGAAAGTATTCAGCCTCCTTTACCTTCTGCATATTTTATAGTGTTGTGGCTTTGATTTTAAATGAATAAATTTGTGATTTTTCTCATTAATCTGCAGTCAATAACCCATAAAGATAAAGAGTAAATATGCTTTCGGAAAGGTTTGAAAATGTATTAAAAATTAAAACCTGAAATCTATCCTTTATATATGCATTCGGACCCATTGCTGTGGTACTCCAGATTGTGAATAGGTGCATCCAATGTACTTTACTTACCCTCGAGATGCGTCCAGTATGGAAGATTATTTGTGCTGTCACACACGTGTGAGTAGGAGGACATTGTATGGACCAAGCAAAGGTAATTTCACGCCAGGCCAGGGGGTGGCGGGGTGCACTAATCCTTCTCCTGTTATCTCTACAGACCAGCCACAGGAAAACCTGTCTGATTCAGAGCTGATGACGTTGCTTCTGGCACTCAGCATGACGCCACTTCCGGTTCTGGTGCCTAGAAGAATGTCACTTCTTTTCTGATCCCTTAAAGCCGCCATCTTTGCAAACCCTCACCAGTTCTGTTTTGGACTCAGTATTGTGAACATCTCTGTGCTTTTCAAAACCCTTTTGTAGCCAGGAATGTTATACGGGTGGCTGCCCCAAACCTTTTTAAGTATGTTGAGTCTGTTCATTTTCACAGTACCAACATTCATATTCAAGTTCAAGCACTTTATTGTCATTGTATAACAGGGTTGTCTAACTCCCAGTCTGGAGGGCCGCAGTGACTGCAGGTTTTTATCCTAACCCTTTTCCTAATCAGTGACCAGTTTCCACTGCTAGTTAACTCATTTTCCCTTCATTTTAATAGCTCTGTTTTTAAGGATTCAGTTCCCTCAATTGATTCGTTACTTCATTAAATGACAGCCAAACAGACATGAGATATGAAACGAGTCAACAGATGAGCAGCTAAGCTGGGGTTGCAAACTCCAACCAGGCCCGAGTCAAGTTAATTACAATTAAGGCAAAAGAAGTTAATTAGCAGCAAAAACTGGTCACTAATAAAGAAGATGGTTAGAATGAAAACCTGCAGCCACTGCGGCCGTCCAGGACCGGAGTTCAACACCCGTGGTATAACACAACGAAATTACTTTTGTGACAACCCCAAGGTGCATTTAAAATCCAAAAATCAAATAGTTCAAATAGATAAAAATACAATAAATAAATACAAATAAGAACTAAAAATAGAGTAATCATACAAATTCTGTTCAAAATATTAGCAGGATGCTATATAAAATGTTAAATTTTCAAGTAACCAGAACTGATTATTATTGCATAAATGTACAGCAGCATGGATTATTGCACATGTTAGTAAACAGTAAATTGTGCATTACGTGCACAACCTATTGTACGTGTTCAATGAAAAATCTCAGACTGAGGAAATCTCAGAATTCAACACATTTGTAGCAGTTGGGAAGAAGCCAGTGGTCACTCTAAGGATGCACATTTCAAAGGGTCTTTACTCCTCTTTGAAAGACAGTAATCAATTCCTACCATAATGCATAACATAGAATACTGTCTTCAAATTTAGTTAACACTTTTCTTTTTCCTCTTCACTTTTTCACAGTTCTATGTGGGGTCAATGTTCTCCATACAGCTCGGTCCTGCCTCTCTTCCCCAGTCCAACTCTTCTCCTTCAGGTCTTTTTTTATTTTATCAATCCACTTCCTGTTTGACTTCCCTTGCTTTCTCTTCCCCTACACTTCCATTCCCATCATTCTTCTGCCAACATATTCATCCTCACCACATGCCCACATGAGCTACTTTGCTGCACTTCCTTAGACGTTTCTCCCATGTTTGTACCTCTGATGGTCTCATTTCTTATTCTGTCCTTTTTTTGTAACTCCTTACATTCATCTCAATATTCTCATTTCTGCCATTACTGCCCATGTCTCAGCTCTATACATCTTACCACTGTCTTAAAAAACTTTCCTTTAACCTTCACCGTAATTCTTTGATCATACAATACTCCTGATACCTTCTTCCATTTGTTCCTTCTGCACTGTACTCTATGGGCTATCTCTGCATTTTAGTTTTCTATCTTGGGCTACCACTGATCCTAGATATTTAAATGTATCCACTCTTTAGATCTCAATAGATCTACTGGCAGGCTAACTTCTGAATCCATCATTAAACATCATATATTCTGTCTTCTTCCTGTTTATTTTTAATTCTCTGTCTTCCAAAGCCCTTCTGAGTTTTTCAACTTCCTCTCCACTTCCTCTTTTCTGTTGCTACACAACACCAAATCATCATCAAAAAGCCTGCAACTGGGGAATTGGACTTTTATCTCATGGCCCAACACATCCATAACCAGATCAAAGTGGTAAAGACTTCAAGAATATCCCTGTTGCAGACCTCCTCTAACTGGGATTTTGTCTCTTACCCAAACAATACTTTTAACCGAGTCCTCACTCTGTCATACATACTGTAATCTGAACAATCCTCGCACATTTCTCTCGTATCATAAGCCTTCTCTAAATCAATTAACATCATATGCAAACCTTTCTGTTTTTCTCAGTGCTTCTCTATGAGTTGTATCCATTTTTCATCTCCCTGGTTTAAAACCAAACTGCTCCTCCCCTATGCTTGTTTCTTCCCTAAGCCTTCTCTCTATAACCCTTTCCAAATTTTCATAGTGTGTGACATCATTTTTATCCCCCTTGTACTTTCCACAATCCGGAATGTCACCCTTCTCCTTATAAATGGGTATAATCACTGTTTTTCCATTCTTCAGGTAATATCTCCTGTTAACAGATCTTCATATATAGCTAGCACTAACAGAGCTACATTAGCAGACATCTTTTTATAAAATTCCACTGGGTATGCATCTGATTGTGCAGCTTTTCCACTTTGGAAAGGATTTTTAGGATTGTGAATTTTGACGTGCCTCATTGTTTTATCGAATTCCCCCATGGACTATTGTGAGAGAATAATTTTAGGGTAACATAGCATTTGTCTCAACGAAATAGCATAAAGGGTTAATAATGGGTGTAATAAGTAGACAGACTACTCAGAAAGATTTGGGGTGGTAGCCCCATATAATGTGAACCAGACACAACAAAAAATGATTAGACGTTCGTCTAAGTGATCAAAATATTTGATCAACAAAAGAGGTTACACCGCGGGTATTTATAGGGAACAATGATGGCTGTGTTGATTGAAGCAGAAACGGCATCACCAATGAGGGACGGAAGTGACTCCAAAAGGTTGAAACCGGAAATGTGAGAGTCTATGGCGGGGAGTGGAGTCTGGCATCTTCGTTGTGGGACCAGATGTGGTATCTTCATGGGTGGAATAGCCATTTTGGGAGACTGAATACAGAGAAGGTAAGCGGGCTGTTTTATTATTTGTCTTCCTTGGATCTGAAGATAGAAAGAGAGAGGCATTAGTATCCAACACAAACCCCTTGTCTCACGGAATTTCACTCACCTCTGAAGCTTCTTGACTGTCTTCTAAACCCACGTGCGTGACAAGGGACAGTTGCTACATACACAGAAATTTCAAGTTTGGTGGTTCAACCCAAAAGGTATAAGAAGAATAAGATTATAATAAAATAGACATTTATTTTATATACATCATTTGGGTGTAACCAACGAACCAAGCAGAGTAAAATGTATGAATTGGTTGACACTGTATGTAAATTCAATAGTTTATAACATGAACCTTTATCTACTCTCTGATCCTTTGATCATTCTGACCATGCTGTTACAGACTGCTGTGAGAGATGCTCCCTCCTCAGCATGGTGCTGCTGGGGTAATAAACTACGCAGATGGATAAGCTTTTATTCTGCCTGATTATTGACTCAAAAAGGTTTCATCAGACTTGTCCTGTTAGGGGATAAGTTTCTTTCTTTAATTAGTGTTTTTGATTTCTAGCACACCATGCTGCAACAGTTGTAATTTATCAAGAAAGGTGTTGATCTGAGCTTCTGTTTTGATTTGTATAAAAATTTAAAATGTTCTTTAAATTTATTAGCTATTACTTTATGCCCACTAAATAGGATCCATCTAATCTTTGTTATTCTATTTCACACTTCCTTTATGTGTATTTGTTGAGCTAAAATCTAATTGTATGTGCTCATAATAGGAGTGGTGTGATTTAAAGATTAATTGCTGTGCTTCTCCTGTAGTTAGAAGATTAAATTCAGTTTGTAGTGACAGCCTTTTTAATATAGCGTGTCATTAGGTGAGTTGGCTTATTCTTTAATCAACCTTGGAAATCTCATCAATTAGTTCAGATGTCTGTCTAGTTTGCAATTTATTTTTATGAGAGACATATGACTTAATTTGTCCTCTATGATTTGTTTTAAACGCCTTCGAAAATATTAGAATGTAATGAGGTCCACAATGAAAATAACTATTGTGACAGATAGGGGGCGCTCTCGCTCCCTTGAACCCCTGTCCACGACTCCAGACACCAGGTAAAAGTCCAATAATCAACTTTATTAATTGGCCACAGTACACAAAGCACCCTCTCCTCCACTATACTCATAAATAACCACAAATAACAATAATAAACACAAATACAATCCTTCAACTCCCAGACGCGTTGCCACTCTTCCACCCAGCTCAGCTCGCCGTCTGGGAGCTCCCATAGTCCTTTTATATTCCCTGACTCGGAAGCGTTCCAATCCCCAGTCCATGTGACTCTCAATCACTTCCGGGTCAGGTACAAGTCCTTTCTTTTCACCCCGGGGCACCTTCATACTGCAGGGAGGGCTCCATCTGGCGGCCTGGGGGATGACAAGCCGGCCACATCTCACAATACTCCTCCCCTAGCGGAAAACCAAGGTTTTGCGCGTCTTGTCCCACACGGGACATCTTCCCCCAAGGAGATCCAAAGACTGGGTCCCGGCGATGCAGTTGCCACTCCCGTGCGAACCTAGGAGGAACATTGTATAAATAAATATTTTGTTTTTCTGCCCTCCTAGGACAACCTCTCCACTCGTGTCCCGGTCTGAGGCATTCATAGCACAGCCGTGGTCCCTTTGGTAGTCTCACTCTGTGGGACTTGAAGCACCTGGGTACTTCTGGCGCCGCCCCCTTCTCCGCTGAGGAGAATTCCCCGGCCGCCTTTGTGCTCTTATGGCCCTTTTCCGACTTGTCAGGAGACTCCTGCTTTAACTTAGAGCTCTCCTGTTTTATTTGGGGCTTGTTCACAGTCTGGGTCTCTCTATTAAATAAAAAAAGCCCTTTTACTGTCTGCACCCCTTTATTTTTACAAATGACCGGTGGCGGCATCTTTAGGACCGCCTCGCTCCGGGAGCCAGCACTGTCCAGCTGCTCCGGCTCGATCGATCCTTCCTCTGACCGGTCTGTCATCGTACCGACCTCACTTGTAGGGTACGCCGTGTATTGGCACACGCTATTTATTAAAAGCGGGCCCGGATTACACTGCGTCTCTTTTACTTGCTTTATGGTACCGGCTTGGCTCACCTGTACTGCCGCATTCGTCATTGTGAGAGGCTCCGCACGAAATAGCCGCACGTAGGCCCTCACCTTCTCCAACGGCTCTCTGGCTGCTGCTCCCAATTCCTCAACGATCTTCTCAATGTTCTTCAATACCTGTAAGATACTACTTACGGGCTCAATTAAGCGTTCGAGTTCCCGCAAGTCGATACTATTATTTACTTCAGCCGGCAGAAGACTCACTTCCCTGTTCGTCTTACCTGCCGGCCAGGAGCCAATGAGCACGCCCGCTTCTGGCACGTGCTCTGACGGGTCTCGCAGAGGCTTCTGGGATTTGGAGTTCTCTTTGTCTGCGGTCGAGGGTCAGGTTGCTTCCTTCAGCGGACTGCGGTCTGTCTTATTTAATATAGCGACATCCCGAACAGCCATTTCCCGACCCTCCTTACCTTTTTGCGGGGTGAGCGGTGCCTCGCTCGCCTCCCCCTTCCCCTTTGGAAAGTCCAAGTCCTTTACTTGAGGCTCGAAGGCGCAAACAGCGGGACGTGGACCTCCTCCTTCCCAGCAAGCACCGGTTTGTTGCCGTGTCCCTTGTCAGCTACCGTCATGTGGAAATCGTCTCCCAGGTTCTCTGGCTTCGACAGGAGCATGGCGTCGTCCTCGGGGCAGTTTCGTTTTTCCCTCGGAGCTTCCAGGTGATCATCTCCGAGGTACATGCACGGAACAAAGTGAGTTATAACAAACGGGTTGTCGATGACGTTCCTGGCACGTACCTCAGAGTGATCGTTGCTTCCTGGAGGTTTCTCCGGACTTGTAAGGCAGCTCCATGACTCCTCCCGAGTGTCGGTCATTGCACATAAGGTTCTCCCGCTGGCATTGTCGCTCTGCTTGCCCTTCCTCTTCCCCATTTTGGACTTGGGTTTTTTGGGTTCTGGCGATGCTGTGGTGATTCCTGACGCCGTTGTCTTCTCGGGGTTCTCTGCCCACAGAAAATTTTACATACAGGTCCTCCGCTATAGACGCTGGAGTATCCTGTCGGCTACGCCACTGTGACAGGGGGTGCTCTCGCTCCCTTGAACCCCTGTCCACGACTCCAGAAACCAGGTAAAAGTCCAATAATCGACTTTATTAATTCGCCACAGTGCACAAAGCACCCTCTCCTCCACTATACTCATAAATAACTACAAATAACAATAATAAACACAAATACAATCCTCCAACTCCCAGACGCGTTGCCACCCTTCCACCCAGCTCAGCTCGCCGTCTGGGAGCTCCCATAGTCCTTTTATATTCCCTGACCAGGAAGCGTTCCAATCCCCAGTCCATGTGACTCTCATTCACTTCTGGGTCAGGTACAAGTCCTTTCTTTTCACCCCGGAAGCTCGTCTCTCTTCCTCTGACTCACTTCCGAGTTATAGGGCACGAAGAGGTCTTCGGTCCTCCCTGCAGCTCCCTCTTGCGGCCCCTGTTGTATCCAGCAGGGTCTTGTATAAAAACTACATGTCCCATGACTCCCTGCTGGTCTTTGGTGCACCTCCATACTGCAGGGAGGGCTCCATCTGGCGGCCTGGGGGTATTGGCCGGGATGACAAGCCGGCCACATCTCACACTATCCATCAAGACATCCATTATCCAACCCGCTATATCCCAACTACAGGGTCACGGGGGTCTGCTGAAGCCAATCCCAGCCAACACAGAGCACAAGGCAGGAAACAAACCCTGGGCAGGGCGCCAGCCCACCGCAGGAAAATAACTATTTGAGCAGAAATGATTTTAAGAGTCGCTTTCTCATAATAGTAAAAGATTCAATGCCAACAGTGTTAGTAGAGTCTGGTGATTTAAGTTCTAAAAGATTGTTTTTGGGACCACAAGACTCTGATTCTCACTGTATAACCCAGTGATATCTGTAACGCACTCCTCTCAGGACTACCCAAAAACGACATAAATCGTTTGCAACTAATGCAGAATGCAGCTGCTAGAATCCTAACTAGGAAAAGAAAATCTGAGCATATTTCTCCAGTTTTGATGTTACTACACTGGTTACCTGTGTCATTTAGAATTGACGTTAAAATACTGCTTATGGCTTACAAAGCCTTAAATAATCTCACTCCATCTTACATTTCACAATGTCTTACACCTTACATCCCAAATCGGAACCTTAGATCTTCAAATGAATGTCTGCTTAGAATTCCAAGAGCTAAACTTAAAAGAAGTGGTGAGGCGGCCTTCTCCTGTTATGCACCTAAAATTTGTAATAGCTTGTGTCGTGGCGAAAAATTATCACCAGAAGGATATTAGGATTCAGGATAGGCAAATAGAGTTTTAAAGCTTTATTGCAATAAAACAACAATAATAACAACACAGACTCAACCCAATAAGGCCAAATTGAGCTGAGCCCCGAACAGTTCAAAAATCGAAGTTTATATAACAATTTCTTATCACTCCGACCTTGCTCAATTAGCTCATTTGCTGTTTTTCTCTGACACCCTTCTTCACCTGTTCTGCCAATTTTTCGAGTTCTCATGTGAACCATCATTATCTCCTGACTTCCCCTGCAGCTGGCTTCTTTTATTTCACTGTCTATTGTCCATTTTTTAGTTTCTGTTTTTGCTTATTTCTTTCACTGGCCAAGGCCAGTACAGATGTTCTTCTTCCTTTTATGGGCTTTCCTGTCATCACTTCCTCTTTCTCAGACTTGAGCCGGTTTGTCTGATGCCCAAAGCTAAGCTTTAATTAAAAAGAAATATGGCATGTGCCTTTATTTAATCATTTGCTTGGCATGCTTGATTTACCCTAATTTCTGCGCTAAGTTAATTTCTAATATATTCTTTTATATTTATTTATGCTAGTGCCTGAATATACTAATTTTACTTTCATGCATTACATCATTGTGACCTTGTTTATAGCAAAAAGCCTTTTGCTGTATTTTTGCTGATTCACCAATCCAGCTGGTTTCTCACATGTCTACCAAGGGTACCTTGTTCTTAGCTTCCTATCTTGTTCACACAGGTGTACGGGCAGTTTCTATGCGTCATTCCTATCCTGTACTGTCCTTTCCCACACTAGCAATTCTGCCTCAAGCTTTAAAAAATAATGCAATATGACTGATTTTTTAGTTAACCATTTGCTTGACTTATCTTATTTACTTGACATTCTAATTTATGCTTAATCTAATGTTTCAGAAGCTTTTAATTACTTTTTATGGCTATTTATGCTAATATGCTATTTATGAGAAAGCCATGTTTCTTTTTTTAATGCAGTCTGTA
The DNA here is from genome assembly GCA_026402145.1 of Polypterus bichir lapradei. NCBI lineage: Eukaryota > Metazoa > Chordata > Cladistia > Polypteriformes > Polypteridae > Polypterus > Polypterus bichir. Next base: position 18,508,726 of record JANRMT010062856.1, on the reverse strand, counting down.
AAATGCATTAATTTACTGCTTCATTTGACACCGTGTCACATGTTATTAAGGAAGCACTGCCAAAAGATTCCAAGTCTGTTAATACTAGTAATGGGTCACCAGTGCTTGATTTTTTGCTGTTTTGTTCCTCGATAATTTTCATCCACACACACCACCAAAGTTGCCACCTGTTACATATAATAAGGGAGCGTCCTGTATTGAATCATAAAATGCTGCGCACTGTATTGAATCAATGAGGGAGCACGATCAATCCAGTATTTTTGTATATATCATTTCATATATTTGCTGGTTCTTATAAGTGCAAAGAATAACATGAGAACAATTACAATCAAACCAGTTATACAAGCGGAGTGAATGAGATTAATTTCCGTGGCACACTAAAGTTACAGACAGACAAGCTTTGCACACAGCTTGAGATTGCACGTTATTGTCATTGTTGCTGCGTTCACACATCGACAAAAGGTTAAATCACACAGTATTTAAGAATGTCCAAAAATAAGATGATTTACATTAGTATGGTGATGTCATGGTCACAGAGTGTCAACAGCAGGATTTAAACCCACAACCTCAGGGTTTGAGGTCCAAAGCCTTAGCCACTACACCACACTGCCTGCCCCACTTGCCATTAAGCATTTCTGCTCTTTATCGAGGGTGCAGGTGCCATGCATGTCCAAGCAGCTAAAGAGCAGAGTGAAATGGCACGATTCTTGATACCTCAATCAGACTTCCACCAATGCAGGCATGGTATGTTGTTGTTGTTTAAGTGTTTAATGCTACCTACTGTAGCCCACGTTAGTGTAATTTATACTGTAACTAATAAAATCAGGCGATAATCAGTTCAAATTGATCAGGCTAATATTTCCATCCATTTGGGCTGAAGGTTAAGATAGATTTATTTTGTAATTCAAAAATGATACATTCTATGACAATTTGTAATTTAGAGAAATCTAAATAAATAGCCCTGTCAGGCTATTATGTATGATTCATAACCGTGGTGCACATTTAAAAGGGTTTTTTCAGTCTGCTTTGCTTTATGTTATCATCTTTCTTGATCTGGAATGGAGTAGTAATGAATGTTGCAGTTTTATTTTTTCTCTTTGATCAGAGAAGTAGATTCATTTTGATTTCGTGTATGGGTTTCATATCTCTCCTAGAAGAAAAAATAATGCAAGGGAAATGCAGTTTGTAACACATTTTATAATAAGTACCGTTAACTATAAAACATATTTAGTTAATATAACTAAGTGTGAATATTTATTTTTTAGGTCTGAATGTCATCCCTTAAAAAAACCAGTGCAAATAATCTGTTATGCTTAAGCAACTGGCTGAGTAAATAGTCAGAAAATCAATAATGTCTTATATTCATCTTCATATCATTTTAAAGGCGGAGTTAATGACAGAACCAATCAAAGTGCTTTGTGATGAGGCTCAAATAAAAAAAAAGAAAGAAAAACTTTGACAGATTCACATTTTACTTTATATTCAATTGTTTCTGTTACATAAAATTATTCAATAAATTAACTAGAATAATTTAATTTGCATATGCAATTGATTGTTAAAACTGTTTTGTACTAAAAACGAATCACTGATTTACTTCTGATTTAGAGAAAAATAGTAATATGCTTGGAGGATATACAATAAATTGCAATTAATGCACAGTTAATTTCTATTAAAAATTGTAGTTGTGTGATTAATCACAATAATGTTTTTTAATCAAAGAGCAGCCCTAATTATTTGTATTCTTTGTTTTTCATTGTGTCTATGTATCAATGCCTTGGCTGTGCTCCATGTGTTTTGTGGGTGGTCCCCCAAGAGGCAGGGCCATCTGCCAATCACTGCCTTTAAATCCAGAGGGTCCCCCACAGTTCATTCAAATGCACTTGGGAGTTTTGGTGAGTTTCTGTGTTTCTATTGTGCTTTTTGATTTATCTGGAGTTTTGAACTTTTGCCCTGCATTTTCACCACACTTTGGATTTGTGTTTTTTGGGACTGTGTTTGCTTGGGATTGTCTTATTGTTTAAGCCAATCATTTAGGCCTTTTGTGCTCTCTGGAGCTTCACTGTTTGATAGAGCATTTTTGTGGATATAAAATCATTTTATTTTTTATAAACTTCTGTGTTTGAAGGTTTTCTTCTCTAGTGGGCATTTACAATTCTCCCCAACAAATCGGCAAACAACCTATTGTTTGAGATAATAGTACACATTATCTCTTGTAAATACACCTAGTGAAACAGTCAATAGACTTAAGTAAATAATAATATTGTAAATAACACTTGTGTTAATATTAGTGCTAATAGTAAATGGCATAATAACATAACAATACTAAAACACAGAGGATGTTAATACTGCTAAAGCACTAAAGTAAATGACAGAAGCAAAAAGAGAAAATGAGAATTGTGGTTTGTCCAGAAATGTGTTATGAAATAATCACCAATTGAGGTTAGTGAGCAAAAGTTCAAACTTGATTAATGGGTGTAATTATTAAAGAAAATCTCGAGCATCACATGCCAAGAACAAATGTGTTTGCAAACAGCCAGCAGGGGTTCAGAAGGAGGAGATTGTGTTTTACTAATTAGCTGGAATTATACATTATTAACTCGGATTTTAAGGACGCTTTTCATAAGGTTCCAAAGAAGAAGCCTGTGATCAAACTAAAAGAAGTGGGAGTTCAGGGTGCAGTGTGTAGAGAGGTGAAAAACTGGCTAAAACTCCAGGAGGGTTACAACACAAGGAACCATATCAGAACTTGGTGATGTTAAAAGGGATCATTGCTGGAGTCGCCTTCCCTTTTAATATACATAACCAATCTGGATAAGTATATAAACAACAAGCTGGTTAAGTTCACTAAATTAGGTGAAACGACAACTAATCAAAAATCAGCTGAATCATTGCAGATACACCTGGACAGAATTCAGTTTTACGCCAAGTCATTGCGGATGAAATTTAAATTAATGAAAATTATTACACATGGGACGTATAGAATGAGAGTTTTGAAACTTAAAGGCAGCTCTTATGAGAAGGACCATAGTGGACTAGTCACTTCCTACATCCAGGCACTGTTCAGGACCCTTTAAGAAGGCTAAAAGAGTGTTCAGTTATACAGCACAATGTTCAAGGAGTATCACATATGTGTGTCAGAGGGTCATCTTCCAGTCTTACTTGTCAGAGGTAAGGAATACCACCCCGGGACATGAGGGTGGCAGTCACTGACAACTTTGCTGTGTGAAGAAAATACACAATTAGGGCAACTGACTCCGTCCCTTCCAATTTTAAGAACTAAAAGATGAGGTGCTCCTGGAAGGAGGTGTCTCATTTGGGGATGAGCGGCTCGCCGGATGAAGCGCCAGCCTTAAGCCTGACCGCTTCTCAGAGCCTCATCACTATAGCCAATAGCAGAAGCTGCTTTTTGTTCTATTTTGCACCACTGTGCGCTTGTTATTTTGCTTGACCTTATTCTTTCACCAGATCGGGTGACCTGAACCAATTTTTCACTTGGACTTATACATTCCTCTCAGTCGACAACATTCATCAATGCTTAAGCTTTGTTATGCAATAGTGAGGTTGCACCTGGAGTACTGCATGCAGCATATTAGAAAATGAAATAAAAATAGCAGAACTACAGTAAATCCAGCGAAGAGCAGTAAAGCCATGTTCCTGGACTTAGAGGTTTGAGTTTTGAGGAAAGACTGAAGAGGCTGAACCTTTAATGTCAAAGTAAACTGGGAATATGAGGCATAGTGTTTAAAATTATAAACAGAAGTAGTATGGTTTTGCACAAATGTTAAAAAGTTTTTCATCACACAGAGAAGCATAGACATATGGAATAAAGAATGGAGGTAGGAATCTGAAATAAGGAACAATGAATAACATTTCAGACACCTAATGCTCTATTGGATGATTCCTCTGGCTTTATCTACCAAATGCTGCAAGACAGTGTTCGAGTTTTTATTTTTTAACATTTGCTCCATGTTACAGATGGAACTTCAGTTCAGCCCGAGATCTCCAAAAACATCTTCATCAAGCCAAGGAGACCAATGGACAAGGAGCTTGGGATTTCTATCCTCCAGGCCTAACTTGGTGAGGTGGGAGTGCATGCGCTGTCCAGGGATGGTTTCTGCTTTGAGCAGGGCCGGATTTACACATTTCTACACCCTAGGCCAAAGCACATAATTATGCACCCCCTTTCCCCCTCAAAAAGTTGATTTATAATTTTCAATTTAATATTTAATAGTTTATTTTTGAAACATATAAGCACTTAATACAATCTTTATAATATTTGAACCACATTATATTTTTAGTTCAAAACTACACTACTACACTACTTATGAAACTGCATAACATTAACACCTACAAAAAAACTTTCCATCGAATTTCTTCAAGTCGTCTTATATACCTACTAGAATTTCTTCCTTCATGCTTTTGTCGATTAAAAAGGCTTCAATTGTTTCATTGAAGTCGACAGATCTTGTTAAATCTGCTTCATTGCAAAGAAGTTCACGGGCATTCAGCTTCTTTTGCTGCATCTTAGATCTTAAATGATCCTTGATTCTTTCCAGAGAAAAAAAAGCCCTTTCATCCAAGGAATTCGTCACTGTCGTGGAGACAAACATTCTTAATAAAATGTCAACGTTTGGATAAACTGTTTGTAGTCCCTTTTTCTCGTAGCCACTTGCAAAGTGCTATGCACCTAAAATCTGGAATAGCCTGCCAATAGGAATTCACCAGGTTAATACGGTGGAGCACTTCAAAAAACTGCTGAAAACACATTACTTTAACATGGCCTTCTCATAACTTCACTGTAATTTAATCCTGATACTCTGCATATCCAATTCATTATAATAACTATTCGTGGTGGCTCTAAAATCTGTACTAACCCCTACTCTCTCTTCTGTTTCTTTTTCCGGTGTCCTTTTAGTGGTGGCGCAATGGCTTGTGCCACCACCATCTACTCAAAGCACTGTGATGTTCCAACAGTGATGGATTAAAAGCCAGAAGTCTGCATGACCATCAAGAACATCCGTGAGAACCCTAAATACAAAGAGGACTGTTTCATTTATGTTAGGTAGAATGCCCAGAGGGGACTGGGTGGTCTCGTGGTCTGGAATCCCTGCAGATTTTATTTTTTTCTCCAGCCGTCTGGAGTTTTTTTTGTTTTTTCTGTCCTCCCTGGCCATCGGACCTTACTCTTTTTCTATGTTAACTAATGTTGTCTTATTTTAATTTCTTATTTTGTCTTTTATTTTTCTTCATTATGTAAAGCACTTTGAGCTACTTTTTTGTATGAAAATGTGCTATATAAATAAGTGTTGTTGTTGTTATTGTAAGGGGGTTTTGTCCCAATGTTGCAATCAGTTATGTGAGATTTCATATGGTCAAGTTTATCGCATAGAGCGGGTTCCTGATCATCTTTGAAAATCAAAAGCAGGTTTCTCCCCTTTTCTTCAAGTTACGTATATGGATGTAAATTTAAAAAGCAGCATTTTATATGGCCTTTTCAAAATAATACTGAAAAATATGTAAATATGTGGTTGTTATTTCTTCTGTATATACATACCCCCCCTTGACTGCTGTACCCTAGGCCATGGCCTAGGCTGGCCTAATTGGAAATCCGGCCTTGGCTTTGAGTTGGATTTCTCCAGTATAGTCTTTCAGCCTAAGGATCCTGGAATAGAAATAAGCAGGTTTAGAGAATGGAAGACTGTCTCTTAACATTAAATAAGGGAACACAAATATAAGAAGAAGGTAGCTGCAGCCCTGGGAACAAATGTTATTTCATAAAATCAATAATTATCTGTGTTACAATTATGGAGCAAATAAAAGTAAAACATTTAGCATGGGCCTTTTAGCTTGAGCAAAAGAAAAAGTAAAAAGTCTAATTTAGCAATGTGGAGTCTGAGACTTGGGATTAGCCTACAAAAATCAGTCACCACAACAACCTTTGATGATTGTGACTATACCTTCTCAGTTCTTTTATTTTTCTCAAATCCTTTCATTTTCTGCTGAAAAAAAAAACTTTTACTATATGCCAGCTGATTTGTTCCGCTAATTCAAACATCCTCTTTCCAAGTGGGAATCGATGTTTGATGCTTTTTCTTGCTATTTCCTTTCTTTAGGCAAATATCAGTTTAAGAAGTTTCATGGATTTTCTTAAAAACAAAAACTATACAGTGGTTGTTAACCCGATAACTGTCTCCACCTGCTTTATTTTTTTTCTACATCTGTTGTTTCCCAACATTACAACAAGAGGACACTAAATTCTGCACCATGAGGCAGGGGTCATCCCCCGATGAGATACCAGCCTAGACCAGGGAGAACTTCAGCCTGTGCCAGTCGTGCTCACCCTCATGCTCACATTCACCCACAGTTCTCATGCTAGATTTTTTTTAGCCAGTGGTCAGGCACTCGGGTCCTTAACAGATAAATCTGGCAGACTTCAAGTCCTTGATAGAGGGATCGAGGTCAGTGGAACAGTAAGAGATGCCGACACAGAAATATAATTTGAAAAAAGTGCAATTTATTGTGCAGTAAATGGCGCAAACAGTCACAAAAGTTGTGCATTGCAAAAAGGTAAAAAATTGCACCCATCCAATTGTTCCCTCAGGGTCCTTCTCACGAATATAAATTCATTTTATTAACCTACTCCTGTTCTGAAGCAACACTGTACATCCTCCTGCTCACCCTGCCTTTTCTTCTCTTTTACACTTCCTCAATAGGCCTTTATAAGTTCTCCCAGCAATCAGCTGACAAGGGACCTGAACAACCATCCCCCTGTCACGCGTCTCATGTACCTTTAAATCTGCGAGCTATCCGCGCACGCTCACCTGATCACCAGATGGCGCTAGCTCTCACCCACGCAAACCTCCTGACACCCGCACTGGCCCTTCTCAACCACGCCTCCTCAACGAACAACAAAAGCAACAAAACAAAAACCATCCAGAAACAAATCCAGCCTTCAAAGAACCATTGCTGTGCCCTGTCTTGCTGCCTTGAAACTCCATGCTTCAAGCAAGCGTCTCCCGAGGACACGGAAAAGCGGCTGCCGAATTAACTCCCGGAAAGCCCGCCGAGGAGAGACACCACCCACACCATCCAAAATCCCCCCAAGATGCTCCATCCAGTGACCGCTGACACCGCCCCATATCCCCTCATGAGCACTGGAAAGGACGCAGGTATGTGCCATTTCTCCAAGTTTAATTTATAATACAGCGGATAAACCAGAAACTGTCCTACCTGAAGCTGATAAGGCCTTCTATGTACTTACATCCTCTTAGATCTGAGTGCTGCATTTGATACCATTGATCACAATATTCTTACAAATCGCCTTAGTCAGTGGGTGAGCCTCTCTGGCAGTGTCTTAAATTGGTTTGAATTCTAGCTGGCAGGTAGAAATTTCTTTCTTTCTTCTTTATAAGTAATTATACTTATAAAAACATGTGATATTCTATATGGTGTTCCACAAGGCTCTATCCTGGGTCTGCTACTCTTTTTGATCTACATGCTTCCGTTAGGTCAGATTATCTCGGGGCATAATGTGAGCTACCACAGCTATGCTGATGACACGCAGCTGTATTTATCAATAGCACCTGATGACCCCGCCTCTGTTGTTTCACTAACACAATGTCGTACTTGTGTTTCAGAATGGATGAGTAGTAATTTTCTCAAGCTAAATAAAGAGAAAACTAAACTTTTAGTGATTGGCAATAATGCAGCATTTCTCAATCTTTAAGTATTTGCGACCCGAGTTTTCATAACAGTTTTAATCGGGCCCCCCTAACATTTTTTTGAAATGTAGGTGCATATTTTATTTTACCTGCTTAACTTTTATTGACATTTATCTAACTCTATATTTATTGTTCGAGTACCAGAATGTAGTTTAAGTTAATTTGTTTTGGTTTCAACAGACTTTTTTTCATATTTTTGATTCTTGTTTTCTTTTCTTCACATCTTCACACCACCCTTTTTGTTACTTCGCGCCCCCCTAAGGGGGCCCGCCCCACAGGTTGAGAACCTCTGCAATAATGGATATAATAAGGTTATTAGAAATAAACTTGATGCATTAGGATTAAATGTCAAGATGGAGGTGAAGAATTTAGGGGTAATTATTGACTCTAACCTGAATTTTAAATCGCATATTAATCAGATCACTAGGACAGTATTTTTTCACTTAAGAAACATAGCAAAAGTTAGACCTCTAATATCATTGAAAGATGCTGAAAAATTAGTTCACGCTTTTGTTTTCAGTCGTCTAGATTACTGTAACGCACTCCTCTCAGGACTACCCAAAAAAGACATACATTGATTGCAATTAGTGCAGAATGGAGCTGCTAGAATCCTAACTAGGAAAAGAAACTCCAAGCACATTTTTCCAGTTTTGATGTCACTACACTGGTTACCTGTGTCATTCAGAATTGACTTTAAAATACTGCTTATGATTTACAAAGCCTTAAATAATCTCACCCCATCTTATATTTCGGAATGTCTGATACCTTACATCGCAAATCCCAACCTTAGATCTTCAAATGAGTGTCTGCTTAGAATTCAAAGAGCTAAACTTAAAAGAAGTGGTGAGGCGGCCTTCTGCTGTTATGCACCTAAAATCTAGAATAGCCTGTCAATAGGAATTCGCCAGGCTAATACGGTGGAGCACTTTAAAACACTGCTAAAAACACATTACTTTAACATGGCTTTCTCATAGCTTCATTTTAGTTTAATCCTGATGCTCTGCAAATTCAATTAATTATCATTACTATTCATGGTGGCTCCAAAATCTGTACTAACCCCTACTCTCTATTCTGTTCTTTTCCTAGTTTTCTGCATTGGCGACCTGCGCCACCACCACCTAATCAAAGCGCCCTGATGTCCCTACTTTGATGGATTAAAGGCCAGAAGTCCACATGACCATCATCATCAAGCCCTTCCATGAGAACCCTGAATACAATGAGGACTGATCATTTATGTTAGGTAGAATGCCTAGAGGGGCCTGGAACCCCTGCAGATTTTATTTTTTCTCCAGCCATCTGAAGTTTTTTTTTTGTTTTTTTCTGTCCTCCCTGGCCATCGGACCTTACTCTTATTCTATGTTAATTAGTGTTCTCTTATTTTAATTCTTACTTTGTATTTTTTCTCTTTCTTCATCATGTAAAGCACTTTGAGCTACATTATTTGTATGAAAATGTGCTATAGAAATAAATGTTGTTGTTGTTGTTACATTGTGTTAAAGGGAGTTGCATCTTCACACCAGTGTTCCCCAGTTATTTTCAGTCTTTCAGGTGCTAACTCTACAAAATGTGGCAGGGGCCCATCACACTGATGGAGCAGAGTCTCTGCTGGCGACATGTCTTTAGAGCTCTGACATTCTTTTCATCAGACTGTCCCTGATTGTTCACCCAGAGTCTCCTCAGGAAATTCGTGCTGTTACCATTCTTCTACAACCGCAGGGAATTATTTGAACAGTGGAGGCAACTGCTGGCCTAAAGCTTCATTTATACACACCTTGGAACAACATACAGTTAATATGTACTGCAGGTAATATAATACGAAAGTAAATCAAATGAGTAAAAGCAATTTGAAAATTACGTGGTAACTACAATGCTGGCAAAATAGAGCATGTTTGCAATGGCTTATGGGTAGTTCAAACACGCACAGTGCAGGGCTCCGCCATTAGTCTAATTGAAGCCAAGGTCAAATTAACAAGGACGCTTCGCTGCAGGATTGCACCATTGATGAGCAATGCTTCATGGTGAGATTACTTTGGGAAGAGAGCTTCGGAAGAGTTACATTTAAATCAAAAGCTTAATAAAAGGTTAAAGAAATAAAACATTTGGAAATTTCCAGTGAGAGAATAAAACTAATTTAGCAGCTGTAGTAACCTGGACACGGTTAAAGGGCAAAGAAGAGAAGTTCAGAAGCTGAAATGGAAGAGAAATGTTATATTAAATGTACTCATTAATTTAAAATTTTGGTACTAGGTTTTTAGAATTTGAAGGCCAAAGAGACACCAAATATAAGAAATACAAAGTATTAAAACTGACCCATCATCATGGTGGAGTGAGAAAAAGCATGCGCTGTATGTGAAGTCATGGTGGCATTTTATTTAAAAACAAGTCATGTGTTCAGTACTGAATGTACTTTATCTCACTAAAGAAAACACCTTTTGTTTAACATTTATTATGAATAAAATCAAAAAGGAAACCAACATTCCTCTCCCAACCCTCCTCTGTCCCATGACATTCTGTCGGACTTTAATGGAAAGATTGAAATGGCTAAAGACACCTGGCCTGACCTCTCTTTCTCGCACTATGATGAGGTGTCCTTTTCACTGAACCATCGCTGAGGAGTGCTGTCAAAATGCTTTAGCAGTTTAAGAAATGCGCCACAGAGATGAGGCAGGTTTATGTGAGGAAGATCACTAGTGTAAGCATCCTATGCAATATGGAGATGGGGCCAAATTCACATATTTTCTTACCATTATAGAGATGCAGGTTGTAGAATCCCAAATTACAATGTCTGATTAAATTATGTAAGAGGAGAACAGACGTCCCGGCCAGAATGGAAGATATCCCGTTACACAGACAGGATGAAAGTGCAATGGCGCAAACAAACTGGCTTGACGGACATTTGTACCTGGCCGGTATACTATAGCATATGGACTGAGAAGAGCCAAGGATATTGAGTGGTTCCATCCCCCAAACTCCAAGTGGCAGTGGGAATCTAGTTGGGATACCCACAAGGGTGCTTGGGAAATGGAGTACAGAAGTGTCGAGGTCCCTGCGGTTTGAGAGAGAGTGCTATCAGAGTAGGACCTCCCTACTTTCTGCTACCAGGATGCTATGGCATGGCACCTGAAGCATTCTTGGGTCCAGCTTAAAAAGGAGCCCGCTGCCACACAAGGATGAGTCAGAGTCAGGAGGCAGTGGGCAACATTCAGGTAGAGAGGAGGAAGAATTGGTGAATGTATTTGTATTGTTACTGTGGCTGATTATTAGAGGATTGTGAAGAGGTGCTTGTGAAGAATAAAAATCTTTTCATTTAATGCTAAAACGTCTGGTGCTTTACTGTGTCTTGGGTTTGGGGCTCTGTGGCACCTCCTTGTGGTCACACCTAACATGAACATATATGGGAGAAAGTCCACTGAGAGAAGATGCACAAAGGCCAAGCCAAGCATTGAACTAAAGTCCCACTAACCCCAAACACTTACCACTGTGTCATCTTGGAGGACCCTTACTGTATTACATTTCTTTATTGTTTCATTTCTTCTTCTTTTTTCTTTTTATGGTGAAGACAATGGTGATGATCATCAAGTATGTATTCACTGGCTTTTGTTGCTGGAGATTCTCAACTCCTTTTTTCTGTTCCTGCCTCTCTTTAATCTTCTTTCAATTTCATCACAGGAGACTTTGATGGTCATTTTTATATATAAGTGATCTTACATATTAGTGATTTAAACTGTTGCATGATTGTTGGTGCCAGACAGGTTTGTTTCAATATTTCAGTAACTGCTGGTCTCCTGGGATTTTCACACACAACCGTCTCTACAGTTTACTCGGAATGGTATGAAAAACAAAAAACATCTGGTGAGTAGAAGTTCTGCGAATGGAAAGGCCTTGTTGATGACAGAGGTCAATGGAGAATGGCCAGACTGGTTGGAGTTGACAGAAAGGCTCTCTACAATTGCTGTGAGCAGTAATGCATCTCTGAATGCTTAACACCTCGAAACTTGAGGGAGACGGGCTACATCAGGGGTGTCCAATTCCGGTCCTGGTGGGCCGAAGTGGCTGCAGGTTTTCATTCTAACCATCTTCTTAATTAGTGAGCCATTTGCGCTGCTGATTAACTTGTTTTGGCTTCATTTTATTTGACGTGACACAGACACGCTTAGTTGTTTCTTTTTTCCTTAATGAGCAGCCAAACACAAAACAAGCCGCCATGTGACCAACTCACCTGAAAATAAATAGAGGTGAAAGTTTCGGTCATGTTGGTCTGCTCAGGTCACCAAAACATCTTGACGGTGGTCTTAGAAAAAAACAGAAAGTCAACAGTCTGCTGTGGCAGAATGAGAACAGCAACAAGTCAGGATATTCGATAACGGCTTTAATTAACAGCAAAAATTGGTTTCTCATTAACAAACTGGTTGAAGTGAACTTGGTTGGAGTTTAAAGCCCCAGTTTACCTGCTCATCTGTTGGTTCGCTTCACATCTCATTTCAGTTTGGCTGTCATTTAATGAAGAAACGAATCAATTCAGAGGACTGAATCCTTAAAAACTGGGCTAATTAAAACGAAGGGAAAAGGAGTTAATTCGCAGTGAAAACTGTTCACTGATTAGGAAAAGGGTTAGAATGAAAACCTGCAGCCACTGCGGCCCACCAGTTGGACACCCCTGGGCTACAACAACAGAAGACCATGTTGGGTTCAAATCCTGTCAACCAATAACAGAAATCTGAGGCTGCAATGGGCACAGGTTCACCGAATCTGGACAGTTCAAGCCTTTAAGAAGCATAGCCTCGTCTGATGAATCTCAATTGTTGCTGAGGCACAAGATGACTGGGCCAGAAAATGGCACCAACAGCATGAATCCAAGCACCCAGCTTGCCTTGTATCTATTGGCAATACAGATGGTGGTAGTGTCATCGTGTGGGGAATGTTTTCTTGGCACACTTTGGGCCTGTTTATACCAATCAATCATCACTTGAATACCACGCTCGCTCACTCACTCATGCACGCACACGCTGGCATTCAGCTTCCTGCCTTTCTCCTTCCTCTTAACCTCCATCCTCTTTCTCAGATTATTTCTTTTTTCTCCACTTCCACACTCCTACTATAGTTGTGCCGATTAGAAGCTCCCGGCATCAATTACATCCAAGAACCACTCCAGCCACACTACCACACCCCTCTATATGCCGCAAGTGCGGTGATTATTTATTTAAAAAACTTGCCTTTTCATCTGAGCTGTGGACCTGCTATACCACACTGCAGTGGCACTGGAAGTAGTCCTGGGACCTGCATAAAAGAGGCCAGTTTTCATGCCTCAAAAGTTGGAGAAACAGGCTGGCACTGCCAGGCACAAAGAACATTTCTCAAACTCCAAAAAGAAAAGAATATCATGAGAATTGAAACCAATTGTTATGATGGCTAAATTGCATTTTTTAATAAAACTTTAACAGTACTTTAAATTATTTTACTACTTATTTAATTTTTAACCAAAAAGTGCAATATCCTGGGAAAGGGTGGGACAGTGCCCTACTTACACCTAACAAGGAGATGCCATTGATATCCATCTATCTATTTTTTAACTTTGCTATGAACTTGCAGGGAGCTAATGCCAATCCTAGTTTCACTGGGCAAAAAGCTAAACCAAAACAATGGTTAGGTGCCAGTTCAGGTCAGGTCAGTCAGGTGGAGTGGTGGCTCTGAGGCTAGGGATCCCGTAAATGCCAATAGGGACTCTGCTCTATTGGGCCCTTGAGCAAGGCCCTTAACCTGCAATTGCTGAGCGCTTTGAGTAGTGAGAAAAGTGCTATATAAATGCAAAGAATTATTATTATTAACATGCGAGTCCTTGGCATTTGAGTGGCAAACCATTCTATTAAAAAAAGAAGACAGCACATACAGAATTCTCTTCTGGTCTTATCTCGTATCTTAGAACAGTAAACCACACAAGATTTGCCCTTTTTGGGGAAGTAGGGGGTCATTCAGAAATTGTGTAGCCTCCCAGTCTGTAAATACACAAGACGCCAAGGTGATACAGAATGGGTGGGCGCACAGTTCTCCTGGAGACGATCCAAATAAAAGGCATCCTAGAGCTCAATGAGCTGCAGAACAGACTGGCGAATCACACAGTCCACTGACTCGATGGAGGACTCTGTGCTTTCTCAGCAGAAACAGATGTTTACAGATTCTTTCAGATTTGCAGCCTGCAGTAAATTACACTGGAGAGGATGTAGCTGTAAATTTTCTCCAGTGGATAGTCAACGCTGTATACTGTATCTTCTGTTTTTAAACATGGCACCACTTACTGCTCCATCATTCAGAATCCCTGTTGGGTAAAAAAAAAAACCCTCAGTGAGTCTTTCAAAGTGGCCATTGCTATCGAAGGTTACGTATTATAAAACCCGTTGTGGCAGGGCTCTTTTGAAAATGAACTATATTAAAGTGTGTCAGATTATTTAATCCTGCCTGTGCAGCATTTGCATACAGTATACAGTGTCTAGAAAAATGTTCATGCCTATGGAAGCTTTCATATTTTATTTGTACACAAAATTGAATTACAGTGAATTTAATATGGGTTCTTGGGCATTAATCAACATAAAAAGTCTTTAATGTCAGAATGAAAACAGACGCCTGACAAGTGCTCATCATGGGGTCAGAGAGTAGCGATGTGTTGCTTGATGGATGTCCAATGAAGCATTTTGCTGTACTCTGTATATGTAACAATACTACAGCTAATACTACTTCTAGTACTATTACTACCTTTACTGTGCTGTACATACTGCATATATTATACAGTACATACAGTATATGTTGTGACAGCAGATGCCGCTATACCAGTGCTTAACCCAACACAGACAGACACGGGAGGCACTGATAAAACACAAATGTCCTTCATTTATTTTTTGCTCGTGTGGAACGCCTTCCCCGTTCCCACGGGCACACAACACAGTCCCCAAAGTTCAAAACACACCACAATTCTTAGTCCTCTTCTCTCTATCTCCAGCACTCCTCTCTGGCAAGCTTTGTCCTCCTCCCAACTCTGGCTCCTGGAATGGTGTCTGCTGGCCCCTTATATAGGTCACCCGGAAGTGCTGCAGGTGCTCGTTGACCTACACCTGGCAACACTTCCGGGTGTGGTAGAACAACCACCCACATGGGCTCAGCACACCTTGATCGCGCCCCCAGATCCCAACAGGGCTGTGATGAACTCCGATTCCCATGAAGCCCTGTGAGAGTTTGCGGTACTGGTGCCATCCAAGGGAGCTGCCATCTAAAATTCCAGGGGAGGTGACGCTTTATCCACACTTGCTCCACCGTTCATGACAATGTATATACTGCATATACAGGGTGGTCCAGATCTAATTATGCAGATCCAGATCGTCTGGATGACTTTGATTTATGTGGGGACAATTCCAGTTCGGCAGGAAGACGATTCTTCATGTCATCAGTTCGCACACTTCTCGATGGTCTGGGATTTTTCGGGTGATTTTCTTTGTAATAAACTTAATAAGTTATAGCATAATGAAAATTGCATAATTAAATCTGGACCATCCTATATTAGTGAGGACAGTGGGCTGCATGGTAGGATGGATTCAGAAAATATTCAAACCCTGTCAGTTCCTGCACACTTTATTGTGTTCTATTTTAAAAATTTGCCATTTTTGCCATCAATCTACACTCGATAATCTCTAATGATAAAGTAAACGCATGCTTTAAGAAAATGTATTAAAAACCAAAAAGTGACAAAAGTGTTCAGCGCCTTTGCACTCCAGATTGCGGTCAGGTGTTTCCTGTTTGCTTTAATTCTCCTTGAGATGTGTCGAGAACTTGAATGGAGTCCACCTGTGACCAAATTAGTTGATTCGAAATCATTTAGCAAGCCACACACATGTGTATATGTAAGGTCCCAAAAGTCACACTGTATGTCAGGACAAAATCCAAGCCATGAAGTCCAATGAGCTCTCTGTAGGCCTTGGTGATAAATTTGTTGTATGGCACAGATCCGAGCAAAGGCATAAAACCATCTCTAAAGTTTTGAATGACCCCAGAAACACAGTGGCCTTAAAAATTGTGAGATGGAAGACATTTGCGGACCACCAGGACTCAGGTGTAGGTTATCTAACCAAACTGAGTAATCAGACAAAAAGTATCTTGGTTAAGGAGATGACCGAGAAGCCAATGGTCAGAGCTTCAGATGTCCTCTGCTGAGATGGGAGAACCTGTAGGAAGGACGACGGTCCCTGCAGCACTCAATTAGGTGTTTATTTTAGAATGACAAGACAGTAGCTACTCTTGAATAAGAGGCGTAGGATGGCTTTAAAGGACTCTGGGAACATGAGAAGAGAGATTCTCTGGCCTAATGAGACAAAAATTGAACTCTTTAGACAGAACTCCAACAACTATGTCTGGCAAAGACCAGGCACATACCTAATAACATACCTACAATGAAGCATGGTGTTGGCAGCATCAGGCTATGAGCAGCGACGGGAAGACTGATCAGATTTGAGGGGAGGATGAATGCAGCTAAATACCCAGATGTCCTTGAAGAAAACCTGGTTCACCCTGAGCATGACAATGACTCAAAGCATACAGCCAAGACTACAATGGAGTGGCTTCAGAACAAGTCTCTGACTGTTGTTGAGTGGCCCAGCCAAAGCCCAGACTTAAACCCCATAAGTCATCTGTAGAGAGACATGTAGATTACAATTTCTAGACACTTCAAATCCAGTCTCAAGGAGCTTGAAAGGATCTGTCAGGACGAATGGGATAAACTGACCAAATCCAGTGGTGCAAAGTTAGTTGACCTTATTAGGCTGAAAGCTGTAATTTCTGCAAAAAAACTCCTGAATTAAGAGTCTGAATATGTATATGAGAGATTACAGTTTTTGATTTTTATTGTTTTCACATTGTCATTTTGTGTTATTGAGATGGCAAAAATAGAAAATTATATCCATTTTAAATTAAATCTACATCACAATAAAGTATGCAGAAGGTGAAGGGGCCTGAATACTTTCTGAAACCACTGTAAAAAGCTTCAGACTCTGTCTTCTGAACTCTACTGAATACTCTCTTGTTAATGATTTCTGAAGTCAGCTACTCAGATCTCTCACAATGACAGAAAAGAAAACGAGTCATTTTACTGAATGCCACAACAAAGTTCTCTCAAGTTAGGAAAACAGTCGGTAGAATTAGAGTTCGTCTTCTCACATATTGATTCATCACTGGTTGTGGACACACTTCTAATTATGTCCATGCCTGCTTTAGGAAAAATATCCTTGGTTTGTGATAATTAATTATTGTTACCGTTTATAGGTGTGGATAATTTGGGACTTGATTTTACCATATTATTTCTGGAATTTATAATGTTGTTCGTATAAGTCCAATGTGGAAAACTCACGCTATTGGTCCAGGAGATTATGATATGCTAACGCCCACCTAAGGGAGTAACCACAGAGCACACTGCCTTTATTTTCTATGTGGGCGCAGCAATGCGCTGTATCAGCGTGTGCTCCTAACCTCTCTCTCTCTCTATTGTCCCTACGTGACCACACGGTAATACCCGAACTATTCCGAAGCGCCATTTGCACTGATTTGCATTTTTTGTATCTCACACCCTCGTACACCTTTATCATAAGAGCATCCCTTATCTACGATGGAGCGTTCAATCAGAAGAAAATATGAAGCTGGTTTGAAATTTAACATCTTTGAAGTGGCGAAAGAAATTGGTAACTGTGCTGCTGCAACAAAATTTGATGCATCTGAGAAACTGATGAGAGATTTGAGGAGGCAAGAAGATGTTAAAAAAAAAAATGAACAGGCGTATAAATCGGGGTCTGATTTTATGATCAATTTTTTGGGTTTCAAGACCCGACTTATATTTTTACTAAAATCTAAAGAGGTCCAATTAGAGAAAATTTCTTGAAGCAATGGTCTGGAAGATCATGTTGTCTAACTATTTAGTATCATATATATTTAAGTAGCCTAGTAGTTGTATCAGCATCTGCATGTAATCAATACCCGACTTTCAAATCAAATGAGTTCAGTACAATTCAAAAACTTTTTGACAATATTTATTGTCACGTAACACAGAACTGAACATGCATGTATGACTGCAGATATGTATAATGTTACGTCACAGTATATAATGTTCTTAAATTTACTAAATAAAAGTAGGGCTGCATTTCAAAATAAGACAAAATAAATAAAATGTGAAAATTGTGCATGTTTAAATAAAGTGCTTAACTTCAGAAAAATAAAATAAATGGAGAAAAAGCTTGAATTTCCCCTTTTCTGTTTCACATCTTGACTCAACAGTCTCAACCAATTTTACAGATAATAAAATGCGCATACAATTGGTCTGTGCATTTCCTCATCCACTAAAACATTACCGTAAAGACTACAAAAGCTGCAGCAGCTAAAATAGAAGCGCCCCGTCAGGTTTTAAATCATAACCTTCTGTTTTGGCTGTAAGTCTGGGTCCGTATGAGACAGCTTCTGGGTCCAGGCCCGGACCGCAGTCCGCCTGTTAGTGACCTCTGGTATATACGGTAATTGCAAGTCCTCACCCACACAAAGCGTTCTGCTAACATCTCCCCTGTTCTTCACTGGTTACTGGTTCCATGAAGGATTAAATTCAAGGTTCTGCTTCTCACCTTCAAAGCCCTACATAACCTTCCCCCTCTCTAGCTCCTTCATCTCCTAGCTCCGTACACTCCTTGTCACTCTCTCAGGTCCTCGAGCAGTCATCTCCTTACTGTCCCACGCATCTGACTCTTCACCCTGGGAGGCAGGCCTTTCAGTGTTATGGCCCCTCAACTCTGAAACTCTCTTCCTCAGTCTCTTTCTCCACCTTTAAATCTCAACTCAAAACTTTCCTATTTGACAAACTTTTGTCTTCTGTGTGATCTTTTTTTTTCCCCTTTCTGTATGTAAAGCGACCTTGGGTTTGTGAAAGGCTCTCTATAAATGCAACTTAATATTATTATTATTATTACTATTATTAACAACAGGATCCAGAAGAAATCTAGCATCTTTTTTTAAGGATCACTCGTGTGAAATTGTTACATTCAATGCCTAGCTTTATCACTCCATTTCGTTGGGGTCGTAGAAGCTCCTTTTTCACATGAGGGCGTGAGCTCCAAGTCTTCATCAGCTGCAGCTGAGTTATTTGGACTACTAAGGCCGGTGAGGGACACTCACTGCTCTGTTAAACCTGCCCAGGAGAATCAGACAAGGTGTCCATCGATCTGCATCTCCAAAGGTCCTAGGAATAGTGTTAACCATAGAGAGATGCTCTGTTAAATACGGTGTGTTTGTTTAAAATGCACTGAAAATTCTGAAGTTCTGTTGCCCCTCTCGTCTCCGTCAGTTAGTAGATTACCAGCACTCACAGTAATTATAAGGAGCCCCGATGTTTATTTTATTCACTTCCAAAGTTGCATATCCCTCTGCTGTGCTGTATCATTATCTCTTGCTCTTAATTGTTAGCCACGTAATTAGCCTGTTTACGCAGGGTTATTAAAGTGTGATTAAGAGTGCAAAGCATCATCTGCCTGTGAGTGCCTTAGGAATTCCAGCGTCTGCACACTTCCCTGAGGTTAAAAATAAGCCACTCACACACCGCCTCCATTTTCAGTCGACACAACAGTAAGCCAGTGCTGAATGAATGCATGTGACTGAGGAGAGAAGGGCTTTACCTTTGAAATGTGGGTAGGAGACATATTTCATTATTCATACAACTTAAAAAATGAATTTATATTTGTTTATGTTTGAAGTGTCTTGGTGTTATTCTTTGGAAGTTTACACATCATCTGATAGGAGGGGATGTCTGGAGATCAGAGATGAAGAAAGGTGAAAAGATATTTGAAGAATACGAGGATGGTTCATTTAGGAAAGAGAAGGAACGTGTTCCAGTGCCATCATTTGCCTGTGCTGCATTTTGAAGGATGTGCGAGTAGCTTTAAAATTTTGGCACTGGAAACTAGCTTTTCAATTTTTGGACACAAATAAGGCTTTTGTTTAACAGATTTTGTCAAATGTTGGAGAAGAGAAATTTGTAAATATTTTACATTGTTCCCTCACTTGCTTTTTGTGTATCTGTTAACTCTTAGGCTCAGGCTTGATGAATTCTGGGGTCGATATTCCGAAATTTAGCCCACATTTAGCCCACACCACCCAGTTTATACTGTTATTTGCTACTCTAGGCCTTGCTTTTGGCCAAACAACCCTACGCCATTCAGTATGGCTTTTGCTAGAAAATAGGAATTGTGATTGATAATTGTACTCTCTTTATGAAATACTAGCCATTCTACCTGTCGTAGAAAATTTTTACAATGTTTGCCATCTTTTGCCCTATGTATATCTTGGGGCGGACGGCCGGGGTCCATGACCGGCCGGGACGCCCCTTCATTATATGCTCAGGGGACCAGCCATGGACGGTGCAATACCTCCCCCTGGACGCTAGATGGCCGCCCCCTGGGTTGGAGCGGTGCCTCGGTTTCCCACAGGGCTCCATGGGAATTGGAGTTGAAGGACAGCCCAGTTGAGTCCTGCAGGTGCCGCCAGTGGGGGCTGCAGCTTGAATTCCTGAGCCCTTGTGGGCAGTGTTTTCACCACACCTGGAAGTGCAGCCGGAACTCGGCAATCAAGCATCTGGAGCCCTTCCAGGTGAACTATAAAAGGGGCCAGCAGCCACCACTCGAGGAGCCTGAATCGGGAGGGGGAGGACAAGGTTGCCTGGGAGGAGTGGTGGAGGGAGAAAAGAGTGCTTTGTTGTGTGGTTTGTTTGGTATATTTGTGTTTGGGGCTGTGTTGTGCCTGTGGGGATTACGGGGAAGACGTGCCCCACAGGTGAAGACAAATAAATAATTTCAGGTCCAGTCTGTGTCGGGTCGGGCGCCTATTTAGCACCTTTTCACAGTCTTCAGTACCTTTCCTCCATACTCATGTGCGTCTTAACCTCTCGTGAAAAGCACTCTGTCTCTTGAGCTTGTTCCCGTAGAGCCTGTTTCTCAGATTCTGTAATTATTGTTGAGGTGCTGTCTGTTTTTAAACATACTGTCTATGAAGGTGACTCTAAGCATGCCTCCTATGCCTTTTCTCCTCTATCATGTGTCTCACACTTGCACTTCCTCTTTCTAAAGCCAAAATGTCCAAACACACCAAAGCCAAACTGACCAATCAGATTGATGTGCAGGGCTGGACACACACAGGACCTTTGTGTTTTATTAAACAGTAGACTTTTAAACAGGATTTTGCTTCACCTTTCTTATTCTGAGTCAGACCACCACTAAAGATGCAGTTTTTTTGACACTATGATGATTGACACCATGATGAAAGTGGCAAATTCTATATTTAATCTGCACGTGTGTTCTTGAGTTTCCTAACATATTATCTGAGAGAACAGCAGTAAGTCAGACTCTTTACTAGTGTGTGAGTGAGATTCTTCCAGGGCTCCTCTATGTCACCAGTTCTTTTCCAAATTTTCATGAACAGAATTTCTAGACGTAGACAAGAAGTAAAAGGTGTCCAATTTGGTGTCCTGGGGTTGTTTGCACCAGAGTGTGAGTCGTGAGTGTGATAAAGATCAGCACCTCCAATTTCTGAGGTCAAGATTTTCTGCCAGGAAAAGTGTGGAGAGCCCTTTCCAGATTAGGGATGAGGTTCTCCCTCAAGCCGGGGATTTTAAGTATCTTAGGGTCTTGTTCATGAGAGGGGGAAGAAAAATGAACAGATAGATTGGAGCAGCGTCTGCATTCATGCACATGTTGTGCTGATCATTTGTGATGAAGGGAAAGCTGAGCTGAAAGGCAAAGCTCTCAGTTTACCGGTCGATCTATGTTCCTGCTCACATCTATGGTTAAAAGCTTTGTGTAGTGACCAATAGAACTAGATCGCGGATATAAGTGGCAGGAATGAGCTTGTTTTGCAGGATGTCTGCTCTAAGCTTTAGAAATAAGATGAGCACAGACATTCGGGAGGACGTGCTGCTCCTCTGTATCATAAAGGGCCAGTTGAGGTGGTTCAGGCATCTGATTAGGATGCCTCTCTGTGTTGCAAGTCCAACTGGGAGGAGGCGATAAGGGCCGACCCAGGATATGCTGGAGAGATTATGTCTCCCAGATGTCCCTGAATGAGCTGGAGGAGTTTGCAGGCAAAGAGACTTCTGTACATTTTTTCTCAGACTCCTGCCCCCAAGGCCTGAGTAGGTAGGAGAAAATGAAGGGATAGATGGATGGATGGATGCCAATGTAACATAAATGAGTACAGACTTGAGACACCCTGAAACAATTTCACCAGTGTCAGAAACCTTCTCCATTTTCTTTATCATATGTAATTTTCCATCACAGACCATCTTGTATCACCCCAGTCCCAAAAGTATCACGTCCTAGTGAGCTGAATGACTTCCGGCCTGTCGCTCTGATGTCACATGTGATGAAGACCATGGAGTGGCTGCTGCTTCACCAACTGAGGCCACAGGTCCGCCGTGCCCTTGTCCCTCTGCAGTTTACATACCAGGAGAAGGTGGGAGCGGAGGATGCCATCATCTGTATGATACACCGATCCCTCTCCCACTTGGACAGAAGCAGTGGTGCTGTAAGAATTATGTTTTTGGACTTCTCTAGCGCCTTCGACACCATCCAACCTTTGCTCCTTAGGGACAAGTTGACAGAGATGGGAGTAGATTCACACCTGGTGGCATGGATCGTGGACTATCTTACAGACAGACCTCAGTAAGTGCGTCTCGGGAACTGCAGGTCTGACATTGTGGTCAGCAACACAGGAGCACCGCAAGGGACTGTACTTTCTCCGGTCCTGTTCAGCCAACATACATCAGACTTCCAATACGACTCGGAGTCCTGCCATGTGCAAAAGGTCAGGAGGAGGAATATAGGAAGCTAATCAATGACTTTGTTAAATGGTGCGACTCAAACCACTTA
The DNA here is from genome assembly GCA_026402145.1 of Polypterus bichir lapradei. Taxonomy (NCBI): domain Eukaryota; kingdom Metazoa; phylum Chordata; class Cladistia; order Polypteriformes; family Polypteridae; genus Polypterus; species Polypterus bichir. The sequence goes on along the minus strand of JANRMT010062856.1, from coordinate 18,486,078 downwards.
CACCTGAACACCAGACTGCCAATACTGATGCTCTGTGCAAGAGAGGTCAGAGCCGACTATACTTCCTTAGAAGGCTTGCGTCCTTCAACATCTGCAACAAGATGCTGCAGATATTCTACCAGACGGTTGTGGCGAGTGCCCGCTTCTATGCGGTGGTGTGCTGGGAGGCAGCATAAAGAAGAAGGATGCCTCACACCTGGACAAACTTGTGAGGAAGGCGGGCTCTGATGTAGGCACAGAGCTGGACAGTTTGACATCCGTGGCAGAGCGACGGGCGCTGAGCAGGTTTCTGTCAATCATGGAGAATCCACTGCATCCACTGAACAGGATCATCTCCAGACAGAGGAGCAGCTTCAGCGACAGACTGCTGTCACCGTCCTGCTCCTCTGAAAGACTGAGGAGATCCTTCCTCACCCACACTATGCGACTCTTCAATTCCACCCGGGGTGGTAAACGTTAACATTATACAAAGTTATTGTCTGTTTTTACCTGCATTTTTATTACTCTTTAATTTAATATTGTTTTTTGTATCAGTATGCTGCTGCTGGATTATATGAATTTCCCCTTGGGATTAATAAAGTATCTATCTATCTATCTATCTATCTATCTATCTATCTATCTATCTAT
>JANRMT010062856.1:18468656-18485441 GCA_026402145.1 Polypterus bichir lapradei | reverse complement strand
TATCTATCTATCTATCTATCTATCTATCTATCTATCTATCTATCTATCTATCTATCTATCTATCTATCTATCTATCTATCTATCTATCTATGTTGAACCTAATTAAAAACAATCTTCATCTATAGTTCTGCCAACCTATCATATTAGCATCCTCAGATGGCTAAAGTCCAACACCAGGATCATCCCAAAACAAACCTAATCAGGTTCAGGTTGTTTCTTGAGGAAAACGGTGTCCAGAGGGAACACGTAAGAGGAGATGAGCACAAGTAAATAGGAGCAGGCAGGTGATCAAGTCAAATAAATAGGCAGAGGTGTGAGATTAAGAAAGGCAGAAGCACAAAGCCAAAGAGACACAAAAGTCATCACCCGACCCCATTTTACTTACTTACCCTTAACTACCTCTAACCATGACACTAATGTTGTTTGCAATTTCGAAAGCTTGTAAGCTTCATTCTGCACAATGCCACATTAAATAGAGTATTATTATGGGTGTCAGAGTACATCACATGACTTCTGTGTCACATGAACCGTCAACAGACAGAGTGACCACAAACAGCAGGACCTTGGCCACGAGAAACAAACAAACATATAAAGTGCTGCAGTGGTGACATGACTGTCATATCAATACAAATACTAAACAGCAAAGAGAATTAAGTACGGAAAATTGAATTACAGAATGTTGCTTATGATGCCATTATACGTTTTTCGAGCTACAAGAGATTTTTAGCCTGTAGTTAAAATGCTTGCTGAGGAATTTGAAAAGATGAGATGATTGGCCTGTAGAGGGCTGAAGTCATTCACTATCACCCTGTCAGTGTGCAGATGTTAGTTACATTGGTCATGATTTTATAATGTCATCCTGGGAATTGGTAAGAGCTTTGAATAACTGGAATGTCAGCTCATTTGGAAATCTGAAAGCAAATTTGGGAGAAAACTGGTGGTTTTAACACTCACTATATCAAGGCGGAAACAGGCCTATGACCTACACTGCAGGTGAAATTAGGCACTGCTAAAAGGGCCCCTGCTTGGAGACACACCACCTGAGGTGCCTGTCACCCCAGTATTTGGGCTAGGGAAGATGGGAATGCTCTTGAGCCATCCCTGAATCCAGAATGATTCCAAGGAAGCAAGAATAAGATATATCTTTCAAGTCAAACAAACACACAGGGAGAGATAAACACAGGGAGCCTAACAAAGTACAAAAGAACATGGAAAAATACAAACCTGCTGCAGCTTGAGACTTACATGGGTGTCAGTACCTCTCTGGCTTGTCCATGTGCACACTGCTGTACCATATGTTCACTTATGCACCATCCATGTCTCTCCCTCCACACTTAATCAACCCCCTAGGAAGGATCAGCCAGAGTCCTATTTTCTACAATTGATCGTCTGCTAAACCCAGGTAACACAAAGGAATGCCCCCATAATACTTCCAGCGAAACCTGTGAGAACATTGCTATATTTTTCAATCAAAAAATTAATGATATTAGAAATAATATAGTATATCTCCCCAACACTGTGGAACCTCCTAAGCCCCAGTACTCCGTTATAAACAAATTCAATTCTTTCACCAGGATAGATTTACCTGATTTACATAGAATAATCTCTCAAATGAAACCCTCCACCTGCGTCCTTGACCCAATACCAACAAGGTTTTTCAAGGAAGTATCAGACGCGCTTATTGATAATATCCTTGACATAGTAAACTCGTCATTAGATTCGGGGGTTTTCCCAGACTGTCTTAAGACTGCTGTAGTTAAACCCCTACTCAAGAAAAATAATCTTGACCCCTCTGCTTTTGAAAATTTTAGACCCATCTCTAACCTGCCCTTTTTAAGTAAAATTCTAGAGAAGGCAGTAATTATGCAGTTAAACGACCACTTAAGTAAACATGCTATTCTAGATAAATTTCAGTCAGGTTTTAGAACTAATCACGGTACAGAAACTGCACTCATTAAAGTAGTAAATGACTTGCGATTAAATGCAGACAGAGGCCATTTATCTGTTCTCATCCTCCTCGATCTGAGTGCCGCGTTTGATACCATTGATCACAATATTCTTAGAAATCGCCTTAGTCAATGGGTGGGCCTCTCTGGTAATGTCTTAAATTGGTTTGAATCCTACCTGGCAGGGAGAAAATTCTTTGTTAATTGTGGTAATCACAACTCAAAGACGCATGATATTCTATATGGGGTTCCACAAGGCTCTATCCTGGGTCCGCTTCTTTTCTCAATCTATATGCTTCCGTTAGGTCAGATTATCTCAAGTTACAACGTGAGCTACCACAGCTATGCTGATGACACACAGCTGTACTTATCAGTAGCACCTGATGACACCGACTCTCTCGAATCAATAACACAATGTCTTACTGGTATTTCTGAATGGATGAATAGTAATTTTCTCAAGTTAAATAAAGAGAAAACTGAAATTGTATTGATTGGCAAAAACGGATTAAGTGAGGTTATCAAAAATAATCTTGACGCATTAGGATTAGAAGTTAAAACCGAAGTAAAAAACTTAGGGGTAACCGTTGACTGTAACCTGAATTTTAAATCACATATTCTTCAGACCACTAGGACAGCATTTTTTCACTTAAGAAATATAGCAAAAGTTAGACCTCTTATATCATTGAAAGATGCTGAGAAATTAATTCACGCTTTTGTTTTTAGTCGATTAGATTACTGTAACGCACTCCTCTCAGGACTACCCAAAAAAGACATAAATCATTTGCAACGAGTGCAGAATGCAGCTGCTAGAATCCTAACTAGGAAAAGAAAATCCGAACACATCTCTCCAGTCTTAATGTCACTACACTGGTTACCTGTGTCATTCAGAATTGACTTTAAAATTCTGCTTATAGTTTACAAAGCCTTAAATAATCTCGCTCCATCTTATATATCGGAATGTCTGACACCCTATATTCCAAATCGTAATCTTAGATCATCAAATGAGTGTCTCCTTACAATTCCAAAAGCTAAACTTAAAAGAAGTGGTGAGGCGGCCTTCTGCTGCTATGCACCTAAAATCTGGAATAGCCTGCCAATAGGAATTCGCCAGGCTAATACAGTGGAGCACTTTAAAACACTGCTGAAAACACATTACTTTAACATGGCCTTTTCATAACTTCACTTTATCTTAATCCTGATACTCTGTATGTTCAATTCATCATAATAACTATTCATGGTGGCACTAAAATCCGTACTGACCCCTACTCTCTCTTCTGTTTCTTTTTCCGGTTTTTCTGTGGTGGCGGCCTGCGCCACCACCAACTTACTCAAAGCACCATGATGTCCCAGCATTGATGGACTAAAAGCCAGAAGTCCACGTGATCATCATCATCATCATCAAGTCCTTCCGTGAAAACCATAAATACAAAGAGGACTGTTTCATTTATGTTAGGTAGATTGCCCAGAGGGGACTAGGCGGTCTCATGGCCTGGAATCCCTGCAGATTTTATTTTTTTTCTCCGGCCATCTGGAGTTTTTTTTTGGTTTTTTCTGTCCCCCCTGGCCATTGGACCTTACACTTATTCTATGTTAATTAATGTTGACTTATTTTATTTTCTTAATGTGTCTCTTATTTTTCTATTCTTCATTATGTAAAGCACTTTGAGCTACATTTTTTTGTATGAAAATGTGCTATATAAATAAATGTTGTTGTTGTTGTTTACACAACAGGGTTATTTGCAGGGTCAGGGGTCACATTCCTTATTCTAGTGGGGCGCAAAGTTAGATGACCATCTAGTGCTGCCTCCTGTCCCATTTTAGCAGAGTGCACCAGCTATGGAAAAAAGACACCCTCATTCAGAAAAGTCTCATTAGTGTTTTTGAATAATGCGGTTTTAATCATTTTCTATGTTTCTGAGCCATTTTTATCAATATTTATTTCCAATACAGGTTTATTTGGTGTGCTAAATCCAATTTTGTCATGTATTTTGTCCTTGGATGTCATTTTAAAGTAGATGAGCGTCATCTTGTTTTTTTCCTGGACTTCACCATCTTGACAGTCTGTTGCCAGATTGCAGCGCCCAGTTGCTGGTCCTGGAGGTTGTGCATCATGACATCATCTTCATCCAAGTTTGCAGACAGTACACAGAAAGACTTCTTGTAAGTGTGTGGTTTATGTTTTGAGTCATTTGTATGTTTATTAGACTACAGCATGAATTGTGTCATTCCTTCTCCTGATCACCTTCATCCTGACTTAATGTTATTTTGCAATATTTACATGAATAGGATGAACGATGGCCTGTTCTTAGAGTCAGTTGTTCTGAATTTATTCTAACTTTCTTTCTTTCTTTCTGTTAGGTGTGACAATTTTAGCTGACTGAGTTCTTCAGCTTGACTAAATGAAATGACTGTTGTTTGCTCTCTACTTTAATCTTGACATGCTAAGTTGGTTGAACTTAACACAAAGTACAGAACGTTCTGGGTGTTATGAATCTAAATGTTTTACCCATAGGTATTTATTGTGATGATTGTTTTTCTTTTTAAAAATATGTCCCAATGCTATTATTTTTTTATCAAGTGATGTCACCACAGAATTTTGCTGTCATGTATTCCTGTTTGTTGCGGGGTCTTTTCCAGTCGCGTGTTCTTTGATGGTGATACATGTGACGTCACAGTAGCCAAAACTATTTAAGATGCTATAAAGGAAATGCTGGTGTCCAGGTTTTTGGATTTGTATTATTGTGAAGATTGTGAGACTTACCACAAACGTTTATTGAGTTCATCTACTCCCGCACTTGAAGATTAACCCACTCACAGATACGCAGACATACATAGAAATTCTATGCAGACAAAGTCTTGGGTGGTGCCAGTTGCCAGTTCCCCTACAGTATTCGACACAGAATTCTCTCCACACACATACAGATAGGTCCTCAGAAATCTCCTTTGTTTGTGCCATGATACAGTTCCACAAACATGTGATGTGAAGAGCAGACTTTGATAGATCCTGTTCTTTAATTAACACAGGGTGCCCACTCACACCTGATTGGCATCCCATTGATTGAAAACACCTGACTCTAATGTCACCTTCACATACCCAGAGGTTCACATACTTTTGCCACTCACAAATATGTAATATTCGATCATTTTCATTAATAAATAAATGACCAAGTATAATATTTTTGTCTCATTTGTTTAAATGGTTTCTCTTTATCTACTTATAAGACTTGAGTGAACATCTGATGATGTTTTAGGTTATATTTATGGAGAAATATAGAAAATTCTAAAGGGTTCACAAACTTTCAAGCACAACTGTACTATTAAAATTATGTCTACTTTTACCGCAGTTATTATTGTAATTATTGAGGAATGACCTGAATAGCCTTGATAAGCCCTGTAGGCAAGAAAGTGGCAATTTTACCCACACTTGGTGCTGTCTTATTATTTGAATTACTCTAGATAAAAGATAAAGTTTAGAAAATATAAAAGTAATGTGGTATTAATTAATGTATAACAATACCAAAAAGAAGAAAATATGATAGAAAATGAAATAGAACAATCTGGTTATAAACAGTGTAAAAGAAGTAGTCTCAACACATTAAAAAAGGTTTGGGGCAGCCACCCATATATTGTCCCTGGCTGCAAAAGGGTATTGAAAACAGGAATGATCTGTTTGGTTTGAGTTCCAAGACTGAACTGATGAGGTTTTGGAAAATGGTGGCTTTATAAGCCACGAACCGGAAATTATGTCATCTAGCCAGAACCAGAAGTGACATCAGTCTGGGCACCAGAACTAGAAGTGACATCAGTCTGGGCGTTGGAACCGGAAGTGATGCTAAACCAGACAGGTTTTCCCGTATTTGGCCTGTAGAGATAACAGAGGTAGGTTTAGTGCACCCTGCCACCCACTGGCCTGGTGAGTAATTACCTCCACTTGGTCCATTCAGCTCCTTCCTAGTCGCACATGTGTGACAACAGTCATTGAAAAGCTTAATGAAAATCATAAATGCCAAAGGGTGGATGTTGTCCTAGGTGATTTTTAAATTAGCAATAAGTATTATTCATTGATTATGTTCTCTGATGTCAAGGTGAAACGGTAACACGTGTCTCAATCTCTGATGTCGTTTTCATTCAAGCTCTTTTTATGTTAAAATGCACACATTGTGTTACGGGACATGTGACATTGCACACATTTGATTGGCTATCTTGTCCTGAGGGTGGCACAGTGGCACAGTAGTAGCGCTGCTGCCTCGCAGTTAGGAGACCTGGGTTCGCTTCCAGGGTCCTCCCTGTGTGGAGTTTGCATGTTCCCCGCGTGTCTGCGTGGGTTTCCTCCGGGTACTCCTGTTTCCTTCCACAGTCCAAAGACATGCAGGTTAGGTGCATTGGCGATTCTAAATTGTCCCTAGTGTGTGTGCGTGTGTGCCCTGTGGTGGTCTGGCACCTTGCCTTTGGTTTGTTTCCTGCCTTGCACCCTGTGTTGGCTGGGATTGGCTCCAGCAGACCCCCGCGACCCTGTAGTTAGGATATAGCAGGTTGGATAATGGATGGATGGATCTTGTCCTGATGACGAATGACTCTGATCAAAGTGTCTGATCTTTTAAAAAAGTTCTTTAGTTTCTCAAACTGTGAACCAATTCTGCAATTCCTAGTCCTACAATACTTCTCCATTCCCCGGTTATAAGTTAATCAAACAAGTTCTGTGGCTCTGCGGTATGGACTTGTCTTCTTTCTTCTCCACTATTAAGTTGTAAACCGATTAACATGGACTATTACAAGACAGGATGTTTGCAGGGACTGCAATTGAGAGCCCTGTAAATTCAGTTCCTCCTTGTTCATTTGAGTGAAATAATTACAATTTAATTTAAACAATCTACATTTCAAAAATGGAAGATTTTCCACTCTTGGATGTGATTAAACCTAAACAATCTTTGCAAGCAGTATAGGATTTCAAGGAAATATTTTTTGTTTGTGTTTTGTTCATTGACAAATGGTTATTTGGCCTTCCTGTTTTTAAAATTTGGCCTATCACACTATGTCCCTCTGTATCTTCATTTTCCAATGCTTTCTTCTAAAATGAGTTCTTTGAGACATGCATTTTCCACCATTTGTTTTGGAGACCATTAATGGGAGGAATGTTCCATGTGTGAATAGTAGCCAGTTACACTTGCCCCACCAACCTCTCTTCTTCTTCTTCTTCATGTTTTCATACTTCTATGTGTTTGATCAACCTTCTTCATGCAGCTCGGTCCAGAACCTCCTGCCTAGTCAGATCTTTTCTTCTTCAAATCTTCTTTTACTTTATTCATCCACCTGCATTTAGGCTTCCCTCACGCTCTCTTCCCCTTTACTTTCATTCCCATCACTCTTTTCCCTGCATATTACTTGTTTCTCCTCATTACATGTCTATACCACTTCAACCTACTTTCCTGTACTTTCTCAGATATGTATTCCCACTTTTGTTGTACCTCTAATTGTCTCATTTCTTATTCTGTCCTTTTTTGTAACTCCGCACATCCATCTCAATCTTCTCATTTCTGCCACATCTAACTTCTTCTTTTGTGCACCCTTTACTGCCCATGTCTCAGCTCCATGCATCATTGCTGGTAGGCCTTAAATAGTAGATATCCATGGCAGATCTGGATGTCAGTATTGTCTCAGAAACAGTATGGCCCTGAACATTCCCACCTATGACCATGTACCCTCACGGAAGTTGTTGCAACATCTGGTGAATCTTCCTTGGCCTGTTTTAAATTCTTAACAAAAGTTCAGGCAATTAAAGGAAAATCTAGATAATCTGCACACTAGTGTCTTAGAGGAACATGGCACATGTCTACCAGATACAAACTGTACTCCCTCTTTTTCTCTCACCTTGTAGCCCTGCTGGGTATTCTCAAAAATCCTCACTCATACCATTCATCCGTGGTGTATCAGTTACTGCACCAACATGGCTAATTCCGTAACCATTGCAAGCTTATGCCTTCTCATGCCCTTGTATGGTCCAGTCTGTGTGTTTCTCCCTGCACTTTCTATGCCTACTGGAGGCCTTCCAACAACAGGTGATTCACATTTTGGCCTTGTGGCACCAGCTAAGTAGTTTAGGTGTTAAGACACCAAACTCAAAGAGCAGATCATCTTCTCCCCCAGGCTTAGTCAAAGCAAATGAAGCAGAAGAGGGAAAAGAAAATAACTGAAAGACAACTTTAGGACCACCATGAAATGGAGCACTGGGAAAACACTGCGGTTGGATAAAGAGTTTTGTTGGAAAGATCTCTGCATTTTGAAGACAAATGTAACACGCCACAACCCATGTGAATATTGCTTGACCACCGATCTCACCCATCAACACCAATCACACCTGACCAAAATGCAGTGGAAGATGACACGCAGACATACACCCCAACACAAAGCTGCATCTTTATATGTAAGGAGCTCTTAGTGTAATGTCTGCTTCTGATCTCAGTTTCAAATTAAACTCCAAATCAGATTAATTTTAACCATTAGTAAAGAGTAAATTCAGATTCTTAAAAGGAAAAAGCATTTACATATTATAAATCAAAGAGATCCTCATCTTTGTGGGATATTTTCTCAGTAATTGGTTCTATTTTGATCACTGCCCCCTCCATGTTAGGTACATTTTGGCACAAGTATGTGGCCATAAGATGGCAGCAGAGAAGTATCTTCTTAAGATGATTATTATCTTCTTTGTTCTTTTTTAAGCAGCTTCATGGTGTAAACTCAGAGGAATAAGTCCCCCCCTGCCACCCTGATTTTTATTTTTATTCCTTGATGTTATATAATTATTCAAATTAAGTTGAGATTTTTTTTTTAATATTTACATTCTATTTTGTTATCATTCACATCACAGCTATCGCAGTGTTACTTAATTGTGGATGAGCAATCAGCTGGCAAGAGGGCACCAACATGGCATCCGAAAGTCTTGCAGATATTGTACCCTTGTGTCTATGACACTGGACTTTAAATGCCAATGCTGTTGGTTCACTTCTCACCTCGGACTCAATTTGTGACCTTCTTCAAGTCACTTAACTTATTTGTGTTCCACGTGCATAAAAAGACTGGAGAAGAAATCAGAAAGCTCAGTTGGATGATGGTCAGTGTAGAAAGTTTCTGAATATAATAAAACGTATGTCTTTGAATGAGACCTCATGAAAAAGAAGGGACTACGCTCATACTAGTGATGGCACAGAGCTGCCTTTCACATGCCAACATGCAAAGGGGGGCACATGCACTGGATGGATATTCTAGGCAGAGGTGCCCATCCTGAACATATGCCATAGTTTTATACAGAGTGTCATTCAAACAGCTTTCCACATTGTAAAAGGAAAACTACAATTTTAAAGTAAATAAAATGTAAAATAGAAAAATGTCTATGAAAAGTGTTAAATTATAACTTAATTTAGCCACTTTTGACTCTTTAATGGTTGTAATAGAAAACCCCATCATCCAATTTGACGCATATATGCTATGTTCCGATGGCCAGGGAGGAGAGGTAATAAAATCTACAGCCAATGTGAGTTCATGAGAAATGAAAATGTAGGGGTTCTAAGGGCAAATGACCACCCAGCCCCACCTGGGCATTCTAATGTCACAAACAAACATCTGCATAATCTAATGGAACATTCCAGATGTTTCTGTTCTTCAGGTCTAATCAGGGCAGGATTATCTTCATCCTTTCTAGCATCAAAGGAGCCTGCAGAGTACTTAGGTCAGGTGGTGGTGGTGTAGTGAGCCATCACAGCAAATTGGAATAAAGACAAAGATAAAAATAGTGATTAGTACTTGGAAAATAGGATTCTAGATGGTGAGAGCTGTCAGTAATTATATTTTATGAAAAGTGCTTCTTGGAACAGGTGCAAATCTTAAAATAGGGGACTTTGCATCATTAGTTTTAATCTATAACAAGAAGCGTTAATAATTCTAAATAGGACAAATGAAAAAAACATGTGTTAGTAGTTTTTTTTTTAAATCATCTAACAGCACTAACTTCACTTATCTCTATCATTAAAATATTCCTAATTTTTATTGCATAAGAGGAAAAGGCTACCTCACCAGTTTCTTAATGCTCCATTGCAGTTACATTGAGTAAGGCAGAGTTTGAAGATCTGAACTCATGAATATGGAAGTATGGGGACAAGAACTCTTCAGGGAATTCTAGACAATTAAGAGTATTTTAAAAATTATTTACATTTACATCTATTCACTTAGCAGGCACTTTTGTACAAAGTCACTTACAAAAGATGTCAACATAATTGAGAAAACATCAGGATGAGGGCTGAGGAGCTTTAGACCAAGCTGAACAACACGAGATTAGTTACTCTAGTTTTAGCTACTAAGAACCTAAGATCAAACTCATTAATGATTTGTAAGATAGTCACAGACCAAGAGAATCTTCAGACGTTTCTTAAACACATTGAGGAACTCAGCAGTTTGCGTTGGAGGTGAGCAGCTCGTTCAACCAGCTAGGAGCTACATATGAAAAGAGGCTGAATTGAGATTTGATGCCACATACAGGTGATATTCACCAGGTGTCATTCATTAGCATGAGTGTGCGACAAGGACCATAGGGCCTAATGATTGCCTACATATACATGGCTGCTAATCTTTTGACTACTCTGTAGGCATACATCAAGGATCTGAACTCAGGGAGCCAGTGCATTGACCTGAAAAGAGGAGTGATGTGTGACTGTCTCAGGTGACTGAATAAAAGACATGAATGGCCTGGTACTACATGCAGGTACTGTGCCCCAACCAGTAAAGAGCTGCAGCAAATCAGACGTTACATGACCAATGCCTGAACCAGAAGCTGTGCTGCATATTTCAGCAGGTACGACTTGATCTTGCATATTTTTCAAAGTGAATCCGAATGAACAAGAAACAGGCTGAAATGTGCACAGTGAAAAATAGCTGGTCAACCATAGTCAGATGTTAGTGAAAGATGGACTGATTGGAATAACAAGGAGCTCTGTCTGTGCCAGAGTAAGCTGCAGTGTACTTCTAATGGAGACCATGATGCCCTCTGGAGGGAATGGCAGGTACTACTGGGTATCATCAGCATTGCACTGATATGAGAACGCATCTTAACTAATGATGGAGTCTAGCGAAGTGCTGTATAGGAGAAGACCCAGTACCAATTCTATGGACACCCCTGTACTTGCCTGCTCCAACTTTGAGATCTTTTATTTCCATGACAGATTGTAGGATCTGCCTGAGAGGTAGGATTCAAACCATCCAAGATCAGTCCAAGTAATAGCTAGACAAGATTTGATGTCAAGGAGAACCTGATGGTTAACTACGTCCTCCAAGTCCTCTGACTCTGCTTCCTCAAAGGAAGGTATTTCAGTGCAATTTAGGAGGTCCTTGAAGTGCTCCTTCTGCCACCCAACTTTATCAATAGGGGAGGTCAGCAGCAGTCCATCCCTGCTACAAACCATATGCGCAAAGCACTGTTTCCGCTCCTGAGTCATCTGTCAATCTGACAAAATCGATTTGAGCCCGACTGAAAGTCATTTTCCATGGCCTCACTGAAACTCTTCCAACACCTGAACTTTTTCTTCTGAAACTACCATTGCTGTGCTCCTTTTGGCCTGGCACTACCTTTTGGCTGTCTCCAATGTTCCACAAGCTAACCAAGCCTGGAAGGCCTTCTCCTGCCTGATGGCTCCCTTTACCACAGGAGTTCACTAATGTGTTTGGGATTTGTCACCAGAACAGGCTCCAATTATCTTATGGTCACAGATCTGCACAACCTACTCAGCAAACGAGGCACAGAACTGAGCCCATTTGGGTTCAATATGCCCATCCTCCCTCAAATTGCAAGAAAATTGGTTTGGTGGGGTGAGTTGCCTCTGCCAAATGCTTCTAGAATACGCTTACCATATGTCTGGATCTAGCTGGTCTGTCTAGAATCGTTCCCTGCCATCTGATATGACTCTCTAACAGGTAGTGATCGGCTGACAGGTCAGCCCCTCTCTTCACCTGAGTGTCCACACTCTATTATCAACCTATGTCCTGGGGTGTTCTATGCCACTTGTACTTTTGATCCCCCTTATGCTTGAACATGCTGTCTAAATTGTCACTAGCACGGAATTCCAACAACAAAACACCACTCAGGTTCAGATTGGGCAGGCCATTTCTCCCAAACCCAGCCTTCCAAATTTCACTGTCACTACCCAAATAAGTGTGAAAGTTGGAATGATGGAGTTCCAAATGGAGCACCTTCCATCTCTCCCCCCAAGGTCTCCAGGAAGGCTGTGCATAAGTGTAGACAATGGTCATACAGTAGCTCTTCCTCTGACTTGAAGTGACAGGAAGGTGACCATCTTGTCCACCAAGGTAAACTTAAACATACGCCTGCAGAGCCCACACCCAGCTGACACTTCACTTCACCTTGGAAAAGTCTAGAGAAGAATAATGTCCAGCTGCTTTCCAGGAGTTTGGTTCCAGAGACAGTGCTGTGCGTTGAGGTGAGCCCAACTAAATCTATTATAAAGGGTACCTCTTCACATATTAAAATAATAAATCCACCCTAAAAGACACAGGCAGCCTATATAATGAAGCTAAAATCAGACAAATGTGTTAAGTTTTTATCTTCTTCTTAAGATCCTTGATGCTAAATTTTGAACAAGCTGTAGCCAATTTATTTACTTCCATAGCAGCCCTGAAAAAAGGGCTTTGCAATAAAATGATCGACTAAAAAATGCAGCATGTATCAATTTGAGAACAAAACTGGGCAAGCAGGACTGGTAACAGAATACAACAACAACAAATTTTTTACTAGTATTGTCCAAAAATCACACAAGAAGTGCCTAAAAAAGCTTTAACAGGCGTTGTTTTCTGACAGCACTCCAGCCTTACCTCCCTAAGAAGACAAGAAAAACTCCCAAAAATCCCTTGTATGGAAAAAATGGACAAATTCTTGCAAAAGGCAAGAGAGAAAAACAGAGAGAGGCCCCCTTCTAGGTAGGCTGGCTGTGCAATGAGTTTCAAAAAACTGGGTAAACGTACATGTCCTCCTGGCTGATAGGTGGCAGTATGTGGCCACTAATTGAATTAGATTGGACCAAGTCTCATTGGGCCAGACTATATATTATTGTGTAGCATGGTGGAAAGTGACACCACAACTCATTAAGTCTGGAATCAGAGGAAGTTTTGGGACAAAAAGTGAATTAGTCAAAGAAAATGGTCAACTTGAGTGAAAGGGGTAATGCAGGGGGAGAGGAAAGGTGACACTTTGACAGTATGTAATGTGACGGACGGCTGGGACACCTTCGTAAGGGAAGGACTAGGGGAGAGTGCGTGTACAGGGCATTATCTCCCCTAGATCGCTAGCTGGCAGCCCCCATGGTTGGCTATGGCGTCACCAATTCCCACAGGCCAAAGTGGGAATTGGAGTTTGTTGGCTCAGCCCTGTTAGGTTCCAAGGGTGATGCCAGGGGTGTGCTTTAGTGACTGCTGAGTTCCACTTTGTCAGGCTCCTAGTCCATCCAGGCCACACTTACGGGATGGGCTGCAAAAAAGAAGCTGGTTGCCTCAACAAAAGGGGCCAGAGTTGGGTGGAAGGAGGATGAAGCTTGCTGGGAAAAGCAGAGTGGGCAGCGATGAAAAGAAAGAAACAGAGCGGAAGACAAAGTGTTGTTGTGGGCTGCTTTGTGCTTTATTTATCCTTTGGTTGTGGTGTGGGAAATGCTTAGGAGAAAACTTTCCCACAATAAAGAATTAGTTTGTGCTGGGTTTGTGTCTGTATCTGTCTGTGTCGGGTGTTTATGGAGCTGGAGTTCACCCTACTGGCCACAGTAGTCATGGATAAGTGAGGGGGCAGCTCAACCATAGAGATGAGGATATACAGTAAAACACTAGGTCCTGACTACTAGCACAGATTTGCCTTCTATTCTAAATTGTGTATTTATGCAGAAGATGTACATTTTTGTGGCATAAATGTTTCCATTGTGAGTTCTCCCTATCACACCATTTTTTAACATGGCTGTTCTAGAAGTCTTGTCCATGAACTACCAAGTAGCCAAGGAATGAGAGCTGGGAATTCACACTGACAGAAATTAGCAGTAAAAAAGCCCACATGTTAAGGAGCAGGGTGATCACGCTGGCATTCTAAGAGAGGGGCTAATACTACAAAGAGTTGGGAGGGTGAAGGTGGGGATCCGCTCACAGCTTTTTAGACATCATTCTTTCCTCAGTATTTATGGGCACTCCTAACACAGCTTGGGCATGAAGGAGCAGGGAATGAACCTGGTGTCTAATTTCAGTTGACTTATCGTTGCGTTTAACAAGCGCCATGGCATGCAGGGTACAGCATGAGCCCAAAAGACTGGTCGTAAAGAACAGCTGATGTTCGGCAATAAAATGAACTGGAAGGGGCTGACGTTACGTTATTGCATCAGTGTGTGTCCTCAGATGGCCAGATCCTTATAAAGATATCAGATTGGGTCAGAGGTGTGTGGCTGAAGATTTGAAAATGAATACCAGCCAGCTGGGCACCTAATTCAGAGAGTCAGAGTACCTTTGGAGGACTTGTGTTTCTGTGCTTGAGAGGATCTCCCACCAACTCCCATGGAAATGAAAAGGCAGAACTCTGCTGATAGAATGTTTTAAAACTAAAATTAAAAAACAAAAAGGTAACACAGTGCTAAGAAGGCTGCATTATGGACCCAGCATCCCACACACGGTCATGTTCTGTGTGACGTTTGTACGTTCTCTTTCTGTCTCCATGGATCTTCCTTTGGATGATCTGATTTTTTGCCACCTCTTTAAAGACATGCAGGTTAGGTTAGGTTAGCTAGGGGTGTGAGTTTGTGATTGGGCACTGGCATGGGATGAGCTCCTGCCCTCTGCAACTCTGAATTGAATTAAGCAGATCTGGGAATTTTATGTTATGTTATTTCTAAAAATGGTTCAGCACAGTGGCAAAGAGCTTTGTGCTGCTGTTTCTTAGCTCCATGAGACAGCTAATGTAGATTTCCATGTCCACGGTTTTTCTTTTTTTCCCGCTGGATGCTTCCACATTTTAAATATTTGCCTGGCAACTCCGAATTGACCCAATGTGGGACTATGCCCTGTAATGGTATGGCACCCAGTCAAGGTTAAGTCCAGAACCTTTGATCTTGAGAAGAAACAAGCAAGTTTAAAAGCAATTCAGGCAGCAAAACTCTGATAAGAAATTGCAACATGTTTTAAAGATAAAAGATTTGCTGTCTTTTAGAGGACATTTTTGTCAGTTTTGTGCCTCTATAGATGCCACATATATCTTAGCCACCAAACTACCCAGCCAGTAAACATAGTATTAGTTTTGAAAGCACATGGAGTGTGCCACATCATTCAATAGGTATCTGGACACTTGCGTTGTCACTAAGATTTGACCACATGGGAGATAAATGCCCTGCATGCCTGGGTGAGTCACTCTCCATTCATCTCCAGCCAGCTCACCCGGGCCTGGCATTGTGTGAAGTGCTACCAGGATGACATCACCTGCTCCCCATCCGCGTCTCATCGGAGGTGAAGGCCTTTTATATAAGCTCACCAGTGTAGTCAGGTGTTCCCAAGTGTGCTGCTGCTGATGCACGGCGATCAGAAGAGAAATAAATAACACAAAGACAGCGCTATTCTTAGCAGCCACAGACAAAATTGGAACAGCTGAAAGACAGTGGCATGGCTCAGTGTTAGCTGCGACAAGGGCCAATTTCCTCATTAGCCTTTTTAAGCAACTGATGGCACTTTTGTTCTTCACTATTTGTGTTATACTAGAAGCTAAAAATGAATGCTAGATGGAATTTCATTAAGGGAGTTGATCCCCCATCATTCACAAACAAACACTTGGCTGACAGAACCACCAGTTCATACTGGAGTGACAAATGAAAAGGCCAACCCTGAGTGGAGAATGTAAGGGACAGCGAGAAAGAGGCACATGAGCTACCATACGAGGCTCTGAAACCCAGTGACACACGAGAGTGAGTCACCTGATATCAGCTGCCTTGTTTATGATGGAATTTATATTAATTCAGCATCAGAAAATACATTTTACAAACAAAGTAACACCCCTAAACAACGGCCACCCTGCAAGCCACAAGCCTTGAGTCCTGAGCCATATGAACACAAGAGGTGGTGCCACAGATACAAAACGTCACTCCTGAAGGGTAGCAAATCAAAGGAATGGTAAGGTAGAGCTACAGGCTATCACTGGAGTGTGGCTTCTGCATCTTGAGTTTCTGGTTATAAAATATTTAACTACAGAGGCAGCAGACTCTCATTATTGGATTGATTCAGTGGATGTCTTGGCAATTTGCGATAGCATAAACCACCATCATACAGGGTGTTTGTAAGAAATGTAATGATTTACTTCATGAGGTAGAAGTACACAGTGCAGGATTTACATATAAGCTACACAAGCTATAGCTTAGGGCCCCCGCTTTCTTGGGGGCCCCCAAAACAAATTGTCCGAGTGAGCAATTGTCATATATACTTAAATATACTACAGCATATCTAGACTTATAAAGGGCCCTATGTCTCAAATAGCTTAGGGCCTTATCAAGTCTAAATCCAGCCCTGGAAGTACATAATAAACAAGAAAGTTGTGTCGTATGTTTAAAATATTAAAATGTGTGCTTCAACTTTAATGTATAAAGTCTGAATATTCTAGATTGTAATAGAAACTTGTCATTTCTCAGTCACTGCTAGAGGTCCATAGAGGTCTCGATCCGTAGTAAAGGATCAAAAATAACATCATATCTTTGAGCATGGGAAAGGTGCTCTATAAATAATGTATTATTATTATTATTATTATTATTATTATTATTATTATTATTATTATTAT
>JANRMT010062856.1:18416317-18468646 GCA_026402145.1 Polypterus bichir lapradei | reverse complement strand
ATTATTATTATTATTATTATTATTATTATTATTATTATTATTATTATATCTGAAAACACCACCCTTGAAATACTCTAAAATGATACCCTTATGTATATGTTTGAAATGTGTCCATTTTAACACTAGAATCCCTGAAGCCTACGAAAAAACCCGTAATGCCGGCCCACCTTAAATTCCCTCGCACCTCCTCATCAGCGTCTTTTGTTTTGTAAAATATGTCGATCAGCACCAGCAGCAGACAGTCTGCTATCCCGTCCCCCACCAACATAGCTGTCATTTATAATATATTCTTTATTATCATTTAATTTGTGCCACTGTTTTATGTGTCTCTGTGTGTGTGTGTGTGTGTGAGCCTGATCTGGGCTCCAAACAAATCACCGAAATAGGGCGGTGTAAATCTAAACGGCTTGTGACCACTACAAATTCACACACTCTTGAAGAGTATTTTTTGTGCATTATGAACTTTTAAAGTACATTTTGTGCTTTTAAAGCTAGCACCCCGTTTTTTTGCCTATGTAGGGTAAAGTAGAATTTAGAGGTTTGCAGACATGGGGCGAGCTTTATCTGGGCAGGTTTGGTATGAAGGTCCTATCCTGCTTTGAAGACAATTCGTGAGGCCCACTTTTGCCATATTTTTGTCTTTGATTTACAACAGAAACATTTTTTTCAGAAGCATTTGATTTTTGTTCATAAAAAAATTTCCCCAGTGTAGATTATTGTGGGTTTTGGGATTAGGGGGCCTAACATGTAGAGGGGCTAGCATCCTGTTCAGAGTTGGCTCCTGGCTGGCTTAATGCTGGTGGGGTACCTACATTTGAGAATGAGTCGATGACTGAAAACAGACCTGATCTCATTTTCTAGCCTGCTGTGGGTGTGTGTGTGTAAGTCTGGTTAGAGTTGGTGTTGAAAATCTCCAAAATAGTAGATTGTACAGTAAATGTACATTTCCGTTTGATGTGAAGAGTTCTGAACAATTCTTTGCTTCTAAAAAGGGAAAAACAGGTTTTTCTTTTACAGGAATTAGAAGGTTTAAAAATCAGACAGGCCAATGCTGTGAGATGTGTCGTCAGCTATATATAGTGTTGCTTCTTTTTATTCAGGATATTTTTGACTCCCTGAACGATTGGCTCTTTTGACGACTGTGTTCAGGAGTCAAGTAAGAGTCATTTTTTCTCTCCATTTCCACTCCAGTTTGGTGGCATGAATATTCATCAGGCTCATCTGTTCAACTGGTTATGTAATGAATTGATGTCAGAAAAAGCCCCCATCTCCTTCGGCGGGTGAGCAGAGAAGATACAGGCAGTGAAGCACGTGACAGGAATGGAATAAAGCATAAACGGTGACCTCCACAGCTGTAAAATTCAAAACTGTGTATCCCCTCGTCTACCACCACCCCCCTCCACATGAAGGAAAATTCCAATGCGTGCTACACGAGTTCCAGGAATGCCAGGCGCCACTTTTTTGACAACATGACCTTAGTGTCCCTCTATTTAAAGGCCTAGCACGCCTGGAAGGTCTGCAGTCAGCTCTCATCATCCAACCATGACTATGGAGCAGCAGCCCCTGAGCAGAGCTGTTCGGAAACTCCGTTGTGCTGGCCTTGTCAGTGGGTTGTCAAAAACCTGGCAGGTGTGGGCCAGTGAACATTCTCAAAAACAGCTTACCAGCCCAAAGGGCTGGCATCCTGACATTACAGAGGAAAATGGCAATGCTGATTTTAAGAAAGAGTGGAGAGTGGATCAAAGCGTTGAGAGAAAAAGTGGAAGACAGGTCATCTCAGCTGGAAAAGAGAGAGTCAATGCCCTTATTGCCAATGTTGGCAACAAAGTTAGTTCTAAAGAGGGCAGCAAAGGTGAAAGCATCGGCAACATGTCTCCAACCAGGAGAAGATGTCATTCAAGACAGGCAGCAAGTGCGGTGAAAGCATGGTGTCAGCATGAACAAGGAAAGGTAAAGGCCAAGATGGACTCACGGAGCAGCAGCTTAGACACAGAGGACAGTGGCCTCGGGGACGACACAAGCCAAAGCGAAACAGATGAAGAGAACAAACTGGAAACAAAGACAGACAGACGGCCCAAGGTCAGTAATCATCCACAATGTATCACAGTGGCACATCGCTCTGGGAGGTTAAGTGGGTGGTCGTGTATTAATCCGTCATCACAGATGAGCTCACGTATTGTGCAAAGCTGGCCACAGACAGGGATGTACGATCCCAGGCCATCAAGACTTGCTGTCATTTGACTAAGAGAGGAATGGGATCCTGCTTTATCTTCACTTCTGCATGGTTGAAATATAAGAAAGTTGAAGGCTACCCATATGCCATTTAGGGCTGAACAGCAGCAGAGGTCAACACATCACACCTTACAAGATGTTGGTCTAACTTTGGATTAGTAGCCAAGGGATAAAACCATAAGACTGCTGGATCACTCCACACTACTCATAAATTGTGAGATGTCTAAGCTATAAAGGGGCCATTCATTCTCTTCATTAAGAACTGCAAGGACTGATTACACACAGAATCCTTGTAAACATCAGACTTCATCTTCTGTCCTTTATAAGCACAATCTGCACATTCTTATTGCTAAAGTAGTCCTTGCAAATTCAGCTATAACACAATGTGTCTCGTAAACTGTTAGCAGATTTTTTAATGTCACCATGGATGCAGTTATTTACACTTTGAAATGCAGCAAGTAAAGAAATAGGTGAGCATGCCATGCAGAAGTGATGCTAAGTAAAAGACATTGCAGACTCTACAACACACAACTGCTGCCTTATTTCCTTTTTTTTTAGTATAAAGCTTAGAACCAACCTTAAGCAGGGTGCCAGCTTACCAATGGGTGTAACCTCACTGTCTCTCCTGGCAGGCCCAAGCCCTGAACACATTCACTAAAATAAAGGACGCTCTTTCACACCATGCATTGGCATATTTGCATACTTTTTCAGAACAGTACCCATTCACTGAGTAGGCACAGGACACACTAACTTTTAAAGTCCCTGGGCACTCAGGACATGGGCCTCCTGGAACACTGTTAGCAATTGATATGATGGCTCAGCTAGAGAAGGGGGCGCTCAGAGCATTAGGAACACGTTTTCACATGCAACCCAAGCAAAATGTACACTGGGCGCACTAAATCACAGAGGGTCCAGGCAGAGGACATGTGAGGCACACACACTCATATAGACCCTGAGTACTAGGCGCACTCACAAAGTAGGCAAGCACTGGGCACACTAACTCATAAAGGGCTTGGGTGCTCAGGACTCAGGTGTCCTGGCATACTGATACTAATTGGTATAATGGCTCAGATAAAGATGTGGGCACTATAAGCATTAGCAACACTTATTCACATACAACCCAAGGTAAAGGTATACTTGGCGCATTTAATTACAGAGGGCCCAGACAGAGGACACATGAGGCACACACAGTCACACAAACATAACATAATTTTTTCAAATACACATAATCCAATGTAGGGTCTGGCAGGAAGACTATTCTGAGAGCACTGGGCTCAAGGCAAGAAGCAGCATGACATTAGTCCATCACAAAGCCCACTTGGAATAGACAAGAAACCTGACATGCATGTCTTTCGGCATATAGAAAAACTCATTGAGCATAGGGAGAACATGCAAACCCCACATGGACAATAACTAGGCAAAGGATTTGAACCCACTGTGCCACCTGCAGTCATGTTTTGACAATATTTTATTTAATAGTAGCTTTTCACACTCTGTGAATGTTATATACATCAAAGTGATTGTTAGGTTATTTTGAAAGACAAATTTATTTGCCAAACTTGACTATTTTAACACTGGGCACTTACATTCATGCAGTCTATCCGGGGACAAAATAGCAAATGACATTGATGGGCTGCCTGCACATCTCCGAGCCCACACACCCACACAATACCCACCCATACATTTTCTAAACCTGCTTATTGCTATTCTGGGATTGTGGGGAGCTGGAGTCTATCCTGCAGCACAAGGTTGGACAGTCCTGGATGACCCCTTCACAAGGCACACTCACACTTGCTCACACTTGGGTTTTAAATTATGTAAAACTTAAACAACGCATATTAAAATAGAGGGGGTATCTTGACCTTATCAAATGAGTCCAAAACATTGCATGTTTGCATTTACCTGCCTATATGCCAGGATTACGGCAAAAGTTAACAGTGTGCCTGTCGTAGGGCAGAGAATGCACCGCTACTGCCAACACAAAATCCTCCTTTCCTCCACTAGTTATGCTGCTCACAAATCCAGTTTGTAGAGATGGTGTAAGTGGGTGAGCTAGAATTTGATACCAGTTAAGGCAATAGCGGTGTAGACTCAACTTTAGATAGAAGGTGTTTTGCTGCAGCATCATCTGTGCAAACCGGTATTTGGAATAAGAAGATTTGGAAAATGGGCGACTCTGTGGGTTTTGACAATCAAAATAGTTCTCTAGGCTCGAAAGGCTCTATATAAGCATTATTTTTCATATTCTCTTTGATCGGTATGAGAAAGTAGGGCTAACAACGGGGAAGCAGTAGTTACCTTTGCTGCATTTCATTCTAGGAAGCTGGGATCATATTCCAGGATAACCACTGTCTGTGTAGATGTGGCCTGCTCTCCCTCTGTCTGTCTGGGATTTTCACAGGGAACTTGAAGCTGCATGTTAAGATGATTAATAATCCTACGAGTGGCCTGGTGGGAGTGAAAGTGCATGTGTAGGCTCAGCAATTTTCTGGTGCCCTTTTCAGGGTTCTGTTCTTCTTTGCATCTGATGCTAATGTAAACCTGGATTAAGTGGGTTTAGAAAATGAATGGATTCCTGCAGTTCTCATACTAAACTCTGTTTCCCAGGATCCCAATGAATCACAAGAAAATAGCAATCCCAGTTCCAGATATTCCAGGTATACCAGCTTTCAACTGAAAAGGACCTGGCCAGTACTGGATTGCAGACTCAGGGAGACAGACATATGTGTATGGCCTGTAGCAATAGTAAGGGTTAGATTCAAACTCTGCCACATCCTATTAATAAGATAATAAATAAATCACCCTTTTTAAAAATATTGCCTTTTGACATCTTCTATGAAACAGCCTGACTGACTCCTTGTTCTTTTGAAGCACAACCTTCCATTTGAAGTATTATGAAATACTATAATCCTGCAGCTGTCTGAATTCCAGTCTCTTTTCACCTGTATGTGTGTCTCCAGTATGTGTGTCTGCTGCTGCAGATGCATTGGAATGTCCATTACTTTTTTTGGAACCGATTGTCTGGATGAGGCACATTATCATAACTGCATGAAAAAGCTATCATACTGCCTTTTTTCCTGCCCCTGCCTTTTATTACCCTGCCTAGATCTGCCTGGTTTCTCAATTGACCTCTAATGTCAGTAAATGTAAAGTATTACATGTAGGAAGTAAAAATGTTAGGTTTGAGTACACAATGGAAGGTTTGAAAATCCAAAGTAAACCTTAAGACAGGGGTGTTGAACTCCAGGCCTGGAGGTTCACGTAGCTGCAGGTTTTCATTCTAACTCTTTTCCTAATCAGTGACCAGTTTTCGCTGCTAATTAAATCCTTTTCCCCTTCATTTTAATTGCCCTATTTTTAAGGATTCAGTCCTCTGAATTTATTCCTTTCTTCATTAAATGGCAGCCAAACAGAAATGAGATGTGAAACGAGTCAACAGATGACCAACTAAATTGGGATTTCAAACTCCAACCAATCTCTTAATGAGAAGCTGATTCTTTCTGTTAATTTAACCCATTATTTAATTCTGTGACTTGTTGCTGCTCTCATTCTGCAACTGTAGACATTTCCAACATTGTTGATTTTTCTGTTTTTTCTAAGAACAAAGTCAAAATGTTTTGGTCACCTGAGAGATCAACCTTATCGAGGCCAACACCTTTCTTTATTTTCAGATATTGTGTGATGGGCACAGGTGAGCTGGTCACATGGCGGTTTGTATTGTGTCTCATTATTGTTTGGCTACTAATTCAGGAAAAAAAGAAACAAATAAGGGGTCTGAGTCAAATTAAATAAAACTAAGGCAAAAGAAGTTAATTAGCAGCAAAAACTGGTCACTAATGAAGAAGATGGTTAGAATGAAACCCTGCAGCCACTGCCACACTCCAGGACTGGAGTTCGACACCCGTGCCTTAAGAGAAGGATTTAGAAGAAGAAAAATGGACTCAACACTATCATCTGCCATACAGTGTTCAGAAGCCATTAAGAGGGCTAACAGAATGTGAATCTGATGTGTGGAGTACAAGACCAAGGAGGTTCTGCTCAACCTTTATGATGCACTGGTGAGGCCTCATCTGGAGTACTGAGTGCAGTTTTGGTCTCCAGGCTACAAAAAGGACATAGCAGCGCTAGAAAAGGTCCAGAGAAGAGCGACTAGGCTGATTCTTGGGCTACAGGGGATGAGTTATGAAGGAAGATTAAAAGAACTGAGCTTTTTCAGCTTAAGCAAAAGAATATTAAGAGGGGTCATGATTGAAGTGTTTATAATTATGAAGGAAATTAGTACAGTGGATTGAGACTGATTTTTTAAAATGAGTTCATCAAGAACACAGGGGTACAGTTGGAAACTTGTTAAGGGTAAATTTTGCACAAACATTAGGAAGTTCTTCTTCACACAGAGAATCATAGACACTTGGAATAAGTTACCAAGAAGCGTGATAGACAGTAAGACTTTAGGAACTTGCAAAATTAGACTTGATGTTTTTTTAGAAGAGTTAAGTGGATAGGTCTAGTGAGCTTCGTTGTGCTGAATGGCCTGTTCTCCTCTAGATTGTTCTAAGGTTCTTCAAAATTAGACAGATATTGAGAGCCCCTGGGGAACATCTTGTTTTCTGTGGACTCTGAGAAGTTTTCGGTAAAACACTTTTGCGGGCTCTGTGGTCGTGAAACCATGACTCCTTGTGATTGAACGAGGCATCCTTCAGCATCTCTAAGGCTTTTACCATTGCATGTGACATGCTGTGCTATAATGTCTGACCTGAAATTGGTCAAGGCTGAAAGAAATGTATTAGTACACCTATGAGTTTGTGTCCATCATCCAAAACACCACATGACAGTTCATGACATACCAAAATACAGTAATCCCTCCTCTATCGCGGCGGTTGCGTTCCAGACCCCCCCGCGATAGGTGAAAATCCGCGAAGTAGAAACCATATGTTTGTATGGTTATTTGTATATACTTTAAGCCCTTATAAACTCTCCCGCACTGTTTATAAATATTCCCCGCAGAGTTATACAGCATAATCCCTTTGTATTCTCTTAGATATTAGATAAGATTCATTGAAATTATGTATATAAACACACTGTTTATATACAGTAAAACCTAAATATTATTTTAAAGATATTGAGTGTCTCCGATATCACATATGTTACAGCCATTACGATAGACAGGCCACCAGCAATAAATACGTACAATGCATGAAAAATAGTATACAGTAAATGTGTGTACAGTGACACTAAACGTACGTACATGTACTAAGCACTGTAAGAAGAAAATTAATTATGGTTACTCACCAACAATGATGAGCGTTACAGCCCTTGTAAAGGAGCCACTTCAGGCGATTGTGTAGCACTGCCTTTGTTCTTCTTCTGGCAGTCTTCAATCCAAATCCCTAAAGCAGATTCCATCCAGACTACTGCCTTATTACATCCACTTACAACTCGTTTTGCACCCTGGTTAAAAGGACACTGCAGCCGTAGATCTTATATTCCTTTCCTACTTTTTAAATAAAAAGAATCGTAGCCTTCAACAAATCCAAAACGTTTACCTTTTCTGCAATCGTTAACATCTTCTTCTTGCGCTTGGGCACGGCCCCTGAAGCAGTAGCAGATTGTTTTGGAGCCATAATGAAGGTCTTGACTATGCACAAACATAAACACTAAAGAGCACAACTCTTTACACAGCGAAACACGTTGATGCTGAATGAGCGAGACGAGACTTCCTGGTTAACACTGCATTCAGCACGCAGGAGCTCAACTGCATGCTCTGATTGGTTAGCTTCTCAGTCAGGAGAACTTAACTGCGTGCTCTGATTGGTTAGCTTCTCAGCCATCCGCCAATAGCGTCCCTTGTATGAAATCAACTGGGCAAACCAACTGAGGAAGCATATACAGGAAGTAAAATGACACATTGTCCGCAGAACCCGCGAAGCAGCGAAATCTACATCTAAATATATTTAGTTATGCTTTCATATAAAATCCGCGATAGAGTGAAGCCGCGAAAGTCGAAGCGCGATATAGCGAGGGATTACTGTAGTCAGAAAAAGAAAGAAAGGATGAAGTCATATGTCATCCTGGTGAGAGGTGGCCAATCCTTGTGTGTTTTATCCTGCACATTAGCACCTACAGATTTCACATATTAACATATCATCGACAGAGTTTGATCATTCAGTTCAGGGCCAGAACAGGGTGAAGCCTTTCCCTGCATCTCAGTAGCAATGAGTGAAACAATTTGGGTGAAACTGAATTCACAGCAAAACTTACAGGTTCACTTTGCAAGTGAACTACATACATACAGCCATTAGTGTAGTCCAGGGTATACGGCGTATACCCACTTCTTATTAGGTCGTCACAGTGTATACCCACTTCTAAATCCCCATGTTACGGGTATACACTGCAGTGTAATACATGGTTTACACTGTGACAGTCTACATCCACACTGACACGCTGATATGCATTTATGAGCTGCAGGCACGTTAATTTTCTTCTGCCATTGTTGTCTGTTTCGGTTATGTTTTGGGAGAACTAACGATTGGTTAGGGCAAATGGATTACGCCAATCAGAAGCAGAGTAGGGTGGGACATGCCGCTCCTTTGCTAAACCGGGAAAAATATCTTTTTCCGCCACCTTCCTGTCAGTCCATTGTTACACACCAAAATATGTCATCACGTGAAAAGGTAATATAACCAAGTTAATAGTGAAAATGAAGTGAACCATACAAACAAAAATTAGCTTTCAGAACAAATGACCTCGTGAAGCTACATTATTGCTACTATCCAACCGGACAGGTAGCCACAGCCCAATGCCCACAGCCTCTCAGTCCCCAACCCCTGATGGTGGAGGCGCTAAATCTCCGATCAACATTGCAAATTCAATGGAAGAACATGTCAACCATCGTGAGTACTTTATGATAGCAATATTTGTAAATTATGTTAATACACCATTTCTACAGCATTAACTAGCAGCTTTTTTATTTAGTTTCATTTATTTGTTGTTGTTCCAGTTTGCTCATGCTGTGACTAGTGTTAAGTTAGCTTCCCTCACTTTCATTAGCATCAAAGCTGCTAGCTGTCAACAGATAGATAGATAGATAGATAGATAGATAGATAGATAGATAGATAGATAGATAGATAGATAGATAGATAGATAGATAGATAGATAGATAGATAGATAGATAGATAGATACTTTATTTATTGGTTGCCTTTTAAAATGTAGATATTTCAACCTGACTTTCACATCAGTGCTTATTTTTGAGTATAGACAGATTAGCAGGTGTTGGGGAGAGTTTATAACGTTACACTTACACCGTTTTCCCTGAGTACTAGCCGGTGTCCAAACGTCCCAGACATTAAAGCATTGTACGCTATTCTTCCTGAGAAATGCTGATTTTAAACTTGAAACTGTGTTAGTGTGTTGGTACCATTTTCATGCCAATAATTTTATGACTAATGTTTTTTTTGTAGACACCAATAATGAATGGCCATTTATAATTGTGTCACTCTCTGGCCTTCACTATCTGTTGCAGATTAGATATTCTAAGACACTGTTTACAAAAGAATCTACTTTCCCCATGGACTAAGAAAATGTACGCATTATGCAGTTGAATCACTCTGTAATCTATGAACCAGACAGATCTGCAAAATCTGCATCTCTGATTTGTTGATCTCATAATGATCCTTGAAGTGAATGAAGTCAGGCAGCAGATGTAAATAGTACTGTCCCTTTCTAGTGGGAACTAAATAAGACTGTCACTATTAATAACGGGGAACGTTTTTCTTTTGCTGTGTAGGCCGCTAAAAAATTTGGGGGCTAAATTTACAGTATAGCCACTTCTCCAGACACCACTACACCACTGCATACAGCACATCTATTTTCAACTCCTCTTCAGCATTTTTCTCAACGTGCAACGTTTTCTCAACTTGGGTTTTTATGTTGTGCAGCATGGAAAGAGTTTGGGTTACAGCTGGAGATTGAATAACTGCAAACAATTCACTGCTACTAAATATCCAATGGCCTGGGCTTGTGGCAAACGGCGATCAGCACACAGAGTTTGGAAAACTAGGAGCTGATGGTGTTACCAAAGAGTAATGTGGAATAGAAATGGTGGTGTGAACATGCAGGCAGTGCAACGATATTGTGGAATAATTGTTAAGAAGCAATGTTTTTTACTTTCCACCCCAAAAAGGCATGAGTCTTGCTTATCGTAATTGGAAA
Source organism: Polypterus bichir lapradei (assembly GCA_026402145.1). Lineage (NCBI taxonomy): Eukaryota > Metazoa > Chordata > Cladistia > Polypteriformes > Polypteridae > Polypterus > Polypterus bichir. Next base: position 18,458,205 of record JANRMT010062856.1, on the reverse strand, counting down.
ATAACATGCAAAGCAAATTTTAAGGGCAATGGGTATCCTGGGTGGTAGTCCACTCCAAACTACACTTCTAAATAGCATCAATTAAATTATGGGGAAAAAACTGGAGTAAAATCCACACAAATAAAGGAAGACTAAGCAAACCCTACAGAGACAGTAATAAGGCAGAGAGTTGAACCCGGGCTCCTGGCACTGTGAGGCATTAGCAAGCACTATACTACATACTGTCTCAGACTATAAATGTCCACAATGACCAAAACAAGAAAAATCTCACCTATGATTTTATAGCTGAATTTGCTTTTGAAATTCTACTCTGTGGTGTCATACGTTCATGTGTCTCACTTGTATAAATTCCCTGTATTGTTTTATGTCTCCCAACAGATCTTGGTGGCCACCATTAATGATTTGAGAAGGACTTGGCAGAAGTGGTCAGAGGAGCACATTGAGCAACAGAAGCTCAACCCGTTCAGTGATGAGTTTGATTACGAGCACTCGATGGCCGTCCGTCTCATCAAAGGAGATGTAGGCTATGGCCGACCAAAGGAGGGCTCCAGAACTGAAGAGAGAGCCAAGAGGGCTCAGAAGCACATTCACAAGGAAATGGAGGAGATGTGTTTTATCATCAGGGACGTGGGGGTCCGGTGCAAGGACGGCTATATCCGAGTCACTTTTGGTAGACTCTTTGACAGATATGTAACAATTTCTGATAAAGTTGTAGGTATCCTCCTGAGGTGCCGGAAGCATGGCATGGTGGCATTTGATGGAGAGATGCTGTGGCAGGGACAGGATGACAATGTAGTCATCACACTGCTGGCATGATGCTCATATTTCTAATTTCTCATACATTACCTCATGAAAAAAATTTTCTGGATATTTATTCTGTTTTCTCATGAAGACTTTACTAAGCACGATGAGAATTCAGATGATGCTGTAAGTCTTTAGACAACTAAAATGGACTCTTGTATATTTAATGAATTTAGGTTATGTTTTTTCATTTAACAGTGAAGTGTGAAAGTGGTTGTAAATTCACTCATGTTAAATAAATATTATTTTGTAGCTGCACTTTTGGCTTATAGTCATATCATGTGATTTTTTTAACCCCTTAATTCAGACCAGGGTTGTTGAGGGGCTGGTAGTACAGGGCACAAGGCAGGAACAAACCTTGGACAGTGTGCCAGTCCATCTCAGGGCAAACACTCACAGCACTCACACATACGCACACACACTAGGAATAATTAAATGTCACCAATTCACCTAACATGCATGTCTTTGAACAGAGCAAGTGGAGGAAACGCACAAAGAAATGGCGAGTACATGCAGAGAGGACTCCAGGTGTGAACGCTGGTCTCCTTACTGCAAGGCAGCAGCACTACCTCTGTGCCAGCATGCTGCCCTGTGGCTTATAGTGTTAGAGTCATTTCCCTAGAGTTTAGTAAGGCACTTTGTCATGTCCAGATATTATATTACATTACAAGGGCCAAAGACTCCAATTTACAACTGGAACCAACTCTAATATGACGCTTATGTTTCCCCAGGTATATACAACCCCAATTCCAATGAAGCTGGGACGTTGTGTAAAACGTAAATGAAAACAGAATACAATGATTTGCAAATCCTTTTCACCCTATATTCAATTGAAAACACTAAAAAGACAAGATATTGAATGTTCAAACTGATAAACTTTATTGTTGTTTTGCAAATCTTCACTCATTTTGAATTTGATGCCTGCAACACGTTCCAAAAAAGCTGGGACAGGGACATGTTTACCACTGTGTTATATCACCTTTCCTTTTAACAACACTCAATAAGCGTTTGGGAACTGAGAACACGTTGAAGCTGTGTAGGTGGAATTCTTCCCATTCTTACTTGATGTACAACTTCAGTTGCTCAACAGTCCGGGGTCTCTGTTGTCGTATTTTGCGCTTCATAATGCGCCACACATTTTCAGTGGGAGACAGGTCTGGACTGCAGGCAGGCCAGTCTAGTACCCGCACTCTTTTACTACGAAGCCACGCTGTTGTAACACATGCAGAATGTGGCTTCGCATTGTCCTGCTGAAATAAGCAAGGACGTCCCTGAAAAAGACGTCGCTTGGATGATAGCATATGTTGCTCCAAAACCTGTATGTACCTTTCAGCATTAATGGTGTCTTCACTGATGTGCAAGTTACCCATGCCTTGGGCACTAACACACCCCCATACCATCACAGATGCTGGCTTTTGAACTTTGCACTGATAACAATCCGGATGGTCCTTTTCCTCTTTGGCCAGGAGGACACAATGTCCATGATTTCCAAAAACAATTTGAAATGTGGACTCGTCAGACCACAGCACACTTTTCCACTTTGTGTCAGTCCATCTCAGATGAGCTCAGGCCCAGAGAAGCCGGCAGTGTTTCAGGGTGTTGTTGATATATGGCTTTCACTTTGCATGGTAGAGTTTTAACTTGCACTTGTAGATGTAGCGACGAACTGTGTTAACTGACAATGGTTTTCTGAAGTATTCCTGAGCCTACGTGGTAATATCCTTTACAGAATGATGTCGGTTTTTAATGCAGTGCCGCCTGAGGGATTGAAGGTCACGGGCATCCAGTGTTGGTATTCGGCCTTGCCGCTTACGTGCAGAGATTTCTCCAGATTCTCTGAATCTTTTGATGATATTATGGACAGTAGATGATGAAATCCCTAGATTTGCAATTGTACGTTGAGAAACATTGTTCTTAAACTGCTGGACTATTTGCCCACGCAGTTGTTCACAAAGTGATGAACCTCGCCCCATCCTTGCTTGTGAACGACTGAGCCTTTTGGGGATGCTCCTTTTATACCCAATCATGACAAACACCTGTTTCCAATTAACCTCTTCACCTGTGGAATGTTCAAAACAGGTGTTTTTTGAACATTCCTCAACTTTCCCAGTCTTTTGCTGCCCTGTCCCAGCTTTTTTGGAACGTGTTGCAGGCATCAAATTCAAAATGAGTGAAGATTTGCAAAACAACAATAAAGTTTATCAGTTTGAACATTAGATATCTTGTCTTCGTAGTGTATTCAATTGAATGTAGGTTGAAAAGGATTTGCAAATCATTGTATTCTGTTTTCATTTACGTTTTACACAACGTCCTAACTTCATTGGAATTGGGGTTGTAATATAACAGGGTAGCACAGTGGTAGAGTTGCTGCTTCAAAGTAAGAAGACCCAGTTTGACATCTATGTGTGTTTCCTATTAGGGCTTAGTTCAAAGACATGCTGGTTAAGAGGTCAGGCAATGCTAAATTGGTCTTAGTGTGTGTATGTGTGGTTACCCTGCGATGAACTGGAGTCCTGTCTAGGGATTGTTCCTGTTGTCACAAAAGCAGACCACAGACATTAAAAGGTTTGGGGCATCCACCCGTATGTTGTGCCTTGGCTGCAAATGGATTGAATTTGTTGTGATGTTCACAGGTTTGAGTCCAAAATAGAACTGATTGTAAAATGAAAAGATGGCAGCTTTAAAGCCTGAGACAGGAAGTGACATCATTGGGACTGGAACTGGAAATGACATTATCACTGGCGCCAGAACCAAAAGTGATGTCTTCGAGACCAGAACTGATGTCATCCATGGCACCGGTGCCAGAAATGATGTCATCACTGTCGCCAGTACAGGAGTGATGTCATTAACACCACTGTCGCTGGTATCGAAGGTGACATCATCACTGGCAGGCGAGATTTCCCGTGGATGGTCTGCAGAATATTGAGAAAGAGAGTTAGTACAGCTCGCCAGCACCTGGTCTAGCGTGACAGTACTATTCTTAAGGCCTTTCAGCTGTCTCCCAATTGCATGTGTGTGATACTGTCTTGTGTGCTATGCTTGCTGGAATGGGCTTGCAATGATCCAGGTTGGCTCCATGGTCCTTGGCAACTTGAACCTGGAACCACTGATAACGAAACCAAGGATGAGCCTGGCAAATGAGGACAAACACAGGCAGCAAGAGTAGGTGGTAGAACTCACGTAGTTTTACTTACAAAATAAAGTGCAAAATTCTGCAGCCATAAATAAATAATCAATAAAAACAAGGTACAATGTGCAGTTTAAAATCCAATAAACAATAAATAATCCTTTAGAAATCATGAGCCTCGGTTTGTCTTTCTAAAATGACAGCTCCTCTGTTTACCCCAAGAAGAAATCCCTGGGAACAGGTGAAGTCAACCATTCAAATCTGGCTTGTGTCCATTACTACCATTCCCTGGACTTACACAGGGGACCCCACGATTCCTGCTCTTACTCCCGCCACCATTCTCTAGTATCTATGAAGGCCTATAAAGAATGAATGGGTCACTCCTGCTCCATGAAGTGCTCAGCAGAAGCAACTTTCGTCAGCCCCGTCAAGCGCTGGCCACACGCTCCCTTTGCTGGGGCTCACTCGAGACCACCTGCCTCCATCTCAAACAGAACAGCTCTCAGTCCTGCCTCTCTTTAACCTCTATTCATTTTCTCTCTTCTTTTGTCTCTCCATTGTTTTCTTCTCTCGACCTTGCCATGCAGGTTCCTTTTTAATCACCAATCGGGTGCAGATACTGCAATCTCCTGCTGCGAGGTGTGAATGAAGCACTTGACCGATCAGCTCGCATTAGAACACAGGTGTCGAACTCCAGTCCTGGAGGGCCGCAGTGGCTGCAGGTTTTCATTCTGAACATCTTCTTCATTAGTGACCAGTTTTTGCTGCTAATTAACTTCTTTTGCCTTAGTTTTAATTCACTTGACTCAGGCCCCTTAGTTGTCTCTTTTTCCTTAATTAGCAGCCAAGCAATAATGAGACAAAAACAAGCCACCACATGACCAGCTCACCTTTTTCCATCACACAATATCTGAAAAAAAAAAAAAATGAAGGTCTCGTTAAGGTTGATCTCTCAGGTCACCAAAACATTTTAACGGCGTTCTTAAAAGAAAAACAGAAAATCAACAGTTTTGGACATGTCTTCTGAAGCAGAATGAGAGCAGCAACAAGCAACAGAATTAAATAACGGGTTTAATTAACAGCAAGAATCAGCTTCTCATTAAAAGATTGGTTGGAGTGAAATTAGTTGGAGTCTGAATCCCAGTTTAGCTGGTCATCTGTTGGCTCGTTTCACATTTCATTTCTGTTTGGCTGTCATTTAATGAAGAAAGGAATAAATTCAGAGGACTGAATCCTTAAAAACAGGGCAATTAAAATGAAGGGAAAAGGAGTTAATTAGCAGTGGAAACTAGTCACTGATTTGGAAAAGGGTTAGAATGAAATGTGTAGCCACTGCGGCCCTCCAGGCCTGGAGTTCAATACCCCTGCTTTAGAACATGAATGTGCAATCAGCCAAGCACCCCAATCAACCTTGGAGAGATGTATGCATGTTTCCACGTGCACCTGAACCCGCCTCAAACCTGCATGCTCAGGAAATCTTGACTATTTATTTAAAATGTGCAACAACTTTAGCCTCTCTCATCACAGAACTCCATTTTCCCTGCGACCTTGGTCAGGATAAACAGGTTTAGAAAATGGATAGAACTTTATATATAATACGCTACTGCAGTGGTTCTCAACCTGTGGGGCAGGCCCCCCTAGGGGGACGCGAAGTAACAAAAAGGGGGGTGCGAAGATGTGAAAAAAAGAAAACAAGAATCAAAAATATGAAAAAAACATCTGTTGAAACCAAAACAAATTAACTTAAACTATGTTCTGATACTAGAACAATAAATATAGAGTTAGATAAATGTCGATAAAAGTTTAGTAGATATAATAAAATATGCATCTACTGTACATTTCAAAAAAATGTTAGGGGGGGTGCGATTGAAACTGTTATGAAAACTCGGGTTGCAAATACTTAAAGGTTGAGAAACGCTGCGCTACCGTGGCTGATCGTTTGTCTGTCCAGGATTTTGAGTCACCTGTACCTCATAAACCGTTTGACCCATTGACCTGAAATTTGGTACACATATACTACGTGATGTCTACTGTCCACTTTCGGGGTGATGATTGACCTTCAAGGTTATTCCTCTTTTAATTTTTATTTTGTTTTATTGTAGAATCAACTTACGGCAGCGGCCAGCAGGGTGGACAGGCGGCGCATGCGTACGGGCGCTGTACAAAAGTCTGAGCACGCTGTCTGTCGCGTCATCATGCTCACAGGTTATGTGTGAACATGTGCACGTGTTATTTCTGTATATGATACATGGAAAACGCTGTACTTTCAGGAGTCTGCACGTACCCGCATTTATTCAATTGTTTGTTGACATTGTGTGCATCTGTTTGATGTAAGTTACGCTATTGCTGTTTATTTTATTAGAAATAATTTTCTACAAGTAATGATAAAGCTCGTAATGTTGTTTTACTAACAAGTTCAGACAACCCTTTGTGTCAAATTGTGTTCAGTTTAATGTTCAAAACTACATCAGTACATTCAGAAATGTTGCTTCTTTATTAATATATAAGAGCTTCAAGAAAACAGACTTGGTAATAATTGCTTAAGTAGTAATTTGTCTGAGTCTGTACAGTGCTAATGTATTTGGTAAGTTTTATTTAGTGCCTTTTGCCAACGACAGCACGTCACAGCGCTCTGTTAATTTCTGCTGCCATCTACTGACCTTTTTGGGCATTACCTGTTTTAGCGTTCTCTGAGCCTTTACTTTGTGAGTTATTTTATGTTATTGTATTTGTTCTGTTTCAGAAACCACACATAAATATTTGTCTGCAAATAAACATTTAGCTCTACAAAGCCATTGCAACAATTCCTTTCTTTGCAAAGTTCAGCAGTTAATTGAGATCTTTCTACTTTAATTCTGGTAGCCTCATCCTTCTTATCGGGGATTAGGATTTGGTGCCACAGACACACACCTGTTTGACGCACGCACTGTTTAACAGGCACCGTTCTCATTCCTACCACTTTCGTCGTCACTTCCTCTACCTCTTTATATCTTAAATCATTCTTGAGGCAGATTGAAGACTTAAGTGCCAGCTTAAGTGAAACTTAAAGAAAATGTACTAAGTAATTGCAACGCAAACACTGACTTAATCAGTTTTAACGCGAAAAGATGGCAACAAAAGAAGAGAAGAAGTGGGCCACTAGGGTGGAGAAAAGAAGAGCTGCTCAGGAAGCAGCAAGAGCATCAACGTCTGAGCAAACGAATGCTAAACGTAGAGAGAAAGAGGTTGAAAACTAGGAATGCTCAAGTCAAGTGTATTCACTGCACGTTATCGTTACTGTTACTGGTATAATATAATATAATATAATATAATATAATATAATATAATATAATATAATATAATATAATCTATAATAATAAAAGGCAAAGCCCTCACTGACTGACTGACTGACTGACTGACTGACTGACTCATCACTAATTCTCCAACTTCCCATGTAGGTAGAAAGCTGAAATTTGGCAGGCTCATTCCTTACAGCTTACTTACAAAAGTTAAGCAGGTTTCATTTTGAAATTCTACACGTAACGGTCATAACGGTCGATAACGGTCGACAACATCCGCCATGTTGAACTTTCTTATTTATGGCCCCATCTTCACGAAATTTGGTAGGCGGCTTCCCTGCGCTAACTGAAACCGATGTATGTACTTATTTCGATGGTATGACGCCACTGTCGGCCGCCATATTGAACTTTCCAACGTCACCAATTTTCAAACTTCCCGTGTAGGTAGAAGGCTGACCCCATCTTCACGAAATTTGGTAGGTGACTTCCCTGCGCTAACCAAAACCGATGTACGTACTTATTTCGATGGTATGACGCCACTGTCAGCCGCCATATTGAACTTTCCAACGTCACTAATTCTCAAACTTCCCGTGTAGGTAGAAGGCTGAAATTTGGCAGGCCCATTCCTTACAGCTTACTTACAAAAGTTAAGCAGGTTTCATTTCGAAATTCTACGCATAACGGTCATAACGGTCAACAACGTCCGCCATGTTGAACTTTCTTATTTACGGCCCCATCTTCTCGAAATTTGGTAGGCGGCTTCCCTGCACTAACCGAAACCAATGTACGTACTTATTTCGGTGGTATGATGCCACTGTCGGCCACCATATTGAACTTTTCAACAGTCTTTGTTACTTATGGGCCCATCTTCAAGAAATTTGGTACACGGGTTCCCAACGCTAACTGAATCCTATTTACGTACATATATACGTCCATAGCCTGCAGCTTGGTCACCATGTGAGGCGGCGTTGGGTCTCTCATCCCATCACCTCCCACGTTGTTGGCTGCCTGCCTATATAAGGCCGTCCGTCGCTCCAGTCTCTACATTCCCTTCCTTGCTTCGCCACGGGATTCACGTCTCCCTGCTGATAACTACAGCCTTTTTGTTTAATCCACGGCTTCTCCGCTGTTTTATTGTTTGTTTATTACAATTATAGTTATTGTATAGGTATTTTACACTTACTTTACATTGCTCAGGTACCCATTTCCTTCATCATTCCAACCCCCATTACCATGTCTATCGAGGTAATCACCATCGATCAAAGAACTGTCACTTACCGAGTGGTTTCCATGCCCGGAGATGGCACCTACCTTTTCCATTCTCTTTGTTACATATTGCACGGCCATATCAGGCTCACTCTTGATATCCGGAAGAACATTGTGTCTTATGTATTGAATGACTGGGACAGGTTCAAGGTGTGGACTGATGACGGTACAGGAGATAATTATACTACACAGGAGCACTAGAAGACTGAAATGCTTAAGCCCTTCACCTATGGTTCTGCATGTGAGTTGATGGCTGCCGCTGAATTGTTCGGTTGGTGCTTTCAAGTGTACCGAAATGGCCAAATATTTTACACCTTTCGACAACCGCCAATGCCTCTTAAACATCTTACATTCATAGGTGACAATTTCAGTAGTGGACACTTTGATGTTTATGAATGTTTAAACTCTCAAAAGCTGGATGTGAAGTTATCGATGAAACCGGTTGTAAGCTTACAACGCTTGACAGATGCCGAATGTCACTTCAACACAAGTCCTGCAAATACTGTCGTAATTGAAACAAACCATGAAACTGAAATCGATTATGACAGCAGCAATCCATGCTGTGAGATTTGAAACAAGATTACTGTTCACATGGCCAACTGTAAGTTGCATGCTCAAGAGTAAGCTCAGCGCACAGCTTGGTCATGTTACAACCGGAGGGCCGAACTGACAACGTGGTATACAAAGAGATCCTTAACAAATAATTATTGCCATATTTTCCCTCACTTTAAAAAGGTTAAATTTTCTTCTTAATAAAAATTTTAATGCAGTACTTCGCCGCTGCGAAGCGCAGGTATTTTGCTAGTATAATATAATGCTCTGGCCCTCTACTGTACTGATTTTGAATGAGTCAGTAAGGGTTTCTAATGATAAATTCACAAGACAGGGAATGTGCCAAAGTCAGCACCAAAATCCAGCCAATCTGTTGGCATGTTTAAATCATTAACCAAAATTCCTAGTAACAAGAGCAAAGTTCTAAAGTCAGGAAGAAATTCACCAAAAGATTTGCACACTAACAGAGGGATTTATCCTCAGTCCTGGATGAGATGTGGCCACCAGTGCCAAGCTTTTAACTTAATTCTGTTGATGACATCAAATGCTGCCAACGCCACAACTATGTATGTCTTGATGACGATATTCACGAATGGCTCATGCTCAAATGCAAAACAAAGATGGTGTCATTTAGATAAAAATAAATGTTATTTACTTAATCCTTTGGATCCAAAAGCCATAGATTTATGCTTTAATTAAATCAGATAAGGGGAATTGCTGATCCCATCATTTGCAACCTTGAAATGGATGAAGTAGCGTTAACATGCTATGCTACAATACGATACATGCTACTATTGATTAGTACCCCACTGAGGATTAGTTCTGGCCTTATCTCCAGTGCTACCAGGTAAAATTAGATTATGTAGGACCAGCAATTTTACTTTTAAGATTATGAACAGGTATATACTGTATTACAAGTGCAATGTGAGACAAGGCATATAAGAACACCAGCCAGCTGTGAGGACCGAAGTGATGTGCGCAGTGCCCTGACAGTCAGGAAACAAAAGGACTGCTCAGTTAAAGGTCATCATTTACTGGTTAAAAAACAGACTGGCTAACTCTAATGTTCATATAAAAATAATTTAAAGTCTGCTATAAACTTCAGTATTTATTAAAGTTATCAAATTTAATTTTAACTGTTCTTTAATGATGCTAAAATGAATAGAGTGCTCACTTCTTATGCTGTAAGTTTTCCAGATGCTAAGCATTGCATATTGACACAGTAGATATTCCTCATGCCATTACAATGAAGAGAAACTAAATTGTTCATCAAAATGACAGAAAACTGCTTCTTAAAGCTCAGAGAATAAAATAAGTTATGTTTCTTTTTCCTTTTGGGCTGCTTCTCATATGGGGTTTGAAGTAATGAGTCAATCTAAATACAAGGCCTAAACAAATACAATGCTAAATGCAACTAACAGGGCATGAGAGACGCATGCAGACTTCAGGTGGCACAGCAAAGATGTTATTACAAAGGAGGAAGGCGGCTGAATGCTAACGACATGTAAGCTTATTTCTTTTAGAAATCATTTGCATACAGAAAATATTCAAACACATGAGCAGTGTGCCATTCTCTGTAATTGAAGGCACCATGCAACATCCAGAGCCTGGAGTAGTAGAGTGCTAGAAGATCAATGATTGTTTGATGATTAAGAGAATTTGAAAAAAGTGAGTGAGAAGCAACATTTAACACAATAAAAATGGTACTATCTCCTCCGAAGCCGCCTACTCTGGCACTGTGTATCTTAACTGAAGACGGAAATCAATCTTCTCCTACATCTACACCATTTCCCTCTTTGCTTTGTGGTCTCTATATGCCGTTCTAGTGACACATCAAGGATCTGGGCCTACCTTTCAACATCCCACTACATCCTCTGTCATTCCTCAAGCTCCACATATATTTATTGTTTCAGTTTAAGGGACAAAGGGCTGTTCCTTTTAATTACAAATTGCTAGATTAGGGGTGGGCAATGTCAGTCCTGGAGAGCTGCAGTGGCTGCAGGTTTTTGTTCCAACCCAGTTTCTTAATGAGAAGTCAAATTACTGCTGATGAAGCACTTATTACTTAAGTGACATTTTGATGCTTCATTTTAGTGGTCTTGCTTGTTAAGGTTCCCCACCCTTAATTGCTTATTTCAATCTTAAACAGCTTCATTCAGTGTTATAATGGCTCCTTATTAGCAATAAGATCTACATGACAAAGCAGTCAGCAGTTCACCATCTAGCTTGTTTCGATTTACATCTCTGTGTGCTCATCATACACTGTTTGATTTACTAAAACACTTAATAGAAAATGTGACAGGCTTCAAATCATTTTGATGATACCCTTGGAAAGGAAAAAATCTACGATATAAGAACCTTGCAGACTAACAAACAAACTAGCTGCATTGCAGAATAACAAGCTATAAAATTAAATACGGTCTGAGATTGGAAAGGATTGGTTTATAATTAAGCAATTTGGTTGGAATGAAAACCTGTAGCTACTGCAGCACTCCAGGACCAACATTGCTCACCCCTGTACTAGAGCATCCCTACTACATTCCCTTAACTGAGGTGAACAAAATGACCTGCCTTCTGGTGCCTCCTGCATTAAAAGATTCTTCTGATAATTATAAATGTTATTTATAATGCACCTTTCAATGCCTACAGACCTGGTACAAAGCAAAACAAAAATAGTTCAAAATACATGTAACAAAGCATTATACAAAAAAATGTAGCATCTGGCGACAAGCATTCTACAAGGTTGGAGCTGAGACACAGAGGCCTCTATTGGCCATTGTACTCTTCCTAGTTCGAGGAATGGCTCAGAAGTAGAGAGCAGGAACATGCAAGTGTGGAAGATCAGAGAGATAAGATGGAGCTTGGTCGTTTAAGGATTTGTAAGTTAATAGGAGAATTTTGTAGTGAATAGCTGCATCATTTGGAAGGGAGAACTTTCAAAGCTGACATGATGTGTTCCCTGGGCTTGGTGTAAGTGAGAACCCTTGAAGCCGAGTTCTGAACATATGGCAGTTTGTTTAGAACAGACTTTGGCAGACCATACAATAAGGCATCACAGTAGTCGAGTCTGGATGTAATAAATCCATGAACCAATCATTCAGCTTCTGCTGAGGGCAAAGATGGTTGAAGTTGGGCTAAATTACTTAAAAGATGAAAGGTCATTTTTACTAGTGGAACAAATGAACCAGCTTTAACACCTTGATGTCTAACTACAGCCTGAATGGGGACAGCAACAGCTATTAATTCAAATTGATCCATCTTAGTGAACCGAGACTTATACCCAATCAAAAATATTTCAGTTTTTTCACTATTTAATTAAGAAAAATGGACGCCAGCCATAACTTGACATGACTTGGGCTGCATCAGGAGTGGGCAGGAGGAGGAGTACAGGAAGCTAATCAAAGACTTTGTTAAATGGTGCGACTCAAACCACTTACATCTTAACACCAGCAAAACCAAGGAGCTGGTGGTGGATTTTAGGAGGCCCAGGCCCCTCATGGACCCTGTGATCATCAGAGGTGACTGTGTGCAGAGGGTGCAGACCTATAAATACCTGGGAGTGCAGCTGGATGACAAATTGGACTGGACTGCCAATACTGATGCTCTATGTAAGAAAGGTCAGAGCAGACTATACTTTCTGAGAAGGTTGGCATCCTTCAACATCTGCAGTAAGATGCTGCAGATGTTCTACCAGACGGTTGTGGCGAGTGCCCTCTTCTACGCGGTGGTGTGCTGGGGTGGCAGCATAAAGATGAAAGACGCCTCACGCCTGGACAAACTTGTTAGGAAGGCAGGCTCTATTGTAGGAGTAAAGTTGGACAGTTTAACATTTGTGGCAGAGCGACGGGCACTAAGCAAACTCCTGTCAATCATGAATAATCCACTGCATCCACTGAACAGTGTCATCTCCAGGCAGAGGAGTAGCTTCAGTGACAGACTGAGGAGATCGTTTCTCCCCCACACTATGCGACTCTTCAGTTCCACCCGGGGGAGTAAATGCTAACATTACTCAAAGTTATTGTCTGCTTTTTTTTTTTTTTCTTTTTTTTTCATTTTTATTACTATTTAATTTAATATTGTGTTTTGTATCAGTATACTGCTGCTGGATTATGTGAATTTCCCCTTGGGATTAATAAAGTATCTATCTATCTATCTATCTATCTATCTATCTATCTATCTATCTATCTATCTATCTATCTATCTATCTATCTATCTATCAGAAAAGCGATAAGAGCAGGAGGTGAAAGAAATGTGGATGTTTTTATATATATCTGGGTATCATCAGTGATAGTCCAGGCAATGTTCACAAATTATTTGACACAAAGCAAACAGATAAATTTAAAAGGTACTTTTCCTTCTTTAGATGTAGAAAACAACACTATGGATGACAGTACACTGCTCAACATGGCCAAAACAGTCTCTAGCATCTGGGTAGGGTGCTATGACAAATTTTAAGTAGGATTTAGAATTACTACTCTTGAACATTTCGATTTATTTCTGTATCTGGGCTAACTCCCTTGAGCCGGCAGGTGACAGAACATGTTTATTATACAGAGGGTCTTAAAATAGGCCACATTTCCCAACTAAAAATTGGTGTATGTTCAGTGCAAAAATGGCACTTCCTAAAAGCAGCTATGCTATTATTCTTACATTTTTGTTAAAAAACATATACTGTGTTTAAAGTAATTATATACATTTCAGCAGGCACTCTGAAAAAGTAATGTAACTGACTGAAATGTGTCAGGACACATGGGGCACCTAATAGAATAAAGACCTGGTGGTATGTTCTCAGTTATATTTTATATCATAGTCAATGTTCTTTAAAGTTTATACAATTAGATTAGATTAGATTAGATTAGATTAGATTAGATTAGATTAATATCATGGAGAAATTCAGATGCGTACAGCAACAGAAGCATCAACAACGAGAATATAGAGTCACAGGACAGAGAATACAGTCAATCAATCAATTAATCAATCAATATCGTGCAGATATTTCAAAATTAATTTAACGAGTGCCCTGGGAGGAAGCATTAAATTGCTTGATAGCAGTGAGCAGGTAAGACTGCCCAGAGTTGCTTCTTAGCACACCGTGGTGGAATGAGCCGGTGGCTAAAAGTTCTCCAAGACAGCGCCTCCTGGAGAGGATGTTGGGGATTTTTCATGATGGCATCCAATTTTGCCATTATCATCTTTTCCCCAGTGTGTCTAGGGTCCTCCTTGTGATGGAGCAGGCTTTCCTGATAAGTTTGTTCAGGCATTGTGTTTCTTTTGAGGTCAGGTTGTTTCACCAGGAGATTGCAGCGCTGAACACCACACTGGCTACTACGGACCGATTAAACATTTGCAGCAGTTTGCTCCACTCATCAACAGACCTGAGTCTCCTTAGCCAGTCCAGTTCCTCCAGCCCTTCTTGTACAGTGTCACTTTGTGGTCAGACCAGTCCAGTTTGGTGTTTATATGGACCCCCAGCTACTTTTAGCTCTACACCCCTTCCATGTCCTCACCCTGGATGGTGCCCGGTCTCATAGGCTCCTTGGCACACCTAAAGTCCATCACCAGTTCTTTTGTTTTGCTGATGTTGAGTTGCAGGATTTTGTCCCTGCACCACAAAATAAACTTCTCCACATCCTTCCTGTACTTCTGAGTCATCTTCATTATTATTGTAGCCTATGATGGACAAGCCATCTGAAAATTTTTGTAGATGGCAAGAGCTGGTATTGTGTTGATGCCTAAGCACATATGCAGAACATGGCAGTGTTAAGCACACACCACTGGCCCGCCTTGTTGCTTTTTGTGTGATCCTTCAGGCCTTTGGTGATTCGAGTGCAATTGTCAGAGCCAAAGGGGATTGAGTGTGATTGTCAGAGTGATGATCTGCAGTGACCCGGTGCACGATCCACTCACAACTCTCCGCAACATAAATAATAAATGAAAATTGAGCCATAGTAAATTCCAAACAAAAATTAGCTTTAAAAAAAAAAATTATAATAGAAACATCCAGCCCAAAATGTTCTTTAATATTTCAAAGGAAAAATAAGCTACAAAAACATTGAAATAGAATTAGGTTTTTAACTAACTGCAAGCATTATACCTGCAGTTACTTTCAGGTAGGCAGGCATACAATACATGCTCTGTCCCAGCCCGACTCCTGCCTATATCTTTATACCTTTAAAGCACAATTTCTGTTTCTTTGTTTGTCCTATGCATATAGCTTTGTCTTTCCAAGCAACCAACTTGAAATTTTGCACACAGGTACTTCTTGCCGTAGACGAAGTGTTGGAAAGATAGTTTTGGCCTTACCAGAGGTGGCTCATGTGGAATGAGATACACCGAGACCTGTCACTAGTAATGCCCAAAGTGTCATAGTTAGCATGATGGCCTTTCAGCTAAAAAAAAATATGTGTTCAATTATTTCCCATTACATTTAACTTTACCTTTAATAAAATGTTTCCCTCACTATTTTTGTCATGGCCCCATTCTACCCCCAGATATTGTTACCAGACTCACTTATTTCAATATGGGGTCTCAAGTATAATCACTCCCCAGGACAGCACCATCACAACCTGCCTGGGCACTATTTCTCTGTTGTATGTGAAGCTGCATAAGCCAGGGTTTTGACATATAACGTTTTGGATTTTCGGTGTGTGGCTTCACAAGTGTTTGTAAACTCCACAGTTGACTCAAATCTCGTACTAATCTGAGATTACCAATTACATGAACTTTAAAAACAATCATTTTTTACCCACTTTTAATTTTGTCCGTCAGAACTACAACTTTCATTTAGCCGTGTGAGTGTTGTTGAAGAAAATCTTTTTTATAAAACCTTTGTCTTGGACTCTAAAGCTCATAAAGTTTTTCTAAACTGTGTTAAACAACCAAATGCTGTTCTAGGAGGTGCAGCTTTAATTAACTTATCCTTGAAGGACTTCCAAAAGATTACAAATATAAGAAAGAAACTTTATACTGATTCTTGTCCATCTGGTTTAAACTAAGCAGGCACCTCTGGGAAGCAGCCACTGACCCTGAGTCTCGGCACCATAAAAATATTGCATTTTAAATGTTTCAATCATCCTACTTTAACTTTTCAGAAAATGTGGCTGTGTAAAGAACTGCATGCTATCAGCTATATGCTAAAGATGCTCTTGTCTATTCATCTCCGTAAAAGCTTTGCCTGAACAAAGGAAGTTTTAACATACAGTGGTGCTTGAAAGTTTGTGAACCTTTTAGAATTTTCTATATTTCTGCATAAATATGATCTAAAGCATCATCAGATTTTCACTCAAATCCTAAAAGTAGATAAAGAGAAACCAGTTAAACAAATGAAACAAAAATATTATACTTGGTCATTTATTTATTAAGGAAAATGATCAAATATTACATATTTGTGAGTGGCAAAAGTATGTGAACCTCTAGGATTAGCAGTTAGTTTGAAGGTGAAATTCGAGTCCGGTGTTTTCAATCAATGGGATGACAATCAGGTGTGAGTGGGCACCCTGTGTTATTTAAAGAACAGGGATCTATCAAAGTCTGCTCTTCACAACACATGTTTGTGGAAGTGTATCATGGTACGGACAAAGGAGATTTCTGAGGACCTCAGAAAAAGAGTTGATGCTCATCAGGCTGGAAAAGGTTACAAAACCATCTCTAAAGAGTTTGGACTCCACCAATCCACAGTCAGACAGATTGTGTACAAATGGAGGAAATTCAAGACCATTGTTACCCTCTCCAGGAGTGGTCGACCAACAAAGATCACTCCAAGAGCAAGGCGTGTAATAGTCGGCGAGGTCACAAAGGACCCCAGGGTAACTTCTAAGCAACTGAAGGCCTCTCTCACATTGGCTAATGTTCATGTTCATGAGTCCACCATCAGGAGAACACTGAACAACAATGGCGTGCATGGCAGGGTTGCAAGGAGAAAGCCTCTGCTCTCAAAAAAAAAAAATTGCTGCTTGTCTGCAGTTTGCTAAAGATCACGTGGACAAACCAAAAGGCTATTGGAAGAATGTTTTGTGGATGGATGAGACCAAAATAGAACTTTTTGGTTTAAATGAAAAGCGTTATTTTTGGAGAAAGGAAAACACTGCATTCCAGCATAAGAACCTTATCCCATCTGTGAAACATGGTGGTGGTAGTATCATGGTTTGGACCTGTTTTGCTGCATCTGGGCCAGGACGGCTTGCCTTCATTGATGGAACAATGAATTCTGAATTATATCAGAAAATTCTAAAGGAAAATGTCAGGACATCTGTCCATGAACTGAATCTCAAGAGAAGGTGGGTCATGCAGCAAGACAACAACCCTAAGCACACAAGTCATTGTATCAAAGAATGGTTAAAGAATAAAGTTAATGTTTTGGAATGGCCAAGTCAAAGTCCTGACCTTAATCCAATCGAAATGTTGTGGAAGGACCTGAAGTGAGCAGTTAATGTGAGGAAACCCACCAACATCCCAGAGTTGAAGCTGTTCTGTACGGAGGAGTGGGTTAAAATTCCTCCAAGCCGGTGTGCAGGAATGAGCAAAAGTTACCGGGAACGTTTAGTTGCAGTTATTGGTGCAAAGGGGGGGTCACACCAGATACTGAAAGCAAAGGTTCACATACTTTTGCCACTCACAAATATGTAATATTCGATCATTTTCCTTAATAAATAAATGACCAAGTATAATATTTTTGTCTCATTTGTTTAACTGGTTTCTCGTTATGTACTTTTAGGACTTGAGTGAAAATCTGATGATGTTTTAGGTCATATTTATGCAGAAATATAAAAAATTCTAAAGGGTTCACAAACGTTCAAGCACCGCTGTATCTGTGATTACAGTGCAGGAATAACACCTTACACAATAAACTCCATGAATATTTTTTTTATTATTTCCTATACACTTGATAGAATCCAGAAAGCTATTACATTCTAGCGCCAAAGTGAAGAAAGGATCAAGAAGAACGTTCAGGGATCAAGAATTTTTCCCTAACAATATGCACATGGGAGATCCACAGAGGTTTGCTGCCATGCACAATTGGAAAGGGAATGCTTACCATCCCAGCTGGAATGCCCATCCATCTATAGGAACAATCCATTGTGAGGGCCTTCCAACTGGATAAGGAACCATCTAACCCAGCTGGGATTCCAGCCAAAGCCTGAAAAAAAGCTATGGTAGTATGAAAAAGTACAGTGTGATTTGCAAAAAGCAGGTTCTGTAGGTGGTATGATGGTTAGCTTGTTTGCTTTTCAACTAAGAAATCCAGGTATGATTTGGGAGAAGCTCAAAGTATTCAGGAGATTCTTAAAGTAGAGCAGCTGCTCCTCCATATTGACAGGTGCCAGCTGAGGTGGCTCCAACATCTTATTAAGATGCCTTCCTGGGGAAGTGTTTTGGGCCTGTCCAAACAGGAGGAGACCTTGGGACAGACTCAATAGATGCTGGAGAGATTATATATTTTATTTGGCCTAGGAACACCTCAGTAACCCCCAGAGGAGTTAGGGGAGGTGCCATAGGAAAAGGAGTTTTTTCTCAGACTGCTGCCCTCAAGACTAAGACCCGCATAAGCAGCAAATAATGATGGATGGATGGATGGATGGATGCATTCCTTCTTTTTACATTTCATTTTTTCAAGCCAAACAATTCCTCTTTAATTTTTGTTATGATCCAGGGCACCTCATTTGGGCCATATTGTCTTTGCAGTCATTTACAGCAATTTAGGGATTTTTACACAAGAAGGAAAAAACAACAATATTGTATACAAATAAACTTTCCAGTACTTATAACATTTTGTCGTAGGCTGAAGGTAAGCCAGAAGTCAAGATGAAATGTTGGAGTGCCAACCAGACCACCATGTTTACTTTAAATAATAGCTTAACTTAAAGTAACAAGTGCTTGATGAAGCAGTATAGAAACAAAAGGAAAATATAGCCGATGACTGTTTTGTAAAGGCTCTGGAGAGCGGTCAGGCTTCAGGGCTGGAGATCCATAGTGTGGGTGGCTTATCTCCCTAATGAGACACCTCCTTCTCAGAGTACCTGGACCAGAAGGTCCAGGGTCAGTTACCCTCAATAGGAGTCTTCTCAAAGATGTGGGTGACAAAAGAGACAGAAGTGTCAGTGATCGCACCCACCTAGTGGTAGTGCTTACCTCTGACAAGCCTGGAAGGTGAACCTCGGATGTGCATGTGTGACAAGTTTGATAGTAAATGAAAAAAACTGCAAGGTAATCATAATTTTAAATAATACTAGGGGGCTCTGCCCCCTACTCGCTTCGCTTGCCAACCCCTGGGCAGGCACTATGCTCTAGCCACTTCGCAGATCTGCCACTCGCGTATGGGGAAGCAGATGTACAATTTAAACAGATTGTTATTTTCATAGGAATTGTTACATATTCATAATAGAACTAACTATTTTACATTACAGCGAGTAATTAACCATAGTTAAAAATAGTAAAACGTAATAAATTGAAAGAAAATTATATTTCATGTTGTGTTATAGATATTATACGTTTTTGTTCTCTTTGGCTTTGAAATTAAAATGCAAATACTTTTAAAACTTACACTTTTACTGTAAAACTTCGTTAAAAACTATTTTTTGAATTCACTTTTTGTCAATATTGCATTGAATTTTGATTCCGTGTTTGGACTTACATCGTGACAATGCAACCTATAACTGCCCGCGAGTGAATATTGTTTCTTTCTCTCTAATAAATAATATGACTTTTTCTAATTTTTGTCCCTGTGATTTCTTAATTTTCATAGCAAAAGCTATTCTAAGGGGAAACTGTAAACGTACGAATGGCATATCAAGATCTCTGTTGGTGTCTAATGTTATCTGTGGAAGATGTACTACATTACCTTTCTTGTCACCTGTTAAAATTTTACATGTCAGAATTGTTCAACAGCATAGTCTTTTGATACACATTTAACCAATTTGCCATGTAAGCAATCGACAATTTTCGTGTTAATTTGTTTGACTTCATCGTTTCTCGCTCGTGTACTCATTTCTTCTGTTGATAACCCTTTGGGATAAAATTCTTCAATAAGATTTGGACATAATAAGTCTTCTTTTATTGGGAACTTAAAGTGAGGAAAATGTAAAAATTTATAAGAACTGAGCACGCAGGAACTGTGCCTGACAAAAGCATTCATACGAATGAGAGGTGAGAGCGTGAGTGTGGTTGAAAGTGGTTGAGATGGGGGCAGGACTAGAAAAAAATCTCTTGGCAATAGTCTTGTCTCAAGACTTTCTTTTATAATAGAGAGATATCATTTGTAATTCCTTTTTACCTTTTTGCATCCTCTATGAAGCTGGGAAACAGAGCTAGTCACTTGAAAAGTGCAAATGTTCCTGAGTTTTTTGTGATGTCTTCTGTTTGTGACGTCCTCAGACACTATCAGTCAATGGAAAAGATGACCATCTCCTGATAGCTTCCACTATATTTGGATGACAACTCAGTCCACCCTAATCCTTTGTGATAATTCCTGCCTATCTTGTCCAACATATAGGTCCTGCTTTGGGATAAAATCTGCAATACATGTCATGCAGCTTCACAACCTGTAGTGACATTTATCCAGGAATGTAGTGATTCTTCTTATATATAAACATCTATACGTGGAAGTGTGTGTGTCTGTCTGTCCAGCCCGGAGGTGAGAAGTGGAGTCGGGGTAAGGGCTCCTCCTCAGAGGAAACAGAAACTCACTTAGCTGCTAATACACAAGCGAGGCCAGCACATCGGCAAAACAGAACCTCCAAAGAAAGAGTCACTCGCTTAGCCACTAATACACAAGCAAGGCAGGCACAACGGCAAAACGAAACCTCAGAAGAAAGACAAAGCTGCTTAGCTGCTAATGCACAAGCGATGCAAGCACGTCAGCAAAACTAAACCTCCTAGGAGAGAGATGCCCAAAGTAGTTTCTTCCAATTACCTGACTTTTTTCTGATGATTTATAGGTCCCCAGGCTTTTTACAGCACGGGCTTACACTGCTAGTATATAATACGAAGCATTTTCAAAAAGAAGTTAGTTCCAGTTTTTTCCTTTTGCTTGAGTGACTTGTGACCCATCTCTGTTTACCCTGTCAACCCTCTTTTTTTAAAATCATTCACACCATCTGGACAGGACACGCTGTGAAAGTGAAAATACATAATGCTTGCAGTTTCAATTCGGTGATATGTCACTTGAAAAAACAACAGTTCATGGTGCTACTTTACTTTTGGTCTGTTTGAGATATTTGTACCAGCTGGTGGGTACTTGAAATAAACCAATGAACCATAATGTCACTAAGATGTATTACCTTGACGCATATGAAGCTGCAGCAAGTCAATGCTCACCAAGGATAACCAAAAACAAACAAACAGGAGAAATTGCTGTTACCTGAATCTTCTTAACAGTGGTACTTGCATGAATTGCCTTGGCAAAAATATGTGTTTTGAAATAAAACTTTAAACTGCCTGAAATAATTTCCAGATATCCTAACGCTTCCAGACCCTTTCTTTGCAATATTAGCTTTAGAGTTGCATGACAGGTCTTCATCATTGGCATGAAACAGTGTTTATGTTGCCCGCTGATCCTGCCTGTCTTTATCGTGCATGATTTGTGAGGAGCTGAGGGTCACAGGTAGCTGTGAAGCAGCAGGAATGAAGGTTCTGGCAATCACCTGTTTGGATGCCTGCTGTTGATCCATCTGTGTGTTGAGCAGGAATAGAGTGAGGAATAAACAGCTGTGGCCAATGTCTGACATCATTACTGTAAAACAGTTATGGTCTCCAAACAGATCAGATACCCTTGTGTCGACTGAGTTCTAATGTCAGATCTCTGTACTCTGACTAAAATTAAATTAAGCAGAGCCATGGGTTTGTAGCAGCTTAGTAAACTAGGCCTCAAGAGAAAAGAAAATGAGGTAGATAGGAGTGATCTGTATGAGACGTCTTCTGTCCTAGCTTAACAGGCACATGAGTATCTGTTACATCGGTAATTTAATGACTAACAGTAATGCATAACACAGGTTAAAGCAAAATAAGATTTTGCGTAGGTTTAAACAGCAGAATTATCATTTTTATTATTACTCCTAGGCTGATGATAAACACTTTTACAATGGATCTACAACGGCACAAGTGATGAGCCAAACAAGCAAGTTTCGATTCATATACTGTCACAAAACTGACACTAACTTTTGTTTTGCAGGTGATTTCACAAATGCACAATGTGAAATCTCACTAGAGCCGGGGATATACTTAACACTATACGACGAGTGAGCTTAAGGATGCTGCTGCTGCTACATAAGCAGTGTACTGACTATACTTGTGCACGTACTTAAAGTAAATCTGGTGGATTCCACCAGGTGGCAGTGTGAGAAATTATCACTGTTAGAAAACAACATCTGGTTTTGCTGTGTTGTGAGTTGAGGGAAGAAAGATGTTAAAAATGAAAATTTTCTGCATTCTGATGCTTCAAAAATGTCAAAGAAATGGTATGTGAGACCTTTAAATGTATAATGATGTATAATGTATGTGTAATGTTTGCGATGAGGAATATGCGACACTTGTATTGCCTATGTGAGAAATGGATGACAAAAAGCACTATGAAGACATCTGCATGTCAACATTTAAGTCTGATGATTTGCTTCACCGCATCAAGCCAAACATCGAGGCATTGATCCTGTTGGAGCTGCAAACCTGACGTCACATGTTGATAGTTGTGGCCAGGCGGTGGAAGGAGAGACTGGAAACAGTCGAAATATTGGGATGCCAACCAGGTTGTCCTTTTAAATCGTCGTGAGACGAAACAAGAAAAATAAAGAAAATTAATAAAAACAGCACTAATGTGCTATTGCGATCGGATTTCTTTCTTCTAAGGGATCTCTTGAGGGTCACGTGCTCTGCTGTGTGGCTCATTCCGGTCTCCCGGCAAAATACACCTTTCTCTTTGCTAGTGCTTCTTTAATAGCGGAACCTCCGGAAGGGGTCGGGTTAAGTACCCTTACTGGGCGGCTTCTTGGAGCTGTGATGGAAGAAGAACAACAGGACAAAGTCAGCAGTAACCCCTCCTCTTGTCTCGGCGGGTTATTGTGTACCTTTGCCAGGCAACTTAGAGGAGTCCTCCGATGCCCATGTGTGACATAGTAAACAATGATGCTAACGTCACGTACCAAAACTAGAACACACACACCACCCATATTTTAGCTAGAACTGTAACTCATGCACTTGCCGCATTCATTTCTGATGTCATGCTCAGAGGATGCGTCAAAAGAACGCTGGGAATGCGTGGCAGCCCTGATGTATGTAAGCATTCTGAATGTCAGGTATAAACCGGCCCTAAAGAGATTTTGGGTGTTTTTTAAGGTGGAAAACTTCTTTCATACTTCCATGTTTACCTGTACTAATTTCTGCACGTGCATAAAGCATGTAATCTGCACCACACGGGTGAAATCAGTTCTATTTAGGCCTATTGTTCATTTCACCACAGAGTATGGAAGAAGATGCTCCATTGTGGCGATTCCTAACGGGAGCAGCCAAATGAAGAAGAAGAAGAAGAAGAAGTTCATATCACCACAGAGGAGTGCAATATGTCTTTAAAAATGTGATACTGTGCCACTGGCAATATGTAAAATTCATAGGCTCCTTCCTGAAAAGAACCATTTAAAGTGGAACCCCAGTTTAACAGTTCCCATATTTAACATTTTCACACATTTCATATTTTTTGGATGCTTTTCTTAAACGTAAAACTGGGATTGTCTGAAGAAGCACATGTCTTCTAAGGCTACATTCACACTGCAGGTAAAAGTTATTCAATCCTGATTTTTGCCTCATATGTGAATTGTTTTTTTTATTTTTGACTGCTCGAATTAATTTTGCAAAGTGATCCAAACGAGTACAGGTGTTGATCCTGAACATGTGCTGCATGTGCAAAATAAATAAAATAATTTTGTCAGACAGATGTTGGTTGCTGGGCTACTTTATGTTGTTTCAGTAAAGAACATCTCCAAATTACTAAGCTTGTGATGGCAAGGAAGAGAAACAAGACCCAAATGATCAGTGCTGTTGGTCTGTGCACCTTTATTACTGCAATGATCTCTACATATAATTAGGTCTTCTGATGGTCTGGTGAGAGCATGCTGGGAAAAGGTTTGGATACAAGACAGTTGTTAAAAGAGCCATGTAAATCCTTTCCGAAAAGTTTTGATTCCACATCTTCTAGGACTAATCCCACTTCTCCAAAAACATCAGATCTGTCACATATGAGTGAAAAATAGGAATGGAGCTGCAATGTGAATGTAGATTTTTTTGGTTTCAAAAATCAATCTCAGTTGTCTGTAAGCAGTGGTTTAACAATGATGCAGTTTTTATCAACATCACAGCAGTGTTCATGTAAAGGAATAATAATCTGAAGTGACAAAAATA
The DNA here is from genome assembly GCA_026402145.1 of Polypterus bichir lapradei. Lineage (NCBI taxonomy): Eukaryota > Metazoa > Chordata > Cladistia > Polypteriformes > Polypteridae > Polypterus > Polypterus bichir. The sequence continues at coordinate 18,433,800 of JANRMT010062856.1, read as the reverse complement.
ACAATAATAGTTCCACAAATTAAAAACACCAAATCAGGACACTTCAAACTTGATCATAACTAATAATCATTATAAATACTGTAGTGAAAATATGAAAAACAAAACCCTAAACACAATGAACCCAGGCCTGTACTTTAGGATTCTGAGAATTTATTCACAACTAGCTGAAATACCCAGCATTGTCTGGGAGGAAAATAAAGTTTTTTTTTAATTGTTTGAGAAAAATATAATTAAAAAAACACAACTTTAAAAATAAAAATAAATTAACAAACAATAAACCTGGGTTCGCATCCCGAGTCCTCCCTGTGTGGAGTTTTCATGTTCTCCCCGTGTCTGCGTGGGTTTTCTGCAGTGGGTTGGCACCCTGCCCGGCGTTTGTTTCCTGCCTTGTGCCCTGTGTTGGCTGTGATTGGCTCCAACAGACCCCTGTGACCCTGTTGCTAGGATATAGCGGGTTGGATAATGGATGGATGGATAAACACTCACTAATGTGCTTGCCTTGGGGTGTTTTATGTATGTTATCATCCAGATGACACTCGGAACTGGCCAACTGTATTTAATTTGAAAAGCAACAGGGGCGCCGTGGTGTACAAACATAAAGAATGCTGGCAGTCACCTCCAGTTCGCCCTCGTGTTTTTTTTAATTGTTTGAGAAAAACATAATTAAAAAAACACAACGTTAAAAATAAAAATAAATTAAGAAACAAAGACTCACTAATATCCTTGTCTTGCAGTCTTGTATGTATGTTATCATTTAATTGACGCTCGGAACCGGCCAACTCTATTTAATTTGAAAAGCAACAGGGGCGCGGTGCTGCTCAAAAATAAAGAATGCTGGCCATCGCCTATATACTAAATGTGTAAGCCCATGCTGTTAAAAGCACTGGATCCTAGAAAGTATTTAAATCGTCAAAACTACTCTGGGCATCTCTCTGCTAGAAGGATTCATGTTGCAGAAGTGCTCGTATCGTTTGTGTATTAGCAGCTAAGCGACTGTCTTTCTTAGGAGGTTTCGTTTTGCCGGTTTACTGACCTCGCTTGTGTATCCTCGGAGCTGGAGCCCTCACCCCGACTCTACGTCTCACTTCCGGGCTGGACAGGCACACACACTTCCACGCGTAGAACTCCCGACCCGTGGCCCCCAAAGCAACCAGGATGGCGGTCCCCACGTGATCCCAGATGGGCGCACGCCCTCTTCCGGTTCCTCAAGGCGTCATATATCTTACATATATATATGTAAGATATATACAGTATATATGGCTGTTCGAGTCACAAACACAGAATAGTTGGGATGCCAACTTGGCTATTTAATTTCAAAAGCAACAGGGCCGCGGTGCTGCTCAAACATAAAGAATGCTGGCAGTCGCCTCCAGTTTGCCCTCTGGTGGTCATTCCGAGTGTCAACTGGATGATAACATGCATACAAGACTGCAAGATCACCCCCCCCCCCCACACTCTACCCAGAAGGGGGTGGGTTATGGCTGATTTCACTCTACAGTATTTTTAGTCGACCAATGAAGAACATGTGTACCAAGTTTCATGAAAATCGCTCAAGCCGTTCAGACGTGATGCTGGAACATACATACACACATTGACTTTTATATATATATATATAGATTTCCTGCATTGAACAGTTTTTTGTTTTTGGTCACAAGTCCCTAAAATAACACTACTGGGGTGTTCTACCATATTTCAAACTCCCCTGCATCTCTGCTGAAGTCAGTAACTATTTAGAGCAATGTTTTCTCAGTCATCAAATTAAATTAAACCAGTGGTGAGCCTGGCCAGTTTGCTGTAATTTGGGGGAAAAGTGGTATGGAGTTAATGTCTAAAACATTTTGAGGGCCCAATGTTATCATTTCTTTATTTCTATTCAGATATGGCATATTGTTATTTTTACCTGGTCTTGGCCTGTCAGATTGCTCTGCACATCCTTATTAATAAGCTTGTGGTCACCTGCAATATAAAGAAGTTGACAGGAAGGACAAGGAAGATGAAGCCTTTTCTGTCGAGCTCCCTGCAATGCTCGGTGCTCCTGACATACAGTTACGATACTCGCTGGTAGCATTTCGCCAGTCCCATTATAGATGAATCATAGAATCATAGATGTTATCTTAGGTATAGTTTGCCAATGGCTTACTTATTTTCTTTTTCTTATTATGAAGAAAGTATTTGTGGTTAAATCACTAATCTCTGCATATTTCAGGATTTACTGGTCAACCCGTCTGTTGCCTATAATGTTACGCAATGCAGTTTTTCATTATTTTGTTAAACCTTAAAACGCACATATATTTTCTGTTTTCAAAAATTAAATATCTACTTTTGTTGCTGGCTTTGTGGATGCCTGAGGAGGGAGCCCTTTGGGTCAGGAGACTCTGCTAACCTGCATGGTCGTCCACTACCCCATTGCATGTGGCATATTTTCATCACAAAGACACGCACACAAACCCTTCATCTAAACATGGAAAGTCATCGCTGTTAACCTCCTTCCCCTTATCTAGCAACCACCTTATCCTAGTTAAGGAAATACACACTTCTGATGGTTTTCTTCTTTCCCAATTGAAATCTTTATCCTCTTATATAATATGCTACCGTGGTTGTCCGTTTGTCTGTCCAGGATTTTAAATCACCTGTAGCTTGCAAACCGTTTGACCTATTGACCTGAAATTTGGTACACATATACTACGTGAGGTCTGCTATTAACTTTCAGGGTGATGATTGACCAAGCAAGGTTATTCCTCTTTTTATTTTATTTTATTGTAGAATCAACTCTCAGCAGCAGCCATGTAGCGCATGTGTACGGGCGCCATTCTCATCCCTACCACCTTCGCTGTCACTTTCCCTATCTCTTCATTTCTTAAATCATTCTTGAGGCAGATTGAAGACTTAAGTGCCAGTTTAAGTGGAAAATTAAAGAAAGTAATTGCAATGCAAACACAGACTTAATCAGTTTTAACTTGAAAAGATGCCGCTAGGGTGGAGAAAAGAAGAGCTGCTCACTAAGCGGCAAGCGCATCAGTCTCTGAGCAAACGAGTGCTAAACGTAAAAAGAAAGAGGATGAAAACTAGGAATGCTCAAGTCAAGTGGATTCACTTCATGTTATCGTACAGTGCGCCATTACTTGTTTAAATATAAAATGACAGTCAGAGGCATGAAGAATTAATACTTAAAAACACTCCCAAAAAGGAACTAGATGCCTTTCTTCTTGTATATTTGGCACAAATATCACTGGCAGCAAAACACAATTTATCTCATAGATTTTTTTGTAAAGCGAAACGCAAAGTTTTACTGCGAATCGATGACATGTGAACTCTATCCATCCATCCATTTTCCAACCCGTTGAATCCAAATACAGGGTCACGGCGGTTTGCTGGAGCCAATCCCAGCCAACAAGGCAGGAACCAATCCCAGGCAGGGCACCAACCCACCGCAGGACACACACAGCCACACGCACACACCAAGCACACATTAGGGACAATTTAGAATCGCCAATCCACCTAACTGCATGTCTTTGGACTGTGGGAGAAAACCGGAGTACCCGGAGGAAACCCACGGGGAGAACATGCTAACTCCACGCAGGGAGGACCCGGGAAGCAAACCTGGGTCTCTTAACTGCGAGGCAGCAGCGCTACCACTGCGCCACCATGCCGCCCATGTGAAGTCTCCATTGTTAAAATGATTCCCTGTTTTATAACACGGGAATAGTTTCATCATTTTTTCAATTGTTCTAATCATTGTTGATGATTTTATTGCTATTTTCTTCGCCATTATGGGTGTGCATGAGTGCGTGCGTTTCTTTTAATGTTTTTTCCATATTGTCTTTTATTTCCGTGACAGATTGCCAGTTGCATGGTTCAAGTATTGCAACATCTGAGTTCACGGCACCAATAAATCATGGTGATGCGTGAAGATGAGTATCCCTGTTTTTGGGATAATTGCAAAATTCAAAGTTGAGTAAACCAAATAATATTTTGTTACTGCAGGATATCTGCCTTGTTATACACAGCTTTAGTTTTTTTAATATGACATTGGTAGCATTGACTTGTTGACCTGGTTGTAGTTTTTAGCGACTGTCCTGTTGGTTTTCCCTTAAACACTCTGTGTAGCTCCCATTCTTTATTACCCAAGTGTCTGCCTTCCCATTAGGTGAGACACTGGCTGAATGCTTAGGAACAGTGGGAATCAAAATGAGTAGGTACCATGAGGTCATTAACTGAAACGGAAAGTACAAAGAAAAGATCAGAGATCAATGGAGCGCTGAAATAGTGAGAAAGGGAAAATTCTAAAAGTTGGAAACAAAGAAAATTAAATGAAAAGAACTTCAGACTGTTGAAACCAGCAGGCAGGTAAAGTGAATACAAATGTTCTGTAAGCACAAAATATGGGGGACCAACGCAAACAGAACAGCATGTGGTACAAGAACATCTAACAGGCACAAATATTAGCCTGAAAAAAGAAGGAGCGCAAACTGAAGACCTGATTGTGGAATCTGCAAGGATTTGCTCTGCTCCCATATCTCCATATGCACAGACACAAATACCTAACAAGCAAGCAAAAAGCGGCAGTGGAGCCGAGAAAGGCAAAATTCAGAACAGACACAAAGAAAACAGACAGCATAAAATCTTTATATGCTTGACAATGTACTGAATAGTGAATAGCGAAACGATTTGCACAAAACTGAACGTGCAGCAAAACGTTGAGTTTCATTTAAAAAATACATATGGTGGTTTGTAACAAAGAAATGCTTGTGCCATTAACACATATTTTCACGTCAGGGGGAGAATTCCCATCAGGAATGGTGTCCAGCTATAAAAAAATCACACTGGAATCTCTGAAACATCAGCCCCACATTGAAGTGGGAAAAGAAGAAGAAGATTTTCATCTCATCTTCATTATTCTTTTCCGTCTGTAAAAGCTTGTTGTTCTTTATTCTGGTTCAGAGTGCGGAAAGGAGGTGCAGACAGACGCCACTTACCTGTATGTACTTCAGGGGAGCTTCCTCTTGGGTAAAAGCCATTAGCCTGGATGTGTGGGATCCTGCCTTGGATCGGCTTACAGAGCTTTTGAAGGAGATTGCAGATAATGTTACCCCGACCCTAAATGAGCGCAGAACCAGCAGTACCAATATGCAGGCAGGCAGTGCACAAGGCAGACAAGAGTACATGGAGGATCGGGTTGCAATAGCAACAGAAGGAGGAATATTCCTTGTTGTCAGCACGAACCAACTTTGCTTCCCATCCAAAAACGTCATTATAGTGGGCTGCACATTACACAATTGTCAAACTGCATGCAAAGCGAATTTTAGGGGTAATTTTGAAACACTGTCTGTGAAATGAAATTCCTCTGGTTCATTTATCAAATGCAAAGAAGTGAAAATTGGAAAGAGGAGAAAGAAAAAAAAAATCTAAAAGAGAGAAAGTTTTCTTTCCGAATATAATCCAAGGAACTGAGAATCTCAGGTCTATTTTTACAGAGGGAAAATGTTATTGTGGCATTACATGCCAACTCTTGTGACCACATCACGGCCATCTGTGACACCGAGTGATAGGCACAAACAGCAATGTGTTGTGGAACCAAATATAATCCAAGAGTCACGGACGGTAACTCAAAATCTAATTCTCATCCAGATATGGCAGTATTAAGATGGAGTCTAACTTCACTTTTCCTAATGTCTGCAATTGAGGACGATATTTCGAGAAAAGATGAAGAGATGGAAGGTTGACATGAAAACAACAGCATAATATGAGTACCATCTCTCTTTCAATCAGCAATAATAAAAGGGAGAAATTGCTCCGAGAACTCAGAAGATGCCCACTGGCCCACCAGCCATTGGAAACTTAAAGTTCATTTTCTTGCTTGGGCGGTGAATGAGCTGTCAGGCTAGATTCTTCTGCCTCTTCCATTATTGTACTGTTACACAAACTGAAATGTCGTAAAATACACACACACATGCACACACACCTGAAGACTTGCAACTCCCACCTCTTTCGTTAAATAATGGGACCACTGAATACAAGGATCAACTCTTTTTTATTAACAGTTGTAAGTATTACCAACAACATCAAATTGTGCATTATTCAACTTTCACAGAGCTTTAAGAATAAAATCTACGTGTAATAAATTATTACATCAGAGAGAAAGCTCTCATGTAGAAAGTGCAGCTGCAATGGCTGCTTCTGAGAGACACACACACTTTTCTTGAGTTAGAATACCTGATATGTACAGAGCTGTAACACTGACGAGCCAGGGAGCCATGCATGCTCAGTGGTGTAGGTGAAATCAGAACCTGTGCACAATTGCCAACATCTTGTCTTGCTGTACTGATTTCAAAATAACCCTAACCCTTCTCTTCATTTTTTTTTTTTCTTCTTCACCTTTTTGATATAAAGGTTCAATAAGTGGCAGTGGTCACCCTATACGCCACAATCAGCATGTCACCCTGCTAGCCAGAAACATTACACAGAAAACATTAGGTTTAAGGATAACAATGGGTAAACAAAAAAAAAAAAAAGAAACAGAGAGAAAAGGGACAGCGGTAAATACAGTTGTGCCACTTGGCTCTTAAAAAAGCAGACAACAGATCAAGCTTTATTAAGGCTCGGCGTGCTTTACTGACAAATATATGTTGCGTTCACTTGTTATGAGGAAATATGAGTTTTTAGTGGGAAAGCTCATGTAGCGCACTTCTAACTTTGGTACTCTTTGTCATTTCTTTTTGCCACATGAAGTGCTAAAAAAGTAAGCAGTGAGGCAGAAATGGTATCGTGCTGGCAATGAGCTTCCTTTGTTATTTTTATTTGGATAAAGAAAAAAAAAAAAAAAAACGAGGCCAAATCCTTCCTTTCTTTTTGCACAAATTTCAGCAGTAAAACCTCATATTTCTCCCAAACCTTCAGCTAGAAATGCATGCGAACTGCACAAAGCGGGTAGAGTTCGAATCACAAACTCCCATAGCATGTGAACGCCATGGACACCATTAGCATGTCTAACTTGTACTTCCCCTTTGCTGGAAAAGCTCAAGTTTCTGTGGTTTGCTAATCAAACGACAATGGTAGCCGATCACAAGTAAGCTGTCTTACTGAAAATGTGCTGACTGAAACATAAAGATAAGGTCGCAAGAGTTGAAAGTCTGCCCCATCTTGCGGGACTGCTACGAATTGCTCTGCTTTTGGCATAGGAAAGCAGATTTTAGATGGACAGGAGCACGCACAAAATAAAATAAAATAAAGCTGATAAGCCGCCCCCTCCTACAATGCAGTGCACGTGGCACCGTGTCAAACTACAAGCGTGTTACTCTTACTCTGCTAAAGCTACCTTTATGGCTTCTACTGAGCATCCATGAGTCCAGTATGAACATCCAGAGTACAACACGCTGCCAGTGTGGCCACAAGACACCATGAATTTGCTTAACTCCTTATTGCTGATGTTCAGTTCATGCACTCTTCTTCCAAAAAGACAGCTGAACTGGACACTGACCACAAGGGTCACAGGAGCACCGGCTTCAGCCAATCGACTACAAGATACGTTCACAATGCTGAAATAGGCTGGACCAAGCACACTCTCGTACACACACACACACACACACATGAGTTAAGAATCTTGGCACCAGTGTTATAAATTGCTACAATTCACAAAAATCTTTTTTTTTTCCTAAGCAATAAATGATTTGAGAGCATTGACAGCACTGGAGCTCACGTTACAATTTTTTATTCTATATCGTTCAGACTATTCAACTAATAATATCAATGAAACTAATTGTAGTATTGTGTAAACATCTTTCCAATAACAAACAGGTTACTAATCTCCTTGAAATTTCTAATTTTTCAACCTTTGATTTTATTTGAGTTTTGGAATGTCATAACATTTTCTAACAATCAATTTAATTTCAGTAAGAAATTTTAAGTTAAACAAGTTAAAAGACCTGGGATCTGTTCTAGTATAGAAACATATTTCTAAAGTTCTGGAAATCTTTAGTTGATGTCATAAAGAGTGGCTGAGCATTGCCACCTAAATTTAAACAAGCAAGAAAAACAAAAAAAAAAACAAAACACGTTTTTATTTAATAAATTTACTGAAAGAAATATTGCACTTGGCCTCTTCAGTGAAAAGCAGACCTGATCAAATATTTTAAGCTTTGAACAAGGACCATTAAATAGAGATAAAACGCTACTTAAATGTGCTTTTTAATAGCAGTGACGGTGCTACGCAGGTGTACCCGTCCCGCATGCAATCGATCGGCTCAAGAAAACATTCCAAAAATGCAAGCTGACAGAAGACTGCTAAGACCTGGAGGAGCTGATGCAAATTATTGCTTTTTTCCCTTAGAAATAGGTATAGTTTTTTTTATGTAATGATAATCATAGTAAATACATCTACAGTGTATGGAAAAGTAGTGTTTCTTCCCAAAAGAGTAGATGACGAAGTAGAACGTCGTAAAGAATTCAAAAACGTTGGCACAAAACACATGCAGAGCAGGTTAGAGATAATGGAAATACGAAAATTTGAAAGTCTCAATAAAGTGAAAGTAAAGATCGCATTAGTGCTAACAAAAGGAAATTATTACTCAGGGAAGTAACGGAACAGCAAAAAAAGATTGAATATATTGTTCGGATTTAAACTTTAAGTCGTAGACTTGTAGATCGTCTAATTTATGTTGCCATCAGGGTCAGGGCATCAGGGATGAAGTAGTGTTTCTTTCCAATGAAGAGGCGTATCCACATATGCGAGTGGCAGAGACGCAAAGTGGCTGGTGTGTAGCGCAAGCTAGGGGTTTGGCAAGTAAGGCCCCCTAGCATATATATATATATATATGCCAATTTACATGTGCAGGCATACATGTACACATACTATACACGTTATTTATATGGATTCCATTTTCAAGGATTTTAATGTACTTTACATAACATTAAAAAAATCAGTTGTTCACAATATGCAATTTCTGTCTTCATTTTCTGTTTAATGTTAATGAAAATGAAATATACTCAGACCTACAAATGGCCTGGATTTCAACTCCCTCGTTTCACAGTTTTCTAATGGCTTTGCACTATAGAGTGCCATACTCTGGTTTGCTCAATGGGGTTTTACAGATGGGCTCTTCACCCCTGGCTAAACCTGATGAAATGATTTCAGACGAGTAGTTGACAGCCTATTCTATCTACCTTTCTGCAGCCCATTTGTGTGGAGTGTGTTGTGTTCTGCCCAAGTGGGATGCCTTTTTCTCAGGTACTCCGGTTTTTCACTTGTATCCAATGATGGGTGAGCACTGGGTTAACTGGTGGTTTCAGACAGACCCATGTGTGAGTGTGCTCTTCACTGGACTGATTAGGGTTAAGCAGGTTTGAGTAAAAAAAATCTTGGTTTGCCAGGATACTGTATACTGTATATATTCATGTATGAGTCGGGTCTTGAAACCCGAAAAATCGATCATAAAATCAGACTCCAACTTATACGCCCGTTCAAAAAAGTGACACTTCATTTTTTTTTTTTTTTTACATCTTCTTGCCTCATCCAATCTCTCACCAGTTTCTCAGATGCATCGCATTTTTTTGCAGCAGCGCAGTTACCAATTTCTTTCGCTACTTCAACAACGTTTAATTTAAAACAAGCTTCATATTTTGTTCTGATCATACACTTCATCGTATATGAGGGATATTCTTATGATAAAGGTGTATGAGGGTGTGAGATACAAAAAATACAAATCAGTGCAACCATTGCTTTGGAATAGTTCAGGTATTACCGTGTGGTCACATAGGCACAATAGAGAGAGAGAGAGAGAGAGAGGTTAGGAGCACACGCTGATAGGGTGAATTGCCACACCCACATAGAAAAAAAGGCAGTGTGCTCCGTGGTTATTCTCTCAGGTGGGCATTAGCATATCATAATCTCTTGCATCAACAGCATGAGTTTTCCGCATTCAACTTATACGACCAACCTTATAAAATACCAGAAATTATACGATAAGATCAAGTCCCGACTTATCCGCGGGAGAACTTAAACGCAAATATATATGGTACTTGTGGTGTTTATCCATTTCCGTTATATGGCAACTTTCAATGTACATCTCTGTATATTAACCTCATCCGAATGGTTGTATACAGGTCTTTCACTTGAAAGGGCAAATTCACTCAAATGACAAAGGAACCAGCAGTTCTCCATTTAGCTTGTCTCCATTTACACCTGTGTGTGTTTATCGTGCACTATTTGGTTTAATGAAGTACAGTAAAACCTTGGATTGCGAGTAACTTGGTCTGCAAGTGTTTTGCAAGATGAGCAAAAATTTGTAATAAATTTTAACTTGATAAACGAGCGAGGTCTTGCAGTCAGAGTAGTACGCATACGCTTTGTCTGCCGAGCGTCACGTGATCACAACTAAGATAATAGTTCTTCTCTTTCTCTCTCGCTGCGGGATTGTGGGTAATCGTCTCTCTTGCTTGCTCGTATGAACGTATACTGTTTACTACAGCATTGTGACCACGTGTGTATGTAAAGCATTTTTTTTTATTTTGTGTCCAAGTGCTGTGACTGTTCTTTTTAGTAACTGTACTGCAACAAAAATATTTTTTAGAAAAGCACCATCTGAATAAGTCTGTATCAGTGCGAGCGGTGAATCTGTTTAAGGACAATGCAATGTCACATTCCCACGAAATCCTCAAAAGGAGGCAAAAGCAACTGTCATTGGATAGGTTCCTTGTTAAAGTCACAAAAAAAGAAAAAGATTCCAGTGAGCCAACAGATAGCAGGGATTCCGTTAGTTATAGTGAAAGTCGTTCTACCTAATAACCCTCCTCCTCCTCTCCTCTCTCTCACACCAGCCACAATTCTTTTCAAAGGTAAAGTGCAGGTTAATTTGTTTTATATATTTTTACTTAATATTTTGTATTAATCATTTTTATATTAATATTTTTCAGTTGTGGAACGAAATCATCAGAGTTTCCATTATTTCTTATTGGGGAAAATCACTTTGATATACGAGTGCTTTCGATTACAAGCACGTTTCTGGAACGAAGGAAACCGAAGTGGAAAAAGTGAGGGACTGAAAATTACTCAACCATTTTAGGCTGTAAATCTTTTGGGATGATAACTTTAAAAAGAAAAAAAAATATATGATATAAGAATGACCTGACATTGCAGAGCTTAAACCCATAAAAGCCATAAAATTAAATAAGACCTGTTATTGGCAAGGACTGTTTTCTAATTAAGCAACTGGTTTGGAACAAAAACCTGTAGCCACTGCGGCCCTCCACCACCAATACTGCTCACCCCTGCTCTTTCTTTTGTAAGCAAACTTTACAAGATTTAAATTTTAAACTTTTAAAATTACCAGCCCCCACATTCCCACCACCCTAATTGTGGTCTTTATCTCACTATATTAATGGTTGCCTTCACTAAGTCGCTAAAGTAGAGCACTTGGCTACCTGAACAAATTAAAAATACGAGGAAAAAACATCAGCATGCTTCTGTCCACAGTTATCAACTGTTCAAATGTCAAATCATAAACATTCCTCCATTCAATCTTTTTGAACTTTTTGGATAATATTTATATGTCGTATCATAACAACTACCTCCATCTGTGGAGTCGCATGTCCACAGTTCATTGTAAGAAAACAGCTGACGAGAACATGCCACTTCCAACATACAGTGATTGGACTTACTGGGAAGAAGGAAATTCCCAATGATGCTGACGTGCATATCATTATGCCTGGATGGGTGCTAGCATTGTCAAATGATAGGCAAAACATGTTAAAATGGGGGAAACGGTCATCACTCATCAGTGGTCACCTGAAAGGTTCTTGTTGAAATAAAATAAAAAAAATCAATGAGCTCACCAGAGAGCATCGACATGAGACTATCAGAGAATTGGCAGGGAAGAAAAGCTTGTAGAAGGAATTCATTGCAAGTCGTTGCAAATAAATGGAACTATTAGTTATAGTACTGAGTATATCAGTTTTATCAAGCATTTCTTAATAATTCTATTACTTCTGGTGTGAATCATGGGTATTACCTTACAGGAGTGTTGAGAAAATATAACTGCAAGATCTCAAGTGATTTCATGTGAATCTTAATCAGTTCACCCTGCTGAATTAACATGAGCTGCACTCAGTTCCAACGGGAATTTAAACCCCCTATGTATTGTGTTGTGTGTATCTGCTGAGTACATGTAACAGTTAAATGCAGGGCTGTGAAGGTACAGCAGCACTTTGATAAGGGCGACATTTTCATGGAAGAGTATTTGTTTAACCCTTTAAACTCACCCTCATTTATGTTCGTTTTCTGCTACTTTTATTAACGTGCTATAACGTCATCATGCTTCATTCAATATTCATGTTATACCCCTCAAAATAAACTTCATATGTTTGTCTCTCAGAATTTTTACACCTGGAGAATTAGTTAAGTTGTATGCATATGTTTCAGCAGAATAAGCTGCAAAATTTTTTTTTTTTTTTTACCAAACGGTACTCTTATTTGCACAAGTGCTAGAATAAGCTTCCAAACACTGTAAAAGTGTCAGTAAATACGCGAGGGAAAAATGGTTATGAAATATCTACAAGTAATATTTCTAGTTTTACTGTTTTGAAGCAGTTCAAAAAGTAGGATCATTTTTCTATGTCTTTACTGTTTTCAAATAAGTAATCATAGCATAAATCTCTCTATTATATAAAAAATCTTTCAATGCGATGAGTCCTAATAGGAGACGAGACGAGACTTTTTGGAAAAGATTTTTTCAAGTCCCGCGAGATGAGAATATTGCCATGAGATTCTTTCAAGTCATGTCCTCCTATCAACCATTTTCAAACAAGACCACCGTACTCTCACCTCTCAGTCTTGTGAATGCTTTTGCCAGACACACTTCCTGCGCTCTCAGCTCTTATAAATTTAAACGTTTTCCTCATTTTAAGTTCTCAATTAAAGAAGACATATTATGTCCTTGAAGAATTTCATCACGAAGGGTTATCAACAGAAAAATGAGTACACGGGCAATCCTAGCACCGAGAAACGATGAAGTCAAATGAATTTACGCCAAAAATGTTGATTAGTAAGACGGCAAAATGGTTAAGTGCGTATCAATAGACTATGCTGAAACAGTTTGTGATGATTGTGCGTAAAATGAAAACAACAGCTTACAATATCCTGTAGAATATCTACAACCGTTAACACCGTCCGGTCTTCCACCACACGAATTACTGTAGAAAGGATGTATCCAAGTAAGGTAATGTAGTACATCTTCTTCAGATAACATTAGACACAAAGGAGATCTTGATATGCCATTTGTATTAAAACGTTAACAGTTTCCTGTTAGAATAGCTTTTGAAAGACAATTAACAAATCTCAGAGCCAAACATTCGAAAAAGTCGTTTTATTTAATAGCGAGAAAGAAATGAAATTCGTTGATGCAAATGTAACACTTAAAATTAAAATTAAAACCTGTTTAAATTGTACATCTGCATCCCTATACGTGAGCAGCAGAACCGCAAAGTGGCTAGTGTGTAGCGTTGGCACGGGGGTTGGCGAGTAAAGCGTGCAGGGAACAAAGCCCACTAGTATCCATTATTGAAGACCCATGGTCTACATATCGTTTTGAAGGGATAATCTAACTCTGTCAGAATGTTTATATTTGGTAAAGAAATTGCAATGGTTATCCAAATTAAAACACCAATAGTTACAAGATTCGAAAACATTTTTACAAAAAAAATGAATAAGTAAGTAAATAAATATAATTCTGAAATGTAGAAAATGGAAAATGTATAAAGTGGAATGTGGTGTCACTTGAAAACACTCCTCTCATTTAATATAGAACAGTGTCAGATTATCAGATTATTATACACAATTGAATAAGGATGATCAAGAAAGCTATTGTTTCTGGGGGGAAGATGTCGCTCTGTTACACCAATTCGCCCATCTTTGAGTGGTATCGAGGTATGCAATATGACATGTTAATGGCAAAACATTGTACTTTAACTACAGCAATGAGCAAATCAATGAAACCATGCAGTTCTTATAAAATTGTGCATTATAGTCCAGTATCGCCAGCAGGTCCAAAAGAATGGGGCTGAGTTTGAAGGGTTCATATCACAAAATAATATTACAAAAAATAAGAGTTAACTATGAATCTCAAGAATTACATACGCATTCATGATGTCTGATTTATATACTATCTTTGAAAAACTGTGAGAAATAGTTTCACGTAAAATTTTTTAACTTTCACATATTTTCCACATTTGAGAATCAAAATGATGCACTAACATGTTGAAGACAGGGGTTGGTGTGAGATATTGTTGTCATGGTTTTCACATATTGTATTGTGCATAAAATGAATGACCGTTTATTCAAATTTTGTTAATGTCTTTTGTGATGTTACTAAGGTGTCAGTGGCACGTAGCATGCCTGTTAAATGTCTCTTAAGTTGGCAGCGCATGTGTAAAGTTAAAAGGGCAAGCGCTTTTTAGCTTGCTGGACGGAGTTTCAAAGTGCCAGAGTATTTAGAGTAGCGTGCGTGTGAAGAGCAATGCAGTCGAGTTTAATTTCGCATTGCAAAACTCAATGGGGGGTGTTCGTCAAACAAAAGTAATGACAGTTTTCATGTTTGTCAAGTCTGTTTTGTATTGTTGTTTTAAATTTGTTACATTTTTCCCCCAAACTAATACATTTCATTTAATTGTTATATTTTCTCCATTGTCCTGAAGATTTATTTTATTGTATTGTGAAGCCTGTATCACAATTTGTATTGTATGTGGATTAAGTGTTTCATCGCATGTCTAGTAAAGGTAAGTGGGATGAAGGGGCGGCATACACATGTTTTGCCTTATTTAACACGCCAGCCCTGCTTATATACTGTGCCATATGTATATTTTATAGTAAAGAGGGAAGTGGGTGTGTGGGAGAGTTTAGAAGATTTATGAAGTATAGTAAATTCTTGTAAAGTTAAATCCTGTGGGTCTGATTTCACTTGCATATATCATTCATTGTGGTCTCATAACGTTTTGTTCTTGAGCTGCCTATTTATATGCTCTGTGTGTAGTTTACAGAATGGGATATATTTATTTCCTGTCATGCATTGCAAATGAAAAAAATCGGTGTGGTCTAAAATAGAGTATCATTCCTCCTGGAGCTGAAATAAGCAGCCCCAAATCATTCTACCATGAATGCTGACTTTTTGAACATTAATTGTTCATGGTGTTTCTAAACACTGCAGCTCCTTGTAGTTCTAATTTGATTTCCTCATCAGCAGAAAAAGAAAAGAAGGGAAAGAATCGCCTTTTTTTTTTTTTTTAAATATATACATAAATATATAAAACATTTTGACTCTGACAGTTACTGTGAAATTTGAAATCCCCTCCAGGTCTGCAGTTCAGCTGTCAATAATGAAATCCTCAGTGCTGCACCGCAGTCTTCTGCCTCACTTGTCATGCTTCTCATCAGTGGGTTTCTTCAAAATACAAGAACATACTGCATGCTTATTAGTACTACTGCTATTACTGATACTACCTAACAAACTTCTTCTTGTCTAAGTTACTGTTTCTTTCTAAATATACATCTAACCTCAAGAGAGTTAGACTCAGTAAAAATAACCTGGAAAATTAAAACATTCATTGTGGCCCAATGCCACCAGTGTTAGCCCATTTCACAGAAAACATTCCAACACCCAAACCTACCTGCTCTAATGTCTGCATGCGACCCATTAGGGGCTCTGTGACTCAATGTTCCTGGAGTAACCATGGCAAGTGCATACAAGCTTCTCTCTCCCTTCACAAGCAAGGAGGCCACGGCTATTTAACTGCATTCAGACTACAACATTTGTTCAAAGTGCTCCTCCTGCAACGTCTTCATGGGTGCGTCTTAAAAATATATCCCAATCCCGCCCCATTTTCGATTCGACACCCTGGCTGCCACAACATAAAGACACTTGCTGGTAAATTGGCACAGTTAAAATGCAACATGGGCCACTGCTCATGCTGATCCATGTTACAAAGACACCAGCTGAAAGAGTCGTTGTGGCCAGGCCACAGAACAAATTACAAACAAACAAGAATTGAACAAATATTTAAAGAAAAACGCTCTATTAATTAAACAACACTGTGTTTAGCTTATTGTTTATCGATACATATTGAATAATTCCTGATGTTATATTTTTAATTGGAAGAAAGCTCGTCTACAAAGAGGTTCCCTACATTTATTCTACATCAATAAAAAGACACGCTTGCAGTTTGAGATATTAATCACCTCTGGCGTCAGTCAGACAGTGAGGCAGTCACTCCAATACTCAAAATACAGCAAAGTGCGCCCAGATATTAAATCACTTAACCTCATCTAAGAGCCTGCAATCAGAGCAGCATTGGGATTGTCCAAGTCCAGGGGCTGCAGGTCTCTCCTTCTCTTCTCTTCCCTTCCCTCTGCACCCGGTGAACAGGAGGACTTTGGAGAAACCAATCAAGCATGCATCGTGCTAAGGAGCTAAGTCTCCGGCGCAGACAGAAACACATAAAAAAGGAGTCCTCAGCTTCTCTGCACTGTTAGGATCGATCACAACAGGGGCTCACTGTACTGTCCAAGGACAGCTGCGATGAGTGGCGGATGAGGGGAGCCATGGTGGGGTCCACCATTGAAGAGGTGGGGAAAAGCTTATACCAACCAATCACTAGGCTCGACAGATCCAGCTCTTCTAATAAGATCCGGGCAACCCCCATAAAACACTTGCGATCCATTCGGCCATAATTTCCCCAGACAATGACCTATTGGAAAAAAAAAATGGCAGAGTGAGGAAAAGGACACAGAAGATTAGTCGCCATTTATAGTTGTCTTTATGTACCAAAGACTTAAATAATCACTTTGATCCTCTCTTTGCTGCTGACCAAACCCACTAATAGATGCCTATTGTTTAGTACCGAAGGAAATTAGGTACTGTATTGAGTCATACAATCAAGACGTCAAAATAATACATATTGTCACCACTAGAGGGCTCTCTTTTACAGTGGCCCTAACCAGAACAATGTCAGAAAGGCCAACGTTCTATAAAGGCTTACTTAGAAAAATCAAAATAATGTAAGCATAAAAGAAAACATGAGAATGCAAGGTAAACAATGATTAACAAAGAACAATGAAAACTCAGTGCCTGACGACTGTTGTGAGTGGAAAATAACACCAGGGGTCAGATTGATAAAACTTGTGTATGAACAAAAAGAGGCTCAAAAAGTATGTACACAGCTTTCCAGACAAACATTGGAATGTATAAAAGAAAACTTGATGGGAGTACGTACATAATTTTATGGCAGCACTCATCCATCCTAATGCAACATTTCAGAGAAACGGGGAAAATGACGACACCCTTGATCAAGTATGGAAATGCAGCCAGACCAATTAACTGACGACTTGCATAGAATAATTCATACCATGGAGCTGTTATTAGAATATGGGTTGACGTGACAAAGATCTAAAACCACAAAAGTGATTAATTTCTTCATTTAAAATGTCTAGCGCTGCATATTTG
>JANRMT010062856.1:18403352-18416132 GCA_026402145.1 Polypterus bichir lapradei | reverse complement strand
ATAGATAGATAGATAGATAGATAGATAGATAGATAGATAGATAGATAGATAGATAGATAGATAGGAAAGACACTATATAACAGATAGATGGATTTTCTTAACAAACCTGACCATTTTTATACAAAGACTGCCTGCAGTTCTCATGGATATCGGTTGAGTCATTTGGCGCACTGCACTCGAGGAGAATGGCTCTTACATTAAACTGCTGCTCACCTTCATAGCACCGTCATTTATTTTATGTTGAATGACTGTTATGACTTTATAATGTAAATATTAGCAGAGGATCTCTCAGCCTGGTGCAAACCAACACTGTTCTTTATTAGTATGTGTCAGTGCCAGAAGATGTGTTCAGAGATTTTCGGAGACTGGCTGAACAGAATGACCGACCAGGCAATGGAAGATGAGCTCATTGAGATGGGTACTGTGACACTGTGTGACTAGTGAGACCTCAGTGGATGAGATCAATACAGTGGGATATGAGCTATCTTGAATGAGGATGTGCGAATGATCTCTCTGAAGTAAGGGAAGACACAGTAGGACAGTCGCAAATCAGTATGAAGATGCCGGAATTCAAAGGGATGACTGATGTGACAGGACAAAGGTCCTCAGTGTGAGGAGTGGTGAGACACTAAGTGAAGACTGCAGTGTGATGAGCAGTTAATAACAGGGAGGTCAGCGAGCGAGAAGAGTGGTAGGACAGCAGAAGGTGGGTGGGTGTTTGATAAGAAACATCCTGCATAAGTGTTATTAATTAATAAAGATGTCTTTATCCTAGATTGTGTTAATAATGTTGAGATTTAGGGCCAATAACATTAGACATGCATTAGAAGTTGTATTACACCATACCTGAACAATCTTGCCCTGCGGACTTTCAGAAAACACGAGCACCTGGTTGTAAAGGGGGTTGAGTGATTTGCGAGCAGATTTTGTCTTCTTTTTGGCAACACAGACACCATTCTCCAGCAGGTAGACTTTTATATAGGCAGCTGTAAGACAACATCAAGACATTTTAGCACATCAGAAAAAATTGACATTTTTTTTTTTGACAAAAATGACACCATTGTTACTAATTTACTTCTAAAGAATAAAATGTCCCTGCTTTCTGTCTGAACTACAGTTGCACAGGTTCAAGACTTGCGGTGTAAGTGACATGTTAGACCAGGGGTGTCGAACTCCGGTCCTGGAGGGCCGCATTGGCTGCAGGTTTTCATTCTAACCATCTTCTTCATTAGTGACCAGTTGTTGTTGCTAATTAACTTCTTTTATTTTAGTCTTATTTCACTTGACTCAAGTCCCTTAGGTGTTTCCTTTTCCTTAATTAGCAGCCAAACAAAACTGAGACACAAAATAAGCCTCTATGTGACCAGGTCATCTGTGCTCATCACACAATATCTGAAAATAAAGAAAGGTGAAGGTCTCAGTAAGGATGATCTCTCAAGCCACCAAAACATTTTGATGGTGTTCTTAGAAAAAAAACGGATAATCAACCATTTTGGAAATATCTGCTGTGGCAGAATGAGAGCAGCAACAAGCCAACCTGTTTAATTAACAGCAAGAATCAGCTTCTCAATAGGAAACTAGCTGGAGTTTGGCGCCCCAGTTTAGGTGGTCATCTGTTGGCTCGTTTTACATCTCACTTCTATTTGGCTTTCATTTAATGAAGAAAAGAATCAATCCAGAGGAGGGACTCCTTAAAAACAGGGCTGCTAAAATGAAGGGAAAAGAAGTTAATTAGCAGTGAAAACTGCTCGCTGATTAGGAAAAGGGTTAGAATGAAAACCTGCAGCCACTGCGGCCCTCCAGGCCTGGAGTTCGACACCCCTGTGTTAGACAGTGTGGTGCCATGGCTATTATCAATCACTACTCCATTTATAATGCGCTGCATCTTCATCTTGTAAGCTGCCTTAGATAAAAATGGCAGCAAAATATTTCCTAAGTTTACATATAGTTAGTATGCACAATGATAAGTGCTAATGCAGAAAGAGTTATTCTTATTTTCAAAAAGCTTTCCTGAGACAAGAGCAGATGTTGTAAAGAAAGCCTGGCATCGTGATGCAGTCACAAGGTGGTCATAAGCAGAAGGAGTTTATTTTTGTTTCATGTGTATTAGCAAGAAAGGAAAATGGGTAGGATGAAGGTTAGCACTGTTGTGTGGGTGGGTGACTGACAGCTCCTTGCCATTACTTGCAAATCCGGGCAGTCTGAAACACTGTCAATGTAAGTGAAGAAAGAAAAGGCTAATAAAATAAACTGCACATCAGATGCAGCATCTTTATAACTCTGAGCCAGTGCTTGACAAGTCCAGCTCAGGACAATAAGCCCAGTGTGTGGAGCGAACTCCACCAACGTGAAAATGCTGGATCAGTCACAGACATATTTAGCTCTATCATCAACCCCTACTGCTGGAGTTGAAAAGGAAAGCACATTGAGCCCCATGAGAAGACTGGCATTTTCACTTCCACAAGTCCCCAAGGTGTTTGTTTCTTCTGTGGATATGCTGGGGCTCCAGAGCTGAGCTTTGTACAGCAATGGCTGAAAACTGAAAACGTGCTGCTTTTTTTGGCAAGCCACATCTTTCATATTTGCCTTGGGTAGAATTGTAGCAGAAATGAAGAAAATGAAAATCACTGCTCAGGTCCATACTGCTCAGAGGAGCAGATGATGAATAGACTGTGTGTTTTTACAGATCCATTGTAGTTTACCTGTTCAAATTGTAGTTGTGCACAGAATGCAGGATCCATCATAGGTCAAGACTTCTCACATGGCCCTCACCACATGAGGCTATATTATGTATGTACAGAATCTAATACTGTAAATGGCCACAAAGTACTATCATAGTCTGGGCAAAAAAATGACATTTACATCCTAGAGGTTTACAGAATAATTGTGCATTTATGAGCCAAAGAGAAAGGCAGACGTTAGTAGAACACACATGTAACTGTGTGAGGTTATGGCCGTTTGCTGTAACATCTTGAACTTCTGAATTGTTTTTCTGTTGTTATTTGTGAGGTTGTTTGTCCAAAATATCCCAGTAAGCACCAAATATGGTCACTAAATATCACTGGAGTAAAGTCTCCGCTTATAGATATGTGGTTAAGTGAGTCAAATTCCCCACTAGACCTTTCTGAGTGACTGAACCTCCTTGGGGTTTAGTCACTCCACATAATCCTCAAAAGGAGCAGGAGAGCCATAATATTATGCTAGCAAGGCACAGATGATTGTCAACAAGCATTTCTGCCAGCGGCCACTTCAGAACAGGCAATCCGCCTAAATCTAAGCATGTTTGGGCCTGGCCAGTACTTGGATGGGTGACCATTTAAGAAAACGCTTGGATTGTGGCTAAAAGAGGTGTGGGTGAGGCCATCAAGAGGAGCTTACCCTTTGGTCTGCGTGTCAATCCCAATTCCCAGTGCAGTGACAAGAACACTGCTCTTTAAAAAAAAATAGGTGCTGTTCCTCGGAAGGAATGTATAATTAGGGTCCTGACTCTCCATCGGTGGCATTAAAGATCCCTGGGTAGCATTTGAAAACAGTTGTGTGTACCTGATGACCTGGCGAGATTGCACATCGCAGCCTCATTCATTCTGACCCCCCTAGTCATCCCCATCCCTTATTGGCTAACTATCTCTTTCATACCTATTGGCTAATGTGTGGTGAGTATACTGGATCAAATACGGCTTCCATCGCATCATCCAGGAGGATGCTTCATAATGGTGGTGGTTGAAGCGTCTCCCCATTTTCTATGCAAGGTACTTTGAGTGTCTAGAATAGCTATAAATTAGTTTAACTGTCTATCTATCTTCTGGTTTTGCAAATAAGCATTCATAGAACCTCAGCTTGGATGAACGTTCACAACCAACAGCTTGATCTGTTTCATCTAGTCCTCCTTAAGGCTGGACATCTTATACAGCAAACAGCTATCCAACTTGATCTTAGATCAAAGTACATATAATGGATAGTTCATGTGACAGCGAAGCAGGTTTATGCTTTTTATTAGCAGACATTAGTTCACTGATCTGGAACTTATCTCTGGACCTGGAGCCTTTACATTCAAATGATAAACATTTTGCTTCAATACGTATCTTTTGTGATGATATCACCATTCTTCACCCACAGTCTACATGCTCAGAGGTGCTCAGGTCACTTTATACTACAGTCAGCAAGTACCAAATCTAAACACAGCATCATCTCTGCTTTTATGAGTGACTGCAGCCATTGCAATCTTAATAAAGTCCCTCAAGGGAGGAAAATTGGTAATTTGCTCCATTACATGACCGCATTCCTAAAATGACATCCTGCATGCTTGCTTATTCTGACACAGAGACTGAAGACTTCTTTATTGTTTTAAGTCAATTTAAACTAACCTTTTGTGTCTCTGAACAGATTTCATTAACATTAACCAATAATCCTCATGTTAATACCTGCACTATTCAATGGGGTTTTTGCACTCTAGATTTCAGAGGCTGGTGTGAACAAAACCTCCCTGAGAGCTGATTCATTTGGCTTTCCATATTACATTCTTTAAACCTGTTCTGACTGGATTATAATTACATCCTATCACTATTACAAGTGTGCTATTGGCAAAGAAACCTCCAGTAATTTATTCAGGGATCACAACTTTAACACTCTTACCTCTGTCCTTATAAATATTTTGAAATGTTTTTATTGGGAAAAATATAAGGTATCATACCTACTACACTAGATCTGTCAAGAATTTGTACTTGAGTTTAGAATTAATTTTTTTGGTTGCTGTTGTGGATAACTAATACAGGTGCCGGTCATAAAATTAGAATATCATGACAAAGTTGATTTATTTCAGTAATTCCATTCAAAAAGTTAAACTTGTATATTAGATTCATTCATTACACACAGACTGATGTATTTCAGATGTTTATTTCTTTTAATTTTGATGATTATAACTGACAACTAATGAAAGTCCCAAATTCAGTATCTCGGAAAATTAGAATATTATGAAAAGGTTCAATATTGAAGACACCAGGTGCCACACTCTAATCAGCTAATTAACTCAAAACACTTGCAAAAGCCTTTAAATGGTCTCTCAGTCTAGTTCTGTAGGCAACACAATCATGGGGAAGACTGCGGACTTGACAGTTGTCCAAAAGACGACCATTGACACCTTGCACAAGGAGGGCAAGACACAAAAGGTCATTGCTAAAGAGGCTGGCTGTTCACAGAGCTCTGTGTCCAAGCACATTAATAGAGAGGTGAAGGGAAGGACAAGATGTGGTAGAAAAAGGTGTACAAGCAATAGGGATAACCGCACCCTGGAGAGGATTGTGAAGCAAAACCCATTCAAAACTGTGGGGGAGATTCACAAAGAGTGGACTGCAGCTGGAGTCAGTGCTTCAAGAACCACCACGCACAGACGTATGCAAGACATGGGTTTCAGCTGTCGCATTCCTTGTCTCAAGCCACTCTTGAACAAGAGACAGCGTCAGAAGCGTCTCGCCTGGGCTAAAGACAAAAAGAACTGGACTGCTGCTGAGTGGTCCAAAGTTATGTTCTCTGATGAAAGTAAATTTTGCATTTCCTTTGGAAGTCAAGGTCCCAGAGTCGGGAGGAAGAGAGGAGAGGCACAGAATCCACGTTGCTTGAGGTCCAGTGTAAAGTTTCCACAGTCAGTGATGGTTTGGGGTGCCATGTCATCTGCTGGTGTTGGCCCATTGTGTTTTCTGAGGTCCAAGGTCAACGCAGCCATCTACCAGGAAGTTTTAGAGCACTTCATGCTTCCTGTTGCTGACGAACTTTATGGATATGCAGATTTCATTTTCCATCAGGACCTGGCACCTGCACAAAGTGCCAAAACTACCAGTACCTGGTTTAAGGACCATGGTATCCCTGTTCTTGATTGGCCAGCAAACTCGCCTGACCTTAACCCCATAGAAAATCTATTGGGTATTGTGAAGAGGAAGATGCAATACCAGAAACAACAATTCAGAAGAGCTGAAGGCCACTATCAGAGCAACATGGGCTCTCATAACACCTGAGCAGTGCCACAGACTGATCGACTCCATGCCACGCCGCATTGCTGCAGTAATCCAGGCCAGAGGAGCCCCAACTAAATATTGAGTGCTGTAAATGCTCATACTTTTCATGTTCATACCTTTCAGTTGGCCAACATTTCTAAAAATCCTTTTTTTGCATTGGTCTTAATTGATATTCTAATTTTCCGAGATATTGAACTTGGGATTTTCATTAGTTGTCAGTTATAATCATCAAAAGTAAAAGAAATAAACATTTGAAATACATCGGTCTGTGTGTAATGAATGAATCTAATATACGAGTTTCACTTTTTGAATGGAATTACTGAAATAAATCAACTTTGTCATGATATTCTAATTTTATGACCGGCACCTGTATGCCTGAGGATTATTGTGAGCAAAGAGAATGAAGAGGAGGTGAAATAAGACCCAAAAGGCATCGACAAAGAATGAACAAGAAGTCAAAGCCAGGAAGACAGTAAAACAGAAGGACGCGGACAAGGACGAAGATTAACTCTTTTAGGGCAGATGTTGACTTTTGTTGACACAAGGGGTTGAGAAAGGATATCAGAGGCAGAGGGCAGACCCCCTTTGCTCGGAGGACTGTTAGACTCGTTGACTTGACATTGAAACCCTGTGTGTGCCTGAGTAGTGTAGAGTAAGCAACGTCTAGAATGGCATCAACAAATAGGATGAGAGAGTGAAGCAAATGCACAAAGCAAAATACTCAGTATGTATTATTTATTTATTTTTTAACGTATTATTGCTGAATCGGACTCTGACATCGAACTCCAATTTTAATACAAGTGATCTGGAGATTGAAAACAAAAGTCAGGTACTTGCATCAGCTGACTGGATCATAGTGCTGGATACTATCGTGCAGCTATGAAAACATTCGCCTTGGGAGGACTACATAAACCTTCATCTGTGGGAGACAAGCTGGCAACTGGACTTCACCCAACAACGTGGCCTGCTGGTGGACACAATGGATTGGCTGCCGCTTGATTACTTCAAGCCGTTTTTTTAAAAAGTGCCTTTCAGCTTATGAGTGATGGGACAAACACGTATGAAATAAGTATGTGAATATGCAGACTGTAGGGGCTTCTGGAACATAAAACAGTGACATTTGTCATAAATAAATATTTTATGTTGAATTATGCGTGAAAACTTTGCTTTGTCTACTTTTTAGAAAAATTAATAAGTGTTGTACTGAGAGATAGAAAACTAGCACAGTGCAAATATCAAAACAAAATCTAGGGTTGTAATTGGGAAAGTCATTTAGACTCTTATCAAAAGCAAAATGCAAGACAAAAACCGTAGTTGAGGATACAGAGCCTAATGATCAGAAAACAGAAGGCTTTTTTAAAAAAAAATCGCTGGCAATGGTTGAGACTGAAGACTTCTATACTGGCTTGAGTCAATATTAAACTAACCTACTAAGTCTATGCCCATCTAGCTGAACTACTTTCATTAAGATTAATCCATAATCCTTATGTCAATACTTCCATTTTTCAATTGGATTTGCTCCATAGATTTCGGCGACCTTTTAACCTGTCATGCTAATAACGGTCGATGTTGCGATCTTCAACACCACGCCTCATTAGCAAACGGGAATTGTATCCTAGCAATAGGATTCACGAAACAGCAGCGCTCATATACAAAACAAAATGGCGTTGGAAACGGTGTCAAATAATTTCAAGAATTATTAATAACTGTCGAATCCAAAAGCTGATTTCAGATGATTTGAATTCACCATGCATCAAAACCTACCGTGGGTACAAAACGTCCAAGTTAAACATGACAAATTTTTCATAAAAAATTAAAAAAGAAGTCAACTCAAAAAAAAAAAAAAAAAACATAATACAAGAACCTACGTGCTAAAGTACCTAACTATCACGAAGATTTTTTGGTTGTCATGAATCTTAAACCTGCTGCACCATATTTATACTGGATGTACCAGTGACATCACCAGTCGTGGCTCCCTCAGTAACAGGAATGGGATGACACCATGGCCATGTAAACAAAAAAAAAAGAAACCTTAAAACAAAAAGAAAGTAAAAAATGATGTCAAAAACAAAATCCCAAATAAGGAAAACAACATATGTATGGGGCGGCATGGTGGCACAGTGGTAGCGCTGCTGCCTCATAGTTAGGAGACCTGGGTTCACTTCCCAGGTCCTCCCTGCGTGGAGTTTGCATGTTCTCCCCGTGTCTGCATGGGTTTCTGGTTTCCTCCCAAAGACATGCAGGTTAGGTGCATTGGCGATCCTAAATTGTTTTTGGTGTGAGTGTGTGCCCTACGGTGGGCTGGCACCATGCCTGAGATTTGTTTCTGCCTTGTGCCCTGTGTTGGCTGGGATTGGCTCCAGCAGACCCCCATGAGCCTGTGTTAGGATATAGTGGTTTGGAAGATGACTGACTGACCGATCTTTATATGTAAGTGAGTAAACACTACAGTTATTACATGTTTATTTAAGCACAGTTTGAAATATTATAATTATTGCTTTTCAAATTGCTTTATTGTTTTTCAGACTGCCAGTTTGTTTAGAAAGACAGGAACATTATGCAGTGTTGTGGCATGAGAGCCACCATAAAATCGAAAGTTACGATTGCATGGCATGTGGCATCGTGTGGGCAGGGCTGTAACTCTTTGACAAAACTCGCCATTACGTTTTAGTTAGACCCTGTTTGTTAGAAGGAAAAATCACTTCATTGCTTTGACCTCAATTCCCTGCACGTGAGAAGAGCAGCAAAGAGCAAACAGCCTCTAAATCGGCATCAACCAAAGCAAAATACCTGGCGGACGAGGTTTTGAGATTATCACTGAATCAGACTCTGATTTTGATGCAAGTGATCTAGAGATGGATAACGAAAAGGTGTACCAGCATTACCATCAGATCGGTCCCCAGCTCATCATGATGCTGAACACATTCATGTACCTGATGCACCTTTAGCAACGTTCACCTGGGTGGACCGCTGCTTACAATGACAGACTGCATCTCACTGCCACCACCGCCCACCTTTCACATAAAGACAGCCTGGCAGCCGGCCCACCGTGCATCCCTGCTGGCCATCGAGGCACCCCCAAAACAGGCACACACAGCAGCAGACGTTTTACGTTGATTTATGTGTGAAACCCTCACTTCACTGGCTTTTCAGAAAAAAATATTCAGCCTTAAAAGAATTAAGATTAAAGCCAAATCAATGTAAGTTAGTGTATAGACATTTGGTTTTGTTTTTTGACTTTTAGTTTTACTTTTATGAAGATCTGCATTTTTGGGATTCTGACCATTCATCTGTCCCTGACTATGTCTCAGTCTGCTCCTTGCAGTTTTCATCCATCTGCTAGTTTTATATTTCTTTCTTCTCCACCATCAGGGCACTTACATGCTCCAGGCAAATCAGAACACAGGCTCTGTAGAAGATCTCGCATATTGGAATTTACTTTATTGTTTACAGCTCAGCTCTTAATCCAAATGTCTGAGTTAAGCCTGTTACTCAGAACACTAATTCTGTGCTCACCGGTTTCAAAGTTTGGCCCAGCTCAGTGTTGTTCTTATCCTACTATTGTATACTCTCAAACCCATGACATTGAACCTCACCACATGACATCCTAGTAATTATAATGTGTCTGTGTATGAGGAGGACGCTAAAAAACACGGTTTTTGGTGCCAAGCTGACCACGCTGGTTTAATTTGAAAAGCTGTTTTCAACTTCAACAAACACAGCGTCTTATCACCCTCCTTTGGCTACTGAAGGCATATTAGAGTATCACAAATTCTCAATAGTGCACAGTTGCACTTCTGGTGCTCTTCTGTACAAACATAGCATTAAGTGACTCTTAAAGCAACACTTGACCTTTCTGCAAATGATAAAAATAAAAAATTAGCATCACAAATCTGGCAAACTTTTACGTTTGTATCACTGAGAATACCCTCAAAGGCTAGATCGTGGCTCTGTGAGGTCGCACATCCGTTGATAGTTAGAAGGTTCCTCAATGCGGTATTTCTATGGTAGAAAAAAAATCTAGAAAGTGTTCTAGCCATCTTTTGAAGACAGTTGCCTTAGGCACTGCCACACCAAAAGCTCCAAGCAT
Source organism: Polypterus bichir lapradei (assembly GCA_026402145.1). Lineage (NCBI taxonomy): Eukaryota > Metazoa > Chordata > Cladistia > Polypteriformes > Polypteridae > Polypterus > Polypterus bichir. Next base: position 18,406,034 of record JANRMT010062856.1, on the reverse strand, counting down.
GATCAAGGACTCCAGTCATGATCTGTTTATACTCCTTCAGTCTATGGAATGACAGACACGGATTGACTCAGAGAGTTTCTACCCTTAGGCTGTAAGTATTTTTAAAAACATCCTGCACCAATAACACTTTTTCTATTCAGGTAGCTCTTCATTATGCTGAACTCCATATTTGTATTGTCCTCCTGTCTCTTGCCTGCTGCTGCATTGTTGATTTTATTAGTACTGTCTTTATTACGATTGCTATTTTCTTTTATGAATCCCCTTGTGATTGCCCTTGTGCCTATGGCAATAAGATTGAACTGGTACATGAAAGACGGCATTTGCTAGAAAGTCAGCAATAACCACATCTCATCTCCTTTTTGTAACACCAATAAGACTTTCTTCTAATTTGAACAAATAATATGATTTTTTTTTTGTTGTTGTTGGCAGCTTCACTACGTTACAAAATGTTTTTGTACTGCATAATAAATAACAAATTAGGACAAAAAGACAAGGTTTCACATTGTCATGCATGCACATCACAGGGCCACCTTCCAGGTTCTTCCCAGCTATGTAATACCACCGCCAGCTGAGGGTTAGGGTTAGGGGGACTTTGCTGCTAGCTGTGTCATCTTCCTTTACCTTGACAGTGCTGAGAAACTGCTCAGTGAGGACAACTGACTCTGCCCCTTTCTGTCCCGGGACCTTAAAAGATCAGCTGCCCGGAAGGACAGCAATGGAGACAGAGCTCCTGTAATCCCAGAAAAAAAAACCTTGATGTGCTTTTATCTGAGGCACCAGACTGCGATATTTTTATTTGTACTCACGCCATTGAGAGCGGTTTCATTTTTGTTTCTCAAGTACACAGGGAAAGCTGGGTTGTCACCCCAAAATATATCTTACCTTTCAACCCATTATTCCCTTGGACGAGCACAACATTTATAAATTTACAGCGTTAAACATAATGAGCAAGCATGTGAGTGATGAGCAGATAGGGCTCGGTGGCCACTTCTGAACCTGGATTCCCTTAATGGACGGCAGCAGCACATTTCAATTCATAGTGCAAACTAAGACATTTTGTTAGGTTCCCTAGCTTTAAATGATTCTCCTGTCTTACCTGGTGCCGTTTTGGAGCCCGGCTTAGGGGTTAAGCCTCTAGCCTGAATGATTTCCACCTCCAGCTGCCCGCTCCTCTCCATTAGTCCAATCTCAACATCTCCTGGCAAAACAGAAGTGACTCATCGGTTAAAATACATTGAGATAGCATTTGGGACAACTTATTTATGCAATGAGTGTGTAAATCCAGAAGTGAATTTGGTCAGTATTTTTTTCAACATTCAATATTAATCTGCCTCATAAATTATTAATATGTATTCCTATTTAAAATTAGCATACTAAATAGCAGCCAGCATGGATTTATGAAAAGAAGATCTTGCCAAAGGGATCTTTTAGACTGAGCAGGCAACTGCAACACTTGCCAAAAACAAAGCATACGACAGAATTCACTTAGACTTTCGAAAAGCCTTTGACTCAGTCCCAAAAGATTAATTCTGAAACTGGAAGGTGCAGGCGTCAGAGGTAACCTACAAAACTGGACTTCAAGTTGGTTAGCTGACAGGAGACAAAGAGTACAGATAAGAGGAGAATGCTTCACGTGGAGTGAGGACCTCAATGGAGCTTCTCAGGGACCTGTCCTTGGACTGTTACTTTTTCTGATTTATAGAATTCGTTATAGTTAGCAAAATTATGACATTTTCAGATGATATTAATAATGCAGAAATGGTAGACACTGAGAAGGCAGCAAAAAAAACAAAAAAAAATCAGAAAGATGTGGACAAGTTTCAGAACTTAGCGAGCATTTAGAAAATGCAGTTTAATGTAGAAAAATGCTGCTCATGTGAAAAGGAACATTGGTTATACAGTTGTGCTTGAAAGTTTGTGAACCCTTTAGAATTTTCTATATTTCTGCATAAATATGACCTAAAACATCAGATTTTCACTCAAATGCTAAACGTAGATAAAGAGAAACCAGTTAAACAAATGAGACAAAAATATTAAACTTGGTCATTTATTTATTAAGGAAAATGATCGAATATTACATATTTGTGAGTGGCAAAAGTATGTGAACCTTTGCTTTCAGTATCTGGTGTGACCCTCCTTTGCAGCAATAACTGCAACTAAACGTTTCCGGTAACTTTTGATCATTCCTGCACACCAGCTTGGAGGAATTTTAGCCCATTCCTAAGTACAGAAAGCTTCAAATCTGGGATGTTGGTGGGTTTCCTCACATTAACTACTAACCTTCCACAACATTTCAATTGGATTAAGGTCAGGACTTTGACTTGGCCATTCCAAAACATTAACTTTATTCTTCTTTAACCATTCTTTGGTAGAACGACTTGTGTGCTTAGGGTCGTTGTCTTGCTGCATGACCCACCTTCTCTTGAGATTCAGTTCATGGACAGATGCCCTGACATTTTCCTTTAGAATTCTCTGATATAATTCAGAATTCATTGTTCCATCAATGAAGGCAAACCGTCCTGGCCCAGATGCAGCAAAAAAGGCCCAAACCATGATACTACCACCACCATGTTTCACAGATTAGGTATCTTATGCTGGAATGCAGTGTTTTCCGTTCACCAAACATAACGCTTTGCATTTAAACCAAAAAGTTCTATTTTGGTCTCATCCATCCACAAAACA